>OU744353.1:12405000-13605000 GCA_916610135.2 Macropis europaea | reverse complement strand
TGTTAACGGATATCACAGAAATATTTTACAAATATGGTTTTTTACTGGTCTTTTATGTTACTTACAAATATTATGTTATTATTGAACAATATAAGCAACATTTATTACCAAATAATGTTGACAAATTTGTTATAATGAAAGTTAAGCAAAAATGTACAGTCACAAGCATTGATAGAGTCTTGGCTGAATAGTAGTGTAGCGGCACTTCCCGACCTCGCCAGCAGAGGGATCAACGGCGCACAGACTTTCCCGCAAGTCCACGACCATCCTGCGCTCTGTAGATATACACCTACGACCTGACCCTCAGTATCCCGCGTCTAAGGCACGGGCCTGCTAGGTAGCCTTACTGATGAGTCCACTAGCAGGCCCCGGACGAAACGCTCTATCCTCTTTCCTCCTTCCTTTCTTTTCTGAAATCCCTGCACAGAACCACTGCTACAGTAGTATAGGAGGAGGAGCCAATCACCTGACTGTTGCCACGCGCCGGATTCTCAAGGCCGGATGCGAGTGGCGAGAAGCAAGTGGTGGGAGGGCTCATTCTCCTATAGCGCTTTTCAACTGAGACTCCATCAATGCTTGAGACTGTACACTGGCCATCAGAATAGTTGTCAACCCCACTCCATCCTCCCGAGAGCCGCTACGAAAAACGGCATCCCCATCTATAATGTGACGTTCTGTAACGCGGACCACAGCGCCACTGAACGCTACGCGGATATGGCAGTTCTGTCAGTCATAGACATGTTAGAAATCGGTCCAGGGTGTCAGGATAAAATTAAGAAACACATTCCTTGACGGTTCTGGGGTAAGTGCTGAGTGGTCCAAAACAGTCCTCTTACCAGAAGACATACTCGCCTTCCCCACTCCGTGGCCAGATCCTTTAGGAACAATGTCTCTTTTCTTGGGAAATCGGCAGTACGACGTCGGGTCGCCTGCCACCCTTAAAACTCTCACTCATGCCTCTTTCAAACAAACAGTCTATGACACCCGATAGCCATACGACTTCGAGTCAATGGCTAACGTCTGGTGCCCACCCATCAAGCCATACTCTCAACATACGGACACAAGCAGTCCTCAAGCCAGTCATAAATAAGGCAAAGGCAGAATAGCGTCGGGCTAACTACCTTCGACCCTTCTTAAAATTCGGCCACCGCTAACAGACACGTTTGAATTTCTGACTTCTGATCTCACAAAATTTCTTCTAATATACTATAGAGCCGTTATGGCCATCCGGGGCGCAGCCCTACTCCGGCTTTCCCCCACTCTAAGTTCGTTCCCCGCGTTTCAGTTCCCTCCAGTTCCCCCTCGGCCAATCGTCGTCCCAGATCACAGCCTGTATGAGGAGAATGGACGCAGAGTGGGGGTAGACCGGAGTAGGGCTGCGCTCCGGATGGCCATGACGGCTATAGAGTATATGTGTAGAGGTGGTATGAAGGAATCCAGTTTTAGACGACTTTATCTCCCGTTTGTCCTTTCTCCGCACCGAGATGTATATATTTAATGTTTATTTCTGACCAAAGTTAGATATTTGTATAGATTTGGACGAATCTCACAATCAGCCACTTAAAATTGATAAACATGATCCCTAGACGGTGCAGACGTTCGGTTGATTTTAGTTTGACTGTTAACAATCATAACCAGCAGTTCAGAAAATGAATTATCGACAGAAAAACATGCTGCTACTATTGGGTTGGCCAAAGAACGCTATGACATTAGACAAATGGTAGCGAAAATCAAAATAATAATAGTTATATTATTATAGCATTAATACGCTATTTATGTGAATTTGCTGGGTGTTCGGATACTTATGAACGGTAGTGTATATACTTTGACCGCCTGAATTATCTTAGTTGTTTTGGATGATACGAAAAGATGCCCAAGGAAAAGTATGCAACGTTCGTTGGAAAATATAGAATAATGGAAAAGAAATTATTCTTCTAGGTCAATTTTTTTTGAATTTTCAGAACCATCGACATTCTTCTAAAATGGATCCGTATGTTTTATCTACCCGACATTATAGCTGATATCGAGAGCAATTCGACGATCTGTGTTGGCACGATGTCTAGACGATCTTGAATATGAAAAATTATACCCATTTATTGTAGGCAGGTGGTCTAAAATTTGTTTTTTAGCCTCTTCAAAGATATTGACATATGTGTGCACGTCTAGTTTCTTTTTAAATTCGAATATTGTTCATAAGTATGTAATACACAATGGACACATATGAGTATATTATTTGCACAGATATTTCCGAAATTTTTTTCCAATTCTATATACAGGGTGTCCCAGGTTTCTCCGCCAAACTGTACCAGTGCATTTTACAAGAAAAAATAAATAAAAAATGCTATATAAATATACACCCATAAATGCTTTGTTAGAAAGTTATAATAAGAATATGAAATATGCAGTAACGAATTGTTCTCATATGGAGCAGGGTAAAAATTGTTCAATGATATTTGCCTAATGAATTTAAAGAGCTATGTTAGCTGCATGAGACCGTCGATAAAGGTCTGATCAAAGAATGAATAATAATTCATTAAAATGAAACAAAATCAACGGGAAGTTCGTATAACAGTAAATTCATTTGTATTGATGAAAATTGTCAATATTTTGAATTATAAAAGTAATAATAGTTGATTAATAGGCTGTAGATATTTCTGCATTTTAACATACATGAACACGTGACAAATGAATACTTGATACTGTACGTGAAAAAAAGATAAACTTTAAAACTTAATCGACAAAATACAACTTTATCTTTTTAACTATTATACGTTCAACCAAAAAATATCGACAGCTAAGTATACGTGTTTGCATATACAACAGCAGTCTCACGGTAAATAAAAACTACATTGTTTATCTAGATCGATAGCAATGATTTAACATAGCTTTACAACTAAATTATATAAGTACTGTCAAACCACCCTCACGTGGAATATATTTTCGTTATAATTCTTTAACAAAGCATTTACGGACGTATGATCGTATAACATTTTTTGCCCATCTCAGCTCGTAGAACATATTGGGACTGCTTCACGGGGAAAACCTGGGACACCCTGTATAATAGCTACTAAATTTTATTGTCTATATATAATTTTGTCCAACTGTAGTAAATTTATCTCCGAAGAGGATAATACCAACATATATTTTAGAGAATGCTACATTTCTAATTTACACTTCATAAATTACATTTTTATAGCTGCAATCATTTTCGGTAAACAGAATTACATACTTATAACAGTTATAACAACTTTTTTTCACATATTTCAAGTTGTTGTGGATGTATCATCAAGAACCTTATTTTTCAAGTATTCTCATGAAAGGAAATGTGGCTTACGACGTCACTTTTTATAAGGTAACTTTTATTATTAACCATGTACGGTGGCAAATGCAGTTATAACCAGTCTTGGTCTTTGAACAAACACAGGTTTGTGTTAAATATTAAAAAAAGTTAACAAAATCTATTGTGCTAAAATGCATGTTCTATAGTTTTTTGTTTTGGACAAATATTTAGTACTTTTCATATTCAAAGACACGCGGAGGTAGCTGAACTAAAACATGTGGTAACAGTTGGAAAGAAACACTGAGAATCTTGAAATCTCTATTAAAAACTGATCTTGCGTGTATATTTTTATACATTTTGTCGTATCATCACAAATAACATAGATATTTGAAGTGGTTAAGGTATATGAAACACACTGCATATGTAGATTTTTTTAATAAATATAGACCGCTGGTAACAAAGTTTAGAAGCAGTTCATTATTGAAACGAAAAATTGGTCAAGTATGTCTAACAATAAGAGCATGCATTAGAGTGAAAAACTCACTCTAATTACTCACTGCACTACAGAAGTGAAAAAGATTTTTAGCGTCAAGTGAAAATCTTTTGAAAAATATTACTGCTTCGAAATTTCTTGCCGGTATTGTGTGTGTAAGTACTTACTTGCACGTTTGAATCTGTATTCCTTGTGTAAAATTAGGATAGTTAACAACATACAACCATTCCTTGTCTACACTTTCCGCAGACCTTGGATATACAATTCGGTCCTAAAAATTCAATTAATGACATTCATCAGTTATATTTTATCAGATATTTGAAATCATTCATTGAAAAGTATTTCGTAATTCGTTATAAAAATATTTTGAAGAGCTGAAAGGAAATTTTGGTTCGGAAAATCAGAAGGGGGAACTTACAGTGGATACACAGAGTGACTCGGTACCTCCTATCCTGTAGGTAATATGATCTATCTAAAAGTTAAATAAAACATTGGTTAAACATACATTGTCGAAATACACCATTTCATGACAAAAGTACTTGTCTTTTCAAAAAGTAATTTTCATTAAACGTAAAATGAAACATTGATGGTCAAATATGGAGAATTAGTAAAAGTATTTATAGAATATACATGCACTGAAGTCGACTAAGCAACAACACAACCAAACAATGTTCCTTTAATTGAAGTCAGAAATTTATTAAAATCAAATAGTTTCGTACGACACCAGAAATGCAATGTTATCTTCTTGCAAAAAGTAACTTTTATTTAAAGCAAACCACTGATAATATGTATCCAAATAAAAATGTACTTATTGGTCATTCCACGCCAAAACGATCACTTTTTGATGTCGATGTCAGGGATTTTGGTTAAAATGAAATATGATGTGATGCTCGTGAAAAGGGGGGTTTAAGTCATTATTTTGCTGATTTCGAATTTGTTTAAAAAATACGGACTTCTGAATTTTGCAATTTTTGCCTATCTTCACGAAAGCAGGCTGTACTTATGAATTTTTATCTCGGAAACTATTTGTCGGATTGAGTTCGTGTTCCTTTTTTATTTTAATCGAGAAGGTTTGGCTTATTGTAATAATATTTTTTTTAATTAAAACATTAATTTTGTAATATTCAAAATTATAAACAATTTCTTATTTTGTAAATATCTCCTTGAAGGCCGCCAGGTTTTAAATTTAAAAAAAAGTGTGACCATATTCCTTGAAATTTTACCTACAAAATAAGCCCTCGATCAAGATGGAGTCTTTAAAAATAACGCACAAGTTCGCAGAAGCATGCTCACAAGAAAATGGACTACAATTCGAACCCTTATTGTAATTGAATGCATAAAGGTACAGCGACATTGACAGGTGACCTTGACTTTTTGTAGAAAAAAAAATTATTTGGAAACTTTTTATATTGCAATTTTTAGCCGACTGAAAACTGATTAACTTTTGTTCGAAACAATACTTTTGTTAGATCATCGGAAGTGCATGAAAAATCGTGGCGACAGTTACGTGCCACACCCTGTATACAGGGTGGACCACGAAGCGTGATCAGCTTAGATTATTCTGCTGTTAGCAGTTCGATCAGAAGTTTTTTTAGCTAAAATAACATGGTTCAAGGAAAGCTTAAAGATGATTGTACCAAATTTTTTGTCAACCCTTTTTTTCCAGAGTTATCAAGATCACCTTCAGTTTTTTATAGGTAAACCTATAATTTTTTTACACCCATCTTTTAGGAGATACTGAAACGAATTCAGTAGCATTTAATTAATTATGTTAATGTTTAAGGGCCCGGGGGCACGATTTCTCGTTATCCGATCGAGCTCAAATTTTTCACAGATTATTTTTTTATTAATTGGAACTATCCTGGGGCGTGCCGCGAAGAAAATTGAAAAGTCGAAAATAAGAGCCACCCTAATGTTACATGCAAGAGTTTTAAGAATGTCATATGACTCATAAGAACAGTCTAACGTATTATAATTTTATTAAGTATAAAATACGTCCTGCTGATTTACTATATTGATGATAAGTAGCTAATATGCATAACAAGTAGCGATATTTTATTTTTATTTACGCGAAAGGTGTGAGAGAAGAAATGAGATTTTGAATTGCCAGGTTTCAGCAACCCCATAATAGCTGATCGTTTTAATAAAAAAAACTATATACAGGGTGATAAGAAAAAGGGTTCAAAAATTTAAGCGTAAATAGTACTCGCCAAATGGATGAAAAAAGTACAAGTAAACATGGATCGAAGAATTAATATTTTCAAAGTTATAAACAATTCTTCGTTTCGGTTAAAGCGAACGGCTTGCTCACTTCGGGAGCCATCGAGCTGCATAAAAACAATGGATTATCATACAATTTCTTCTTTTCGTGATTACAGAAGATTTTCTACATGTCCTCTCCCATTTCCTCACGCGTTTGGCATCTTCGTATCAGAAAATTGCGTTCTCTTTCAGAAGTTCCATGTCATTTTCTAACTGTTTCACTGGTATTTTGTATTTTCTAACGTAATTGGTCTGTGTTATTGATTGCTGAAGGGTATACTATGTTCTTAAGAAATCCCCGCAAAAAATCCGAGTGATTTAAATCAGGAGATCGAGGGGACCATGGCAGTGTCCCACCGCGTCCAATCCATCTTTCACCAAAGGTATCATCTAAATACCGTCGATCGTTGAATGCAAAATGAGCTGGGGTTCCGTCGTGCATAAACCACAGTCCCAGTCTTCCACACCTTTTACAGTACCGTAGATCAACCCTATCAAAACTTTAACATGAAATATCTTCTAAACCATTGACCGCCTACGCCCAAGACCACATATAGAGGGATTCGTAATAATATGATCTACGAACAGGCCAAAACTCATAAAAATCTGAAACGACCACTTGGGGAGCTTTCCTTGTAAGAGGCATATCATGTAGAATTTGCGATAAGGTATCTGTCCAAAATTATGCTAAAATGTGCCCAGTAACCGCACAGTGGAACGAATGCCACATTTAGCTGGACAAAATTAATTTCTCAAAAAGTATTGTAGGTAAAGAGAACATTCCTTTCGAGTACTTTATGAATCGATGATGACATCTTTATGACACTGTGTACTCCATCAGGCACTCTGGGGTTGCTGGGGGTGCATACCTCCTATTTTTTATCGAATTTATACAGAAATTTTGGCGACATTGATAGCTATAATAAAATAAAATAAACTTTGTCTGAAACATTTTTTCATATTTTGCATAATTAAAAAAATATTCAAGACTGACATTGCGTGGATCGAATGTGTTCCGTTAGGTGGGCAAGAATTATTTTCAAAATTCCAGTGAATAACAAACGAACATCCACCACAGACACTTTTACAATATTTTCAGCCTTATATTCTTACATTGCATCATAGGTTTAAGTTTCAACACCAAATATGTGTACAACTGAAGGCGTTATAACATTGTTAGTTATAAAGACAGCGTCGCAGTTAATTTGGTTCAGTATACTTCACAGTTTTATGTGCCATCTGTTCAGTACCCAAACAGTATTCTGAAATTGGTTGTCGACTTGAGTTTATGACACATTATTTGTATCCAACTTAATCCACTTAATTGATACCATCAGTCGCTTACCATCATATCAATCATTCATCTAATTACATATTTTTATAATATTTATAATATTTTTTTAATTATGCAAAATATGAAAAAATGTTTCAGACAAAGTTTACTTCTTTTCATTACAGCTACTGAATGTCACCAGAATTCCTATATTATTTCGGTAAAAAAATAGAGGGTGCGCACCCCCTGCAATCCCTGAGTGCTTGGTGGAGTACAAACTGTGCCATAAAGAAGGCATCGTTGAACCATAAAGTGTGCAACAAAAATTTTGTCTTTTCCTATAACATTTTTTAAGAAATTAATTTTGTCCAGCTAAATGTGTCATTCGTTCCACTGTGAACCGGTCTGATAAAATAACAGGTCCTAAAAGTTTATTGCCTACCATGCCCATCCATACATTCAAGGAAAACCGATATTGACGACTTGCCCCACTAATTGCGTGAAGGTTTTCTTCTGCTCCTACGTGGTTATTGAGAAAATTTGTAGTGTTATCTCTCGTGAACGCAGCTTCGACGGTAAACAAAATACGCGAAATGAACGGTGGATTTGATGTACACTTTACGAGAACCTGCTGCTAAAACTCTGCTCTCGCTGGTTGTGCAATTGCTTATGAAGAATTTTCAACACAAGAATTTTCAACACATAGCGAAATTCCCCTATTACTTATTCGTGGATTTTCTTCAACCTTGACACTTTAATGGCCGCTGTCACGTACACGTGATTTCTATTGACTTAAATCAAACAATTGTAAAATAAATACTTAAACGTGTCTATGACAAATAAACATCCAGGTACTGATAAAGTGGAAATTATAGAATATTTAATATGTAAAATGTTGTGTCACTTGAGGATTCTTACAAAAATGCTTAAAGATAATTAGTATTTGCAAAATTTCTGCGGCCGTCAAAATATTAAGACGTGGACCTCCTTGGTAGGAGTCGAAACTGACGCAAACCTTCCTAAATCACGATGTCGTGTTTCAAATGAACCGGTGTCAGAAAGGCATTGGTGAAGTTGTTTAAACAATGTGTGAGAAGGTATCTTTCGTTGGCACGTCCATATATGAAATGCATTTCTGCCATTTCTTGATTTGAGTGACACAATTGAATCGGTGAGTCGAAGAACAGAACAAGTCCAAAAACCACATTTTGAGATACTTGAAAAAATATTTTCAGTTGTCGTGTATCCTCAACGCCATTGATTTTACAGTGCTGTTTCGATTTAAACACAGTTATGGTAACTCAGATGTAAGTTCATATATGCCGAACTATGGTTAAACGTCTCTAATACATTTTAGTTATTAAAATAAGACCGTTGGACTTGTACTGGTTTTCAACTCATGCCACTTTTTAGTCTGGAAATTTATAAAATAATACGGTAGTAAAAAAACATTGATTAACTTGCTTTATACGTAATTGCAGTAGAAATTGTTCAATGAAATGTGATTACTAAACTAAATTCAGCATGGTGTTAAAAATATTAGTCATTGCCTTGTTGGTCAGGACAGTGCTCCACGGTTGGCTGAAAGAGCATTCAGGACCAAGAACTCCTAGCCAACCGAGGTAGAGCAAGTTGTTACCGCCTTCTCGAACACAATATTTACCAGCGTAATTCGAGAAGGCGATGACAACTTGCCCTACCTTGGTTGGCTGAAAGTTTTCGGTCCCGCATGCTCTTTCAGCCAACCGTGGAACACTGTAATGGTCTTCCAAGAACAAATTTCTTTGTAGAATGAATCTGAATTTGTTAAAACAGTACAAATCTATGAAAGATACCGCTTTTGCACTCATTAAACTGAAGGGACTACTTGGAACACGGCTATAGGGTACTTATTTCGCACTGTTCTTGGTCCCAACGTGTAGTTCTATGCATTTTACATTTAGGTTTGGCATTGTTCGGAAATGGCTAATTCTGGACTTGTACTGTTCTTCAATTCACCAATTCAATTACGATAATCATTTTTACCGCACTGTGAAAATTGTATATTATATGCGTAACTAATATTTCTCTGGTGAAGTATAATGATAAGATAACCCTGTGTCATGATATTTGTGTATAAAGTGGGAACTGGATAAATAATCCCTTATTTTCTTGTCGTGCAACAGCACCAGAAGCGAATAAACCACTGACTTTAACTGAAACGAAAAATTGATTATAAACTTTAAAATATTCATCTGTCGATCCATGTTTATTAGGACTGTTTTCCTCCGTTTGGCGAGTACTATTTACCCTTGTAGTTCTGAACCCCTTTTTTACTACCTTATATAACTTGGGAATACCTTGAAATTCAACATATGAATATAGAATGTCCCACGCAATTGGAACAAGCTGTATCTTCGAAACGGTTATACATGGATAAAAATACTATAAGTCAAAATTAGATGGTGTCTAATGACGCATAAACTGAAAATAATTTCATACATTCCTATGCATTGATGCACATGGAAAATGCAATTGGACCTTTTTTTTAAATAGAACCTTATACTTTTGATTGCACTAGTCGATGCAGTTTTTTAATCTCTACAAAAGAGTACTAAGGTAGTAATGCCTTAAATCTATTAGTTCAAAAGTTATTACAGTTAAAACTTTGCTAAATTACATTTTTGCTTATCAGCACATTTTCGCTGAGATATGCAAGTGTATTATTATGCATTATAAACGACGCATTGCAATACTTGTAAACATGAATTCACTGCTAATATCAACCAGTGTAAAATCAACTTTGTCATCAGCAAAGGTTCATTCAGTACCTAACTGAGGTGTTGAAAATCATTACGAATAGTAAAAGAGTGGATACGTTCACTTTGTTTTGACACATCTTTTTTTTGTTTATGAAACGAGACATATTCGTGTAAATGAAATTCTAATTTGTAGAGGTATGTACGCAATGGTTGTTTTCGATTAGGATATCTTTCTTTATACAGCTTTGCAGTATTAGAACCATTCTAATTACATTTAATAAACAAAATGAACATATCCTTAACATATAAACATATAAAATAAAGCTTTCAGTATTCGTAAATGCCATGATTTTCAACAACTGAGTTACCGAATCGACCTTTGCTGATGGCAAAGTTAATCTTACACTGGTTGATATTAGCAGTGGATTCATGTTTACAAGCACTGCAATGCGTCGTTTATAATGCGTAGTAGTACACGAGAATATCTCAACGAAAATGTGCTGATAAGCAAAAATGTAATTTAGCAAAGTTTTGACTGTAATAATTTTTAAACTAATAGGTATAGGGAATCACTACCTTAGTACTATTTTGTAGAGATTAAGAAACTGCATCGACTAGTTCAGTCAAAACTACAGGGTTCTATTTAAAAAAAAGTTGCAATTGCATTTTCCAGGTGCATTAATGCATGAAAATACATAAAATTATTTCCAGATTATGCATCAGTGGATACCGTATAATTTGGTCTTATAGCTTTTTATCCATCTCTAACCATTTGGAAGATACAGCTTGTCCCACTTGCGTGGGGCAGCCTGTGTACAAGTCCTTTGACCCGCTCAACCTTGCCAGAATACGTAATAAAGTCAATACATAATTATAACTAAATAACGATCGACATGTGGCAATCTAATTCCTCCGACTGGTACAAGGACCAAGATCACTTTCTCGGGAAACATGTACCCCATGAGTGATCAAACATCACACTTATATTTCTTTATTTTTATTTAGACTCATTTATGATATTGAACGAATCAAAACTCATTTATGATATCGAAAAGTTGATTTTACATTCAAAGGATTGATTTTTGGACCTACAGTGGCGGACGAAAGTATTCGTACAGTGAGGATATTATAAAAGAGGTAATTGTAACTTGTAAATGACTAACTTTATTGTAATGAATTTTCAACAACAGTTAAAATAATATTCAACATAAACATATATAAAAAAATAAAGTTTATATTCCGTAATTTACTAACTAAGTTTAACAAGTTACAGTCATCTTTTTTATAATTTGCTCACTGTACGAATACTTTTGTCCGCCACTGTATGTCGATTAGGTATTTTTTATTCCACTCGGTAAGTGCTATAAGCACCTAAAATCTTAGACCCTTTTTTTGAAGACCCTGTATACTTAATTTTACATATAAAAAGTTACATGGTTTCACTACACAAAGCATTAACTTTAACTGAGTAGGATAAGACTGACTTTTAATAGAAGCTATCTTCGCATTCGATGTATTGTGTGAAACAATTCAATTCCTATGATTAATGGGATCACGGTACAACATTTATGCAGAGGAAACTAACTTTATCAACGTTCGTATAATGTTTAACATTCTGATTGTTTTCGATCAAATCCTTCAGCAATTCCATTGGATAATTTGAAACATCCTCACAGAAAGTGTTACCCTTGCAAGTGGGTGCTGCTTCAATCTTAATTCCCTGTGGTTCAACTTCGCTATCCGGGTACAAAAATTTATCATTCGGTAACATATCGTAAGCTGTGGACAAAATTATATAAAAATATTAAGCACCGTTCCTTCATTGCTGTATACAGGATGGTTCATAAATGCATGTCCGTACTTCAGGGCGTGAATCTACACACTAAAATAAAAAAAAAGCATCTTATGAACATATGAGCCGTTTTTTTTAACGTGGTATAAGTCCAATTTTGAAAAATAGAGTTAATGCTAGTTTTAGTTAGACATAGATGTCTTCTTTTCACATTTATAATAACACAGTCAATGGTGTACAATATCCTCATAAATTCGTCAAAAGAAGTTTAACTGTTAAATGTTATTGTTCTGGATTTATTTGGAGAACGAGAAAGGCCAAACAATTTTAGCAATATAACTTTGTTATCATTGTACACAACTTCAAGACCTATAACCAGAGATAAATATAACGATATGATGGCTTTACTGCCTTACATATCTCCTATTCACCATGAATACTTCACGATGCTAAGTATAAAGGAGAAATAAGACTGAAATGTGAATAAAATTATTATTAGTTATCTTAACGAAGTAGTTTACTTTTTATAGCTATTTTATTATAAATTCTTTTATAATATAACTGAAGCTATTTCTTAATAAAGTCAAATTTACGGTTACTTACATGTCTTCATTTTAATTCTTACTTTTTATATTAAAAAAATACATTTCAGAAAAGCCAACTTCAATTAAAATATAAATTTAAATTTGGTATTATTCATGTTTTTTATCATTTGTTATTATTGAAAGTGGTGTAAGTCCATTTGTAGCTAAAAAAAACCTTTATTTTCTTTAACAATTTTATTAATTATTATTACATCATCAAATTTAACAAGTTTATAGTTTTAAAAACATTACCCGAATTTATTAACGTTTACCAATATTTTTTAGTTAATTCAAACGCAAACCTTTGAATATCCCAATGCATGAATAAATGAACTTGTACCACTTTAAAAAAAACGGCTCATATGTCCTACATACCTCAGCTTTCGAGTTATAGATGATTTACCAGCTCGACTAAATGGGACTGTTTATCTTTATTTCTTACGAAATGACCTTCTGGAACTACTGCATGATGCGCCCCTCGATATCAGGCAAAACTTGTGGTTCATGCACGGTGGTGCTCCGCCTCATTTCCTTCGTACAGTGAGAACATTTCCAAACAACACCTTCGCAAACCGATGAATAGGGCAAGATGGACCCACTGTGTGGCCACCACGATCCCCTGATATTAACCCATTACATTTTCAATTTTGGGGCCATTTAAAATTTATCGTGCCTTCAACGCAAGTGAAGAATGTACACGATCTGCGAGAAAAGATACAAAATGGACTTGAGACTATTCGAGGAATACCTGGTATTTTCGAGCGAGTACGGAATTCAATGATAAGGCGTGCAGTAGCGTGTGTTGAGCACGGTTGTGCTAATAGAATTACAGTGTAATTTAATTACATTGTACTTTAATTACACAGTAATTACGTTGCAATTGAATTACATAATTCAAACTTTTCAATTAATTCAATTCCTAATTACTGTAATCAAAAGTGTAATTGAATTACAATGCAACTGAATTACAGCTCAGAACTCTGAAGAAGTGAGATAAATGTTTATATTTATCTTTCATGTCTATACTCGTTTCATGTTTATAATAATTTTGTTCTGTTTGAAACATTTGCGTGTTTTTTTCCACCTCTTATTGCCTCTCAATTCGTAATTCTGATTCAATTACATTGTACTGTGTAATTGTACTTCAATTGCACTTACGAATTGCATTGTAATTTAATTAAATGAGAGATCTGAATTACGAATTACAATGTCATTGAATACGATGTAATTGAATTACTTTTGCAATTATAATTCATGGAGTAATTCAGTTGTAATTCTGCACAACTCTGGTGTTGAGGCATGAGGCGGCCACTTCGAACATTTTCTTTAATCATCCATAACTCGAAAACGAAGGTATGTAGGACATATGTTCACAAGACGTTTTTTTACTTACTTTAGTGTGTAGATTCACCCCCTGAAGTATGGTCATGCATTTATGAATCATCCTGTATAGGATATTTTACAGGGAACAGAATAACAAACCGTTTTCCTGAGTATTGCTTGGAGGATGTCCCGTTACTTTCATTGGGCTTTGCTGACCGAAAGGCCATTTCCAACCAATTCTTAGAGGTGTACGAGCTTCATTCTCGTTATTACGGCTCACTGAAGATTCATCCTCAGATCTTCCGCTATTATAGAAATTTCGATGAAGTTGTTCATACCACTGCCGAGAATTACCGTACACGTTACTTGATATCTGTTAAAAAGTAATTAGTATACATTACTGCTTCGATTTTTTTTGCGTTTTTGCTATTTAACGCTACTACGTAACGACTACTTTATTTATAAAACATTTTTGTTGCCTTTGATGAAAGGTATAGTAAAATTCTTAATTATATGCTGTTATGTACTGTGTTCTTCTCGGTATATCTGTTAACGCTAATGTTCGAGAGTCGTTAAACTTAATATTCCCTAGTTAGTGTTAACATTAACTGAATCAAGCCGTTAAAATAGGAATAAAATATTATTTTCACTCTAACCCCACCCAACCCAACCATGTATTCTCTCTTTTTTATAGTAAAAGTGTTTCTTATAATAATAAATAAGATCTGACTTGTAGATAGCAAATTATACCCCTAAAATATACAACACAACAGAAAAGAATGTACTCCGTACATAATTTTTATGTGTTTCAAATGAAACTCAAACTTTATCTAACAATTCTTAGTTAATGTGTACATTAACTAGCTAGTAGGCACATTATTTGGTTGAGGTATTGAATGTATTTTAATTTTTCAACTCTAACGGGAAGGTCCAGTTAATGTTGACAATAACTAGCGAATGCGAGCATTAAAGATAATTCGCACATTAGCGTTAATATATCGATAAAGATCGCACAGTATCTCACGCGCCGAATTAACTTGCAAGTGAGAATGTTTTAATTCATGGAAGAGAGTTTCGTTGATGTCCGACTTATTGAGTTCTTCCAGAGTTGAAGTGATGTGACGTCAAACAGAGAGAAGATGCCCTTTAGTATGCATTTTGTAAAAGAATGTTTTAATAGGTGAAAACGACGGGTTTTGGGGAGAATCATGCAGTACCGACCACTCTAAGTTTTTTTACGGTAACTTAAGCCAGTCACGATAAAAATCAAATTTACAAAAACTGAATTGTAGTATAAACGTAACTCAACAAAAGGAGAGAAATTGTTTTTCTTAAATTTGATAATAAGAGTTGCCAATCAGCAAAAATAAAAAGGTTGTAATTTGTAGCGGCTGAATTTCTGCGTAACTGTTTAGAAATCAGTAAATAACATTATGCCAGCATTATGGAGAACTCAACAAGAAGCTGTGAATACAATTGAGACATTCAATTATGATTCAAATAAACTACTTGACAGAATACCCTGAGCCTGCAACACTACAGTAGTGTTATAATTAAACTGTGAATAGTTTAATTCAATAGTTTAGGTACAAGTTGTCCCAGTTTTTGCCGGCCAAACTTCATCAGTATATTCAATGGGTTTAAATAAGAAAACATATTATATAAAGACAGGTGATTTGAAGCTTTATTGAAAAGATACAACAAAAATACGAAATACGAAGGGAACGATAACGGGCTTGCGGTTACTAGAATACAAAGTGGAAATAGATCGGCAATATTTACATCTAATTTGTTTATACAAACAGTGTTTACTGTCTGAAGTCGTTGAAGGTATCGTAATACTCCTAGCATTTTTAGAAGCAACTAATATTCTACTCTGTATCATGTTAATCGCAAGCCTGTTACCGTTCCCTCCGTATTTCGTATTTTTGTTACAACTTTCTAGTGAAGCTTCAAACAACCTGCCTTTACATAATGTTATTTTCTTATTCATATCCATAGAATATACTGATAACGTTTGACCAGAAAAAACTAGAACACCCTGCGTATGCACGTAACTTATACAAAAAATATATCGTAGATATTACGTATCTATGCACGTATAATATTGTAGTGTCGCGAATTACCGATACATTTTTCGGAAATAGTGCCTTAGATCTGACAATCAGCCGGCTTACTGTTAGCAACGTTCGTCGGCAACGATTTGCACAAAGCGAGGTGTGTGTGTGTGTCGACGAGAACACAACTGTAATCAGCGAGAAGTATTTCTAGCATAGAAAGCTGTCTGTCTTTTTCAATTTAGTTTTACTTTTAGTGTTAGGCTTAGTTTTAGTTCTTTAGATTTGTTTTCTTTTCTTTTTAGTATGTTTCTGTGCGTGAGTAAAGTAATCTGGCAATCGTGGATAAAGTAATCGCAATGTGTATGTGTGTAATTAAGTGGACACTCGCGAACGTGACAATCGCCTTGCGTGTGTGTTCTCAGGTGCAGAATATTGTGCACGCTTTGAACATTCCTTTGTGGACACTCGCGAACGGGACAATCATAGTGCTTGTAATTCACATGAACACTTGCGAATGAAATAATCGTGGAGCATATGCGTGTGATTAAAAGGTGTGGATACGCGCGGTGCGTTTACACATGGACACTTGCGAATACAATAATCGCAGTGCTTGTGTAAGCCCACGTGGATGACTTTTTTTTGGACAAAATCGTCTATTAGCAACTTGCATTCACCCTTTCTACTTGAGAATCCCGTGAGGCAGGTTTTGATATGCCCTTGCAGATTTTTTCAAGTAGGCAGATTTAATGCCGTTAACGAAAGGTGCGTGCTTCTTCATAAATTGTCTCAAGGACGTCGTGTCTTATCGCATCGTATCGTAGGTCATCGTTTCTGTTACATCGGTAAGTGAGCGCTCCACACTAGGGTGGCTCTTATTTTCGACTTCTGAATTTTCTTCGCGGCACCCCCGAGAATAATTCCAATTAACAAAAAAATAATCTGTGAACAATTTGAGGTTGATCGGATAACGGGAAGACGTGCCCCCGGGCCCTTATACATTCAAATAATTAAATGCTCATAAACTCGTTTTGTTTCAATTATTTTCTAAATTATTGATTACATAAAAAAACGTGTTCAACAAATATTGCAGATTTAGATAGGACGCATCTTTTATATTCTATTACTTTTCTTCGTGCGACGAACGGTGTTATGAATAGATGCTAAAAAATGTGTAATTTTATTTTCGACCCTAAAAGATTATTTTTTAAAATTTAAAAACTCTTGAAAAGGTCGGAAAATTTCCGTAAATTATTGTAATGAAACTTTATACATTATGTGTTTATTTTGCCTCTATGCATAAAAAAATAATCAAAACGTAGTTCAATTTTCAGAATTGAAAAAAAATTTTCAAAATTTTTCTCAGCCTTTTTTTCATTTTTTTCGAAAACAGTTCGTCGTACGAAAAAAAGGAAAAGAACATAAAAAATGTGTCCTACCTAGATCTACAACATTTGTTTGACATATTTTTGGATACAATCAACAATTTAGAAGATAATCGGAAAAACGATTTTATGAGCATTTCATTAATTATTTTAATGTTTAAGGCCCGGGGGCATGTTTTCTCGTTATCCAGTCGAGTTCAAATTTATCACATTTTATTTCTGTATTAATTGGAACTATTCTGAGGAGTTACGTGAAGAAAATTCAAAAATCGAAAATGGGAGCCACCCTATTCTACACCTTTGGAACGGTGGAGATTTGTTAAAAAAAAAGTTACCGCGAAAATGCCCTTCACCTTAAAATTCAAGGTTAAATATTTTTGCTTGCATCGTAGTCTACTCCTCACGAGGACCAACTTTGTCAAAGGAACCATGGGTCATGACTCAACCGTTCTCTTGAAAAATGATGTTAAAGTTCCAATAACCGGTAATTATTTACAAAGCAGACGACCTCACCGATTTTTATGAAATTGAAATATGATGTCAAGGTCCACATTCTAAACAACTTTTCCTTAAACATGTAACCGCCGCTCGGCTTTAGTTTCCCAGATACTCGCAAAAATATATTCGATACTATACATGGTGTCGTACCTTACTTTATCACCTGGAATATCTCGCTCGTTTTTGATAATATTAAAAAATATTTGAGAAACAAGTTGAATGGTTTCGAGGATGACATAATTGACATGATTAGTTTTTCGTAGGTGAACGCGTAAAGGACACATGAAGGTCACTGGTGTTTTTTTAACCATAATCATATATTTTTTAATACATTATTCGATCCAGCTGGGCATTCTCTACAAAAAAGTATGAACCTCTTTATACCGAAAAGCCATTAGTTTAGGAGATATTTATAATAAATTATCTGAAGCAATTATATCAGAAACCATTAGTAAATGAAAATATCTCCTAAACTAATGGTTTTGCGGTATAAAGAGGTTAATACTTTATGTGGGGAATGCCCAGCTGAATCGAATAATCTATTAAAAAATATATAATTATATTTAAAAAACCACCGGTGACCTTCATGTGTCCTCTACGCGTTCACTTACGGAAAAACTAATAACGTAAAATTATGTCCCCCTCGAAACCATTCAACTTGTTCCTGAAATATTTTTGAATATTATCAAAAACAAGCGAGGTATTCCAGGTGATAAAGTTAGGTGGGACACCATGTATAGTATCGAATATATTTTTGCGAATATCTGGGAAATTAAAGCTGAGCGGCGGTTACATGTTTAAGGAAAAGTTGTTTAAAATGTTTACCTTGACAACATATTTCAATTTCATAAAAATCAGTGAGGTCGTCTGCTCTCTAAATGATTATCAGTTATTGGAACTTTAACGTCATTTTTCAAGAGTAGGGATGAGTTGCGACCCATGGTTCCTTTCAGACTTTTTGTTCTCGTGGCGAGTAGAATACGATCCGATCAACAAAAAAAATTGACCTTGAATTTCAAGGGCAAGGTCAATTTTGCGGCAACTTTTTTTAACAAATGTCCACCGATCCAAAGGTGTAGAATCACGCTGTAATGGTCGTGACATACAATTTCCACGCACCCCGTACATACGTGGATTCATGGAAGAAAATTTATAGGAAATTTTAAAATATCCTAAAAAATGATCTCGACCGCAACCTTTTTATACAGTTATATTTACTTCCACGAACTGTGCAACTTTTCCTGTAACTATTTTTTCGTTTCATTACTAGTTACAGAAATATTTGTGGTGGGGAAGTCAAACGGGACATCCTGTATAGCTCTTTCTTATTTAATATAAAAACTGAATTGCATCAGTTAAAAAAAAAGAAACATTCTTCCTATGTATTATATAGGGTAACTCCGTTACCAGTGCAGTTACAGAAAAATATCAAAGAAGAAAGATGAATGGTTCAAAGAGTACCACGTCCGTAGGACCATGTTTTTGTTAGAAGTGCAATGGTGCATGTACAATCAACAATTGTGGTATTTTTTTAAATGGAAATGCATACTTTCTTTTACATAGATAGATTCCTCTCGTTATTCTACGTAAAAAACTATTGGGGTACAAAGGTAAAAAAATTATTAGTTATCGAGATATTTTAAAAAAATATCTTCATTGAAGAAGATGCTCAAATGCTTCTCCATTACACTGTACACATCTCAGACAACGCTTTTCAATTGTTTTCATAACTGAGTCAAGGTGATCTCTGGTTATTGTTGCACATTGCAGTATTATCCGTTCTTTTAGATCCTCTACAGAATTTATAGGATTTGAATAAATCCTATCTTTTAAATAACCCCATAGAAAAAAGTCAAGGGGACTTAAATCGGCTGAGCGGGGTAGCCAAAATAAGTCTGAAATGTGTACAATGTAACGGACAAGCGTTTCAGCAGCTTCTTCAATGAAGATATTTTTTTAAAATATCTCAATAACTAATAATTTTTTTACCTTCGTATCCCAATACTTTTTTACGAAGAATGACGAGAGGAATCTATCTACATAAAAAAAGTATGCATTTCCATTTAAAAAAATAATGCAATTTAAAAGAAAAGATGGTCCTACGGATGTAGTACTCTTTGAACCATTCATCTTTCTCCGTTGACTTTTTTCTGTAACTGCACTGGTAACGGAGTTATAACCTGAAACAATTGCGTGCTCCATCCTGTATAATTTGACACTTCTTGTTAGTGCACTTATTAATCAATATTTTCTCACATAACGACTAGTTTTCAGCTATTTCCACATAAAAAAGTTTAGAAACGAAACCTTGTTACTCAAATATTACACGAATTGTTCTAAAATAATTCAAATTTATTACGTAGATACTTATAGTACTCACTAGAGATGGTGTGCAAAATCACTAACAGTGATTTATCACCGTGATCACAGAATCACGATCACGGTCGTGATTTAACTTCATTCACGACCGGGATCGTGATTTTTTATCTTGAGTGAATTTGCTCATTGTGATCGTAATTCTTGATCTTTAAAACAAAACATATTCAATATGATTTTAAAATGAATTACATTACTATTTGTGTTTTTAAAAATCAGTAGAAAAGAAAGAAGTTATAAAAGTTTTTATATATCTATATTATATATTATTTTGTAGTAGAGTTATATTTATATTTTGTAGAATTAAGTCTAAAGAAATTTAAAACTAAACTTACGCTTGTAATTTATAGTCATTAATTTATTCATTATTCTTCATTATTCCTCATTATTCCTTTACTTTATACGATGTAACTCGCATTTCTGTTTCGATGTCGCTAATATAAAGTATACAGGTTTTGTGATGCGTGCAAAGAACTATTATTACGTTCTCCACCAATCAGAAACAATCACAAAAAATCACGAATCAATGTGAAAAATTACCGTGATTGGGAACGAATGTGATCGAATCACTCGTAGATTCACAAGTAGCAGTTCACGCCAACTCTAGTACTCACCGAGAGGAGTAAAAAATATCTAAACAACATAGGTACTAAAAGCAATACTTTCGGTGTAAAATTAACTTTTATTATTCGAATTGTAGTTTAGTTAACAGATTATTATTAATGCGAGGCAACAGCTAAATGAAACCTTCAAAGAGAAATGAATAGGACGACGAGGTCCAGTAGAATGGCTTCCTCGATCACCTGACTTGAATCCTCTGGATTTTTTTTGTGGGGATACAAAGACTTCGGTCTACTCATCATGGATAAATAATGTGCTAGATTTGAGTAGAACATGTGTATCGTACAATACGTGGCATGGCAGGGATATTTGAAAATGTACGTCGATCTATGATCCGCAGATGTGAGGTTTGTGTAGCAATGGAAAGAAGATATCTCGAACATCTACAATTATGAAGATTTGTACTACAATTGCGTCTATGAAGTGAGTAAATTCAATGTGTTGCAAAGAGACTCACTGATGATATCGAACGCTAATAAATAATAAAAGTTGATTTTACACCAAAAGAATTACTTTTAGGACCTGTGCTGATTAGATATTTTTTACTCCTCTCGGTGACTACTATAAGCCTTTTAAGTATCGGACCCTTTTTTTTTAACGTCCTGTATGTACATCAATTATGTTTCACTGAAACTGTATCGAATCTTCTGAATGCTCAATACGAAGATCAAACTGCTCTGTGATCAAAGGCAAGCTCTCACTTTCCCTTAGTCAGCTGCAAAGACAGCTGCTGGTTTGAGTTTTAGAACTAACTTACTTTGTCAGCAAATTGTCCGTCGTATCAACCTTGTAATTAAACTATCGGAGAAATGCATTTCGGTCAATTTTCCCGTAGACTGAAACCTTGTGACAAAGCGTTTTAATGTTCGTTCGACTGACTTATGAAAATAAACAAACATATATAACTTATCGTAAAAAACGCATCATCGCTATAGTAACTAAAAATTTTTAATCCTGAATTATTTGATAGTATAAACGAAGAGTTAGAGGAAAAACCAAGGATTGTCACAAAACAGCTTCATTGAGGAAATTAATTTTTAATACTTTAGTGCATCAGTAAAGAAACAAGGTCCAATGAATGTAATTGTATTGTTCATTACATGAAGTTATACTCTAATTAGGCGACAGAAAAAAATGAGCGAAAATATAATTGAATCGGTGAGTTAAAGAACAGTACAAGTCCAGAAAACACATTTTGAGATATTTGGAAAAATAGCATCAGTTTTCGTGTATTATGAAAGCCACTAATTTTATAGTGCTGTTCCAATTTAAACACGGTTATGCTAACCCAGATGAACGATCATGTATGCCTAACTATGGTTAAACTTTGTTCATTAATTTCCAATAATTAAAATAAAACCATTGGACTTGTACTGTTTTTCAACTCAAGCCACATTTTAGTTACGAAATTTAAAAAATAACAGTAATAAAAAAAGCATTTATTAATTTACTTTAAACATAACTGAAGTAAAAATTATTTAATGAGAAGTAATTGATAAACAGATTGTTGAAACAGTACAAATTCATGACAGATACTGTTTCTACAGTCATTAAACTGAAGGGATTACTGAAACACAAATTTTTTCTTACTTTTCCATATTTTATGCACTGTTTTTGGCCCCAATATGTAGTTCTATGCATTTTACACTTACTTTTCAGATTGTTTGAAAATGGCTAATTTAGAACTTGTACTCTTCTTCAACTCATCGATTCAATTGTTTTACACTATTTAAATTTTTCTTTCAAGTTGAACACTGTAGAATAAAAATGTACATAGCCTGTTCTTTCCCCTTACTCTTCAAATATTCTCCATCGATTTAACATCATTTTTGAATCGTTGAATTCAAAAAACGCTTTTATAAAAATTCACCCATTTACCCCTCATGCTGAATAATTAAGATCAGTTTTGTGGAACTTACCAGTAGAAATACAGAAATTTTTAATATAGGAGCCATATTCTTCCTTCCGTTCTGTTTATACTAATAATGCAGCTTCCTTTCTTCTATTGTGTTCTGTATTCTTGAAGGGAAACGAAACTTTCAGAACAGTGTGAGTTGCTTGACCTTAATTGATTTTTAAGTGTAATGTACTTTGAAACAGTTGATGTTTTTTAATGTATACTTTTTTAATTGGGTATTAGAAGAATGAACTACAACATAGATACGAAAGTAGCACCATGGACGGCTTTCGTGAACTGAACTATATTTTTCGTGGTTGGTGCTCTCTCGCGTGTCGTTATCGTCAACATCCGCCCCATTGTCTTGATTCTTGATATTGAAATCCACTTCCAGGAAAGCTGATTCATCGCAGAGGACCGTAGAATTTATTTATTAAATACATAAGATTACGCAGATTGCTGTAAAGTTCCTAAAAACGTACCATCGAAAATTGTCGACGTTAGTCTTAATAATTACATAGTCTCATTAATTACAAACTATCGTAGTTGTCGTCATACTAACTGAATAAAAATGTAACCATTTTTCATTTATAAATTTCGTCGCTTAAGTTATTTAATTAATTACATTTTTTGCAGACATCGTTTTGTTAATGTACACGAATAACGGTGTAAACTTATATTATTAAAAGCAAAGTACTTTTGACTAACTAGATTCTCACTATTAACTACAGAAGTATTTGAAGACCACTTTGAATTTCCTGTTAAGGAGATTGCGGTTCTGGAGGCCACCACAAAAGAATTATTCAAATAGATACGTATAGCGATAATATAAAGCGTAAACAAATGTAATTAGCGAAACGGGAGTACCCAAATTAAAACTAACTTTGTAGTTGTATTTATTAATGTATAAATTTATGTACATACATATATACAATTTCCATAGTACTATTTGTTATATCTCACTGTTATTTTACTGCTTCCTGTTACCTTTTTCTCTATTTTAAGAAATCTTATACATATTTTGCCCGAAAGATTAAAGCAAAATACAATTTACTTCTATATTGTCTTATTATAATGTTTACCATGAAATTTATGTCATTTTTCTTATTTTTGTCTGCTATGTTTATCTCTTTCTAAAATATTCGTCATACTTCTTTATAGACGACTCAAAATCATCCCTGGATGTTTCTTTGCTATAATCTCCGTGCGATTTTTTAACACTCTCCTCTGTACTAGTTAAAACAACATAAACACAAGTCGTCGACTGCAGCCCATCTTCATCACTTCCACCTTCACTTGCGCGAATTCCATTATCTTCAGGACTTTCAAAGGTCGCATCTTCTTCGAGAAACACCATAGTCCAGGTTTCAGTACCACCTATGTGATATGAAGTGATCGGTTCCGTTGGCCATTCCATACCCGGCTTTTGTTTAAGCTTGCTTTTAACTGAAATTAATTAATTATATTATTAATGTACATAGACTACCAATTTGGTAAAAATAGTAATATCACGAATTTTCATGACATTTTACGTTCAACAGACGTACAATGTTTTGCAACTTTAGGGTACATGTACCAGTAGTTGACAGTGTACCAATAGTTGACACTTTTATTTTCAGTCACGAAAAATGAGCTTTCTACTAAAAAATTTTTTTTAATAGTGCGCTGTTTGTAGAGTTATTGACTCTAGTGTAAAAGTTTATAACTACAGGTAACCTCCGTATAACACGGCTCGAGAATTGGGGAAAGCCCCGTACAACACGGTATCCTAGAACACGATTTCATTCTAACACGTTTTGAGAATTAGAGAAATCCCCGAACAACACAAGAACTTCAACAGAGTGAACTTCACAAGTGCTCAGCACCATATAACGAAATTTATAAAAATCTCTCAGCTAAAAGCGAGCAATCTAAAGTAACAGATTTTTTACAAAAAGTACAGAATAGAAGTCAAGATAATGCTGAAGAAAGTTCAGAGGATGAAGATATCTTGTCAATATGAAAACGCCCTCGGTTAATGGTGCTTATTGTTAGTAGTAATGACGAAAAAAACATTATTTCATAGATATTAATATGTTATACTTTTGGTGAATTGCTTTAATAAAGATATTTCTCTTAAGCATAAAAATATAATAGCATGTTTTTTTAATTTTTGGAACCTAACCTCCTTTTTGTACTAGTTCTTTGTTTCGTATAACACGGCATTTTTTAGGAACCTAACAACCATGTTACACGGGGGTTACCTGTACTTTCATTGCAATGCATCGTCGGTGTATATGCCAGAACAATTGCTTTTGTTTCTACTCTGCGTGCTGTTGGATGGTTCTTTTCCTTCACAGATTTGTTGACAAGGTTAGTCAAATCAAAGAAAAATATCTCCTTTCGTAGCTATTAAATGTAAACATGCACATTCTCAATCCACTATACATATTAAAGGAAGATATTCTTTAATATTTGACTATTATAAACTATGAATTACATAATGTTTGGGGAATGTCAAGGACTGGATAAATAAATATCCTGTAGGGACACGAGTGTCAACTATAGGAACAATTGATAATGTAGTGATAGGCTTTAATAAATGTGTGTCTTAAATTCACTGCTTTCCACAGAGTGCAAGTAGATTTGATTTTTTTCGTTAATATATCCAAAATAATTTACAAACTTTCAAATCTTGTCATATTTGGTGGTTTAATAGGCACAAAATACCGAGTTTCTGAGTCCCTTAATGTAGACTAATAAAAGTATTGTGAATTCGTAATGTAATTCAAAACCTTTCTCATTCTATGTATCTATATGTATATATTTTTTGTATTAAACAACATTTCTGTATGTTATGGTTTTTTAAAATGCTCCGTACGTGTTACCTATGTAATTTTATCCCATTTCATTTCGTTCTATTCCTTGAATGTTGTATTTTTGTTTTCAAATAAACATTGTTTTATTTCGTCTGGTGTCAATTACTGGTACATGAACCTATCAACTACTAATGCCTTTAGAAATTTGACGTATCAACTACTGGTGTAATTTGGAGGGTTCAATTTTTTTTAATAAAACTTTATTATGGGATTATTTGTCAGTACTAATGTATTCAATTCATTTAAAAACAGCTGACGAATCAAAGTTATCCACCTACAAAATTGCTTACTAAAAAAAAAATTCTGTGATAATTACAATGGGAAATGAGTCTTATAGTGTCAACTACTGGTACATTTACCCTAACTATGTATTGTTTGCAAATTTTCTTTTTGTATACATACTAATATTCAAATACTTAAAGAATTAATGTACGGAGTATTTCGTTTATCATGACCAGTTGGAATATCTGGATTATTTAAATAATACGAAATCATTGAAATCACACAGATGTATGCCATAAGAATTAAATATCTGATATTCAGTATGGGTGAAGAAACAAATTCACGAGTAGAGTAATATCAACGCCGACAGATTCGATATATTTTTGTCGCTTTTAAAGCATTCTTTTCAATACATTTAATAATTACAAATTAATTTCTTTTGCATATACTTAAGGAATCGTCACTATTAAACATAATAAATCATTTTTATAATACAATTTGCCACAAAAACAAGAAATCGACACATTAATGTGATATATTTTGGTATGCAAATATTCACGGTATTTGGTTGTGTACTTCGTCGAGATTTTAATTTTTTTAAGTTTGAAATAACAAATAAGCAGCGCACATTGAAAATAGTCTGCTTCCCCTTGATTTGCACCCATTTTAATTGCTGTCAAAGAAAGAGAAGAAGAAAATATTCATGTTAAATTGTCAGCCCGCGGCTCTCTTCCCCGCTACCCTTACTCACACCCTCACACTTCTGGTCGCACCTGTGCAAAATTTATAACTATCATGAATCTTATATCAGAAAGATTTAGTATATTGGGGATTCAATATTAAGTGGTCACTACACTGCAGGCGTTTACGCAATTTAGTACACCCTAGTATGTAAAATAGACTCATTTTGCAAAATAGACGAAGTAAGAAATGAACGGTTAGGGAAAAAAGCAAGGAATGCTGCAAAACAGCTTTATTGAGAAAATCAATTTTTAATTCTTTAGTCCCCCAGTAAGGAGACAAAGTTCAAGTAATTGAACTGTATTGTTTATAATATGAGATTATACTATAATTAAGCATCGGGAGGAAAATAAGCATAGAAATAATTGTTTTACATTATTTTAATTTTTTCTGAAGTTGAACACTGTAGAATAAAAATGGACGTTTCCTGTTTTTTCTCCTTATCCTTCAAATGTAACTTGTAAAATATAACTTATAGTTAGAAATTTTTACACAACACGAAATAATGTTTTCAACATCTTGCCTTTTCGTCTGCATTAAGATATACGAATATTTGAGGAGAGAAACGTGTATTTACATACATATTCTCGGTCTGCTGATCACAATCAACATATCATGTCCGATTTCAGTGTGAGCACAAAATACAATTACGAAAACTACATATACGAAAACTAAATACAATAATGCGGGTTGATTTGTATTTCTTTCAGGTTTTATTAGAACATATAACGCGCGAGAAAGAATCTTTTAAATTCATGTATGGAACGTCTTTTTCTTATAAATAACAAAACAATACAAATATTCAACGTGTTTCGCGTTGAATTTTTTTCTGCAGACACCTTGAACTAATCTTTAATTCAAAAGAAAAAAATCAAAATAGAATACGCTGTAGATTGTGAGTATAAAATAGTATTCTCGTCGTGCGTATGACTCCGCCGATATTTTACTTCGTATACAGGGTGTATCGTCTGAGATTAACCACCATTTTTCAGGCATTTCCAAAAATCTGTCAAAGAAATGTTTTCAATGAAAGTTAGTCAGCCTTCAGTTTGCTACAAATCTGGATTTTAAAAATTTCCAGAAAATTATTTTTTCAAAAAAAGGTCAAGGTCACCTTGACGTTCTTAAATGGCACCATATGTTTCAGACTTCATAGAGTTGTAGCTGACATCAAGACGAAATTAGCGACCTATACAATGACCTTCGGATGACATTGAATTCAGAAATTTAGGTTGTAAATCTCTTCGTTGTAGCATGTAATGCAAAACGGTATTATTGTTATCGTTGGATTTATTTACTACTTTTATTTGTTTAATAAACCTACTAGTTTCACAGTCTTAATCTTATTTTGAATATGTGATTTGATTGAAATAAAATAAGTTTCTATATTAACGTTTCTGTTGATTGAACGTAAATGTCTGAATTCACGGTTATCTGAAGGTCATAGTATAGCAGGTCGTTCAATTCGTCTTGACATCAGCTACAACTCTGAGAAGTCCAAAATATATACTTTTTATCGAAAACACAATTCTCTGGAAATTTTTATAATCTAACTGTGTAGCGGACTGAAGGCTGACTAACTTTTGTTAAAAACATTTCTTTGCCAGATTTTTGGAAATGCCTGAAAAATGGTGGTTAATCTTAGAGGATGCACCCTGTGTACGCTTAGGCTCGGGCCACATGAGCGTTTTGATAACGTCAGCTGCAACGGACGTTTTTATAGTGAACACACGAGCGTCGGTTTCTCTATGTTAGTTTACCAAAACGAATTGGAGAAAGTATAGATGCGAATGAGATCGTAGAGTTTTCTTACCTGACTTATAAGATATGATCATAAGTTAGGAAAACAAGTAACAATAATAGTGAAATCAAGCAAATAATAATACAAAGTTTGATATTAAGCCTCGGACAATGAATGCTCGAGCAACGACGCGGAGTCCGAATGCCGGGTCATTTTGGCCCATAGTGAAAGTTGAGACATATTTGTTCATTTTGAAGGAAGGTTTTGTAATAAATTTTGCTGTCATTATTTTTTAGCATTATTTTGTTATTTGCTAGAACTATATTAGATAGAACTTTGCTAGACACACTTCTTCTTTGCTGCTATACTGAATACTGACATGCAACATCCATTGAGTTTCCATCCGCCGAAACAGTGTCGATTCGTCATTGTTTCTGTTAGAGCAATAAGACGACAGTCGACTGTAGCAACAGGCGAGCTACGGGACGGGTCAAAATGACCCGGCATTCGGTGTGCGAGGGTTAAACGCCTTGGGACATTCCGCAGTTGTCTGATGGTACTTCTTGCTGCGAAACTTTAGAAAAGTATGAAGCGGGTGATGACATAGGTAGCGAATCTCTATCAGAAAAAGCATTATTTTAATGGGGTGCCTGTATTGTCTGTGTATTCCTTAGAGTTTGTAAAAGCTGCATAGTTTGCACACGTAACGGAATTTTTTGATCCGTGTTTAAACTCCTAACTGGCGGAAGCAGTGAATAAAAGAATGCCAAATGACCCTTGCTCACCAGTTGTCGAGTCCAAGGAGAAACACTTTGGGGGTTTGTGACCCGTACCTTGCCATAAAACGGACGTTGACGAAACGCTCGCGTGAACAGCCACACTTGCTTTAATATAATACAATTCTGCAACGTGCGTCGGCAAAAGTCAATGTCCGCGGTACCATAGAAACGTCGGTGAAAAACTAATCATCCGTTTAAACGGCAGTTGGAAACGACGGATATTGCTCGAGTGTACACCCCAATATACAACAACGTGATGCTACAACGGACGTTACAGAAACGCTTGTGCGGCTCCAGCCTTAGAGAAGTACAGTCATTCGTACTATTAAGAAGATGTAATGAGTGTAAGATAAGTTTACAGCTCTTGCTTCATTGAAGATAGAAGAAGATTGGTAAATGTACAAATTGTGTGGTATACTAATTGTATGTAATCGAGTTTTTTATTTTTTAAATTGGAATTGAATCGAGCTCGGCCTGGGTGAACGACCGGAATCACCTGAAGTCCAGATCCAGTGGAGTCAGAAAAATCAGCTGACTCCGTAGAATCACCGTCAGTCTGTTAGTTAGTACCGTAAAAGTTGGATAACTGCCCGCAAATCGGGACCAAAGGCGGGCAGTTATGCAATAGGAAAATCGATTCTAATTATAGACATAGCTCGCGCCGAGGTTCGGTTTGTTGACAAACGTAGAAAAGGACAGCGACTGAAAGAGAAAGAGGTCCGAGAGACAAAAGAATGCGAAAACTACGTATCGGTGAGACAATACTAATGCAAACATAAAACTCTTTTAACTTTTATTCTTTTTAAATTAAACTTGTACTAATGTATTTGTAAGGTTTTTCTGGTTAAAATAATACCAAACACGATATAATTTGATGCATATTTGGTTTATAATTTAAACCTGCAACGTGGCACACTTTACAAATCTCAATAAGTAAATATAATTCAAATTATGCCGTGTTTGGTCTTATTTTAACCAGAAAACACTCACAAATACCTCAGTAACAGTTTAATTTAAAAGAACTCAAAATTAAAAAAGTTTTACGTTTGCATTTGTATTGTCTCACCGACATTCGATGTAGGATGAGGTTATACTACTCGTTCGTCGAACTTCTGGGTGAGTCAAGGGACCCCCCCCCCCCCATGAAGGGGATGACTAGCGGGCAGTTACGAAGTAGATCGATGCGGGCAGTTATCCAACTTTTACTGTACTCGAGTTCAACTGCCTGCTAGAGTTCATAATTGAACGGGTACAAAATGTCGGAATCAGTAGCAGGCACACCCCTTTCTTACCCTATACATTAGGTAGCAGAGCTTAGTTCATGCGCACTTAAGTTTAGATCAGCACAGTTGCAATTGAGTTCAGTGATGCTCAATTTCAGCTTCATTTGAGTGTAGTTTTGTTTTCACAGTCAGTTCGCGATTATTTTTCATTCAGTTCAGTTCAGTCTAGTTCAGCTCAGTTTGTTTAATAACATAGTTCGCGTCGCATTATTGTCAAACTCCGAACATATGTGTGTACGTCACAGTGTACATCAATCAGTCTACGAAAGTTATAGTCTCTTGAGTTAACCGGAACTTCGAATTCTCGAGCTTCGAAATTTTCTGATTCTAAAATCAGTTCAACTGACAGTGCTCTTTTCGAAGCTCAATAAAATATTCTACAATCATTATAAGTACGCTAAATTAATTGTAATTTGTATAGAAAATTTGTATTAATATTATTACGATCTTCCAAGCGTTAAATTATGTAGAATCTAAAATATTGCACAATGACGTGTTTGAATCATTTTCTACATTGTGCAACACGACTGAAAGCTTTAATGATTATTTTTGAAGTGTAAGGGGAACGAATAGGGTATATCCAGTTTTATTCTGCAGTTTTCAACTTGCGAGAAAAATTAAAATAATGTAAAACAATTATATTTTCGCTCATTTTCTTTCTGTCAGCTAATTAGAGTATAACTCCATGTCATGAACAATACAGTTATATTCATTGGGCATTGAACAATCTGAAGTAGAGGGAGTTCTCCCCGGAAAGGGAGGGGCGCGTTTTTGGTATCTAAGATTGAAAGAGAGATTATTATGATAACCGTACGACTGTCGTGTAGCCGGAGGAGCAATTAGTCGGCCGAAATAGAACCCGACAAATAGTTTTTAGAAGTATTGTGTTAATTTAAAAACCCCCTTACACAAATATCTCCGTTACTTATGATCGTATGAGGAAACACTTTATGACAAAGTTACACTATTTTAAGAGGCACATCTAACGATAGAAAAAAATTTTTCTCAAGTAATATTTTATGAGATTTGAAGGTCATCGATGCTTTTTTTTTAATGGAACTGTATATTTCTGTTCAGCTGGGTATGTAGTCCATTCTGAAACGAATTCATTCGCCTGGTATATTGGTCTTTCAAAGTCATTCAAGGTTATGTACCGTCGTTTAAACTCTCCCTTCGCTGAACGGCTATAAGAGCAGGCCGCGGCATGCCTTAAGTATTTGTCGACACGGTCATAAAACATCGAGCGAAGGGAGAATTTAAACGATGGTAAATGACCTTGAATAACTTTGAAAGACCAACATATCAGGTCAATAAATGCGCTTAGCTGTATTGTAGAGGATTCGATCTATGCAAAAAGTGTACATTTCCATTTGAAAAAATAACTCAATTGTTAAATGTACACGCATCGTTGCATTTTTAAAAAATATATGGTCCTGCAAATATAGTACTCTTTGAATGATTCATATTTGTCCTCTAACATTTTTTTATAATTACATTGAGAAAAGAGCTATGATTTGCAACTGTTGCATGGACTACCCTGTATAATCAAAATTTAGTTATAAAAAATTCTTACTGGATATTTGTAACATTTCAGGAGAATGATTAGCTGTTAAACGTTTTCTTAAGCTCGTGCTCTTAACCATGTTCTTATATTTTAAATCATGTTGAAATCTTTAAACAAAATTACCTGATCTAAAATTTTGTCTCACTATTATATTTATCACTAGGGTCATTTAGAGGGCAACATATCATGCATATTGGAGTTTGATTCTTTGTCTGATACAACTATGCGGTAACAAAAGTATATAATTAGTACAAAAAAGCGTCGATGATTTTGAAAAATCGAAAAACTGATCTTGAAGGAATATCGTAAATCATAATAGTCGTCCCTTTAAAATAAACGATCACTTCCCCATATATTTTTCCTCTCACCTAACGTTATGTGTAGATTAAGGTGATCAAGATAAACGAAACACCCTGTACGTACAAAAATAACGGAAAGAATGAAAAAATACAATTCGTCTTACCATTCTGATCGTTAAATTCATTATAGTCTTCATATTCTTCATTCACGCTTCTAACTTTGTAAAGTTGATTACTTCCGATTTCGTAATTCAAGGCACCCATGACGTAATTTTCATCCTCCGTGAAGGTTAGATCCGACTCCATTTCATTATCATTAGGCATGACAGTCGTTAAATTAAGCTTGCTTGATCCAATCTCTTTCACAAGATGAATGTCTCCGTTTTCATCCAATTCAGGATTTGGTGGATTGAGCGCATACACTTTCGTCTCTGAAGAAAATTCATATTGTTATATAGAAAATGTTCAAGTAACGTTATCGATTATTAAATTACACTGTTGAACACATTTTATGACTTGTAACATTCAACAGACATTTCTTATACATTTTGTGCACTGAATCTCTAAACCGTTTGTTTCCATCACTCAGGTTTTGAAAAAGTCAATTTACAGAATTGCAAATTTTCAACATCAAAGATTTAACAGTAACAGTTATTCTGTTGATTTTTATGCTAAATTATTCCATAGACTATGCCGAATAAAATGATATAAATTAACCCTTTACACTCGAAGTATGCCTCTCAGGCACTCCGTTGATTTGTCAATTTTATCTACTAACTTTTGTATACCATGTCAGAAATGAAATATTTCTTAATACGTAAAACAAAGTAAAGCGTCAATATCTTATCTCAATAAAGTTTTCTCGGAATATGGACAATTGAAAATTAACATTTGTTTGCAGTAGCTCGCAATCATATTGGTTGCATCATCACATTAGTTATGTCGGAGTTGCTGGTCTATCGTATCAAAAGATGCTTGGAGTGCAGAGGGTTAATATTACATTACGAAGACTTAAACATGTTTAAATAATGATCAAAGTGAAAAGGACAGTCGGAACGCATCAATTTTTGTAGTGATTTCCTCCCAGACTCTGTTTTTAAAATAAATTGAAAAATAATCGCAAAAATTGGTGCATCTTGGGAGTCCTTTTCACTTTGATCATCGGTTAAATATGTGCAAATCCGTATAATATAATAATAATTTAAACCATTTTACTTAGGAGAATCCATAGATTTCGCGTAAAAAATAAATTGAATAACTATTATTGTTAAAGCACAAAACATCTTCAAAGTTGAAGATTTGCATTTTTTTAAAAATCGATTCTTTCAAAAACTGTAGGCGATGGAAATAAACGGTTTGCAGATTCGTCTTCAGCACACAAAAACCTATAAGACACACCTATGGAATGCTACAAGTCAAGAAAAAATTGAAGTTTGTTGAACAGTGTTATACTTGATCAAAATTGTACCTTCCGTTGTCCAGGGCAAACTATTTCCTCCTTCTCTGCCTGAATTACTTTCAAGTTGTTCTTCATAATTATACTTCGCCACGGCATCACTTTCTGCCTCATATTCTGTAATACTTCCTTTGTCATCAATCTCTCTAGTTTTTAATATTGATCTTTTTTGGTACGTCTTATGATTATTTCGAGCTTCAATACCATCATGCTCCCAACTATCCTTTTTAGTAGTCCCTGATACTTTGGAATTTGTAAAACTGTTCAGAGAAATAACATCTCGGTACGATTGAGGACTATAATTTTCGCATTTAAAAGATTTTTTATATATACATTTTTTATTTCCATTACAAATTTCTTGATCTCCCTCTTTACCATCAATTGTGTCTATTTTTGATTCAATGTCATGAGGAAATTTGTGTGTAACATATTTTTCCTCTTTGTCTGTACAAACCTGATAAAAGTTACTTCGTTTATGCCGATTCCGTTCGCCGCTAAAAACTGATCTCTTTTGTTCATTATCATTAGCTAAAAACTCTGTCTCTGAATCTACGTAGGTGCTAGCATATCCTTTTGTAAATGCACTTTCTGTCCACTCATGGTCGCGAAGCTGTAAGCTATCGAGCTTAATTTTCTTCTCTTTAGAGTTTATTTCTTTCAATGAATTCTGTTTGTTTGAAACAACTGGCAAACAAACTTTTTCTGTCACTATACCTTCAGCATATTTTCCGAGAGTCGTGTTCTTTAAGACATTTAAACAAATTTTCTCGGTAACAGCGTGTGTCTTAATTTTTGGAGGCTGATATTTCTCTTGATAATCCTTCTCTTCTTGATCCTCTTCATCCTCGTGTAGGGATTCTGTCTTAGTCACAGTTCTTCTTATAGTCGTTCCTTCTGTAGTCCTGTCAGTCATTGTTATTTCTCGAATCTCCATCGTTGTTCTTTCCGTGGGAGGCAATTGCGTGACACATGGCGTTGTACGCGTTGATAAAGGTTTCTCAAACCTTGCTGTGGTAGTGTCGACTTTCTTTGTGTAATTTAATAATTCTTCAATCCCTTCCAATCGTGGCTTCATCCCAAGCTTATCTTCTTTCTCTCTAGTAAGCAATTGCTCTTCTAATTCCCGTATCTTTTCTTCAAACTTTTCCCTTTCTCTTTGTAGATTCTCTTCTCTTTCCAGCAGGTGTTGTTCTCTTTCCTGCAGTTCCTTCTCTTTCTGATCAAATTCTTGCTCGAGTGTTCTAACCTCTTGCTCAAGCGTATCTTCCGTCGTGATTATCCGGCTAACCGTGCTCCGTTCAGTCATAGTAATAGAAGCGAGTATAGTTTTGGACGAGGTTGTTGATTCATGCATCAGTGTTGAAGTTGCTTGTGTCACAAACTGTTGCATTTTTTCGGTAGAATTGCTTATGGAAGCAGCTTCGAGTTTCTTCTGTCGCTCGAGTATTTCTTTCACTCGTTTCTCCTTCTCTTCTTCCCACATTTTTTCTTTCCTCTGCAGCTCCATTTCTTTTTCATTTATCACATTCTCGGTGCTTTCTAATTCATCGAGTCTTTCAATCAGTTCCTTCTTCAATTCTTGATGACGAATCTCCTTTTGTACTTTGTCCGTTGTAATGTTTAACCTGTAGGTGGTTAACTCTAGAGAGTACGGAAGATCTGTAACCTTTTCTCCAAGAATATGTAATATTCTTTGGGAAGACAAAGTTTCCGCTGAGGTTAACAGAGACAGTGTAACTTCGGTTGTTTCCATTGTTGCAACAGAAACATTTAATTCCAATTGAACAGTTTGATCGACATAATCAAGTGGTAAATATTCTGTAGTAAATTCAGAGGTAGATGGCAAGGTATATACAAAGGTAGTAATGCTAAACATTGATTCTTCTGCTGGCGTCGTTTCGGTTTCAAAACTTTCAGCAGACATCACGGTACGTATTTCCTCAGTAGTAGTAAAACCTGCTACTTCTTCAGTTTTTAATTCCGAAATTTCGGTTTCCAGTGTAATATTTAACGCACTTATCTCAGTAGTAGTAAAACCTGCTACTTCTTCAGTTTTTAATTCCGAAATTTCGGTTTCCAGTGTAATATTTAACGCACTTATCTCAGTAGTAGTAAAACCTGCTACTTCTTCAGCTTTTAATTCCGAAATTTCGGTTTCCAGTGTAATATTTAACGCACTTATCTCTGTAGTTTCTTTTGTATCTGTAACCACTGTAACAGTTCTACCTGAAGTACTTTCCATTTTCAGAGTAGTTAACCAAACCATTTCGTCGGTAGGCGACAAAATCGCAGTGGTTGTTGCAGAAACAGGTTCTGTGTAAGTCCTAAGGAACATGTCTTCAGTACTAATTGAAGATTCCGCGATGACAATCCTCTCAGTAGTCAAATTCTGTTCTATGTAATCTTCCCATATAGGAGTGAATATTTCTGTACTCTCTTCATCCGTGTATTCTTGCTCTTCATATGCTTCTTTGTATTCTTTCCCATACTCGTAATCATACATTTTTTCCGTTTCGCCGTAAGCCTCCTCGTCAGTACTTAAAATACTTAGCTCAGTTGTAGCATAATCTATAGTTAAATTAAATGCTGCAGTCGTTACTTTGCGAAGAAATGAAGAAGCAGTAGTTTCTTTTTCAGCAATTTGCATTGTTGTAATAAACGGAGTGAAAGTTTCTGCGGATGCTGTTATGATTACTAAACTTTCCGTGGAAGGACTGTAGGTTTCATGTATACTAACACTACTGTACATTTCTAAACTGGAAGGTAACGTTGATACAGAAACAGTAAACAGTGTTGTGAGCAGGGGTGTTTCTGTAGTTTCAAGCACTGGGAAAGATTCAGTAGATATAGTAGTAAATGTAGTTATGAATTCTGTAGTACCTAATGTAGTTGCTGTGGAACTACTTAAAGTTGCAAAAGTAAGAACAGGTGAAGTAACAACTGCTGTTGCAGTTGTATATCCGCTTGTAATGTTACTGGTAACAAATTCTTCTTGTTCGTAATCGTAAAACATTGAATGTTCTTCACTAGTTTGTTGTTCTTCATATTCCTCGTACGTCTCATTGTACTGGTCTCTGTATTCCGTATCAAAATACTGTTCCGTCATTTCACTGTACTCAACAGCAGTTTCTAGACTCGTAGACGGTGACGTGATATAGAATAACTGTGTACTTGTTACTGCTGATGGTACTTCTGATGTTACAGTATAAAGAGGCTCTACAGTCTCAAGAGTACCAGAGGTTCCAAATTCTGCTGACGAAAAATATGAAGGAAATGAAGTTACTGTGGAAACTGTAGACTTATCCTTATATGTAATGAGAGAAGTTACAGAAGTTAATTTGTCAAATGTAGATAAAGTGGTTAGGTTCAATCCCACAGACATTCGCGGCACAGTATCCGTAGTTACGTACGTCGGTAATGATACGTTCGTTAGAGTAGCAGTTTCAGTGGAACTTTCAATAGTTGCATTCACCGACAATGATTCCGTCGTTAATATCGTAGTTTCAGGTGTAAATTCCAATGTTCCGCTGGTGCCTGACAAAGTTTCCGTAGTCAGTAAAGTGCTTGTAGGTGTACTTAATAATGTACTCGCATTAGCTTCAAAATACACAGTACTTATAGTAATAGCTTCAGTAGTTTCGTTTACTGGTACTGATTCAGTAGTCAATGGTGCAGATTCAGTTGTAAAGACTGATACATCAGTAATGACGGTTAAAGTTTCCGTAGTCAAAGAAGTGCTTATAAGTGTACTCAATGATGTACTCGCATTTACTTCGAAATATGCAGTAGTTATAGTAGTAGCTTCAGTAGTTTCGTTTACTGGCATTGATTCAGTAGTCAATGTCGCAGATTCCGCTGTAAACACCGATGTATCAGTAATGACGGTTAAAGTTTCTGTAGTCAAAGGGGTGCTTGTAGGTGTACCCGATAATGTACTGACATTTGCTTCAAAATATACAGTAGATATAGTGGTAGTTTCAGTAGTTTCGTTTACTGGCATTGATTCAGTAGTCAATGACGCAGATTCCGCTGCAAACTTCGATGTATCAGTAATGACGGTTAAAGTTTCTGTAGCCAAAGGGGTGCTTGTAGGTGTACCCGATAATGTACTGACATTTGCTTCAAAATATGTAGCAGTTACAGTAGTAGCTTCAGTAGTTTCGTTTACTGGCATTGATTCAGTAGTCATTGACGCAGATTCCGCTGCAAACTCCGATGTATCAGTAATGACGGTTAATGTTTCTGTAGTGAAAGGGGTGCTTGTAGGTGTACTCAATAATGTACTCGCATTTGCTTCGAAATATGCAGTAATTATAGTAGTAGCTTCAGTAGTTTTGTTTACTGGCATTGATTCAGTAGTCATTGACGCAGATTCGGTTGTGAACTCCGATATATCAGTGATGACGGTTAAAGTTTCCGTAGTCAAAGGAGTGCTTGTAGGTGTACTCAATAATGTACTGACATTTGCTTCAAAATATGTAGTAGTTATAGTAGTAGCTTCAGTAGTTTCGTTTACTGGCATTGATTCAGTAGTCATTGACGCAGATTCAGTTGTAAACTCCGATATATCAGTGATGACGGTTAAAATTTCCGTAGTCAAAGGAGTGCTTGTAGGTGTACTTAATAATGTACTCGCATTAGCTTCAAAATACACAGAACTTATAGTAATAGCTTCAGTAGTTTCGTTTACTGGTACTGATTCAGTAGTCAATGGTGCAGATTCAGTTGTAAAGGCCGATACATCAGTAATGACGGTTAAAGTTTCCGTAGTCAAAGGAGTGCTTAATTTTGTAACTACGGTTGTAAATACTGCCGCTTCCCTGGTAACAGTTAGACTTTCTGTAACTAATGAAGTCATTTTAGAAACAGTTAACAGTGAACTCGTCTCCACCTCGACAGTCACAGTTCCCGTGCTGGTAGCTTCAGTAGTTCTGTTCTTCAGCAAAGACTTGGTAGTTGATAACGTAGGTTCAATTGTCAATTCCAATGTGTAATTGGTAATGATTGGAACTTCTGTAGTTGATAAAATGCTTCTAGTACTACTTATCGGAGTGCTTGTCCTTGGTTTGGTGGATATAGTAATTGTAGGCGTCGTTTCTGTACGGCTAATTACAATAGCTGTAGTTTTCAGACTACGAGTAGTTACTTCAGAGGCAACATGATCTGATGTGTCCAATGATGTACGTGCCAAGATGGGGACATCAACCTTTACCGATGTTTCTGGCCCCAACGGAGTCGTTTCAGTTTCTTCTGTGTCACCATACTCATGCCATTCCTCGTGCTTCTCACTAGCATAATCCTCCTCGTATTCCCGATCATATTCTGCATCCGTGACTAATTCAATTTCAGCAGCATACTCCACGTCCACTGTCGATGTGACAGTAATTTCCTCTGGGGCTGCTGTTGTCGCAGTTAGACTGGGCAATACTGCATATGGAGTCGCTGAATATGAAATTAATGCCGTTTCCTCCATCGTAGTTTCTCGTGTAAGCAAATCGAAATCGGTAACCTCAGTGGTCTTCAAAATCGTGGCTTCCGTGACAGTACCTACTGTTAAAGTATCAGTTACTGTAGACGTTACGGCCAACACAGCATATGATGACATTGTACTCGGGACAGAAGTCATTTCCCCTGTCGTAATTTCCAGTGCAGTCGAGGCCAACTCAGTGATCTGGCTGAGCATCGTCGACATGGTAACTACAATGCTACTTTCTGCTGCAATTGTAGGTACTGTAGTCGTTCTGGGTAAGCTAAAAGACGATGTTGTTGTACTCGGAACTGCAGTTGTTTTTTCTGTTGTGATTTTCAATCCAGTTGTAGGTAGAGCGACTGTTCCAGTTGCTTCTAGCATCGCAATTGCTGTGGTGATACCCTCTGTGGTGGTAGCAGTTGCTGTAATCGTTTCCGGTAAGACAGAAGACGATGTTGTTGTACCTGGCACTGTAGTTGATTCTTCTGTTGTGATTTGAGGTTCAGTTGTAGGTAGTGTGACAGCTTCAGTGGTTGGCACCGTCGTAATTGCTGTGGTGATAACCTCTGTGATGGTAGCAGTTGCTGTAGTGATAACCTCTGTGCTGGTAGCAGTTGGTGTGGCGATAATCTCTGTGCTAGTAGCAGTTGCTGTGGCGATAACCTCGGCGGTGGTAGCAGTTGCCGTAGTCGTTTCAGGTACCACAAAATATGATGCTGTTGTACTCGGTACTGCAGTTGTTCCTTCTGTCGTGATCTTTAATTTAGTTGTAGGTAGCGCGGCAGTTTCAGATGTTTCAGCCTTTGTAGTTGCTGTGGTGGAACCCTCTGTGGTTGTTGCAATTGCTGTAGTCGTTTCAGATAAAACAGAATACGATGTTGTTGTACTAGATACTGCAGTTGATTCTTCTGAGGTAATCTCTAGCTTTGTTGTAGGTAGTGAGACAGATTCCGTTGTTCCCACCGTCGTAATTGCTGTGGTGATAGCAGTTGCTGCAGTCGATTCAGGTAACGCAAAGGAAGATGTACTCGGTATTGCAGTTGTTTCTTCTGTGGTAGGTAGTGAGGCAGATTCCGTTGTTTCCACCGTCGTAATTGCTGTGGAAATAACTTTTGTGGTGGTATCAGTTGATGTGGTGATAACCTCTGTGCTGGTAGCAATGGTTATAGTCGTTTCAGGTAAGACAAAGTATGATATTGTTGTACTCGGTACTGCAGTTGATTCTTCTGAGGTAATCTGCAGCTCTGCTGTAGGCAGTGCGATAGATTCAGTCGTTTCCACTGACGTAATTCCAGGGGTGATAACCTCCGTGCTAGTAGCAGTTGCTGTGGTGATAACCTTGGTGGTGGTAGCAGTTGCCGTAGTCGTTTCAAGTAAGACAAAGTATGATGTTGTACTCGGTACTGCGGTTGATTCTTCAGAGGTAATCTCTAGCTTTGTTGTAGGTAGTGAGACGGATTCCGTTGTTTCCACCGTCGTAGTTGCTGTGGTGATAACCTCGGTGGTGATAGCAGTCGCTGCAGTCGTTTCAGTTAAGGCATAGGAGGATGTTGTACTCGGTAGTGCAGTTGTTTCTTCTGTTGTGATTTGCAGTTCAGTAGTAGGTAGTGCGACAGCTTCAGTAGTTTCCACCGTCGTAATTGCTGTGGCGGTAAATTCAATGGTGGTAGCAGCTGCTGCGGTCGTTTCAGGTAAGACCAAATATGATGTTGTTGTACTCGGTACTGCAGTCGTTTCTTCTGTTGTGGTTTGCAGTTCAGTTGTAGGTAGTGTGATAGATTCAGTTCCTTCGACCGTCGTAATTGCTGTGGTGGAGGGCTCGGTGGTGGTAGCAGTTGCCGTAGTCGTTTCAGGTACGACAAAATATGATGATGTTGTAGTCGGAACTGCAGTTGTTTCTTCCGTGGTAAACTCTAGCTTTGTTGTAGGTAGTGCGACAGATTCAGTTGTCTCCACCGTCGTAGTTGCTGTGGTGATAATCTCGGTGGTGATAGCAGTCGCTGCAGTCGTTTCAGTTAAGGCATAGGAGGATGTTGTACTCGGTAGTGCAGTTGTTTCTTCCGTTGTGATTTGCAGTTCAGTTGTAGGTAGTGTGATAGATTCAGTTGTTTCGACCGTCGTAATTGCTGTGGTGGTAGGCTCGGTGGTGATAGGAGTTGCCGTTGTCGTTTCAGGTAAGACAAAATATGATGTTGTTGTACTCGGTACTGCAGTCGTTTGTTCTATTGTGGTTTGCAGTTCAGTTGTAGGTAGTGTGATAGATTCAGTTGTTTCGACCGTCGTAATTGCTGTGGTGGTAGGCTCGGTGGTGGTAGAAGTTGCCGTTGTCGTTTCAGGTAAGACAAAATATGATGTTGTTGTACTCGGTAGTGCAGTTGTCCCTTCTGCTGTGATTTGCAGTTCAGTTGTAGGTAGTGCGACAGCTTCAGTAGTTTCCACCGTCGTAACTGATGTGGCGGTAAATTCAATGGTGGTAGCAGCTGCTGCGGTAGTTTCAGGTAAGACCAAATATGATGTTGTTGTACTCGGTACCGCAGTCGTTTCTTCCGTTGTGGTTTGCAGTTCAGTTGTAGGTAGTGTGATAGATTCAGTTGTTTCGACCGTCGTAATTGCTGTGGTGGTAGGCTCGGTGGTGATAGGAGTTGCCGTTGTCGTTTCAGGTAAGACAAAATATGATGTTGTTGTACTCGGTACTGCAGTCGTTTGTTCTATTGTGGTTTGCAGTTCAGTTGTAGGTAGTGTGATAGATTCAGTTGTTTCGACCGTCGTAATTGCTGTGGTGGTAGGCTCGGTGGTGGTAGAAGTTGCCGTTGTCGTTTCAGGTAAGACAAAATATGATGTTGTTGTACTCGGTAGTGCAGTTGTCTCTTCTGCTGTGATTTGCAGTTCAGTTGTAGGTAGTGCGACAGCTTCAGTAGTTTCCACCGTCGTAACTGATGTGGCGGTAAATTCAATGGTGGTAGCAGCTGCTGCGGTAGTTTCAGGTAAGACCAAATATGATGTTGTTGTACTCGGTACCGCAGTCGTTTCTTCCGTTGTGGTTTGCAGTTCAGTTGTGGGTAGTGCGACAGCTTCAGTAGTTTCCACCGTCGTAACTGATGTGGCGGTAAATTCAATGGTGGTAGCAGCTGCTGCGGTCGTTTCAGGTAAGACAAAATATGATGTTGTTGTACTCGGTACCGCAGTCGTTTCTTCCGTTGTGGTTTGCAGTTCAGTTGCAGGTAGTGTGAAAAATTCAGTTGTTTCGACCGTCGTAATTGCTGTGGTGGTGGGCTCGGTGGTGGTAGCAGTTGCCGTAGTCGTTTCAGGTAAGACAAAATATGATGATGTTGTAGTCGGAACTGCAGTTGTTTCTTCCGTGGTAATCTCTACCTTTGTTATAGGTAGTGCGACAGATTCAGTTGTTTCCACCGTCGTAATTGCTGTGGTGATAACCTTGGTGGTGATAGCAATCGCTGCAGTCGTTTCAGTTAAGGCATAGGAGGATGTTGTACTCGGTAGTGCAGTTGTTTCTTCTGTTGTGATGTGCAGTTCAGTAGTAGGTAGTGCGACAGCTTCAGTAGTTTCCACCGCCGTAATTGCTGTGGTTATAACCTCGGTGGTAGTAGCAGTTGCCGTAGTCGTTTCAGGTAAGACAAGATAGGATGTTGTTGTACTCGGTACTTCAGTTGTTTCCTCTGTTCTAACCTCAAGCACTGTTGAAGGTAGTGTGGCAGCTTCAGTAGTTACCACCGTTGTAATTGCTGTAGTGGTAGCAGTTGCTGTGGTGACAACCTCTGTGCTAGAAGCAGTTGCTGTGGTGATAACCTCGGTGGTGGTTGCAATCGCTGTAGTCGTTTCGGGTAAGACAGAATATGATGTTGTTGTAATCGGTACTGCAGTTGTTTCTTCTGTTGTGAATAGTATTTCAGTTGTAGGCAGTGCGATAGATTCAGTTGTTTCCACGGTCGTAATTGCTGTAGTGGTAGCAGTTTCTGTGGTGATAACCTCTGTGCTTGAAGCAGCTGCTGTGGTGGTAACCTCGGTGGTGGTAACAGTTGTCGAGGTCGCTTCAGGTGACACAAAGTAGGATGTTGTTGTACTTGGTACTGCAGTTGTTTCTTCCGTGGTAAGCTCTAGCTTTGTTGTATGTAGTGCGACAGCTTCAGTAGTTTCCGCCGTTGTAATTGCTGTGGTGAAAACCTCTGTGGTGATAGCAGTTGCTGCAGTCGTTTCAGGTAAGGTAAATGAAGATGTTGTCGTCGGTACTGTAGTTGTTTCTTTTGTTGGGATTTCTAATTCAGTTGTAGGTAGTGCGATAGATTCAGTTATTTTTATCGTCGTAATTGCTGTGGTGGTTGCAATTGCTGTAGTCGTTTCGGGTAAGACAGAATATGATGTTTGTCTCACCGGTACTGCAGTTGTTTCTTCTGTTGTGATTTGTATTTCAGTTGTAGGCAGTGCGATAGATTCAGTTGTTTCCACTGTCGTAATTGCTGTTGTGATAAGCTCTGTGGTGGTAGCAATTGGTGTGGCGATAGCCTCGGTGGTGGTAACAATTGTCGTAGTCGTTTCAGGTAAGACAACATATGATGTTGTCGTACTCGGTACTGCAGTTGTTTCTTCCGTGGTAATTTCCAGCTTTGTTGTAGGTAGTGCGACAGCTTCAGTAGTTTCCACCGTCGTAATTGCTGTGGTGATAACCTCGGCGGTGATAGCAGTTGCTGCAGTCGTTTCAAGCAAGGCAAAGGAAGAGGTTGTACTCGGTACTGCAGTGGTTTCCTCTGTTGTAAGTTGCAGTTCAGTTGTAGGTAGTGCGACAGCTTCAGTAGTTTTCACCGTCGTAATTGCTGTTGTGATAACCTCTGTGGTGGTAGCAGTTGCCGTAGTCGTTTCAGGTAAGACAAGATATAATGTTGTTGTACTCGGTACTTCAGTTGTTTCTTCTGTTGTAACCTCAAGCATTGTTGAAGGTAGTGTGGCAGCTTCAGTAGTTACCACCGTTGTAATTCCTGTAGTGGTAGCAGTTGCTGTAGTGACAACCTCTGTGCTAGAAGCAGTTGCTGTGGTGATAACCTCGGTGGTGGTTGCAATCGCTGTAGTCGTTTCGGGTAAGACAGAATATGATGTTGTTGTAATCGGTACTGCAGTTGTTTCTTCTGTTGTGAATAGTATTTCAGTTGTAGGCAGTGCGATAGATTTAGTTGTTTTCACGGTCATAATTGCTGTAGTGGTAGCAGTTGCTGTGGTGATAACCTGTGTGCTTGAAGCAGTTGCTGTGGTGGTAACCTCGGTGGTGGTAACAGTTGTCGTAGTCGCTTCAGATGAGACAAAATAGGATGTTGTTGTATTTGGTACTGCAGTTGTTTCTTCCGTGGTAATCTCGGGCGTTGTTGTAGGTAGTGCGCCAGCTGCAGTAGTTTCCACTGTTGTAATTGCTGTGGTGATAGCAGTTGCTGCAGTCGTTTCAGGTAAGGTAAATGAAGATGTTGTAGTCGGTACTGCAGTTGTTTCTTTTGTTGTGATTTGTAATTCAGTTGTAAGTAGTGCGATAGATTCAGTTATTTTTATCGTCGTAATTGCTGTGGTGGTTGCAATTGCTGTAGTCGTTTCGAGTAAGACAGAATATGATGTTGTTGCAATCGATACTGCAGTTGTTTCTTCTGTTGTGATTTGTATTTCAGTTGTAGGCAGTGCGATAGATTCAGTTGTTTCCACTGTCGTAATTGCTGTTGTGATAACCTCTGTGCTAGTAGCAGTTGTTGTGGTGATAGCCTCGGTGGTGGTTGGAGTTGCCGTAGTCGTTTCAGGTAAGACAAGATATGATGTTGTTGTACTCGGTACTTCAGTTGTTTCTTCTGTTGTAAACTCAAGCATTGTTGAAGGTAGTGCGACAGCTTCAGTAGTTACCACCGTCGTAATCGCTGTAGTGGTAGCAGTTGCTGTGGTGATAATCTCGGTGGTGGTTGCAATTGTTGTAGTCGTTTCGGGTAAGACAGGATATGATGTTGTTGTAACCGGTACTGCAGTTGTTTCTTTTGTTGTGATTTGTATTTCAGTTGTAGGTAGTGCGATAGATTCAGTTGTTTCTACTGTCGTAATTGCTGTTGTGATAACCTCTGTGGTGGGAGCAGTTGCTGTGGTGATTACCTCTGTGCTAGTAGTAGTTGCTGTGGCGATAGCCTCGGTGGTGATAGCAGTGGTCGTGATCGTTTCAGGTAAGACAACATATGATGTTGTCGTACTCGGTACTGCAGTTGTTTCTTCCGTGGTAATCTCTAGCTTTGTTGTATGTAGTGCGACAGCTTCAGTAGTTTCCACCGTTGTAATTGCTGTGGTGATAACCTCTGTGGTGATAGCAGTTGCTGCAGTCGTTTCAGGTAAGGCAAAGGAAGATGTTGTAGTCGGTACTGCAGTTGTTTCTTTTGTTGTGATTTGTAGTTCAGTTGTAGGTAGTGCGATAGATTCAGTTATTTTCACCGTCGTAATTGCTGTGGTGGTTACAATTGCTGTAGTCGTTTCGGGTAAGACAGAATATGATGTTGTTGTAATCGGTACTACAGTTGTTGGTTCTGTTGTGATCTGTATTTCAGTTGTATGTAGTGCTACAGCTTCAGTAGTTACCACCGTCGTAAGTGCTGTAGTGGTAGCAGTTGCTGTGGTGAAAACCTCCGCGCCGGAAGCAGTTGCTGTAGTGGTAACCTCGGTGGGGGTAACAGTTGTCGTAGTCGCTTCAGGCGATACAAAATACGATGTTGTTGTACTTGGTATTGCAGTTGTTTCTTCCGTGGTAATCTCGGGCGTTGTTGTAGGTAGTGCGCCAGCTGGAGTAGTTTCCACTGTTGTAATTGCTGTGGTGATAGCAGTTGCTGCAGTCGTTTCAGGTAAGGTAAATGAAGATGTTGTAGTCGGTACTGCAGTTGTTTCTTTTGTTGTGATTTGTAGTTCAGTTGTAGGTAGTGCGATAGATTCAATTATTTTTACCGTCGAAATTACTGTGGTGGTTGCAATTGCTGTAGTCGTTTCGGGTAAGACAGAATATGATGTTGTTGTAATCGGTATTGCAGTTGTTACGTCTGTTGTGATTTGTATTTCACTTGTAGGCAGTGCGATAGTTTCAGTTGTTTCCACTGTCGTAATTGCTGTTGTGATAACCTCTGTGGTGGAAGCAGTTGCTGTGGTAATAACCTCTGTGCTAGTAGCAGTTGCTGTGGTGATAGCCTCGGTGGTTTTAGGAGTTGCCGTAGTTGTTTCAGGTAAGACAAAATATGACGTTGTTGTACTCGGTACTGCAGTTGTTCCTTCTGTTGTAATTTTTAATATAGTTGTGGGTAGTGCGACAGTTTTAGTTGTTTCAGCCCTCGTTCTTGGTGTGGTGGTACTCTCTGTGGTTGTTGTAATTGCTGTAGTTACAAGTAAAACAGAATACGCTGTTGTTGTACTCGGTACTGTAGTTGTTTCCTCTGTTGTGATTTTTAATTTAGTTGTAGGTACTGCGACAGTTTCAGTTGTTTCCACCGTCGTAATTGCTGCGGTGATAACCTCGGTGGTGGTAGTAGTTGCTGTAGTCGTTTCTGGTAAGATAAAATATGATGTTGTTGTACTCGGTACTGTAGTTGTTTCTTCTTTTGTGATTTTTAATTTAGTTGTAGGTAGTGCGACTGATTCGGTTGTTTCCACCGTCGTAATTGCTGTGGTGGTAACCTCTGTGGTGGTAGCAGTTGCTGTTGTGATAAGCTCTGTGCTGGTAGCAGTTGCTTCAGTCGTTTCAGGTAAGACAAAGAAAGATGTTGTACTCGGTACTGCAGTTGTTGCTTCTGTTGTGATTTTTAATTTAGTTGTAGGTAGTGCGACTGATTCGGTTGTTTCCACCGTCGTAATTGCTGTGGTGGTAACCTCTGTGGTGGTAGCAGTTGCTGTTGTGATAAGCTCTGTGCTGGTAGCAGTTGCTTCAGTCGTTTCAGGTAAGACAAAGGAAGATGTTGTACTCGGTACTGCAGTTGTTCCTTCTGTTGTGATCTTTAATTTAGTTGTAGGTAGTGCGACTGATTCGGTTGTTTCCACCGTCGTAATTGCTGTGGTGGTAACCTCTGTGGTGGTTGCAGTTGCTGTTGTGATAAGCTCTGTGCTGGTAGCAGGTGCTTCAGTCGTTTCAGGTAAGACAAAGGAAGATGTTGTACTCGGTACTGCAGTTGTTGCTCCTGTTGTGATTTTTAATTTAGTTGTAGGTAGTGCGACTGATTCGGTTGTTTCCACCGTCGTAATTGCTGTGGTAGTAACCTCTGTGGTGGTAGCAGTTGCTGTTGTGATAAGCTCTGTGTTGGTAGCAGTTGCTTCAGTCGTTTCAGGTAAAACAAAGGAAGATGTTGTACTCGGTACTGCAGTTGTTCCTTCTGTTGTGATTTTTAATTTAGTTGTAGGTAGCGCGACAGTTTCACTTGTTTCCGTCCTCCTAGTTGCTGTGGTGGTACCCTCTGTGGTTGTTGCAATTGCTGTAGTCGTTTCAGGTAAAACAGAATACGATGTTGTTCTACTCGGTACTGCACTTGTTTCTATTGTTGTGGTTTGTGTTTCAGTTGTAGGTAGTGCGACAGATTCAGTTGTTTCCACGGTCGTAATTGCTGTTGTGGTACCCTCTGTGGTTATTGCAATTGCTGTAGTCGTTTCAGGTAAAACAGAATACGCTGTTGTTGTACTCGGTACTGTAGTTGTTTCTTCTGTTGTGATTTTTAATTTAGTTGTAGCTCGTGCGACAGTTTCAGTTGTTTCCACCATCGTAATTGCTGTGATGATACGCTCTGTGGTGGTTGTAATTGCTGGGGTGGTATCCTCTGTGCTGAAAGCAGTTGCTATACTTGTTTCGGGTACGACAGAATACGATGTTGTTGTACTTGGTGCTGCTGTTCTTCCTTTTGTTGTGATTTTTAATTTAGTTGTAGCTTGTGCGACAGTTTCAGTTGTTTCTGCCGTCGTAATTTCTGTGGTACCCACTGTGGTAGTTGCACTTTCTGTAGTCGTTTCAAGTAAGACAAAAGCGTGTACTGTTGTACCCGGAACAGCAGTTGTTCTTTCTGCCGTGATTTTTAGAGTTGTCGTTGGTAATGCCGTGGAGTCTGTGGTTGCCAATGTCATAATTGTTGTGGTAACAGTTACTACAGACGTTGCAGGTAAAACGCCATACGGTGTTGTTGTAGTAAAAAATGCTGTTGTTGATTCAGGCATGCTCTTTTGTGTAGTCATATGTGACGCTGCGACTTCAGTGGTACGAGCCATCGTAATTGTTGTGATGATACTCTCTATTGTAGTGTCAGTTATTGCTAGCGTTTCCGGTAACACGATATATGGTGTCGTTTCAGTAGGAACTACCGTCGCTTCTGTCGTGATTTCTGTTGTAGTGGTAGGTTCGGTGGTTTCAGTAATTCTCGCTGACGTAATTAGTGTAATGGTACTCTCTGTTGTAGTAGCAGTTATTGTAGTCCTTTCCGGCGGGGCGATATATGATGTCATTGTTGTCGAAATTGCAGTTGTTTCTTGTGTTGTGAGTTTTAGTGTACTGGTGCGTAATGTGGTGACTTCTGTGGTTTCCAACGTTGTAATTGCTGCGGTGACAGTAACTACAGACGTTTCAGGTAAATCGAAATACGATGTCGTTGTAATCGGAAATGCAGTTGTTAACTCTATCATAGATTCTAGTATAGTCTTAGCTGTTTCTGCGAACGTTGTCGGCGTAGTTTCTACGACAGTAATTTCTGTTGTGGTGGTGAACGGTGCAGTCGTGTTCGGTAACATAACATATGAAGTCATTTGACTTGGTACTAATGTTGTCTTCTCTGTTTTGGTTTCTTTTGTAAGCTTAGGTGATACCGTGACTTCAGTAGTTCGCACCGTCGTAGTTATTGTTAAGGTACTTTCTGTTACTGTGGTAATTGCTGCAGTCGTTTTAGGTAATTCAGCGTACAATGTTGTATTTGCGATTGAAATTGTTTCTTCTGGTATGGTTTCCATTGTGGTTGTGTCTAATTCAGTCACTGCAGTGGCTCTCACCTTCGTAGTTCTTGTGACAGGGCTTTGAGTTGTGGTTTTAGGTATTTCAGTCGATTCTGATAGTACTGTATATGATGTGGTTGTACTCGGAACTAAGGTTGTTTCCTTAAATGTTGTAAATCTTGCGATAGTACTTTGAGTTGTGGTTGTAGGCACTTCTGTCGATTCTGATAGTACTACATATGGTGTGGGTGTACTCCGTACTGCCGCTGTCTCCTTAAATGTCGTTTGTGTCGTATCCGGTGCATACTCTGTGACTGCAATAGTCTTCGTTGTAACCATCGTTCGGTCAGTATCATCTGTTTCAATGGTTATAACATACGATGTAGTTGTGGTTGGAATTGAAGTTTTGTGCTCCATCGTGGGTTCAGCTGTTACTGAAGTTATCTCGGGATATTCTGCAGTTCCTGTTACTTTAGTTCCAGCGACTGTGGTAGGTATCAACCTTGATTTTGCGGTTGTATTCGTTTGGGGCATTGTTCGTTCCAGTGTAGTTTTCCTTGTAGAAGCTTTTGTCTCGGATAATGCTATTGTTGGCAGCGCTGTCTTTTCTGCAGATGTGTCTGTCAATCTGGAGGTTGTTAGGGTACTTGCTGTTGAAATTATTACTTTTGTAATGGGTTTCTTTGCTGTTGTTTTCATATGTCTTAGAGTAGTCGATTCTGTATCATTGGCTGTCGAACTTTTTTCTATTAATCTGGTTGGAGTTTCCATTGTTGTTGCTACCAGAAGTTTTTTTTTGAGAGTGATTTCTGATTGTGCGATTTCAGTCTCTGTTACAGTAGTCGTTTCCATTTTAGTTGATGTTACCACAGTGCTCGTTATAAACGCAAGTGAACTTGTTTCTGTAAGAGGTGTAGTGGTTGTTGGCTGTATAAAAGTTGTTTGGTGTAATCCTTTTCTTGTGGATCTTTTATCAGATAGTTCTTCTGCTACGGTTTCTGTTGTTTGTTTCACGTCTAATGCTGGTGTAGTCACCACTTCTGCGATTCTAGTTACAGTCTGTGATGTTTTCGTTTGTGACATAAGGCGTCGTGTACTACTTGTTGTATAGCTTGTTTTCGGAATAAGAGTAGTTTTTATGGTTATTATTTCTGTTGTTCTTGATGGTGTGAATGTTGTTTTGGAAAAGGTTGTTTCATAGTCAGTCATCAATTTCTTGTACACAGTCGTGTGACCTTCTTCTCCTTGTCCCTTTGTTGTCTGTTCGTCAATGTCAGATAGTTCTTTGTATTCGTACCATGTTGGATACTTTGTAGTCCCTTCTTCTTCGTATTCAGCATATGCTTTATTGTAATCTTGCTCATATTCTGTGTCATGATATTTCTCGGTATCTTGTGTTATGTCTTCATCTGCCATCCATTCTGTAAATGGAGAGAGACTCGTGCTAGCTTGATATTGGTCTAACCAGCTCAGTGTTGTTTGCAAAATGTCGATTTCACTTTGATACATAGTATTATATGTCAATTGAGAATCGATGGCAGAAGATTCTGTTGTAGTAAATAACCGCAGTGCATCCAAATATGCGACTATTTCTTTGGGATGAGTGACTTCCACTGTATACTGTCCTGTGTCTTCACTTTCTCTAACGTCCCTTTTCCTTCTGTTCTTTTTAAAATTGATAAACGTTTTCCTTGGGGCAACTGGTTTTAACTGTAGAATTCGATGAAGACGTAATTCATGATTCGTAGAAAGTAACTTTGATTCGGTAGTATTTGCATTTTGTTGTTTGCTCAACAGATCTAACAATCTTGATTTTAAAAATGTCGCGTTGCGATGCTTTCCTACTCTAAAACCTGGCTTAGTTAAAAGACCTCCATCCGATCTTCTCTTTTTACCTCGAAAAAATAAATTCGTTGCTCGTCTTGACCGTTTTGAATTCCTCCTATTGTATCTTAAATTAGGTTCGTACATAAACGTTACTGACTTTAAATTTCTAAGGAATCGATAATGTGGTTTTTGATAAGTATTTACAGACAGAAAATCCGCGCAAAACTCAGAATGGATATAATCTGTGAAAGGATAAGGATAACTGACTTTATTATGTCTTCTGAGAATGGTCTCCGTTTTGCAGGGCGTTTCTTTTATGTGCACTAATTGTAAGTCATGTTTAGACATTTCAAAATGATTTTCTTCTATGAAATTGTTCGGATTCTGTACAATTATCTTGTTCCGCCACTGTTCAAGGATCCCAGACAGGTTAGTACACTCCGTTTGACACGAATTTGTTTGCCAACGAATTGCAGGGGAAGTTTCTCGTCTTAAATAATTATCTTCTTTTAATTTTGTCGTTTTTGCCGTAGTATAAAAATTAACGTTCTATAATACACAACGTTACTTAGTGATATTTACAATGAATCGCGATTATGACATTAACATCAATAGCAATTGCCAGTTGGTTATGATTATAACTTCAGTAATTTTCACGTTATTAATCACTGATTTAGTACTAAATTAATGGCAATGCTTGAAGATTGCTGAGGCTGTTGGTACTTACAGTAATGTCTTCCACTACAGTATTCTTAGTATTGCTACTGCGAGCATAATCACTGGCAATATCATCGTGTGATGATATAGTTATATTAACATCCCATGCAGGAATTATCATGTACATCACGATCAAATTACAAAACACAATAAGAAATATATTTTGCATAGCTTCATATCACAAATGTTCGAAAATATTATTGCACTTTCCTATTACATGATTATCAATCCTATTTCGATTCATGATGTCAAGAAAACTGTCACATGAGGCTATTTCATCTCACTTGTACTCGATCGAAGAACGAGGTATCAATAATGTTTGACTTGCAGACAAGTTAACACGATTAAGTACGATTTGACATTCATATTACTGAAAAATTAATTTTTGCCACGCACAATTTAACTCATACAAGCAGGTCAGATTAGTAATGAAGTAGATTACAAAGATACTTCTTTACAATGAAATAGTTAATAGTAATAATTACATTTAGCTGTATGTTATCGTTTGAGCATTCATATTTAATCAATATGTGTTTATTATAATTTTTCTTTGTCGTATTCTTGCATTGGAAATTGTAAATACAACATACTTCGATTTGAATTACTTTCGGAGTTTCTTTTTGCAACAAACCGGATGCAATGATATTAGAATCTATTGTATCGTGTTCATGTTTATTGCTGACATGTGGGTCGTCTATTTATATTCTGTTGAAGCACTCCTACAATCAGTATCACAAACTTTTCCCATATTTTATATATGCTTGTAGCGGTATTGCGATGATTGGCATCCGCTCATTCATCGTTCTCGTATATAAATTATTTATTAAGAAATACAGTAAGTGAACACTTGTGATCGAACCATAATCTATAACAGCAGCAACTAAATTTTATTTTTCAGCTTTCGATCCAGTGGTAATAAAACTCGAAGAGAAAAGGAACAAAGCAAGATTTAATATTTTGGACGAGTTTCTTGACACTTTGAGCATAGGCTGTATAATTTACTCTGTGTATTCTCACCATGGATATTGCATTCTCGGTGCTTGCACTGTCGTTAGTTTGTCATTATATGATATGATCAGATTATGCAAGCTGAAAGAGATGCAACCACAGGTATTTGTTTTCATAAAATATAAATCTAATTTTATTAGGTATTTATTAACCCTTTGAACTCCTAATTTTGTTTTAATTTTCTTTTCAATAACTCCCTATTATTTGAAGTTTTTTATTTAAAATGTACTTCAAAAGACAGTTGCTTAATAGGAACCAATTTAAACGATTTTTTTTACTAATTATATTGAAAACAGCATTGGAACTTTGCTTGTAAGATCTGATATTTGTGGTAAAAAATATATTGCGAAATATAATACATATTTAAATTGGAAATTTAAAAATGTCAAATGTGACTCGACATAGGAGCACCTGTGAATAAAATCGATGTCGAGCCACACTCGACAAAGGAGTTCAAAGGGTTAAGATGCTGTAGAGATTACTTGTAATACATCAAGTATAAATTAATGTAAATACTGCATTGTATTCCAAAAATGTAAAGAATTTGTATTATCTATAAAATTACATTTTATATTTTAAATTCTTTAAATTAACACATTAATGAAAATTGCATGCCTTATAATGGAAAATATTTGCTCTGTCATTACAGGAAACAGAAGCATTGCAATTATCCAATAATCATCCTCAGGGAGGGACACTTACGAAACCCAGATCTACTCATTTTATGTGGGTACTGATCAATGCACACTTCACGTAAGAATATTTTTTTCAATTTTACCAGCAAATTTTTTTTATAGTTTCTACTTAATATTGATTTGGTGCACGTACATGCATTTCAGATATTCAGTAGGTAACAATTACGCTTTCGTAGCGAATTATCCTTATCTGTTAGCAACTTGGGCGTTAACTCCAGAAGGATTTTACCAGGGATGGACAGTCAGTAATAGTATTAATAATTACATGATGGCAGTTTATGTAATATATATGACAGAAGCTTTACGACAAGTGCTGGAGTAGTATTGTCATTTCTTTCAAAATTAAACTGCATACTTTCCACGAACATTCATTTTAGATTTAATATTTATGGATAAGAAACATTGTATTTGAGAAATAATGTATGAAATGCAACAAGAGTATTCTGTACGAAACTTTTATTCATTACCTGTGTAATATAGAGACTGCAAAGCTGTTTTCAAAAGGAAAATAAAAGGTATCGTGTTTAATTTACCCTTTATAAGCATTATCTATCCTACAATGGCATGCGGTTGGTTACTAAGAAACATAAATAAACACGAAGAGTGAATGATGCTATTACGGCAATAAACAAATTTTTATTTTTCATTGAGTAATGGATGGGATACACGAAAGTAACGATACAGACAGACGTTTTGAGAACTTCTAATTTATTATAACGCTGGTTAACACAATTGACACAGTGGTCGACACCGAATGCAATTTGGTAATGGAGTCTCTGGAAAAGTCATCTTACAGGGTTCTTAAAGGATTTGAAGGAAGGAGTAGGGATGGTACGGAACGTCGTTGCTTAGGATGATTTGACGGAGGACAGGCTGGCTAGGATGACGCACAGTTCACAGGGCAAGGATGACGATGTTTAGGCAAAGAGTGAATCAGTGTTTTGGTGCAGCAAGACAAAAAATATTGACTGTGTACAGTAGGGTTGCTCTTATTAACTCTTCATGAATATTTTTTACAAAATTTGTTTCGCGGCACCCCCCAGAATAGTTCCAATTAACGAAAAAATAATCTGTGAAAAATTTGAGGTCTATCGGATAACGGGAAAACGTGCCCCCGGGCCCTTAAACATTAAAATAATTAAATGTTCATAAAATCGTTTTTTTCGATTATCTTCTAAATTATTGTTTATATAAAAAAATGTGTTAGACAAAAGCTATTGATCTAGACAGGACGCATCTTTTATGTTCTATTAATTTTTTTTCGTGTGACGAACGATTTTCGAAAAAAATAAAAAAAATGCCTGAAAAATAAAAAAATTTTTTTCAATTTTGAATATTGAAGTGCGTTTTGGTTATCTTTTCATGCTTAGCGACAAAATAAACACATAATGCATAAACTTTCACTACAATAATTTACAGAAATTTTCCGACGTTTTCAAAACAGTTTTTTAATTTCTAAAAAATAGTCTTTTAGGGTCGAAAATAAAAAATACACATTTTTTAGACTCTATTCATAAAACAATAATCAAAGCGCATTTGAATTTTCAAAATTGAAACAACATTTTTTATTCTTCTCAGGCTCCTTTTTCAATTTTTTTTGCAAAAACCGTTTGTCGTAGGAAAAAGAGTAATAGAATATAAAAGATGCATCCTGTCCAGGTCTACTACTTTTGTCTGACACGTTTTTAGATATAATCAATAATTTAGAAGATAATAAAAAAGAGACGATATTATGAGCATGTAATTAATTATTTTAATGCTTAAGGTCCCGGGGGCACGTTTTGCCGTCATTCTATCGAGCTCAAATTTTTCACAGATTATTTTTTTATTAATTGGAACTATTCTGGGGGGTGCCGCGAAGAAAATTCAGAAGTCGAAAATACGAGCCACCCTACTGTATACACTGTGCTGGCGCTTGTAGAAATGATTTCTATTTATGACGAAGCTAGACGGTATACACAGTGAGTCGCCTAAGACAAGCCACCAGAATAATTCCTAAAGTTTTGGAAATAGAAGAGATTGTATGAAACAAAAGTTGTTTGGTTCTTGAGGGACCATTACATGGGGGGCAAAACTTTTTCCAAGTAGAGGTTCTTAGAAGATTTGAAGGTGACCTCAATTTTTGTTTCAGCCAAACAACTTTCGTTTCAAACATTTTTTCGTATCTCCGAAACTCTAAGAATTATTCAGGTGACTTGTCTTAGGTGACTCATCCTGTATAAGAGAAGCTATACGATTGTACAGAGAGCGATTTCCTGACCGCAACTGTTCATCGCGTTCATCGTACCCTAAAATAATTAAAAAGCTTCACAAAACGGGTAGTGCTGAGAATAAAAATTCTCATACATCTAAAACTGTCACGCCGGGGCAAATGTTAGAAATGTTGTTGCTGCTGTTAAGCAAAATACGCACGTTAGAGTTAGGCAACTGGAGCGGAAAATGAACATCAGTGAATCTAGCACAGCCGTAAGACATGGGTCTGCTAGGTAGTCTTACTGACGAGTCCATTAGCAGGCCCCGGACGAAACGCTATTTCCTCTTTGCTCTCCTCCTTCTTTTTCGCAATTTCCTACGCAGTGCAGCAGCCATAATTGATGACCCCGACAACGAACACGCCGCAGCCGACCAACAGAGAGGAACAGCAGCAGTTAGGACAGCAGCACGCATCAACAACAGGCAGCACCTCGACGACAACGAAACTTATCTGTGACCAGAATCCAGAATATCTCTCTCTTAGGATCACCATTCGACGATACGCTCGCAGCCTTTCAATCGCTACGACACCAGGGGGCCGATAGAACAGTCACGTTAAAATACAGAGGCACGCAGCAAGGATCAATCTTCGTCATGGTCGCATGTCTATGCCATGAGCCGCAGACAAAAGCAGGACAACGGTCGCAGTGAAAACGCATGGCAACGACGATGACGCTGTACCACGAAGAAGACGCTCAGGACGACGTATCATCACGAATATGATTAACCACTTATAGGGGGTGGGTGGCAGCACTTCGCGCAGTTGCCAGCAGAGGGATCAGCAGTGCGGGACTTTCTCGCAAATCTTCGACCTTCCTACGATTCCAATATACAGGGTGTCCCGTAACATGTGGGAATCACTTTAGGAATGGCTTCAGCACATCAAAAGAAATATAAAAAGTTCATATAAACATATGTCCTATTTGACTTTGTTTTCGAGATACAGCGGTATTTTCAGTTATTTGATTATTAACAAAAAAAAAGTAACTGTGGGATTATTGTTTGGACTTCCAAAACAATAAGGCCTCTCAGGAAGGGTCTGAGGGCCATCTGTGGCTGGGCGACGTGGGACGACGCCAGGCATCCTGAGCATCGGGAACCTAAAGTTGTATATAGTTATTTATTACTTCCCGATGCCTGGATGTCTAGAAATCGCTAATTTCAGCGCGCGTTCCATGTTAGCTTTAACACGTACTTCAAACCTTGGTGGTCCTCAATCCTCCAGAACGTCTTCCATTGCCCTTTCCTAGATACCTCGAGAGGGTGGAGGGTCAAAATGTAAAAACCAATGAGTTTCGAGAATTGACGCATTCTCCACCCTCACGAAGTATTCAAGGTCTAGGAGAGGGAAATACCGAAAATTATGAAGGTAGCCACCCGGAGAATTTCAACCAGAATTAAGCGTACTCTTAATTAATCAGGACATTGTCACTTCTCACTTGTGTGATTATAATAAATTTGTGGAGACAAAGGAATATACAGTCCTTACTTACACCTCACAATTAGTCTCATCAATTATTATAAAATGAAGATCGTTTATTACGGATAACTCAGTTCTATACGCAACGACGCTGGTTCGACGTTTATCTCAGCGCTATATTTTTTATCGATGCTAGTCTCAACGCTATTCAAAACGCACTGGTGACGCCCTTCGCTCCCTGCGTTTTCAAGCTCTTACAAAGGCTTTCGATGCATACATACACACACTAGGTACATGACACGATTTGGTCACGGGCTACAACGTAGTCACATTTTTCGATAGCGATGTTTAGTCTCCTCCTTGCCTAGACTCGCACTCTGTTTATCACACGACACCTAACACTTTAGTCATTATTCACGCCCCACATAACGTTAACAAACTTTTTTTCAGGTATTTTTGTAATCTCTACGTACATAAAAGTCAAATCTTGTATGTATCTATGTATGTACCACAAAGGCTTCTGTACCGTTCAACGTATCCGCACCAAATTTGGTATGAATATTTTTCGACACCCTAGAAAAAATACTGTGAGGGTCTCCACCCCCCAACCACCCCCACTTAGCAAAAGTACCCAAAGGGTTCTATACCGTTCAACGTATCCGCACCGAATTAGGCATGAATATTCTTCGACAACCTAGAAAAAAAGGGGGGTTCCACCCCCCAACCACCCCTACAGCCCACCCTCTATTAACTTAAGAACCCAAAGAGTTTTATGCCGTTCAACGTATCCGCACCAAATTTGGCATGAATCTTCTTCGACAGCCTTGAAAAAATACTGTGAGGGGCCCCACCTCCCAATATTCACCTAAAGCCCACCCTCTCAAAAGCCCGCGCAACGCCGGGCTCAAGTAGCTAGTTTACTATATAAAACGCAATACACCAATCCCTCCATTCACGCGGATTGTCCGTTCCACGTGGATTTTTTTTACACGGGTGAAAATCTCGTAAATAGAATCTGCTGGTAGGAAAAAAAACATTGGTAAGAAAGACCGGTGTGCGTTATCAAAATATTTATTTCGTACAGGTTAACAAAAACGATGATATTTCAGATAACCAAAATAAGTTCTATTCGGTGTCAGAATCTGTACTATAATTCAAAGCAATCAACCTTTTCAAGGTCAGAGTTATGTAATTAGTACGTTCAAGTAAAAATTTGCGTCTCTCAGATATGTAATAAATTCAATGAAAGATTATCGAAAAACATATTTTCTGACCGCGTAAAATGAGATCGCACAAATTAATACTGCGTATAAAAAGTCTGTGCAAATAGAGGGATAATTTACCGCGTAAAATGAAACTCGCGTAAAAAAAGTATCGCGTAAATGGAGGGGCGGGTGTATCTCGAAAATCAGTTGACAAAAGAAGTATGTGCTATAGGCCACGGAATTCGTTTTGGAACGCATTATCAAATTTCCTAGAAAAAAATATATTGTTCCATTTAAAAAAGTGAACTTGATTTTCATATCTCTCAAAAAAATAATGTAAAAAAATTCGTCTTCGCCAATAAATGCTTGTTGCAGTTGTGCAACAACTGCAGTTCTCGTTGGGGAAACATGACCACAGTAAGGATTCATTCTCTTTTCACGAAAACAAAACTAGTATTGGCAGAGAATGAAACACTTTCGAGTATAAACATCTACAGTGGGTAAGAAAAGTAATTGCATGCCTCATTTTTTCGAAATAACTATTAACAGAACAGGAGAATATTGTTACAAAATGTTTTATTTGATAGCTTACTACAAACTAAAATAATGTACGTTAATAGGTATCTCGAAAAATTATAAACAAAAAAAATAAATTAGGAAATACATCAATTTCGTAGTCAAACAAGTTTTTGCACATGAACGATTTCATCGGTAGTTTACTTATTAATCGACATTGATAACATCACAGAAAAATGCAAGCAAAGCATTTGCAAGGATATTCTAGCGAATTTCCGTGGTTCAATAAATCATTACAATCACGGTTGTGCTAATTGAATTACAGTGTATACCGTGTATACAGTGTGTACAGTGTAATTCAATTACATTGTACTTCAATTACGTTGCAATTGAATTGCATAATTCAAACTTTTCAATTAATTCAATTGCTAATTACTGTAATCATGAGTGTAATTGAAATACAATACAGAACTCTGAAGAAGTAAAATAAATGTTTATATTTACCTTTCATGTCTATACTCGTTTCAGGTCTATAATAATTTTTTTCTGTTTGAAACCCACTGCGTGTTTTTTTTCACCCCTTATTACCTCTTAATTTGTAATTCTGATTCAATTACATTGTACTTTGTAATTGTACTTCTATTGCAATTACGAATTGCATTGTAATTTAATTGAACGAGAGATCTGAATTACGAATTACAATGTCATTGAATATGTTGTAATTGAATTACTTTGTAATTACAATTCATGGAGTAATTCAATTGTAATTCTGCACAGCTCTGATTACAACACACACACTCCTTTTCCGATCGCATCGATAATATCGATCCTTCGCGATCCACGCGGCCGCTCCTTACGTATGCGCATTTAAGCCATTCGGCTACTTTGCCTATCTTACTATTATCATAAAGAGACAGAGTTTGTTTGTATGTTCGCAAAAATAGCAAAAACTATTAAACCGATTGTTATGAAATTTTCACAATAACCTCTTTACATTTTCCGGAGTGTCATAGGCCAGATTTTATCGCGAAATAAATAATATACCAAGATAAAAGACAGGGGACTATTTTTTTCGGCGTGCTGACGAGCCGTTCACGGGAGCATAGTTCACGCACAGCCGCTAGGTGGCCAACCACGGCGCCCACGCGCTCGAAAGAGATTTCGCCTGGCTATAAGATAGAAGGGGCGAAAAAAAGTGTTCTGAATTCTATATGCAGAAAACTTTCCGGCGAGGCCGTGTCTAGGGTATGCTAGTTTTTAATACGTTTGCAACAAGGAAATATGTAATCAAGGTATTGGAAACATCAGAAGCGTCATGTAACAAAAAGATATTATTCTATGATCGACTTATTGTTAGAATAATCGAAATGAAGTAGTATTTAATATTATTTGCATCAAGGAAACTTGGCCAGTTCGTTAGAAACATTTGATTACGATTACCCTTCTTTTCGGTATGGCGGAGTTGGCCAGCAGTATACTGCCGGTGTACGGAACAATTGAGCCGCAAGTCTACATTTTGCTGCAGAGAAGAACATTTGCTAATTTGTCTTAATATGTAAACTTGTTTTTTATTCAAGTTATTTCAAATTAATATGTAACGAATTATAAACAAATTCATATGAAATACAATTGAACAAAAAAATGTCGGTTAACCTAGGGATATCAAGCTATGCTGTAAACCTTTGATGGGTGACTATAGTCACCTTTAGGATACAGCAACCGCTCGACATTGGGTGACTACAGTCACCTTTAGGATACAGCAATCGCTCAACGTTGGGTGACTATAGTTACCTTTAATAACGAAAGAGTTAAAGAGCAACATAAAAATTTAACTTTTCGTATGTAGGTCACTTGGAACCAGGGATTGTAAACAGTTATGATATTGGTTTCGGTTCTTGAAAGTGTTATGAGAACCGAAATAATGTTATAACTGTTATGGATATAACGGTTCTCGCCTATATTGGTTTCGGTTTCGGTTCTTCAGAACCGATATTATATCAGTTTCATAACTGTTATTTGTCGGTTCTATATCGGTTCCAAAACGGTTCTGGAATCGATACTCATATAGACTTTGCAGTTACTGAAAACCTTAGATATTACTGTTGCAGATTATGTACAAGTTTGCAACTTTACAATTTTACATCTTTACAATTTCGAAATTTTAAAATGTTACAACGTTTACATTTTAGAATATTCTAATATTTATTTTTTTTATAATTTAAAGTAACCTTTTTTTTATTTCGTCTATCCAAAAATGAAATAAAAAATTATTTTACTGTAATAGATAAGTAATATATTTAACGTGGCACTGTACGCTAATTGAAACTGAAATTTTCAATATTTGGGGACGTGAGGTCCCAAAGGTTCGTCACTCTTGGCTTACGCTGTAGGTACTATTTAGGAACTTATTGTTAGCAAATAAAAGTTTCGATTTTATGTATCAGATATTTATTGTATCATATTTTGTCATGTATTAACAACTTTATCTTCCTCTAGCTTTCCCATATTTAAATGGATCAGTAATATATTATCTATAATGTCTGACCTGATCCTCGAACGGTAAGGAGACAAAATACACTTTAACGCCGAAAACAAGCGTTGGAGGAACTGCTAAAATAAGGTATTTCAGGAACTGCACAGTCTATGTGAGTATCGAGTCCAGAACTGTTTTGGAACCAATATAGAACCGAAAAATAACAGTCATGGAACCGATATAATATCGGTTCTGAAGAACCGAGACCGAAACCGATATGAGCGAGAACCGTTATATCCATAACAGTTATAACATTATTTCGGTTCTCATAACTGTTTCAGTCAGAACCGATATACAGGAGGGTGGTTCACGCAACTGTTTTAGGTTATAACTCCGTTATCAGTGCAGTTACAGAAAAATGCCAAAGGAGAAAGATGAATGGTTCAAAGAGTACTACATCTGTAGGACCACGTTTTTTTTAAAAGTGCAATGGTGCATGTGCAATCGACAATTGCATTATTTTTTTAAATAGAAATGCATACCTTTCTTTACGTAGATAGATTCCTCTTGTCATTCTACGTAAAAAAGTTTTGGGGTACGAAGGTAAAAAAATGATTAGTTATCGAGATATTTTAAAAGAATGTATACTAAAGAAGATGCTTAAACGCTTCTCCATTACACTGTACACATTTCGGACAACCCTTTTCAATTGTTTTCATAACTGAGTTAAGGTGATCTCTGGTTATTGTTGCACATTGCAGTATTATCCGTTCTTTTAGATCCCCTATAGAATTTATAGGATTTGAATAGATCCTATCTTTTAAATAACCCCATAGCAAAAAGTCAAGGGAACTTAAATCGGCTGAGCGGGGTGGCCAAGATAAGTCTGAAATGTGTACAGTGTAACGGAAAAGCGTTTGAGCATCTTCTTCATTAAAGACATTTTTTTAAAATATCTCGATAACTAATAATTTTTTTACCTTTGTACCCCAAAATTTTTTTACGTAGAATGGCGAGAGAAATCTATCTACGTAAAAAGAAGTATGCATTTACATTAACAGAAATAATCCAATTGTTGATTGCACATGCACCATTGCACTTCTAAAAAAAACATGGTCTTACAGATGTAGTACTCTTTGAACCATTCATCTTTCTCTTTTGACATTTTTCTATAGCTGCACTGGTAACGGAATTATAACTTGAAACAATTGCGTGGACCATCCTGTATAACAGTTTGAAACAGTTATTTTCGGAACCGTTTCAACCCTTGCTTGCAACATTGTTTGAGTCATCTTCACGTGTCGTTGTCTGTCAGCTGCAGGCGGCTTGGGACGATCATTGGTTCCCAGCAATTCCACGAACCAGTAGGGATGAACTCCTCGCAACAAGCGGATGGATTTCTCTCATAATGAGCGGATGTATAGCATAATTGTGCATTTCATTTAAAGCTAAAGAAAAGACGACAAGTTGGGAACAAGTAAGTAAATGTAAGGTTAAATGCTGGTAGTTCGAACTATATTTCACTTGCAATCAACATAATTCTTCTGTAGCTTATTTTACAGAATCGCACGCGATATGTACAAAGACATGACTATCTATTAAGTATATAACGACGGCATCATGTTCATAGGAACAAAAAAATGTAAGCGTCGTCACTACGATAACTGTCACACAAAAGTGATAACATATACTCGCTAATACGATATTCGTACATTATATTGCTTAACTTGGTAAGACTTATTACGTTTAATTATGGTCTAAAAAATTATTCTATGAAACCATCGATTATCGTATGATAGGTTTCTTAGGAGATATTGCTACTCACCGGTCAATTGCTTCATCTTAAATATCTAACTACAAGTAAAAAAAAATCGTTTTCTATCCAGGACTGTCTCTAACTTTTCAAAATTGACGAAGATATAAGTTATCTGCCAGAATATTTAAGTTTACAGAATTTACACGTATTTAAATATAATCGATCGTTACTTGCTTTTATAAGTTTGTTCAGTATTGTCTTTGTTCTGTATTTGTTACTCGAGCAAGAATTAGCAATTCCTTGCTATGACAGAAGTTAGTTTAATGACCGTCCTGTTCCATTCATTTGTCTATAAATTATTCTAATCAAAGGCAGTCTTCTTCGTACTCTTATATCCACTCGTACACTGTATAATCCAATTAGTGAATCATAAGAGAGCGCCAGAATTGAAACGGAATTCTACAACCCTATTATTATTAAACAGCGAAAGTATAGAAGCTGTTGACGTTAAACACTTCTCATCCATTTTCGGCCGAATGACAGCGATGGCCATCTGAAACATGTAAAGTTCGCAAATCATAGTAAAATTTGACTAACTCAAAAGCAGTGCAGAAATTCGACCTTGAAATATACTCAAGATTCCATTATGGTTGTATTAAATTATTTACACTCTATATGCAACAAATTTGGAAATTTCTTCCATACTACTCTTTTTTGTTCTTTTTGCCGCATTTTGCTTTATATATTAAAAAAAAAGCTAATCACGACAAATTATGTCCCCCTCGAAACCATTCAACTTGTTTCTGAAATATTTTTTAATATTAGCAGAAACAAGCAAGATATTCCAGGTGATAAAGTTAGGTGGGACACCCTGTATATTGACTATGTAGGCACAGCCACGTGCCAACCCCCTTTTCGAAGCCGAAAGATAAGAAAATAAAGTTATCTATCTATCTGCAATGATTTAAATTTTTCTTTATCGAACATTAGACGAAATTATTTCAATTACTTACGAAAATGCTTGAATCAGATATTGGTATTGGCCTCCCTCCATGTACTCTGACCAAGATTATGCAGTCTCAGGCTATTGCCGGTATTTTCGTCCGGTTCGTATGCGGTATTTGTATGACCAGCGTGTCCCTCGAAAACATCCTTAACAGATATCTGACTACTTCGTGAGGGGCGGCCTTGTATTCCGAGTGGATTTCCGGCGACTCCATAAATATTGTTCGCTCCTAATGTTTGCATCTGTGACTTCCTCCTCATCGCCATTATGCTGTTCCTGCGGCCCTCAAAAGCTTTAAAAGCCTTCGCTGAACGTCTAGTTGACATATTCCTTGGCAGACCTAAGACGAAACATTTGTGAATAAACATACATGTTATCGTATAGTTCCAAGATCTTGTAAAAGCAGTTCTTCTTACAGAAGTACGAACATTCTATATTGTATTTAAGAAAAGATATTAAAATCAAACATGCACATTCTCAAACCACTATACATATTAAAGGAAGATATTCTTTAATATTTGACTATTATAAACTATGAATTACATAATGTTTGGGGATTGTCAAGCACTGGGTACATAAATATTGATGTGCACTAGTAGTTGACACTCGTGTCAACTGTCGGAACAATTGGCAATTAAGTAATAGGCTTTAATAAATGTGTTCATTAAATTCACTATTTTCCACAGAGTGCAAATAGATTTGATTTTTTTCGTCAATATATACAAAATAATTTCCTAACTTTGAAATCCTGTTATATTTGGTGGTTTAATAGGCACAAAATACTCATTTTCTGAGTCCCTTAATGTAGACTAATTAAAGAATTATCAATTCATAATGTAATTCAAAACTTTGTTCACTCTACGTATCTACATATATGTACATATTTTTTGTATTAAACAACATTTTTGTATGTTATAGTTTTTTGTAATGCTCTGTATGTGTTACCTGCGTAATTTTATCGCATTTCATTTCGTTCTATTTCTTGAATTTTGTATCTTTGTTTTCAAATAAGCATTGTGTTTTATTTTGTGTGGTGTCAATTACTGGTTCATGAACCTGTCAATTACTACTGCCTTTAGAAATTTTATGTGTCAACTACTCGTGCAGTTTGGAGGGTTCAACTTTTTTTTAATAAAACTTTATTATAGGATTATTTGTCAATACTCATTCATTCAATTCATTTAAAAATAGCTGACGAATCAAGTTATCCACCTACAAAATTTCTTACTAAAAATAAAACTCTGTGATAATAATTTTAATGGGAAATGAGTCTTATAGTGTCAACTGCTGGTACATTCACCCTATTTCGTATGATTTTCTTCATTTGTGTCAGTGATGGCCACCAGAGCTACGGCTTTCCCCCACTCTAGGTCCATTCCCCTCATATAGACTGTGATTTGGGATGACGATGGACCGAGGGGGAATGAGGAGAGAACTGAAGGGAACTGAAACGAAGGGGATGGACCTAGAGCGAGGAAAGACCACAGCTCCTGTGGCCATCACTGATCTATGTCATAAACTGTCACATTATTTACCAAAAATTTTCTGATGATTCAATTGAATCGGTAAGTTGAAGAACAGTACATGTCGAAAATTAGCCATTTTCGAACAATCTCAAAACTAAATGTAAAATGTAAAGAACTATATGTTGGAACCAAAACAGTGCAAAAAAGTACCCTATACTCGTGTTTCAGTACTGTAAAATGATATAATGAGTGTAAAAACAGTATGACATGGATTTTTACTGTTTCAACAAACTGCTTAACACTCACTTTACATGGAATAATTTCTACGTCAATTATGCTTAAAGCAAGTTAATAAATTTTGTATACTACTGTGTTATTTTTTAAATTTCTTGGCTAAAATGTGGGTTGAGTTGAAAAAAAGTACAAGTCCAATGGTTTTATTATAATTGTTGAAAATTAATGAACAAAATGTCACCATAGGTACACATATATGAACGTACATCTGCGTTAGCATAACCGTGTTTAAATTGGTACAGCACTATAAAATGAATGGTGTTGATGATACACGATAAGTGGCACTATTCCTTCAAATATCTCAGAATGTGGTTTTTGGACTTGTACTGTTCTTCAACTCACCGATTCAATTGCTATTACTTATTACTTACCATTGCCTTCAGACATACTGAAAAACCGTTGCCTGAATGCGACGTCAAGCGTATTGATCGCTTGTGTTTTCCTTCGACTTTTTTCAAGATTTCGTATAGTCTTTCTTCTGCCAGGGCCACTGCCGCTACCTTCTTCGTAATCACCCTCCATTCCATCTAGCCTTTGCAAATCCCTGACTATTTCCACCGCGTGTTTCGACAGCAATGCTTCCTCCGACAAATCCTTTGTCTAGCGAGACAAGTATATATACGTTTAAACGAGCTACTAGAAAGATTTATAGCTTGATCTTAAATCCTTCAATAAATCGAAACGTACCTTCTTGCAACAATACCAGTCCAGACTGGTACTCGCCAAGATATGCGCGAACGTACCAAACCGATGGAACAACATTGCGGTGAATTGAATAACCAATATCAATGCAAAGAAGAATACGAAGACCAGACCAATTGGCTCGAGTTGCAAGTACTCCTTTGTAATGTGTACCTACGAAATATGTCCAATGGTTAGAAAACATTGATAAGGAGTTGTAATGTGAAATTTAAGAAGACAGAGTAATAGAAGAAGAAAAAGACGAAATATAAATAACAGTTTAGGATGCAGTTATTTAATATAGTTTAATTCATTGTCATTTCACTACGTTAAGAATATATATATGTATACTATTTGTACAACCCTTCAAAGATCTTTCAAGAAATGATAATTTCATTCTCATTTCATTTAGTTACGAAATATCGTGCACCCAGTGATTCGTAATGAAATGATAATGTATTTCCTGCTCGTACGTTATAATATGTTTCTTACTAATGTACGTAGATTACAAATTTTCATATCAATTGATTTTCCAGTAAGTATGAAATATATATTTGTTTAACTAAAACGCTTCTTAAAATTCAATGGAAACGCAAAGTCTTCCATTGGCAAATTTAAGAAGTTTAGACTAATATCAACTATTCATTTGTACGAACAGGATTACCACATGTGAAACACCTTTTATTAACACATATACACGTATAAGCCACAGTTTAGTTACACTGACAGTAACTCGTTAGTGGTGCTCCTCTGCTGTCATACCTAGCAGTGCATTATCAGAATTAGACATATATATAACGACATAAAACGAAAGTTTCTGTGACAATTCTCCCTTGCTCCTATTTAACCAGGTGAATGAGATGTAGGATAAGGTTTCAGGATTCATGTTCACCTGAACTCCTTCGTGACCCATAAATAGTGCACGTGCTACTACGAATTAAACAATAAGATCTAACTCTCTATCTCAAATCTTCGCAACTTTCGGATTGCGAGAACTTCATCGACTAGAGAAGCTAAGAGAATATCGACATAATCTTCCAATAAAATAATTTTTAAAGGTGAATTATTTTGAACCTCAGGTCTTATACTGTATTTAAAAAGAAAAATATTTTAAAAGTAATTTGTAAAACTTCTTCAAAATGATGCAGACTTTAAGTAATTATTTATATTGAAAATACGCATTATTTTGATCCCAGAACTTTTTTAAAGTTGTTCGTATTATGAATTTATAAACATATTTGTCATGCTTCTCCTCCAGGTAATCATTAATTGATGTTAGTTAAGGTAAAACTCCTACTGTGTGAGTAATCGCATCAGCAATATCGTGTCGTTCTAAAAAAGGACATAGAGGACAAGGAAGAATTGACTGTTTTGAGAGTTTTACTTAGAAAGGCGCCAATGTTATTTGTTGTGACTTAGCTAACTAGCTTCTAATCACATCCTCGGTTCCATCCCATGTTTCATTCACTTCGGGAGTACCTGTGCAAACATGTTAATTGACGTTTGATCCACGTTATTGACAAAACACAACATGTCCCAGCAAGTGCAACATTATCACCGGGTACCATTTTCAAATGTGCTCCGATAGTCACAATGACATAATATTTCTTTCACTGTCATTGTTCTCGTTCTAATCTTTGTATATTAAAGCAATGAAAATAACAAAAATTCGATAAACTTTACGACTAATAATTTTTCGTCAAACCAAATGATAATTTGCAATGAAAAATTTAAATATTCAATAATTAGTTATCGAAGAATCGGTTCAGCTTCAAATGCAACGACTACAAACGTTCCACTCGTAAATAACGATTTCATCTGACAGTACCTAGCTGTCGTTTTTAGTTATCTATTGAGCTAAATCGAAGTTGGATCAGATGTCAAAAATAAAAGAAAGTATGTGAGTAACGAAGCACACGAATGTGTTAGTCTCCCGAGGCATCAGTGAGACAGCATCTCCGCTTTTCAGTTTCCTTTTGGAAATACCAGCTACCTCCGAAGTCTCTTCGATGAAGGTGATATTCGTCTTGACGCCGAGAGGCCAGATAACATGTAGCTGATCTTTATTCAGCTGTAGCAAGAATACGATCAGTACGAACAACGCATTGAACATAAAAAACGCAAACACGCTCTTGTTCCTCAGTTCGATCAGGTCGCTGGCAATACGAGCCTGTCATGGATCAAGGAAGAAATAACATGTATTAGAAAATATAAAGAAAATACGCTCCGTCCACTACGCTGATCCTTGAGCTCCTTGAAACTTCCTCTCCGAAATAATGCTTCCGAATACAGGGCAAAGTAAAATGAAATATTACTAAATTACCTACACACTTGTTTTAAACATTTAAAAAATGTAACCTTTTGCACTCCAAGCATTCTTTTATACGTTCGTCCAGTAACTCCAGCACACTTTTGTAGTGTAAATTTTTGAAAAACATAACTTTTGATTTCAAAAGAAAAAATGATAAATGTTTATCAATTTATTTACTTTGGTTTTTATTGAATTCTAAAATACTTTTAGAAGCGATTTCCAATGTGCATTCTTGACATACTGAGCTGTGATGCAAATTACGAATGTCCCCATAGCGGAGCCAATGGAGTTATGGAATATTTTATGAATGTCCCCGTAGCGGAGCCAACAGAGTGCAAAGGGTTAATAAAAGCATTTGTCAGCGCTTTTAGCGTTTTGCTAAAAAAACGTTAAAAGTTGGGTTAATATTAAGGCTAATTTGAAAATGTCTCTTCGATTAAATCCTGTTTGTCAAAGAGGTGAAACAGCATTTAAGGAGCAGGATAATTCGAATGGACGGAGCGGTCTTTACCTCATGAGAGCTTTCGTCATAGGTGATGTTTGTCTTGATACCGAAAGGCCACTTCACATGCAACAAGTCTTTGTTTAACTGCAGTAGAAAGACGATCAGGACGAAAAGGGCATTCAGCATAAAAAACGCGAACACACTCTGGTCGCGTAGGTCCTTTAAATCTTTGGCGATTCGTGCCTGACGTAAGTAGCATAGATCGATTATTTGAATGACTATTATGTTGTAAATTCATATTTTTCTTTAACAGTATTTTAATTTTCGCAAGATTTTTTTTTTCAGAAAGACCGAGACGGTCTTTAACACTATTTCTACCAAAGGTGTTTAAAGACCCCTTTTAAAATTTTAACACAAAATTACTTTCTATGATAATTTTTCCTCTATTGACTTTTTGACTTCTCCTATAATGATTGTTCTATAATGATTATAGGAAAAGTTAAGAAGTCAATTGAGGAAAAATAATTACCTTAGAAAATAATTTTGTGTTAAAATTGTAAAAGGTGTCTTTTGACACCTTTGGTAGGAATAGTGTTAATCTATTGCTCTTATGTATTCTGAGCTGTGAAATATTTTAGTAAAAAATACTATTTAAAATAAACGTAATACTTTTGTCAATTAAAAGAAATTAATCTTGTTTAGATTTAAGAAAACAATTGAACCGAAATATTCTGAATAACATTTATGACGCTAGATTCCTGTTCAACTAGCATTACTTTTGACTATTTATCAATGTGTATGATGCGATAAAATAATAAGATTTCTACAAAGGTAGCAGTTAAATAATAAAATTATCAAAAACGATGCCAAGTCCACAATAGTAGCTTGCTTAAAACTGAACTATTCAAGGTAACATGAAAATAACTACTAGGGAAATCTTTCTGCGCCAAAAATGGTTGAGTGAAAAGTTTTAACCTTTGAATGTCTATTTTGAAATAATGTATCTTATTTAAATTTTCAAAATAATTGTAATGATTTGAAAAAAGAGTATTACATTTACTACTCCAAGGTTTCCCAAAATTTTAATTTTTTCAAAAGGTACTTTTAATGAAAATACAAAAACAGGAACAACATTTTCATTTTGATCAAGAAATTCATGTGCAAATGACAAAGATCAGGTATACAAACGTTTAAAGTAAAGAGTTTTACCTTCTCTGCTTTGTCCTCGTCAATGGGAGACAGGTATTTTTCGAGTAGATCCTTCCAAAACATCTCTTCCTGAAGTGATAAGATATCAATCTCACCCTTTTTCAATCCTTCGTCATTTAACCAGTAAGGCCTACTAAGGAAATTGTTGCCTTCACGATTTCCTTCTGTATTTTGACTGGTCACAGTTTCCGGTTCGCTTTGGCAATCCTGATCCTCAGCAGATTCCTCACCGATCTTGCATAGATGATCTGCAGTACGTGAACCTACAGAAGATGCTCGACGTCGACTTGTGAGTCCATGTGGATCCACGGCTCTGCGAAAAATCAAATTGTGTATCGTCATATACATTTATCTCTACACTTGTTAAAAGATATGAAAAAATAACACAGTCGACATCAAAGACCCAACACATGAGTGTACAATGTTTCATCTGCTTAGCCGCTGACTCATTGTCAGCATATGGATCATGTACTGTGATCAGTAGACTGCGGAAGTTTATGCAAATATAGATTTTTATTTCTTAATATTTTTATATTGAATACAGATAAACAAATGGGATATGGAGAATAATTGGGTCTGTTTTGACCAGATATCAGACATACACATTTTATTTGTATTATCTGCTTCAGACATTATATTTGATGTACCTGGATATGTTAAATTGCATAAACATCCGCAGTCTAGTGATTAGTAATCACTGATTACTATTAGCAGGCAGGTCTCTAAGAGCAGTCAGAAAAGTTATATTGTAAGAAAGGCAAATTGCAAGCTAAGGTGTATCAAAAATAAAATTGCCATTGAGAATTTTGAGGCTTTCACGACATGGTTTGATACAGTTAATACTGTTTCAGATTTCCGGGTGTAAGTCGTGTTCAGTAGAAAAGTGTTCTCGACGTTTCGCCAGTGTTGCACCTAGCTTCACCAATGGTTGGACACCTGGTAGCCTCAAACAGCAATAACTGTAACTGTGCCATTGGTTTGAAGATAAAATTAAAAATAGATAATCCATAACCAAGACCATCAACATTTATATTGCTTATAAACAACTTTTTGGAATTCAAATTTGTTATTATACGTTTAAATATATTTGTAAATTTTTGTCAAATTATCATTTTCTTGCAGTTTTTCATATTTTTGTTACTATCAGCCGGATAAATTTAAGAATAATGTGTATATTTAACATATAATTTCATAATCATTTTCATTTTTGTGTAGTAAATATCGTTATATTTGTTAATTGCCTTTATTTTCTTAGAAGCATCGACTGAAATGCTATTTTACTTATATGACTCACAGGATCATGGACAATATGATATCAAAATTATTTCAAGTAACCGGTGACTCACTATATGGAACATGGGGTATTAAAGTACAAATTTTTTCTTATAACTAAAAATGTTGGCGGTTTCTGCGGATAGTCTCGTAATAGTACGTCAGTCTCAAATGTATTGAAAGAAAGAAAACTATGTAACTATACATATAGACTGAATAAGTTGTGAAGATAAGTCCCTTTTATAATAATAAAAGTCGATATTTCTGTAAACAAATATTTTTCTAGATAGAATCATAAAGTATTTCAAGATGAAATCAAGAGCTTATCTTAGATTGCGTAGCTAAATTCATTAAGTCCATCAGGTTCTATAATAATTCAGTAGTGAATTATTATTATTATTGAATACTATCTATATTTAGTTATGAAGCGAATAGCATCAAAACATGCCATTAGAATTTAACTAGTTTGTATATAACTAATTGAAGTACTGACAAACACACGTGTCATAGTTATGAAGCTTTTCTCGGAGAATGTATAAATCTGTATAAAAAACGATACTTGTGTTGATTTATAATGGATTTGGATTTGTAAATTAAGATACCTTTCAATAACTTCTAAACGCTTTCCGAGTTGGTCCAAAGATTCCGCAATGGCGACCAATTGCTGCTTCTCGCCAGATGTTTGACCATGTGTACAAAACATACATTTGAACAGTCCTGCTAAAGAGACTTCAATCGATCCTTCATCATCATCGTTTGAACCGACGCCATTTTGTAAAAATCCTAGTAAGGACTTTTGTTTCGCTTTTTGTTTCGCCTCTTCAGCCTCCTTCTTTTCTTGTTCAAGCTCCTATTAATTGATCAGGAATGTAAAATACTCACATGATTGGGAATGTAACGTACGTACAGAATTGGCCACATAAAGTTTTAAAAACATTTTCCCAAGAACTATATAACATAGTGACATAATGAATACTATGAATACTAATTACGTAAATCTTGTATGGTAACATAAATAATGTTGTCAAATATTCGAAATGAATGTTTACAAAACTTACTGAATGCATATGAGTAAATGAATAATAGTTTCAACATAACTAAATATTATACTGATTGCAATGTTCTATATTCCTGTAAAATAGATGTTGTATTAAAACATATTTTTCGTTGTATTTCTTTAGCTGTACAACATGCGAAACAATTTTTCACATTAACATTATATGTTTTCGAAGGAGCTAGCCGGGTCTGCAAACATGGATGTATATACCATACTATTTAAAATATGAAGAACCATCCCTCGCCTACTGGGGACTTTGTAACTCACGCACAATACTAAAGTCTCATTGGATCATAGAAATTAAAAAGGGATTTTGTCACTAGTTTATAATTCTCGAAAAATGTTCTCCAACGATTTGGCCAACCCTGTATACATAACAGGAAAACGCAAGTGATTTCTAACACTTCTTTCGTATCTTTGATCTTGTAAAATCAAATGTATACTATTTGCTATTAAAAAGCTGTGGCTGTCGTAGTTATTGTAACTATCTGAATTTTTAAAATGTCTGATTTATTCTATTAGAACTGAACAAAATAATTAGAATAATTATATCTTTATATTTATTCTATAATGTAATTAGAGTCAAAAAAGTGTTAACAGAAGCAAAACTTAAATCATTAAAAAATATTTAACACATTGAACGCCACAGTGAAAACGGCCGTATTCAATCAGACACGATATAACTTACTATTATTTATATAAATCGTAAAGAAGAAAAAGATGTGAGTACTCAGTCGTGTTCTTCTGTTCTTACATCATTGTTTCAGTATGAGATTTACTCAGAACTTTCCGACAATCAATAATCATTTAATTAAATTAAATTGGAGGTATCGGACACCGGTGATCCTCACGGCGTTGAACGTGTTAAGATGGAGAGATATTTTACTCTGTATCGAATTATAAAACTATCAGTTGCAGTAGATAGTTGCAATAACTATGTAAATTAAATTTTAAGTAATACCAAATGACCATGATATCAATTTATTAGCTACCGTAGATGCCATAAGAAAAATTACATACCTTGTAACAGCAACAACCCATATCATTTTACCGAAATGAAATTTCCATCAACTAATTGTTTTCTTTTTAATTCTTTACATTTCGTATGTAAGTTCATTCCACGAACATTAGATACTATTATTTTAATTTTTTACATAATATATCACATTCACGGCAACTTCTTCAAGTCATTACATCTTACGTGAGATTTGTTGCTGTTACCTCAAGGTGAATAATTATTCATATACACCCCCGTCCATAAGTCACGGGCACTTGCTCATTTTAAGCAAAATGATTATTATAACGTGGATACAATTTTTTGGTTTAATTTTATTATTTTACGTTGCTATATTTATCTACTTTACGTTAATATAATACCTGTATATGATATTAATAATCCACACGTATAATGTAAATAAACATTTAAAAAACAAAACTGTACGTGTAAGTGTGCTTTTACCTCTGAACTCCTTTATCGAGTGTGACTCGAAATTGATTTTATTCATAGGTACTCCTATGTCGAGTCATACTAGACATTTTTCAATTGTCAGTTTAACACTAGATCTACCGACGATTAACGTGCACCTATTTCATGGAAGCAATAAAAATGACACGTTCTACAAAAAATACATAATTCAAGGAAATAATGTTTACTTATATTATTTTTTAGCTTTACTCAGCGTCAATTCAAAATAAACATAATAGTCGTCGAAAATAAATAATGCATAGCAAAATTTCAAACCAGTCATTTTGACTGCCTTGGTAGTTCTAGTGTTAAGTATGTATTATATTTCGCAATATTTTTTTTACCACAAAAATCAGATCTTAGCAAAGTTCCAATGCTACTTTCAATATAATTACTAAAAAAAATGGTTTAAATTAGTTCCTATCAACGAACTGTCTTTTGACCTACATTTCAAATAAAACACTTAAAATAATAGGGAGTTGCCGAAAAGAAAATTAAAAAAAAAATTAGGAGTTCAGAGGGTTAATAAGTGCTAACTTTATTTCAAAATGTAGGTCTTTTCATACTGTAAAATCGTCCACCTCCTAATTTTATTAACAGAGTAAGTAAGTTGTAAGTGTTCTGTGACTTATCGACGGGTGTGTAATTACTAATAGTTTACTGACTAGTAAAAATAGCATGAAAGATATGAATCGTGATAAATGAATTAGTCGGTTAATGATGCAGGTAATTACCGCGGCAGTCTTCTTTGATAGCACTTCCCTCGTGCCCCATGTTATATCATTCAGGTTACACACAGAGTAAATAATGAGTAGAACGTACATCGAAGGTACAGTTATAAAATAGATGACACTGCATAGTAGGCAATATATTTCTCCGGGGTGCATTAATCCGGATATCACTAACTGACCAATCAGCAACATCAGAAACATCGCAGACGGTGATAATATTCCGTCGTGAACGATACTAATTGCGATGCCAATGATCACTGCGATCATTAACATGCAGTATACAGCGCTGATTATTCCCGCCACAATAACCTGTTGCACCGTTGTTAATATTACCGTGTGTAGTATTCATTAAAAATAGTATTATTTCATAGTATTTACATAAAGATTATTAATGATTAGCTGTGCAGTAAATAGTGATGTATCGAGGACCAGAGAACAACGTCACATTCAATTTATGTCGTTCTTCATTGAGAATTTACATTATGCCGTTGCAATTCTAATTAGCGAATATTCAATTTCATTTAACATACATTAAACTCAGCAACAATGAGCCACATAACCAAAATGGAAATACTGCAATCAAAAATTCTGAAAACAGATGTTAATGCCCCATTGTACATGAAAAACGAAGACCTACGTGAAGACCTAAATATACCAACTATCAAAGACGAAATAAGCTGATACTCAATAAAACTTCAAAAAAGAATTACAGCATAGCCTAACCAACTAGCAGCAAAAATACAGGGTGTATTTCACAAAAAAATATTTGGAATAAAATTTAATTAGCTTTCAATCGACTACAAATTGCACTGTAAGAAATTTCCAAAAAATTGTTTCTCCGATAAAAAGTCAAGGTCACCTTGACTTTTTTTAAACGACACTACGTATATTTGACTTCATACTGTTGTAATTGATGTTAAGACAAGTTCAACGACCTACTATACTATGACCATGAAATTACCCTGAATCTTGAAGTCTCGGCTTCATCAAGGGAAACGTTATCGTTAAAAATTATTTTATTTCGATCAAATTACACATTTCAAAATGGTGAGCTTGAACAAGAAAAATGGTAATCATACCTTGTGTAGTGTTGCAGTACCTTTGAGCGTTCAATTATAATAAATGCTACACTACACAAGTCAAGGCGACCTTGACCTTTTGTCGAAAAAACAATTTTTTGGGAATTTCTTATATTGCAATTTGTGGCCGATTGAAAACGGATTAACTTTTATTGCAAACATTTTCCTGTCAGATTATGGGAACTGCCTGAAAAATCGTGGCGACAGTTACGTGGTACACCCTGCATATGAACCCACCACAAAAAGGAAACTAGAAAGGAAACACCCCATTGACATAACTAATCAGTGACCATCTGACAATAAACAATATAAAAAACATTAAAACAATCAAATAATTACGTATTATCAAATGGCATCCCACTGGGGATAGTCATACTCGTGCTAATAATAAAAGGCTAAAAGAATTTACCAAATGTCCGATTGGACAAATTGTAAAGTATATGAATAATAAAAGAATACATTAAATTGTGAAATGTAAGGGAATACCAAACAAACGACTGTATTTATTTTGATCTTGAGGAGAAAATAAGCTATGAAGTATAAAGAGCATAAGCTTATTGGAAAGTACATGCAATTTTTCATTTTTTGCTTGTAAATGACATTAAAAAAACTTTAGTAAAAATATTATAATTATTACAATAGAAAAAAAGAAACAAGTTTTTAAGCAACATATTAATGTTTTTAACGTCCTTTTAACACCGTGACTCGCGCGTGTTTGCTTTACAAGCACATAGTTGAAATTAACACTTTGAGGCCACGTCATATTAATGAATATATTTAATAAGGTTTCATAGTAGCAGTACAAAAAGTATGAAAGTTATTGATATTATTGATGAAGAAAGGTACAATTCATAGTTATATTAATTTTGTATACAAATTTGGAATGTTTGTCATTTTCAGCTAGTGCAGCGTGGCACAGAAATAATATAGTGAATGAAGGTCCAGTGGAATAATAATTTAATAATTTGAATATTTGAAACGTTAAGATTATGAATAATAATTTAGAGACTCTTACTCTTTATAGGTTGAAATAAGTAGAGGAACACCTTAAGACACAGTTTTAAGAACGAATATCAAAATACATAATAGCTTTCTAGAAGAATTATGTGCTTGAAACGTTAAATTAGACACTGTATTAGAAACGACACATATTATTGTCAGCAAAATACTTTTAATAATAAGTGCAAAGATTTTCTGTTTCCTTTAAATTAAAAACAAAAGCATATGAGCATATTCTCTTTGTTAACACTGTTCAACACATACTTAGACTTTTAACATTCAATAGGCGTTTCTTTTAGATTTTTGGATGCTGAATACAAATTTACAAATTATTTGTTTCTATCCCCCTCGGTTTTTGAAAAAATTAATTTTTAGGAAAAATGGAAATTTTCAACTTCAAAGATGTTTCGTGCTTTAACAGTAATAGTTATTCAGTTGCTTTCTACGCTAAATATTTCTATGGATTCTCCCGAATAAAATGATATAAATTATTACAACACTATAAAGACTTACAAAGTAAAATTAACAAATTAGATGTGACGATAAAAAATACCATTTAATCTGTTACCTTCAACAATGTCATTTGAAAACACATAAGATATAGATTTAATTAAAATAATAGTAACTCTAAATAATCAGCTGCTTCATTATTTTTTATTTCAATATTTAGTGAAGCTGTTTTGAAAGAAAAATTTTTTTTTCTAAACTATTAATCGTAATTGTTCAGTAGATGCAACGTTCGAAATGGTAAACTTGATAAAACACAATCACAGTTAATTTGACTGTGTATGTACGCGCCAATTAGTATCAACCAATAGGTAACTGCTGTGCTGAACCATCCATAAAGCGAATATTCACTGGATTACTTCTCCAAATAAAATAGTATATCTGTATTTCAAGTAATCTTGAAATAAAATGAAATGTTACTTGTGAAGAGTATTTCAAATGTCACTGATACATTATTTCGGAAATGTTCAAATATGTAATATACTTTAAAAACAATATAACCATAAAATAAAATAGTATGTTATTTAAAATAATAATTCAAACAATGTTATTTCAAAAGTGTCCAAATCTGCTACACTACCCCTAGCAAAATGTTTCCGATCACACGCAATGATGCATAAGTAAGTGAAAACATTCAGGTCTTTAAGGTACAACATACTATTGTATTTATTTAAAGCACATAGTAAAGTAAGATTAGTTTGATATGAAGTAAATAAAAAAAATGAGAATTTTCGTTTATTATCAAAGAGAGAAGAGAGAGAAAAGAAAATGTTACATGGAAAACGTATTCAGTCGTCAAGAGTTCTGGAAAAGAGTAATCGATCAAATTTGTCGAAACCAAAATTGGTCAAATCGGGTTCGATGGAACCTGATAGATTCATCGAGTGATTATTTCTGCCACGACTGAAAACTTTTCAGGATTGCTGCCAACCAAACACTTTCTTCCATTTAACATTTTGCTTTCTCACTCTTTCCTTTAATAGTAAACGAAAATTTTAATTATTTTTTTATTATTTACTTCATATCAGACTAATCTTACTTTACTATGTGTTTTAAATATATACAATAATATTTTGTATCTCAAAGACTGTAATATTTCCAGTTACATCCGTATTAAATCCTTTGATCAAAAACTTTTTGCCAGAGGTCGTACAGCATCACCTCAAGAACTATTTAGTGTTTGCAATTGTAATATTATTATGTATTAGAAAGAGTTAGAGAAATTGAAGGGTAAGGCGAAAGAACAGGGTATGTCCATTTTTATTCTGCAGTGTTCAACTTGTAAGAAAAATTAAAATAATGTAAAGCAATTATATTTTCGCTTACTTTTTTTTCTGTTGCCTAATTAGAATATAAATTAATGTTATGAACAATACAGTTTAATTCATTGGACCTTGTTTCTTTACTGATGCACTAAAGTAATAAAACTTGATTTTCTCAATGAAACTATTTTGTGACATTCCTTGTTTTTTCCTCTAACCTTTCAATAGTTCCTGTACTCATGTTTTATTCTGTGAAAATTGCACGAATTGTGGGACATACTGATATGTTAAACAAATATAGAAGAATAAATTTACAGTGACAGTTTTGAAAACGACTGATAATATAGTATGTCCTCGATATATCATTTTCATAATCTGTTTTGTTATATTAAAAAACTGGGACGTACGTTTGCGGATGTAAAAGCTGTAATTTAAATTGCACATAGAATTCAACGGAAGCTTGAAGCCACCTTGAAGAAATACCTAAAATTCCATTTTCTGAATGACCGCCACCACATCCTTAGTCTTTGCTTAATGGTGTTATGATAAGCGTTGCAGTTTTTTGGAAATGATCGGAATTTATGACGGTCAGAATAAACATTCTTCCTCTGAAACAGACAATAAACTGCGGGTGTTTCCAAAACATGTCCTAAATTAATTGAGAATTATCTTCTTTTGGCATATTTCCGATCATTACCTTTAGTTTATGTCAAGAAATTCCCCATTTTGACGTAGAATGTTTTTTGTAAAGCGAAGACTGAACGCATGAGAACTTGGAAACAAACCTTCTTCGTTTTTTTCACTTGAACTTCACGGGTTCCCCAAGACACAACATTCAAATTGATAATCGAATACAGGATTAAAAGAAGGTACATAGACGGAATGGAAAGGAGGTATATGATGCCGGGTACGATACACCAAAACTCTTGAGGATGCAAACACGCAGCTATAAAGAAAGAACTGGACAATGATATCAAAAATATAGCCGATGGCGACCCGATACCGTCCTCTCCAAGCTGGAGAGCTGTACCTACAATCACAGCCATCATTATCATTGCGTACCCTGTAGATAGTATCTGCGCACATAGAAGCTAAAAGACAAGGACAAGAAAAAAACGAACAATTAAAGCAAATGAGTTTTGGGAATATCGACTGCTTGGGAATATGTCCACTTACCTGTATGCTCGCTTTACACGTAAAACATATGATCATAAAAAGTAGAATAGGAATAATATTGTAGTAGAAGCTGGTCCAATTGTCAATTTTGAAAGCAGCCACGAAGGCACCCACCAACATAAGGAAAATCGTACCCGGTCCTAGAATAGTACCACCTAAAAGGAAAGAAATATAAAAGATGAAATTTAATCGCTGTTATACAGGGTGACCCATTTAAATCGACCCACTGGAATTTCTTCGAAACTGTTGACGACATTAAAAAATACTTCAGACAAAAGTTAAATGGTTTCAAAGGGCACATTATCTCATGCAAGTAAGTTTTTCCTGTGTGGACGCGTAGAGGACATATGAAGGTCAACTTTTTTTTTAAATGGAATCATACATGTTTTAATGCACCGATCGATGCAGCTCGTTATTTCCTACGCGAAAGTACTAGGCCACTTATAGCGAAAAATCATTAGTTTACAAGATATTTTAATTTTAGTATTGGGTAGAGGCATTAGTACTATATACACGTATTAGCACATTAGCATATTAGCTAAACCGAAATGGTATACTATTTCCCAATACTAAAATTAAAATATCTTCTAAACTAATGATTTTTCGCCATAAGTGGTTTCATACTTTTATATAGGGAATGACGAGCTGCATCGATTAGTGCATTAAAAAATATATAATTCCATTTAAAAAAACAAAGTTGACCTTCATGTGTCCTCTACGCGTCCATATAGGAAAAATTTACTCACATCAGATAATGGGCCCCCTGAAACCATTTAACCTTTGTTTGAAACATTTTTTAGTATTGTCGACAGTTTCGAAGATATTCGAGTGGGTCCATTTAAATGAGTCATCCTGTGTGTTTTCAGAATTCTGTCCAGCGTGTTGCAAGTTTAATCGCAATGACTTATAATAAACTAACCCATTAATAGAATTTGGTAAGAAATGTAGGGGAGAGAGATATTATCGTTAATTTTAATCGTTCGTTTTGCGTCCATCAGAAGATCCATAATATTAGCAATAGTAGAAGGCACCCATCTGCGACGTTGATTATAAAATTCATTAAAGCTTTCAGGTGCGTGGGTATAAGCATCGCTAGCCGCCGAATATTCGACCTGTAATATTGATAGAATATTCAAGGTTATAATGTAAACTTCGAAACAGAGATTAAGATTTATATATGACATAGTTGCACAATTTTCTATAATAATTCGTATTAAAATATACAGTAGGACCTCGACTATCCGAAATGTAATTAATAATCAGATGACTCGCGTTCTAAGTATATTTCGCATACAAATTTCAATTTTATGTTACAATGTAAAATATATAGTTGTCGAAAATTAAGTGCACAGTATCACTAATGAAAATTTTAGCTTGTAGTTGTTATAAGATGGCCGGTTTTAGGATGATCGTCGTTCGAATAATCGAGGTTCTACTGTACATAACTTCTTCAGTTTAACACTCAAAAGAATCTCTCAGATTTTAATCAAATTAATGTCTAAATTCGACGCAATAGAAATGCATTTGTCTGTATGAACATTAAACCATATTGGATACATTTCTATCGGTTTAAAAGAACTGATCTTTTTTCGTATTACTTAACAAAAGTACAGAATTTGAAAGTGAGCCAATCAAACACTAATTCAATTACATATTCTATAGTTAGTATGACTGCGATACGTGTCTTAACAGTGAGGATATACACTACCGTCCATAAGTGTCCGGACACCTAGCAAATTCAGATGAATAGCGTATTAATGCTATAATAATATAATTGTTATTATTTCGGTTTTCCCAACTATTTGTCTAATGGAACAGTTTTCTCTGGAAAACACTATAATAGTGACATGTCTTTCTGTCGATAATTCTTTTCCTGATTTCATGCTTACGATCGTTAACACTATTAAACTCAAACTAAAATCAACCGAAAGCCTGCACGCCCTGGTTTCATTGTGAAACTTGTCCAAATTTATACAAATATCCAACTGTGGTCAGAAATAAACAGATTACACTGCGATGTGGAGAAAGAACAAACGGAGGACAAAGTCACCTAAAACTGGATCTCTTCGTATCACTTGTATACAGGATGTTCCAGATCTCAACTGACAAACTCTGCCAACATGTTTAGGAGGTCATTTTGAGCAAAAAATGTTATATATACCATGAGTCGATGGGTCGATTCGTCTTAGTTTTGAAGACATAGACAGAAATACCGACAGTTGTCGAGTTAGGACATTATTCCCGTACTCATTGAAATGAGCTAGATTTTCTTGTATGGGTCGCATGAAATCGAGGGTGTATTCAGATAGAAAACCTGATACACGTGATGAGTTGATAGCAAAAATCAGAGAGATTGCTTTTACCGTCAGTAATGATCTTGCTGGTATTCAGTGGATGCGGTCCATGGAAGCACGCCTACTTGCGTGCATAGAGACAAGAGGTGATCATTTTGAACAATTTGTGTAAATCAGTCTAAACCAGTACAAATCAGTGTAAAATGTAGTTTGAAATAAATGATTATCATTGAAAGTTAAGTAGCTTGAATGCATCAGATTACTTGTGGTTTATACTACTTTCCCCTATCATATCTCGAAAATGAAGACAAATCGACCCATGGTGTATATAACATTTTTTGCTCAAAATGACCTTCCAAACATGTTGCCAAAGTTTGTCGGTTGAGATCTGGAACACCCTCTATGTATGTACGTTTCTACATAACTTTCGTTATAGCAATTTTGTCAACATTATTTGCTAATAACCAATGTTTATATTGTTCAATAATAGCACAATATTTTTAAAACAGTATAGCAAACCATTAAAAAAGCTGTATTATGTAAAATATTTCAGTGATATCCGCAAATATGTAAGTGTACGGATACTTTTGGAACGTAGCGTAGGTAGTAACAGAGAAAATTAACTGTACAATTTGCTAATTTTGTTACATTAACATTTTTTTTCAAATACTATTTTATTTTTCGTGGACATTAAATTATAGGTCACGGATTTTCTATGAATTTTCTAAATACTTACCCTGTAACCTCGTTGCAGCAGTAGCGTGCAAAGCCATCGATCCTCTCCTTGATCGTATTGAACGTAATGCCGTGCCTCGTCGGATTTTGTCGTGTACTTCTTCATCACGTTGTCATCCATAAGCGCCTTACCTCTAAAGAGCGAAAAGCATCCAGGGCTACAAAGTACACAGCCGATCATGTGTTCAGTTGCTTTTTGTAGCCAATGACCGATAGCATATTCGAACATTTGGTACCAAACCATCGGACCTAATGCAAGGAAGAGAAATGAAAAATAGTATTCTTGAAATAATCATGAACCTGCAATTTTAAGACATGATCCACATTATCGGTCAGGTCACGGTCCGGTTTTGGTCCGATCAAATATTCTTCCACTGTTTTCAAACGTACGTGTTCACAGTAGAGGTGATCTGCGAGGATTTCGAGAGCGGACCTCTCGTAGGGATGTGCTCGCGCCGAGAGCAAAGCGTGATCGGCCCGTGACCTGACCGATACTGTGAATGAGCCTTAACCCTTTGAGGCCGGAAAGTTTCGGGAAAAATCGTGCACCGTGTGCTGAAGTTTTCCGTGGTAGAACACGTGTTTAAATTAATAATTAATTGTAAGTATATATTTGATGTCGATTGCTCAGTTGTTTTAGTCCTTCAAAATTGCAAAATATGTAACGAGACATACATATTTTAATGAAATAAGCAAAGATGATAATTCGTCTAAATACATAGGTTGAAAGCGTACAGTAAACGCGTGTGCCCAGGGCAGTGCGGTGGCCCGTAGCACACGGTGAACGATCTTTTTCAACGCATACATGCGTCTGTCGTCCGCAAAGGGTTAAACCTATAGGACTGACCTGAGCCAACTGGATGTATACGACCACAAGCTGCACCGAGGTTCTTATTTTTCTTCATCAAGTCTACGAGCAGTTTCACGGCAGCGGGTTGGAAATCAATGTCACCGTCGAGAGTCAGTAAATAAGTGTTCTCTGCGATCACTTCCTTGCGATCCACGCTAATTGGTAATTCCATCAGTCGGTGCCCAAGTAAATAGTACATGTACATAACCTGAAGGAAAAAGAACAGGAACGCGTCAAAGAGTCTGTCAATGTCGTTTCTTCAATTCGGAGTGAATCATTGGACTCAACTTTCTGTGACATTTTTTGGTACAGTAATTAACCCTTTGAATTCCTTTGTCAAATCAAACTCGACATTTTTAAATTGCCAGTTTCAATATGTATTATACTTCGTAATATTTTTTACCTAAGTAAGCAATATTACATGTATATGACCCTTTTTTGTATCAAGAAACGTCCTTGAAGTGTTCAAGCACATAATTGTTTGTACTTAATTGGTTCCTATCAACCAATTGTCTTTTGAAGAACACTTCAAATAAAACACTTAAACTAATAGGGAGTTATTGAGAAGAAAATTAAAAACAATTAAGAGTCCAAAGGGTTAAATGATGTTAGAATGGCATAGCAGTCGACGCCGGGTTAAGTAGAAAAAGAAGGAGAAGGCAAATAATTTTATACCTGACTCCAACGTTTCCTGTGACGAATCTTATTCTTGTCCTTCAGATGAGCTATCATTTTCGTTTTTCCAGGAAGAGTCCAAATTAATCGACCGCCATAAGGTGTTGGATATTTCTTTGGGGCCCTCACGTGCATTCTAGTCTGATGAACGTCGGACGCAGCTTCATCCAAAGTGCCTACCAAGAGCTTGACAAATCTATTCACTTGCGATTCATTTTCATCGTGATCCGCTAATTCGAACGCATCGTCGAAGAAAATGTGTGCTGGAAAAAGAACGTAAAAATTCATTTTTACAAAAGCAACTGTTAGGTATACACTTGAACCTTTAACTACGGGTGACTCGGCGCAGATCTCTATTTCTGTACATAATAGGAAGTAATAATGAAAAGCATTTTATTAAAAACTATCGAGCATTCCTCAACTATATGCCAAAATATTCTTTGGACTACATAAAATAAGTCAAGTAATCCGCTGGTTAGCACGATTTACAGGGTATCTCGCCATTCCACGCGAAATCGGATACTTTTTCGTGCACCATTTCGAATTTTGCTGAAACTTGGATATGTCGTAGTCTTTAGTGATGTATGAACGTATCTCGAAGGAATTTTAAAAATTTCAGAAGTTATTGATTTTACAGCTGTTTGAAGTATTGTGTTAACGTTTCTTCAATAAATTATAATTGTTGAACTACCAAACTGATAAAAATGAGCTTTTGGGTGCTTACAGTGGATACGTAAGAGTACCTAATAAAAATTATTAATACTCATTTTTATGAGTTTGTTAGTTCAACAGTTATAATTTATTGAAGAAAGCTTAACAGTGTATTGCAAACAGCTGTAAAATCAACAATTTTTAAAAGTTTGAAAAATCTTTCGAGATACGTGCATGAATCATTAAAGACTACAACATATCCAAGTTTCAGAAAAATTCGAAATGTTCCTCTGGAAGGTGTCCGATTTCGCGTGGAATGGCCCGATAGAGACATACCTAAATAATACTATTCTAATATGGATTTCTACGGATTTACGTGAAATGCCTTAAGAGGGTGCACCACCATGTTGGTTTCAAAAAATCAAAAAAGTTTCTTTTACTTTTTTTAAGTTTCATATGTATAGAATACTGTGTTAGAAGGACTTTTTGAAATTCGAATAATTAGCGAAGTTACAGCACTGAACAGGACTACACTTCAGGTCAGGTTAAATGGATACGTAAAATTTTGAACGCGTTTTTCTCGAAACCATGTTTTTTGACATTACATCCTGTATATCTCGGAAACTATTCATCTGTTTAACTTCAAATTTTGTCACATTATTCATTATAAAACTATTTACAATATAGATACGAATTTTTATAAATATTCAAAGTTAGTTATTCTTAAGGAAAAAATTCATTTTTTCTTTAAACAACTGCCATTTCCTCATTTTTTAAAATTATTAAAAAATCGTAAGCTACATCGAGAAAAATCTATTCTTGTTTAACTTAACATAAGAATTTTTTATTTTTTACATTCAGTCACTTTTGGTGTTCGGTGCCAGCTAACAACGTCCCGATAGACATGATGATAAACAATATTGTATAACTCCGTCATTTTGTAATTTTAAAAAATAAAAAATATATGAAAGTAAGACTAAGATGCTGCTTAACATCCCCTAAAAAGATTTTACTATTTTACTTAATAATTACCTAAGAAAAGGAATTTTAAAGTTACCAATTTTTTTAAGCTTACATGGTAGTGTACCCCCTTAACACGTTGACTGCCACAGTGGAAACAACCATCCCTAATCAGACAACATGTAAATTACTGTTTTCATTATAAATAACAGAGGAAGAAAATGTTTAAGTATTCAATTTTGTACATGCCTCTCTATGCTAGTGTTGCAATGTAAGATTCGCTCAGAATATTGTCAAAATCAATAATTATTTAATTAACCCTCATCCGTCCCTTGTGTCAGTTTAACGCATTTCTCTCAAGGAAATGCAATAAATATTATAAAGTAGTATGCCTTGCACATCCTTTTATTATTTCTGGACGATGCCAGCAATTTGAACAATCTTATGCCTGAATGTACTGCAACTCCATTTTCGTATTTCTAATAAAAGAATTTACAAATTTAACTATTTATATTTTCTTTTATATTAATTCTCTACCATTATGTCAAATTGACAACCAAGGGACAAATTAAGTTGGGAAAATAAGGGATGAATGAGGCTTAAATAGAATGTAATGTGTAGGTCACCTTTGACCCCCATGGCAGTCAACGTGTGAAGATCGCATAAGTCACTGATAGTAGCAAAACTTACTTTCAAATTCGTAGTAGTCTGGGTCGACAACCTTCAAATATTTTTGCGCGACACGTCGAGCACACTGATCTTCGTCCAAACGTAGGATGCTTTTTAAGAATTCTATCATTTCTTCCTTGTTTTCATGCCACATCGTCGCGCAGGCATATATCCTGGTTACGTGATCGCTGCTTTTTACAGCCGACGGGGGTGTAGTTGAGCCGTCCGTCTGTTCGTATATGGTCTCATAATCTCCATCTCCTTTTTCTTTCTCTATCTCCGCCAGATCCTGTACGATAAAAACATTGTATATGTTTTCAACCAAAGGGCTATATTTCTAATAATCGAAATATTTAAAGTGACTATCGTCATTCAAGGATTTACGAAATCATCCCTTTTACACGCGTTGCACAATGATCCAACAGCAACTCGTGCTTTACCTTTTAAGACATTCAATACCACATTGAAAAGTTTAATAATTAATACAGCATAGGAAACTGTATTTTAAGTAATGCACAGTGTCGAGGATACAAGTATTTAATTATGCCATGGCAGAGTTTTTTTATTTTATACTCCAACTCTGATATTAATTTTCTTTGATATATAACGTGGGGTAGTATGCCAACGCTAAAATTCCAAATATCTCGTGAAGTATTAACTTTTCGTCCAACGTATTTCTACCTCCCATAAAATGGAATTTGCAATCCCTTACAATTTTGTGACTCACCCTGTGTACCCGCGACCTTCGAGATCCGACAACACCGAAAGATATTTTAATAATACGTTGAATTCAAGCCTAATCTTGGTTCATTTTCTCGCCGCAAATACATTTTTCTGTGGTATTATGTATTATTATTTCAAGAGAGTCACAGCCGGCGACAAGCTCAAATAACTTCTAGCTTAGAAATTGAAGAACCGAGCAGTTGGGACTTTAAAGTGTAAAATTATTTTATTTGAATTACACTAAAAGTTGGATGTCTATGCACGTAGTTAAATATTCAGTAAAGGATCGAAACGTTTTTTTAAGTTCTGACAAGTCAAAGATTGTGAACAACCCCCACCATTAAGAGGAGATAAGAAGGGTATAAAAGAGAAGGCAGAACTAGGATTCATTCATTGTTATTCTCTGTCATCGAGTACTAATCACGAAGCGAACATTTAATAGTCAAGAGTTTCGTAACGTTTTGAAATCACGTTTGGTTAATAAAGTTTTTTTTTCTAAACAAGTCTTCCTGCCTCTGGATCATGACATTTTAAAAAAACAAGTCTTTCTGTCTCTCGGTCGTGACAAAGTATTCCCAAATTTTTGTCATGTACATCAGAGGTTGCCATCCGGAGCGAGAACTGACTTCAGTCTACCCCCACTCTGCGACCACTCCCCTCATGTAGTCTGTGGTCTGGGCAAAGAGGAGATATAACAAGAGACGACACTCCTAACGAAGAAACCACTTTCAGAGAGATACGGACAATACAACCAATTTAAATGCCTTTTCGGTAATGATCGACAAACTTCGGTAATGATCGTTGAACCCTCAATCAGGATTGGTTAGAAAACTTTTTCGGTAGTATCAGACAACAAAGTGGAAATGCTGTAAATCCAATAGCAATTCAATTCGCAAGGGCATTTAAGAAATTATTCTTAGCCAATTATTTCCACTCGAAATTTAATAATTGTATGGATGATTTTGATAATATATTAACAAATTCAGCCAGATTATCAGAACAAGCAGTCTCCTTATTAATTGTCCCAACTGCTCGTGAATCTTTTCATGTAGAAAATTGTGTTTACCAGCAACAAGCTTTACCAGAGCTAAATGCTTTCAACAATGCTTATGAGGTCGAAAACATCGATAATTGTTGGTAAATACGATTTCTCAAGATCCACTTACGTAATAAGAGTAATTACTTTTTATATATGGTATCAGTTTTATAGTTTTATCCAGAGATTGTATGTCTACTCTGCTGTACATCATCTGTCATATACAAATTCAGCGAACACCATATACGCTGACATATTCGAATTGGTTTGATAATTAAAAGAGCAGTGAATTTTCTACAAGCAAATATTCAGCTTTATTTGTCCTAAACATTATATACAGGGTATACCATAACATGTGGGATCCATTTCAGGAGTGGACAGGAGACAAAAACAATGAAAAAAGTTCATATAAACATGTGTCCTATTTGACCTTCTTTCAAAGTTATAGCCAATTTTTTTGTTTCAATAATCCACAATTGCTTACCTTCATACAAGGTGCTCGAAATGGCCACCCTCGGTCTCTATGCAAGCTTGCAGTCGTCGTATCAAAGAATTTCTCACATCTAATAGAGCAAATTAGAGAATCATTGAGTGCTTCCAGCAAGAGAACAAACTGATCTGGGTAAACTCAATCGACAGAACGTGTGAAATCAATAAGGTCAGGAAAAATCCACAAGATACAGAGCATTGTTTATAAATACAGACCGAGGGCGGCCATTTCGAGCACCTTGCATGAAGGTAAGCAGTTGCAGATTATTGAAACACAAAACTGGCTATAACTTTGAAACAAGGTCAAATAGGACACTTGTTTATATCAACTTTTTTAATTGTTTTTGTGTCTCCTGTCCACTCCTGAAGTGGGTCTCACATGTTATAATACACCCTGTATAGCGCCCAAATACCAAATACCGGGTGATTCTGCTAAGTGTGCCACCTAAATTGCTTGTGAACGGTTTGTTATAGGAGAAAATGTTTCAAACAAAAGTTGTATGGTATCGAATGGACTATACGATGTAACAATTAGTTTGTTGCTATTTTGTTTTTTTACCGAGATACGAAGGTCACCTTGAGTTTTTTTATTATAACGGGTAAAATTTTACCCTGCCCTTAGAAAGGGTGTTGAATGCTGAGTAAAAGTTTATGAGAGTGTACGGGTCTAAAAACTAATAATTACTGAAATATTCTTGAGTGAATGATGATAAACTTTCGTAAGTGTAAAATCCGTACAGCACTTACCACTTAATTCACGTAGCAGTAACTTTGAGCTGAATATCTAACGATTGTCGCAGAAATTAAGATACGCTTCCAACGATACAATGTAAACAATTAGCCAGGTCAATGTCGTCAATGGTGTTCACGAGCGACGAAAAAAAAAGAAGAATATCTCGTTTAAAGAATAATATCTCGGTAACTATTTATTTCTGAATCCATACACCTTAATAATTTTTTACTCAGAATGCAACACTCTTTCCAACTGCAAAGTCAAATTTTACCCATTGTGATGAAAAAACTCAAGGTGACCTTCGTATCTCGGTAAAAAAACGAAATAGCAACAAACTAATTATTACACCGTATAGCCCTTTCGACACCATACAATTTTTCGTTGGAACATTTTTTCATATAACAAACAGTTTACAAACAATTTAGGTGGCACACTTAGCAGAATCACCCTGTATAGTGATGCCCACTGGGGCTGCGGCCTTCTCCCACTCCAGGTCCATTTCCCTCATATACAGGCTGTAATTTGAGACGACGATGAACCGAGGAAAAGCGAGGAGGTACTGAAATGAGGGGAATGGACAAAGAGTGGGGAATGCCGCAGCTCCGATGGCCATCACTAGTCTAATATAACAATTAATACGTTCGGTCTTTGAGACCGACCAACTTGGATTAACTGTCACATCGCATATCTTCTTCGAAATATAAAATCAGAAGTAGGTATAATATTCTTCCAAAAAAGTATTGCTGCTTTTACCTCAACTTTTACTTCCGGTTGGTCATCTCTTTTCCTGTTCAAGCCCATCGACTGATCGATCAATAACGAGTCGTACATAGGCACAACGAAAAGCTTCTCCGTGGCCGCCAGACGTTCACATTTCGGGGTCCAGACATGCAGAGTAATCCAAGTTTGAGATAATAGCCAAAGTAACCATACCCATGCATACTGCTTCGATACGAAATCGTTGAAATACAATGGTGGCTCGTAGAACAAGTAATCCGGAATAGTACCGTGGAAGATACAGGGATCACCATTTCGCAAGCCGCAGGCAGCAATCAGTAAAGAGATCGATACTGGTATTGTTAGATTTACTGGAAAAGCGTAACTGAATCCCTGTATCAAAATTTTGCATGCAAATTTACCTGAAATAAGTAAGTCATGTTTTATCCACTTTTCACACGTTGCACCAACTACAATACTATACAGAGTGATTCACGCAAAGGTAACAAGCCATACCTTCTTTTTGGTTCAAGTTAGAAAAAAATGTTAGAGTAAGAAGATGAATGGTTCAAAGTAGACTACATATTCACGATCATGTTTTTTTCGCAAGTCCAATAATGCATGTGCATTTTGCAGTTGCACTATTTTTTTAAATGGGAACCTTCTTTTACATACATCGAATCCTCTCATCATTCCACGTAAAAAAGTATTAGGGTAACATGATCGAAAAATGGTTTATTTTGTGAGGTGTTTTGGAAAAATATCTTTATTAAAGGACCTGCTCAAACTTGACTGTAAATATATTGTGTAATGTCTGCATTCCTTTTCTAAATTTTGTTTGATTCGGTGGGATCAAGCCTTCCCTTTCTACTCCCTCCCTTAACTTTTCTGCCAGTACCGTCACATATATTTTGTACAACGACGGCATTATTGTCACTCCCCTGTACCCTTGCACTAATTTATCCTCCCCTTTCTTCCTTAGCGGCATTATAATGCCCTCTTTCCATTATTTCGGCCAACCCCTACCTCTCCACACTTGTCACATATTTCCCTAACCCATCTTTCTATCTCTTGCCCCCCATATTTCCATACCCCTTGTGGCACTTCGTCAACTCCCATCGCCATACCTTCTTTTAATTTTGTCAGTCCCCTCCTTATCTCTTCTATCTCTATCTTTCCTTCTTCACCCTCTTCCCTTTGTCTTTCACATCCCCTCATCACTCTCCTTTCTACCCCTACTAATAAGTCCATAAAATACTCCTTCCATTCCGCATATGGGTAATAAATACATTAATTTAAATGTCGCACGAACTAATCATTTTTCGACCATGCTACCCTAATACTTTTTTATACTGTATGCACAAAAAGGAAGGTTTCCATTTAAAAAAAATAGTGCAACTGCAAAATTCATGTGCATTATTGCACTTGCAAAAAAAAAATATGAACGTAAATATGTAGTTCACCTTGAATCATTCATCTTTCTCCTCTAACATTTTTTTCTAATTATAATTAAAAAAAAAGATATGGCTTGTTACAGATGCGTGAATCATCCTGTATACTACAAATTGAGATTTTTGCATTTGTTTTTATTCGCCTGTGTTTCATGTTGCAGTTGGAATATTTCCATACTAAGTGTACTTACCAAAAATATATGCGAAGTAAGCACCAAATATTTGTAACAATAAAACGTATATGGGGGTGCTCGGATACGCATTCACGGGGAATTTTTCACCGATTTGTAAGACGTCAGCAATGTCGGTAATTCTACCGGAGCTGTCTGGCAATACTGTTGACACCATGATCGCATGATTCCCGAAAGCACTGCTTAGCATCGAGAATAAGTGCCCCACCGTTTCGCCTTTCATGTGCAATATCAGTAGGGTGCTGATGAGAAATGCTACGATCTTCCAAGCCGACACGAACATGTAAGTGAAATATCGTGTCAGCCTCATTCCCTTTTTCACTCTTCCCAGAGCGCGAACAAACCCTAAGAACATAAATACAAGTAGTAACCAATTTCTCTTCACACAGAGAAAGTAGAGCACATAAATACTTTTAGATATTCTTTTCGTCGCTCTTGATTCACATTATTTGTAATTTTTATGTATTTATATGAAATGTTTCATGTATCTTGACTATCTTAACACATTGTATGCGGGACACGTACTAGTACGTTTTTCGTATATTGTCGGTAGTCTGCGGGACACGTATTAATACGTTTTTAAAATATCGTCGGTTGAAATGCGGACGCGTATCTCTATTTGCCAGCGAACCAAACGTTTCAACATAAAAGCCATATTCATGGATGTGAAGAAGCATAAACTAGAAAAAATTGTAGCAACGGGGAAGAAAAAAAAAACACGACAATGTCGGGTATATGGGGCCCATAAGAAGTGGAGCGAAATCTGCTACATTTGCAAGTTTTGTTGTATACCACTTCATGCAGAAAAGTGTTTTGAGCGGTATCACAGTATGAAATATTATTAAAGTTTTAAATATATTATTTTGTCGAAGATCGTTGTCCTTTAAGTCGCTAATAATTTAGTATTTAGTATTTTTTTATTTTAACCTGTATAAACTAGTATTTTATAAAATGTTTTTCGATGGTAAGATATCATCGAGGGAACGGTTCATGGTGAGGAACTAAAATAGATCAAATGAAAATTCACGATATATTAGTAATTAGAACGGTTTTTTGAAATTATTTTCCGAGGCAGTCAAACCGTCAAAAATAGCAGGTTGAAGCACGCAAGATAACCCGCATACAATGTGTTAACACGTTGAAGGCCACAGTGAAAACGGCTATACCTAATCAGACACGATATAATTTACTATTTTTTATATAAACCGTAAAGAAAGAAAAGATTTGATTGCTCAGTCGTGTTCTGCTGTTCCTGCATTATTGTTTCAATATGAAGTTTGCTCAGAATTTGATGACAGTCAATAATTATTTAATTAAATTAAATTTGAGGTGTCAGTCACCGGTGACCGCCACGGCATACAACCTCTTAAATATTTCGGTTATTTCTGAGGATTTAAAGAAATGTTTGAGGAAAAAATTTCGCCGTTCGTGCCGCTATATAAATTATTATATAATTTAGTATACAGAAAACTCTATAGCAGAGATACAGAGTACAGCCTACCCCGACTCTGCGTCTATTCCCTTCTCGTAGGTTGTGCCGTAGGTACGACGTAATAAGAATAATTATACTTTATACATGACATCAGTTTTATCCAGAGATTACATCTGAGTACTGATATACATCATTTATCATATACAGAGTTGTGCAGAATTACAATTGAATTACTCCATGAATTATAATTACAAAGTAATTCAATTACATCGTATTCAATGGCATTGTAATTCGTAAATCAGATCTCTCATTCAATTAAATTACAATGCAATTCGTAATTACAATTGAAGTACAATTACAAAGGACAATGTAATTGAATCAGAATTACGAATTGAGAGGTAATAAGAGGTGGAGAAAACCACGTGAAGGTTTCAAACAGAAAAATTATTATTTACATGACGCCAGTATATACATGAAAGATAAATATAAACATTTATCTCACTTCTTCAGAGTTCTGAGCTGTAATTCAGTTACATTGTATTTCAATTACATGGTAATTCAACTACACTCACGATTACAGTAATTAGCAATTGAATTAATTGAAAAGTTTGAATTATGTAATTCAATTGCAACGCAGTTGAATTACTTTGTAACTGAAGTACAATGTAATTAAATTACACTGTAATTCAATTAGCACAACAGTGATCATATGTAAACTCAGTGGACATTATATGCACTCACTTATCCGAATCTATTTGGTAATTCAAAAATTAATTAGCGCACTACATTAAAAGATATCAACCTGTCAAGCGCATTGCGCATTGTTATAACTGAATTCGAATTAGATATTCCTGATTGTCTTAAAAATAAATAATATTGTAACCAATGCTTTAATTATCCGAATAAGTGAGTACATATGATGTTTGCTGAGTTTTTATAGGACAAATGATGGATATCAGAGTACAGATGTAATCTCTAAATAAAACAGATGTTACATATAAAAAGTAATTATTTTTATTACGTAACTGTGTTTTGAGAAATCGTAATTAGTGACGATTACTCAACCAACATATTTACGTGAGGGGAGGGGACGCAGGGTGAGGGTAGGCCGGAACTGGTCCTCGCTCTGGATGGACATGTCTACTCTATAAAAATGATCGTAAGACTTAAAAACATTGAGTTACGTTTATATGAACATATGTTCGATTAGACCTTGTTTCTGAGTTTTTAGTGCCAGTATTTTTTTAACAAATTGAAGTAGTATAATTGATTTCAGTCGCGTATTTACAACTAGTGGTCCATATTTTACATGTAAGAACTTCTAGACTTTTCTGTAAACACTGTCTAATAAAAACAAACTTTTTAAACAAACCCATATATTTTTCATTATATGACATTATGCTTGGCATAAAGAATAAATCAGTGGCCCATAATATGTAACATAACATTAAGATGATCTTCAATCAGAATAATTGCATATGTTTCTGAAATACAGAGGAATTAAATTTTAAACTTCGATGTTCATATTTTTTAACAGAAACATGTATGTACTTTGGAAAACGTTTCAAATGGTATCCATCAACTTCAATACACTTTCAAATATATTTAAAAAACAAAGGACATGTTTACAGTTTTCATCATTTCTGAACTGACGGAATTACTCATATGCATTTGGGTGTTATGGGGCATCATAAAGAACATTCTTTTTCAAATAAGTGATGGAAACTGTTAAATCGAATTTATTTTTCATATTCGAAAGTGTGTTAATAAACATATCATTTTTATCGTCTCTTAGAATAAATGTTCACTAAACTTTTCTAATTTTCACAAGCATATGCAAGTTTTCTTGTTTATCCCTTTGACTGCTATCGGCACCTATACACGGTTGTGCTAATTGAATTACAGTGTAATTACGTAATTTAATTACATTGTACTTCAATTACGTAATTTAATTACATTGTACATCAATAACATAGTAATTCAATTACGTAATTTAATTAGATTGTACTTCAATTACATAGTAATTCAATTACGCTGCAATTGAATTACACAATTGAAACTTTTCAATTAATTAAATTGCTAATTACTGTAACCATGAGTATAATTGAATTACAATGTAACTGAATTGCAGCTCAGAGCTCTGAAGAAGTGAGTAATGTTGAGTAAATGTTTATATTTATCTTTCATGTCTATAATAATTTTTTTCTCTTTGAAATCTGTACGTGGTTTTTTCCACCTCTTATTACCTCTCAATTCGTAATTCTGATTCAATTACATTGTACTTTGTAATTGTACTTCAATTGCAATTACGAATTGCATTGTAACTTAATTGAATGAGAGATCTGAATTACGAGTTACAATGTCATTGAATACGATGTAATTATAATTCATGGAGTAATTCAATTGTAATTCTGCACAACTCTGCACCTATAGCCGCTCGCCGTGTACTGTTAACGCCCATAGGCGTTCGGTGCAATGGCTCATTGCGTACTACTGCAGCTCGACCGCACGCGATGTCGCGTCGTTTCTAAGTAACCGACAGTCAACGAGTTAAAGTTATCTATACATCATGATGTCATAGGTTATTTTAAAAAAAAACGTCTTGATGTCCTGGAAAATTCTAACTACAATTGCCCCGAGGAAGAAAAGATCTGTACAAATATAGATGGTAAATGTTAATTTATGTTTGATTCATAAAAGAAAAGCATAAATATTTTCCAAAGCGGCGAATATTTCTGGTAACTTATTAAATCGAAAGATGCAACAAAAATTTATTCCACAGAAATGATTTACAAAAGAAGCACAAATTCAAGTTTCTTTCAAGCAGTGCTTTACTGCGTTGATTGTAACAACAGTAATCAATTATTTTTAATCTGTTAAAGAAGTTTAGAGTAACTGAATTTCATGTAAAGTGGTGTAATTAAGAAATCTGTTTTTAAATATGAGTTACATAAAGTGATGTGACATTCATTAGAAATATAGAATATGATAAATTAATAAAAAACACTTTCAGAATATAAACAAAAATTCCTATATTTATCAGAATAGGAAACTTCTTAAATTATTTGCTGTAAACGTAACAGAGAAAAATGAAGTTAATTTTTTCGTACGGTCAATAGTATTTGTATTGATTGCAAACGTCCAATAAATGTTAAAAGGCAAAAATAAATTCTTCAGAGGAAACTTTTTTAAAATTTCAAATAGAAATTCGAACTAACCAATGAAATGAAATACTCACATAAAAATGATATGTGTTAATGTTAGTCATGTACACGTAACTTTTTAAAGAAATTAATATGTTTTTTGGCAAAGGTCAAGGTATAGTAAGCACACAAGTTTCGATTAATTAAAAATGACACTTGAAAGACAGAATGAGTACTTTTAATGCTCAGTTCTTTATACCTTTCTTTTATATTTTGTTTCACACGTTTTATTAGTTTCACAGACACTAACTATAGTTTACTGATTCTTCTTTAATCGCCATATTTCTTACCGATTGGACTTTGCGTAGATACATAATTTTCCCACCACCCACAAGAAACCAGGAACAGAGCTGGTGGTATCAGCCACAATGATGGTCGAGAACTGTCTAATAAGGGCCAAAGGACAAAACTTGTTCCTTGAGCAGCCAATGCGGCAATATCAATCAGCACCAGGACAAATCTCTTTGACTCGTCTTTGTTTTTGTTGCGAGAGAGAAGTCCTGTAAGAAACGAATTATCTGTTTTAATTCAGTTGCAAATTATCCTATCGACGGGCTAACAAATAATGAAAATAATGTTTTAATAAAATAAAAGTTTTGATTTACTTATATTTTCTCATTTAGTGTTATGAATTACTTCTTCTTCTACAGTAATAAATTATACCAAATAAGAATAAAAATGACATAGGTAAACAATACTTTGTGATATAATAATAGAACAATTTAGTGCAACATTTACCCTAGTGCGTTCTTCCGTTCGACTATACACTCGTGATCTTTGAGTCACAAATGCCCAGAATGTTTGGAGCTCATATTTTCAACTTTATAATATAATAAAAGGATTAAAAAACTTTTAGTTAATAAAAGGACAAAAATTTGTTAAATAAATGAAGACGCGATGGGTTAAAAAAGACCCGAAGACCGCACTAGGGTTAAATAGTTTACTATAAAATAAACTGCAGAGTATTAATTATTATAAAACGCGTATTTTACCTAACAATCCAGGTACGAAGCACACACAGTTCGTCAACATTGCTCCTTTGACAACGTCCAAATCAGGAAGCACTGCCATGAACATTAGAGCCAGCCCAACCACGTGGAAAGTCTCCATGAGAAAAACAAGAAGGAAATGTCCAGCCGGCGGCCTTTTCCACGATTTGAAAATGCATATTCGTAAGCTGCGAATTAATGTACCGAATTCAGGAACTGCAAACGCGATTATGATACACCAAATCCATGCTATCCTTTCTTCTTCTGGCAAATTGACTACATATTGCTTGTCCCGGACTGAAAAATGATGTAACATAAAAACGCATTTATTACAACGACAATATAATTCCTTCCTTCGATTAAGCATACTCCATTAATTGTAAATTATTAACGTTCATAGAGTTTCGAACTCTACCACACATGTAAACAATGGTTCACATGTACACCCCGTCCATAAATTACACAAACACTTGCTCATTTTAACTAAAATGATTATTAGAAAATGGATACAATTTGTTGGCTTGATTTTATTATTTTATGTTGCTATATTTACAGTGGCGGACGAAAGTATTCGTACAGTAAGGATATTATAAAAGAGATAATTGTAATTTGAAAATGAATAACTTTATTTCAATGAATTTTGAACAACATTTAAAGCAATATTCAACATAAACATATCTAAAAAAATGAAGTTTATATTCCGTAATTTACTAACTAATTTTAACAATTACCTCTTTTATAATTTCTTCACTGTACGAATACTTTCGTCCGCCACTGTATCTATTCTACGTTACTATAATACCTGAATATGATATTAATAATACGCTCGTATAATTTAAATAAATATTTAGAAAACGAAACTGTACGCGTAAATATGTTTCTAATACATCTCCAACTCGGTCAGACGATAATCTGTACACACTTTTCGTTTGCTTTGAAAGTTTCGCCAAAAGTCAAAGAAAGACTTCTGGAAAAAATTATAAGAAGGTTGAAAAGAAATTAGTACCAAAATGTTAAAACATTTAATCAAAAGATAGCCGCTATTAGTTCGAACGGTCATATCATACATAGACACATTCATAAGAAGAAGATGTAAGATTAATTATTAATTCCTGCTACCGTCTGTCACATATGATTTGAATTACAGTAGAACCTCGTTCATCCGAACAGTTCGGGGGACAAGGCAGTTCGGATAACCGAATAATTCGGATAATAGAGGCTCACCAGCTATCCCCACCCGTTATATTATAAGTTCGGATACGAGAGACTGGCGTTCGGATAACTCAGTTTGTTTAATTCGTGTCCATGGTTACACGATCTTTGGTTTCGCGATGGTAACAATAGAGACCGGTACGTATCAGTTTACCCAACAATATTTTGTACTTTGTAACTGAATATTATACCATGTATACATGTATGTATTACACAGTAAATGTTCTGGAAACATTACGTAAGAACAAAATATAAACAAAATGTATCAGTTCGTACAACCGAGAGCACGCTTGATCTCAGTTCGGATAATAGAGGCTCACTTAGGAGTTCGTACATCTGAGGTTGGGTCTGAATTTGTTTGTATAAACGAGGTTCTACTGTACATATTCTCTACGTTGAAAACAATTAACAAGTGCTAACTTTATTTCATAATGAAAGTCATTCGATACTGTAAAATCGGGCACCTCCTAATTTTACCTATTGTAAGTGTCCGGTGACATATAGGCGGGAGTGTACATATACAAGGTGACCCATTTAAATCTACCCACTCGATTATCTTCAAAACTGTTGATGATACTAAAAAATGTTTCAGACAAAAGTTAACTGGTTTCAGGGTGCACATTATCTGATGTGAGTAAACTTTTCCTATGTGGACACGTAGAGGATATATGAATGTCAACTGTTTTTTTTTTAAATGGAATCATATATTTTTTAATGCACTAGTAGATGCAGCTCGTCATTCCCTACACAAAAGTACTAAGCCACTTATGGCGAAAATTCATTAGTTTAGAAGATATTTTAATTTCAGTATTGGGAAATAGTATACCATAGTATACGCGTCCACATAGGAAAAACTTACTTATAACAGATGACATGCCCCCTGGAGCCATTTAACTTTTGTCTGAAACATTTTTTAGTATCATCAACAATTTCGAAGATATTCGGGTGGATCGATTTAAATGGGTCACCCTGTATAAATCAAGGGCTTGTTACATGGTAAAAGGCTGAAATGAAAAAACACAAAACGACTTGCTTCTTTTTGTTATAAAGTTATTTCCTATAGAATACATTATTATCTGTACGAAAATAGTTATCTAATAAATAGACTGTGGGGTTAAGTAGATTGAAAAAGATTCGGCTATACTTTGAACGATCTTATACTTGAAATTTTCCAGGGCCAACAGGAAAAGTAACAATAGAAGAATTGTATCAAAATGAATATCAATATAATGCAATTAGGTGTACTGAATCATTACAAATTATAGAATTTTATAATTGTGGCCGTTATCTAAGATCGAACAATTTTATACAGCCTGCGTTCACATACAACGTATCGCTGCGTTTCAACCTGATTTCACGTACACTTTCTCTCCTTCACCTGCATCGTACAGTGTATGAAGTCGTTGGCAAAATATTTCCATCGTAACTATGTTACGAGTATGATCTACTTTTCACATTACAGTGGAACCTCGATTATCCGAACACCGGTCATTTAAAAATTCCTCTTCCAGGTTAATTATAAATTAAGGGGTCTCCCTAGTGTGAAGGTCGAAAAACGAAGCGATAGTTGGAAATTTTTTTGAAGAAAAGTAATAAACGTATGAATGTAATAGTTCGCTGCTGTCTCGGACAATGTTTGGAGAATACGTAATAATTATTTAGTGCAGAAATAATGATTCTATTCAAAGTTATAGGGATTCTGCCACAGCACCTAAAAAAAATTGGTTTTCATGGCTACCATAAAATCTGACCTCAGAATTATTAGAAATAAAAAAGTAGGGATTCTTAATCTGTGTGAGTGTGGCTATAGCCGGTACTAGAATAAATAAAAAGTAACGAAAAAATAAAAAATGGCAACGTCTGAAAGGAAAAGTTTCGATTTTTGCACAAAAGATAGCTTGCTTTTTAAGTAACAAAATTTGATTTTTGCAAACATTGACTTAGTTCTAGTACCGGCGAGAATGAGACATCTACTGAAGATGCCTGCCAAGTTTCACGTAAATCGGATGATTGGATTTTGAGATATCGTGGCAGCCGTTTGAAAAAATACCGTTATCAAAAAAACGCTTTTAAAGTTTCACGTACCCTTTAAAATTATATGAAAGGCTCCGTTTCAAATCCTGTAGCATTGCCAATTTTTGTAATAGATCTATAATACTTTGGGAGTATGTTTTTAAGATGTAAAATTATAAAAAAATCTCAACAACAAAAAATTCGACTTTTTGAAACTGTCACACTATGGGGACCCCTTAAACTATGATTTTACAAACAGTAACTTCTCGGAAAGTCTACATATAACACGTCGTAGAATTTGGCTTTTTTACCATTTATAACGCCGAGACAATGAAAACATATTCCTTTCTAGATTGATATTTTCAACTTTTCTTATATTTAGCATTTTAATACAAATATTTCCTCCTTTGAATATTTTTTTATTACATACCCCAGTACAGAAGATATTTTATGAGATAATATTATTATTATTGAGCTGATATGATTATTATCGATTTTTTGAAACCGTCACACTAGGGAGACCCCTTCAAATTGTCAGCAATGTGTACTTAATTTTTTTCCACCGTGTACTTTTATGTTCTAAATCAAAATTATCTTTTTTTTCCGCAATATAGTTGTAATGTGAGTCATCTTGGTAGCGATTACAGTTCGGATGATTGAGGTTCAACTGTATTTTACATTGGTCTCGAGTACCATTTTAACACATTGACATGTTGAGTGCCATAATAAAAACTGTCATAACTAAATCGAAAATAACAATATTTTTTAACTACTCGATCGTACACTTCGCAATTCATATTATCATTGCAATATTATTGTTTTCTTTTAGAATTATATAAAAATCAATAGTTATTTAATTAAATTAAATTCATGGCGCTGGTTATAGATGACAATTCCTCTTTCCTGTTTCAAAGTATGCTGTAAGCCGACATTAAAAATGTACATGCAAACTTCGTAACAAGTTTCAATGGTGACATAAATTTCTTTATAGCTTTATATTTCAAAGCATATGAAAATTAATCTGTTGTAAAGCATAACATTTAACTTGACCATCATTTCTTTAATTTTTCATTTTATTAACTTAATCATCGTTGTTTATTTTATTTCATGAAAAAATATAGACGCCAATATTGTTTGGAAAAATGTAAGGCTTTATGATTATTATATCTAACCAAAATATAACACTGACTGTCAATTGTCGTCGATAATAACATTGTTCAACAAGTTTTAACTGACTTTGGACTTTTAAATGTTATGTGCTGATTACGAATCTACATACCGTTTGTTTCTAGCGCCCTCAGTTTTCAAAAAAATCAATTTGGGGAAAAAATACAAATTTTCAATTTTAAAGCTGTTTTGTTCTTTAACACTAACAGCCACGCAGTTGCTTTTTACATGAAATGCATCTATGGACTCTCCTGAATAAAATGATATGCAGTAGTTCCCCCGTATCCGCGGGGGTTAGGTTCCGACTATAACTGAAACCGTGGATAGTAGCAAACACTATACGTATGCATACTGTACACGCTTTACATACCTATGATAAAATTTTATTTCAGAATTACACACAATAAGACATCAACAATAACTACTATTAATAAAACAGAACAGTTATAATGATAAAAAACGTTTGAATGTTCCGAACTGGACAGCACGAGATTGCAACACGTTACATAGAACTGCGCATAAATTTTGTTTATGTATAAATTATGCATGATAAATTATGTATTGTACATATGAATTATGCATTAATTTAAATTGTGACTGTTTATTGCATATCTAGAATTTTCTATGTAATTTTTTAGAACTGCGTTCGACCGCGAATAACTGAAACAGCAGATACGGAGGTTTCGCTGTAAATTGTTATTACATTCTAAAGACTTAAACATTTTTAAACAATGATCAAACTGAAAAGGACACCCAAATCGCACTTACAGTGGAACTCCGTTTATATGAACGAAATTTTAGTCATGCCTGATTAAATAAACTCTGTCTAAGCTTCTATTGTGTGAACTATTACCGAACGTCAGTCCATTTATATGAACGTCTAAGAAGTTCATGATTAGGAAAACATGTACATATTTACAGTACTTAAAATTATTTACTTAAATATCATTTATTTTCAGACAGATATATTTAGACAAATGATTTTCCTCGATACTCTTATTCTTCACATTTTTCCATATTGTTTCCAGATGCATATTTATATTAAAGTTGGTTAAATTTTGTAACATAAATTATTTATCATTCTGTTTCCTAGAAAGTATTCAATTAATTTCATGTTAATATATTGCACCAATTGTTCGAATCTATTTGCAAGATACTGTATCTTTTTCACAATTAGAGTAAATAAAGAATTGATTCATTAAGCACTATGCAATTATTGTGCTCGCAAATTAATTTCCCAGTTCCTAAGGTTGGCAACATTATTATATATTTAAGAGCAAATACTTCGTGGAATCCCCTTTTATGAACATGAACTCCTATTAATTGAACGAAAAATCCTTGCTGGTGGAAAGAATTAGGTGGACTCCTATTATATGAACGACCTGGTTATATGAAACCACTTGTCCCCCGACTGGTTCATATAAACGGAGTTCCATTGTACTGTTAAAGCTCAAAACTCGAAAATGTGCATATCTTTTTAAATTGATTGTTTTAAAAACTGTGGATAACCGAAAGAACGGCTATTCTGCGCTCGAAAATCTATAAGAAACACCCATTGAAGTTGTATTTCGTGAAATTATAGAACAAAAGTTGAAGATTGTTGGATGACTTACCGAAATCTTTATTGCATATAGCAATCGTTCGGTCAGCTTTGAGCTGCGATGTCATGAATAGAATCGTTCCTTTGGCAACTACGCCGCTTCCTAGAACTATTATAAAAACTAGAAGGTAAACAATAACCTTCGTTACTTGTACTGTCACTTCAAGGCATCTTTGATTAGCCATCGACCCGGAATCGATTTTCGGTGGTGGATTCCGGAAAACGTCCCATCCTTTCGTTTCCACGACAGTCCTCTGACTGAAATAATTATATCATTTCGTATTAGTAGGAAAATATGTACACATTTTTCTGTAAACTATACGAATTTTCAGTGTAAGTAAATGCAATGTTATTTAGTAAAAGTTTATTCACGTTGTTCGGTTCCAATCATTTCATGGTGAATATTAATAAAATTTAGTGCATTCTAGTTAAATTTCAATTCTTTGCATCACTTACTTATTATAGAATACTTACCTGTAATACCAAGTTTAATTTAGCAAATGCCAATGCTGCGAAAACTATGATATACACCCCGAAATTCTATGATTAAATACTATAATATAGAGTGATTGATAAAGACAATAATTATGTTTGGACCTATACTTGAATAATACAGTTAAGAAATTGTTATTGTCAGTCACTACGTTTAACGCATTCAAGATGTTTAAATTCGCTACCGATTAAAATCCAACTCTTATTTCACCTGAACGAATTTAACCCCTTACCGCATGGGGTGCCATGTATGGCATAAATCAAATTTCCATTAATTTTTTATATAAAACATGTTTCATAACTCTGCTGCGTATTGTATCATATTTAATACACTATGGTGCTATGATTTTCAAGCATAATCAGGCAACTATGTTAGGAAAACTTACATTTTTACGATTTCTTTACATTGTTGCATAGCTTATGCATCTCAACTGCTTTATTGTCGATATTGTATAACGAATTCCGAGACTTTATAAGTTTTAAAAAGCCAAATAAAAATTATTTGAGTAATTTACAGTGTCGGCAGATTGCATAAAATAGGTTAGTTTCAATTATCATTCATTAGTTGTAGTATAAGTTGCTAATATAGTTTTGTGCACACGCCGGTTTTTGAAATAAATAAACGACTTAATGTTATTACAAAATTTTTTCAATATTTTTCGCATGAAAGATGCATCTTCTCACACTTAATATTTTTTTTCATAACAAAAGAAAAAATCATGCGGTAAGGGGTTGAGATATGCAGGGTAGCGATAAAATCGTGATACAACATAGCGAGGGGTGAAAATACAAATCATACATAATACACTTTTTTTGGCCTAGGCTTTGTTTTCGATTTAATTAATTATAAATATCTGTCGGACAGACGTCTATTTAATAAAGGCAGGGGTAGTGGAGTGACAGAAGTATTTCCTGTCGTCGAAAGCAAAGATGTACTCATCCAATTACAAATGCATCGATACTGATCAATGCATCTTGATTTTTCACACCTTCGAATGGCTGAATAATTTTTTATAATGATAAACAGGCTCATTAGTTGGATTGACAAGTAAGACCGTAAAGACCATCAATGTTTCGAAAACTCAATATTACGAATGGAAATAGTAGTTAACGGAGTAACAAAACTCGTCTCAGGTAACTAGCGTACACGATGCTACTTTTAAATGTAATTTTTTCAAAAAGAAAACTTCAGATGAAAGAAATTTATTTTTGATTTGTTTTTGCACTAGGAATGATGCCTTGTGCGGTTGTACCACGAATTTATCCCTACTGTATGTATATTAAAAGAAATTCTACTCCTGCATACTTTCTTTCTGAGCAAAAAAGGAATTTCAAATACTATAAAATACATTTCAAGACATATTTTGTACTTTTGCTTAGAAATTACCTTTTTAATTGCATACTTGTCAATCGATTTCAACTATTTCGTTACAACTATTATTTAGATCAGCACAGAACTATGTTGCTGTATGTAGTACATATGTACTCATATACCGCAAAATGCAAGATAAAGTATGTATTAGGTTGTAACATATGAAATATTCGTTTAAACCTAATTCTTGAATAACATCCCTTTTTTAACAAAGAACAGAGTGCATCATTTGATACGTATATTTTTTTAAAGTAGTGTTGACTTTGAAACCATAAAGACTCCCTGAATTTTTTTAATTACAATGTGATAATCTAATAGATCTTTCATATCTACCAAACTTTTCTTTAGCAGACTATCATTTCTGAAAACCTTACAATTAGATAACAAACATTCCAAAGTCAGGCGACTGGAAGAAATTCATTCGATAGGTTTATTAAATATAGTATCCTAGAATTTTATATTAATGGAAAAAAATTGCTATAATCCTTTGATAAAAGTACCTTGATTCAAATCGAGAACATTTCGATTAATAACAGTATATTGCCAAGAAGTTGAAGCTTTGGTTCTTTGAAGTTGGGTATTCCATATGTCACAACCTAATAATGATTAATGTATCTGTAACAGCATCGCTTCATAATATCACCGACATACTTTTTGGACGATATGAAAAATTTTAAAGAAACTGCTGGCTAGCTATCCATGTCGACTATCGATGATAGATGCGAAATAGGCGAACCGCTGTACTGACGTTAGGTACCAAACAATTGATCAGCGAAAACCACTCATAGTGATGCATATTTGAGCCACTCAGATGCCAAACTGATCGACTCCATAAAATGAAAGTAGAGAAAAGTGATGTTACAAAACTAATGTCCTAAAATTTTCCTAGGAATTTACGAACAAACAAATATTACACAGTCATTTATTTAAGATATAACTTTCATATTTTATAATACAGAATATATAAAAATTAATGTATATAAGAAATTGTTCACGTCTTTTTACAGTTTCTACAAACTTGTGGAGTTAATCGATTTGGCAACTGAAAATATGATATTATAGATGAAATAAATAAGCACGACAAAATGTATTATAATTTTTATTTATTAAGAAATTTTCACGAAAAAATCAGTTATTTTTATATTAATTACTATTGTTATTAGTCTTCATAAATAATGTCGTCACTGTCAGATGCAGTTTGTCGCCTCGATTTGTCCTTAAATGTTTATAATAGTCATGTTTGACAGGTGGAATGTATTTTAATAAATCCATCATGTCTTCTTTTCTTTTGTTATTGACTTACCAGAAGGGTATAATAAAGGCTGAACTATATTTTTTAACATCGATGGTCTTTCTGATTGAGATTTTTTAATGTTTATTACATTGAGTTCTGTATCTTTGTCGAAATCACATTTGAATTTTATGATGTGTAGTTCTTATCTCTCTAATTTAATCCATCGCATCTCAAGCTAGTTGACTGGTATTCCAGTAACTGTTTTCTGTCTGTTAGTGATGGAGTTTTCTAATGGTTTTGTGCAAAGAAAGTTCTGATGACTCATCTCAATTACACTAAATAAAAATGAATAAATCACTAAATAACAGGCACAAACTATATCAATAACAATACATCTCCATTATTACTGAAAACGATTATTGAGGATCAACTGTTGAGAACTAACTGGACTTAATCGTAATGGCTTCTGACGTATGTCAATTGTTATTCAGAAGCCATACATAGTTATGCCATCTTCCAGCAGTAAATAAATTTACGGAAATAAGTCAGTTGTTTTTCGAGAAACTGAATACCTACCGCGTGTCCGGGTAATAAACTTGAGAAATTTGCAAAAAGTGGAGTTGAACAGTTTCACTTCTGAGTGGCTCATTTATTAAAGAAGCAGGAAGGCTTACTACTTCATATCAGAACACAAGATTTCGATCGACGCAAAGGAAGACTTTATTTGATGATTTCAAAACAATTTATGAATATAATGATTGTTTAGAATGAATATACATATTTAACACATACCTGTCGCCATAGTCCTGTGTCAGAGGAGTACTTTCACCATCAGAAAAATCATCCCCGCTAGCTACAGCTCCACCACTTAATATCACACCATTTTGTTGCTGATTTTTGGACATTCTGTTGATCAAAATATATTTTGTTATATAATAGAAAAATAACAGTTGACAATATGAAATATGTAAGTACATATTAACCAATTGAGTACCAAGTCAATTTCGTAAAACTTTACGGATGGAACAACTCAACATTTATTGTCAATTTTAGTACAGAAATGAATTTACTTCTAATTGCAATTATTAAATTTTTTAAAATCATTTAAATATGCATAACGCGGTTCCATCAGAAACATGTTTATAATAAGGAACGCACTTGGTTTTTGTGTCAAAGTCAGTGAGTAATTGTTAATTCTCTTATAATTCTGAACATTCTGTATATACTTTCTTCTCAGTAGACACCTCTGGAGAAGAAGTACAAACGAAGTTGACAGAAAGTAAAAAGACTAACAGCAGAAATAGTAAAATGACATGGATGTGTGATGAGTTATGGTATTAAACAAATATTAATTAATTAAAAGAAACAGTGACTATATAATAATATAATAATACAGAAAGGGGGAAGTTCTTAAAATAAATATAGGAACGAATAATTTGAGATAGACAATAATATTGCACAGCGGATATAAGATTGTGTTCTTCGAAATAAATCACGCTGAAGTTTATCCACTAGCTTGGATACATGGATACTTATGATCATAAACTGGAATCTGTGCACATAACAACCTATGTAAGAATATATACTGTTAAAGTCTATGTAAGAATAGTGTACATGTACTAGCATTTATTTGCGTCTAATACTTGTAAGTAACAGAAAATGTTGTTCGTAGAATCAATTAAAAATTGATCTGTATAATAATATACAGAAGAAGTACATTGCGTATATCAAAGATCGTCTACCTATCAATTGTTTTTAAGTTTATATTGTTGTTAAATATCAGGTTACTTCACGTGCATTGCAAGTAAATACATCAAAACATGCGTAATAATATGATAACCGAAAATATCGATTTTTCAGAGTTCTCGAAGAAAATCTCAACGCTAAATTGCAAAGGTCACAAACAGATGTTACAGTATAAAAGGGTTCATTTTCAGAAGTCAAAATAATAATAATAATCATATTTCCGACAAAACAAGGAAAAATAGGGAGAAAATATTAGAAAATTCAAACAGATCTTTAGGTTTAACACGTTGAACGTCGTGGCGGTCACCGGTGACTGACACCTCAAATTTAATGTAATTTAATAATTATTGATTGTCGCAAAATTCTGAGCCAACTTCATACTGAAACAATAATGTAAAGACAGAAGAATACGAATGAGTACTCAAATCTTTTTTTTTCTTCACGATTTATATAAGAACTGGTAAATTATATCGTGTCGGATTAAGTATGACCGTTTTCGCTGTGGCGTTCAACGTGTTAAAGTGTATAGAAAAATACCTAAATATGAAATACCATTCACAGAGTGTTAGAAGAATGTTACAGAAAACTAATTGGCATAATCGGGTAGTACTAAAAAAACATACATACATCAGTCCAAAGAATAAACTACAAAATTGAAATTTATTAGAAAATACATGGACAAGCATTTCTTTTTTCGAAAAATATATTTTCGGCGGATAAAAGCAAATTCAGCATATCTGGTTCCGATAAAAAGTCACAATATGCAAAAAACCTAATGTATAATTTTACAGAAAGCAATATATGTACATATGAGTGGTGGACGAGTTTTAGCCTAAATGATTACGAATACAGATGGAGAAGTAAACACTATACAACGAATCTGTTGGCCTCTAACTTTCTAAGTTTATCACTAGTCGCCAAAATTTGTCATGTGCTTTGTGTAGCGGAATGACTATCGTGTGTATTTTATCGAAGATCATTAATGTCGTCCGAGGTTACTGTTAGACAATAGTTGCATCTGAGATACAAATTCCGACTCTAAGGGGACTTAATTATTTAATATGTTTGTTATTTCAAAAGGATGTAGCGCATACACATACAGTGAAGAGCATAACTGAACGAATAACGACAGATTTTTAACATTAATCGTTATTTATCGTCATGAGCAGTAAGGAATATAAAAAAATAAACATAATGAAAACATTCTGCATGGTTAGAGCTAACGTAAACAGTTTTTTAAAGTTTTGTAAAATTTTTCATTTATCTATAACAAGAAATATTTACTGACTCAGTTTTCCACAGTGTTGTTAACAATACAATTTTTTAGCTTTAATGAGTTATTACTATTTTGTTCACAATCCTGTAGCTTGTAAGATTGGTTTAAGGGGGGATTCTCATGTAACAACTTCAAAAAATCAATTCTTTTTTCTTACATACATCAAAAGTGCAGCATATCAAAAATATGCTCCCAAAAGTTTCAGGTCGATTTTGCAAAAATAACGACGTTGCAGCTCATTCAGTAAGTTTTTCAAACTGGCGTGCAGGGTAACTCAAAAACTAATCGATTGATTAATTTCAGGCAATTCTCATTCAATTCGTCATAAATTTCTCGAAGGATTATACCTAAAATTTTAATATTATTTTTTATTTATAATCTTTTTTTCAACAATATAAAATCAATTTACCTGTCGAAAAATGTCATTTTGCTTCCAAACGCTAGAATTTTTTCAATTTGTCATGGTTTTTCTTAGAAATTGCTATAATCGCAATGGAAACTATCTAACTTTAAGAAAAATTTTCAGTTTTTGCTTACCGATGACTGTGACAGGTGTTACACTGCACGCAAACAACAACTACATTCCCGAAAAGGTTGAAAACATTGTATACTGTCTAAATAAATAACAAAATAGATTAAAATAAAAAACTTTTTTTGTAATTTAAGAATGTCTCTTTATATGCCAAGGTAGCTTATTCAGATATTATTAATAGTTTCCTCAAGAACAATTTTATTCGTCACTAACGAATAAGAATTTGTTCGGATAAAAATTTATTTATTTTTTCTTTTTTTTTGTAATGGTACAGAAGGACATAGTCAAGAAGTAAACATAGATACAATATCACCAGCAGAAGAAGTGGAAACGAAAACAGTCAGCAATCATTCGTATTATTATTTGAATAATTTAGCAATCGTTATTCGAATAAATTATTCGAATAATGTTGCAATCGTTATTCGAATAAATTATGCGAATAAAGAATGATGATATTCGAATAAATTGAGAGAACAATTTGTTACGAATAATGAATAATTATTATCCGGATAAAATATTCGACTAAACCGAATAATTTGAGGTAAATATTTATTCGAAACAATTCGAATAATGCCCAACTCTGGTGCTCCCCTAAAACATAATGTAGCCACCTCCGTGTTTGACGGATTACTTTACGTGTCGTGATCGAAGTGACCCTCCTGCCCGAATCCAGCACCGAAGACGTTCATCAGTACTAATTCTGTTAATCTTACAGTCTCGTGAGAACACATAACATGTTCCTATTCAGAAATTGTCCATTTTCGACATTTTTTTGCGAATGCTAAACGCATTTAACATTTTAACCACCGGGCACGCCAATTGGCGTCCTAACTAAAACTAACGTTATCTACCGGGACGCCAATTGACGTCCTATGTGAAATAATCATATTGCAATATGTAATCATTGAAAGCGCTTTGGCTCAATGTTTTTCCCATTTTTTGAAAATGCCCTGGTAACAAGTCAGTCTTCATAGCAAAAGCCCCCGGTCGATGAAGTGTTAATATCCTTTTTAGATTACATCGTCAAACACGGACGTGGCTTCATTATATTTTGGGAGAGCATGCCTATATTTGACGTTGGAACATTGCATCGAATAAAAGGTATAATAAACCAGTATACTATAACTCTGTTCCTATTGAAGATAGAAAAAAATTGCAGATGAAAATTTGTCATTGTTTATTAAGCTCTATCATCATGTATTGCGATTTTTTTACAGAAGTGCATCGGTGCAGTTGCAAACTGCAATTGCACTTTTTTTTAAATGGAACTCCACAATTTGTTTGCATAAATTGATTCCTCGTGTTATTCTGCGTATAAAGGATATAATGTAAGGTCATTGAAAACACAATACTTTATGAAATATTTGCAATGTAGACTGTATGTTAGAACAGTACTCCGCAACCGGTGTGCCGTAAGACTATGCTAAGTGTGCCGTGGCACTGCGTATAGGAAATTTGAGCAATACTTTTATACAATTAACACCGAGCAATACGATTGGATTCGAAATTCTTTTGCAACTAACGCCGAAAAATCTACTGAAGCACTCTCCATTCAGATTCGAGAGGAATTTCTTGAATTAAGGAACGACTGGTGAAAATATGCCGTTTCCTGCAGAAAACATTACATTTTAACATGATCGGGCCCCTAAGTACACAGCTAAAAGCGTACAAAATTGGTTGAATACATAACAATTTTGTGTTTTGGAGTGGTCGGCGCAAAATCGCGACTTCAATCCTGTTGAGAATTTGTGGACATTATTAAAAAGAAGAATGCAAGAGTCTTATAATTCTCCACCACCATCAATTGCTGAGTTACACAAGGGAATTGAAGAACAATGGAATCAAATTCGTCCTGATTATAGCCGAAAGCTAGTAGAAACTATGCCAAAACGCAATAATGGGAGATTCTCGTGTAATAGCTCTAAAAGCAAGCGACTTTTATGAATTTTTCTTGAGGAAACTATTAATAATATGTGAATAAACTATCTTGGAATATAAGGAGACATTCCTAAATTATAAAAAAAATGTTTGTTTTAATTTATTTTGTTATGTATTGAGACAGTGTACAATGTTGTCAACCTTTTCGGTGATGTAGTTGTTATTAGCGTGCAGTGTCGCAGCTGTCACAGTCATCCGTAAGCAAAAAACGAAAAATTTTCTTAAAGTCAGATAGTTTCCATTGCGATTATACCAATTTCTAAGAAAAACCATGAAAAATTGAAAAAATTCTAGCGTTTGGAAGAAAAGTGGCACTTTTTCGACAGGTAAATTGATTTTATATTGTTGAAAAAAATATTATAAATCAAAAATAATATTAAAATTTTAGGTATAATCCTTCGAGAAATTTATGACGAATTCAATGAGTTTTGTCTGAAATTAATCAATCGATTAGTTTTTGAGTTACCCTGCACGCCAGTTTGAAAAACATACTGAATGAGTTGCAACGTCGTTATTTTTGCAAAATCGGCCTGAAACTTTTGGGAGCATATTTTTGAAGTGCTGTACTTTTGATTTATGTAAGAAAAAAGAATTGATTTTTTTAAGTTGTTACACGAAAATCCCCCCTTAACGCAATCCCAAAAGCTGCAGGATTGTGGACAAAATAGTAGTAACTTATTAAAGTTAAAAAATTGTATTATTGAAAACATTGTGTAAAACTGAGTCAATGAATATTTCTTGTTATAGATAAATAAAAACAGATACAAAACTTTAAAAAATTGTTTACGTTAGCTCTACCCATGCAAAATGTTTTTCTTATGTTTATTTTTTGTACTCCTTACTGTGCATATCAATAAATAATAATTAATGTGAAATATGTCGTTATTGGTTCAGTTATGTTCTTCACTATATCTAACTAACGTAGGAGTTTCTAAAGGCTTCCAAGTAGATACAGACGAAAAGAGAAGACATAAATCCGTGGCAAGTAAATCACTGAATAGAAAGGACGAGAAATATACAGGGTGCCCCAGGTTGTTTCCACTAAGCTGCGTCATTATATTCTATGAGAACCAATAAACAAAAAATGTTATACAAATATATGCCCACAAATGTTGTGTAAAAGAATTATAACAGAAATATAAAATTTGCAGTGATGGTCTAATCAAAGAATTCAAATGTATTTAGTAAAATGAAACATAATCAAGACGAAATTCGTATGATAGTAAATGCATTTGTATTGATCAAAATAGTCGACATTTTGAAATGGAACATTAATAACAGCTTATTAATAGACTATGTTTATCTGCAATCTAAGGATTAACAAAAATGATATTTAAGGATTAACAAAATGACATTTAATAGTTTTATAAATAAATTAGATAAATTTGATCGAGCTACCATCACATTGTAAGATACTATTATTGTATCTCATATTTTTCTTATACGTTTTTAACAAAGCAGTTATCAGCCTACGTTTCTATAACATTTTTTGCTTATTTCTATTCATAGAACATATTGGTACAGTTTGTCGGTAAACACCTGGGACACCCTGTATACGTACGTCATCTTTTTTATATTTCATAAATGCAGGGATACAAGCATGGTTGACTAAAGAAACATAGTGAAATGGTAAATGAAGCGAATTGACAGCTCGACATATGTTGTGAGTGTTGGACCAAGCAGCAGCAAAAGAGGTCGGGCATGTAAGGAGCCTTATCCAGAACCACATATAATAGCACCTCGATTATCTGAACTATAGTTAATAATAGAATGACTCACGCTGTAACTAGATTTCGCATAAAAATGACAATTTTATTTTAGAATGTAAAATATATAATGGTACAAAATTAAGTACATACTGTTAATAGTAGACAGTGGATGTTTATGCAATTTAGCGTCTCAAAATTGGTGCATGGTGGACATTTCATAACTTAGCAAAATAACAATTATGTATTTTGGACAATTCAAAGAGCAAATGCAGCCTTATTGAAGTTTCATTTATTTAAGTGCATTAAGTTAAAAAATATGGAAGTCTATAAACGCATATTTGCATGAACATCTGCATTCTAGTTATTAGTGATAATTTTAGCTCGTTGTTAATATAGAATGACCAATTTTTAACTGAATCGAGTTCGGATAATCGGAGTTCTACTGTATGTAAATAGTCACAATTCTGTATCAGTTCTCAATGATTCCTTGCAAGATATGTTTCATTATACATGTAAAGTTTTAGGAAAAAATTTCGCAAAGTTATAATTCTATTACTCATATCAAATTTCTAACTCATATCCTATAGCGTCCTATCCTTAATTTTACCACTATAGCTTTGACACCTAGCTTAATGACGGTTTTACCGTATGCCTCATTCCAAGTATGTATATCTGATTTATTTAAATGCACTTGAGATATAATCGAACATCCGTTACATGTTATTAACTTATTAACTGAGTCATTGTTTGTCTACGAGCACCTACCGTTTGTAATTAAAAATCAATGAAAATAAGCTAAATTGTCTTGCCCATTGCAGAGCCATTTTCAAATGACACATCAAATTGTCTTCTTCAGTTAACAGGTTTAAATATTCGTCAACAAATACTGAGAGAGCAATTCTCAGGCGTCTTACTTATAGCGGAACAATTTTCACAGGACGAGTTAAATCATCTTCCACGGTTAACAGGTTAAAAAGTAAAATAAGGTACAATTGAAAATTAAATAGCTCCCCAGTTGCCTTTGGAAGAGAGTATCTATTTTCCGCATTTCTAAGCGGTTTAATAACAGAAAATATTTATTAGTGACAGCAGCTATTAAAATGCGAAATAGGGCAGAATGAAGAAAAGAAAGAGGCGAAGGAAAGAAAGAACGTCTCGGAGCGTTTCAATCTTGCATGAAAAACGCGGAGGCGGAGGCGTATCTTTGTTTGTGGAGACCTGGGCTTTCTGGTTCCTGGACACTGAAAGTGAAAGGGAACGAACCGTGAAAGATAACATAGCAAGGACGTCCACTGCAACTGGCCGTGTGGGTTGCTGCCCTCGAGGCACGTCACGGATTCGTTCACTTCTCCGTTTCACCCTCTCAAGACTGTTCAGGCATGGGTATTATTCCAACAATTTCGAAGAAATACGTGCAATAACTTCTTGCAGGCGTACATTCATTCGTTATTCGTAATAAACTATACTGTTTCTATTTTTAGATAATTGTCTCGCTGCTTATTTGTGTAATCTGTTGAATTTTCTTGATTTTACTTGGAACATGTGTACGATGTAAGAGTCGACCTACTTGTTTTTAATACGTACATGAAGATCAGTATCTACATTACTTTATTAAGAAAGTAAATAATCATAATAAAAGGTCAGTATCAATACGACTAGAAATAAATTGCACTATAAAGATAACAAAAATATGAACAATATAATATATTAATATAATACCAAAAGCATTAAATCAGCATTCGTTATTCATAATAAACTATATTATTTCTATTTTTATATAATTGCCTCGCTACTTATTTGAGTAATCTGTTGAATTTTCTTGATTTTACTTGGAACATATGTTTGATATAAGATTCGACCTACTTGTTTTTAATACATCCATTAAGATCAATGTCTACATTAGTTGATTAAGAAAGTAAATAATCGTAATAAAAGATCAGTATCAATACCATTAGAAATAATTTACACTATAAAGTTAACAAAAATATGAATAATATAACATATTAATATAATGAATGTACCAAAAGCATTAAGTAACTGATTGTTTAGATAAACGATTATCAGAGTATCTATACAAAGTATTCGTACAGTAAGGAAATTATAAAAAAGATAATTGTAACTTATTAAAATTAGTTAGTAAATTACGGAATATAAACTTTATTTTTTTGTATATGTTTATGTTGAATATTACTTTAAATGTTGTAGAGAATTCACTGAAATAAAGTTATTCATTTACAAGTTACAATTATCTCTTTTATGATATTCTCACTGTACGAATACTTTCGTCCGCCACTGTATATTCGAATGAGAACGTATTAAACTGGGAATCTTATCGTTACTACACAATAAACAATTATCCATGATTCTTAAATATTATTCGAATAAAATTGTGCCGAATGTGCCGTCCACAAGGTCCTTTGGATTCTCTGTTCGTTCCAAACGATAGTCTTTCTACTTTATCTCTCCTTGTCTCTATTATTTTCCATGCATCTCCTTTTGCGGTTGGCAAATAAACTTGAATAATTAAGGGAAATGGTTGGTTGATCCTATCCTTCACATACAATCTTCCATCACTAAATACATCTCAAGTACTCAATGTTAACATCGATTTGTTCATTGTTGCTGTAATAATTTGTTTCTAAATTTATGAAAAGCTTTTTGTAAAAAACTTCGTAGTTAGTTTCCATAGAAAAGTTCTCTCTTTGTATTTTTTCTGAACAACAGCACACTTTCTTAAATACTTAATGTCTTTTTTAAGAACATTTAACATTTCACTAATATTCTTGTAAAGAAATAAGCGCGTCACTATAAAATGTAAACTGTCACAAAATTGAAACAATATTAAAATTATAAAAATCTTAGCATCTTCACTGATACTGACACGTACCTTTAGTTTGTTTCTCTAATGCAATGGTTATAGACAAATATATGACATCTAACGGCCATGTGTGTATATTATTTTTCATACAAATCTTTAAATTTTATTAATTCTTTATTCCTTATTTTGTAAACATGAATTTATATTGAGTGAATATTACTTTTCCTAGCTTCAACAAAATTGTCCCTGAAGAGTTTAAGCAATTTTTAGTCCTCCTTATTTTTATTAGCAACTATAGTACCCATTGCCCTGCTTTGTTTTCTTTCTTTACGATTCTTCTTTACAGCTAATGATTGACGATTAAATTCCTCACAAACACAGTAATTGTGCTGTAGGTAATATTGAATTTGCGTGCCTAAATAATTATGTCCTTTCAGAGGACATAAACTCAAGTAAGTACGACGCCAAATCACATCCATTTTTGTTCACTTTCCTGGCTCGGAAAATAGAAACCGTCGCGTTTCCGTGTGAAACTGCACTCCCACCACACACCACAAGGTTGAAACATCTTTTACTTGGAGAAGGCTTCGGTCATCCACGATGGGCGAGTTCAATGTCGCCCGATCAAACATAAGCATTTAGCCAAGAATACCGTACATTCTTCCGTCGAAGGCACGCCACGAAGCTCGTATTTCGTTCTCAAGGAGAAAAAACACCGGTTTATTGCAAATAAAATATATTGACCCTTCCCAAAACAGAAGAAAATATTCACGTTAACACATTGCTGACCGGGGGATTTTTGCAGAAATTAACGCCTGTCGCCAGCTATTTTTCATGCAGGTCAATATTGAAACCCCCCTCGTGTGAGTAAATAAACAATCATTTTTTTGGCGTATAATGTATTTATTTTAAACTTTGTGCACTCCCGTCCATAAGTTATGGGACACTTACTAAGTTCAGCTTTACGTTCAAATTAAAATTATTAAACACCCACTGTATTGAATCAACCGATTATTTGCAGATTACTTACACATATATTTTAATTTAAAACTTGCTCAGTAATGTATGCTCCACGTTTCGAGATAATAACTCGAAATAGCCTTGGCAGTCTTGCGGTCATTTTTTTGGGTGTTTCTTTTTGGATTCCTGTCCAGAATCGCTGCAAATATGTCCACAGATCACAAAATCGAAACAAAGGTTGCCCAAATTTAACGCATTGAAAAATTGGTCTTGAACCGTACTATAATTATTTCAGTTTTTTTTATATTAATTATAACAAAATATTAACCATATCATTAAAAATATGTTGTGTGAATATAAATATTCTTAAAAGAACCGCTCATATCGGAATAAGTAACCAAGTGTACTATATCGTAATCCAGGTTTATTCAGAAATGGCAAGGTGTCCCATGACTTATGGGCGGAGGTGTACATGTCTTACGAAAGCATTCTAATATTTCTTTACAGTGTGATAGGCTGTATAGCAGGCACCTCTGTGCAGGGGAACAGAATATCTATTACACATATACCGTGTCATTTTCACTTTCAGCATTAGAATCGATCACTAAGATTTTGTCTTTTTGTTGGTTTAATAATCACATCGTCTGAATCAGAACAATTATTCTGAAGAACTATCACTTTCTGAATCACTAGTATATGCGTCGCTCGTCTAATCAGACAAATGTATCTGCTTAAAATTCACCGAAAAGTTCTTCTTCACTCAAAAATTCAGAATGCGCCATTTTTGACAATTTTACGGTAACAAAATTACGTTTATAATATACAAAAGATCAGACAAAAACTAACGGGGCAAAATGTGAATGATAAGAACAATAATAAATTATATAATGAGCACTTTATCAATTTTAAGCTCTAACAACTTCGCACGGTGATTTTAATTGAGTCGGGGAGTTAAAAAAGTCCAAAAACCACATTCTGAGATATTTGAAAAAATAGCATCAGTTTTCGTGTATCATGTAAGCCATTAATTTTATAGTGCTCTAATGTAAATACAGTTATGCTAACTCTGACGAACGTTTATACATGTCTAACTATGGTTAAACTTTTTTCATTAATTTTCAATAATTAAAATACAACCATTGAACTTGCACTGTTTTTCAACTCAAACCACTGTTTAGTCAGGAAACTTTAAAAAATAACACAGTACTGAAAAGAAACATTTATTCACTTGCTGTAAGCATAACTGAAGTAGAAACTATTTCATGAAAAGTTATTGTTAAACAGATTTTTGGAACAGTACAAATCCCTGACAGATACTGTTTTTGCACTCATTAAACTGAAGGGATTTCTGCAACACGAGTATAGGGTACTTTTTTGCACTGCTTTTGATCCCAACATACAGTTCTATACACTTTACATTTAATTTTGAGATTGTTTGAAAATGGCTAATTTTGGACTCGTACTGTTCTTCAAGTCACTGATTCAGTTGTATCGCTCTCTAAAAACGTCTGAGTACGTCCCCGGTCAATAACGTTCTGGTATTAAAAGACGTATTAATACGTCTTCGGTCAATAACGTGTTAACAGAAGAAAATTTTAAATGTTCCTTCATTAGTTCTTTAACGCAGTAATAACTGCACGTAAAAGTTATTCGCGCCAGTGTGGAACTATTTACAGATTATTAAGCATCATTATAAAATTTGAAATTTTTTAGTAACTTTGGGAAACGTTAAAAGTTTATGAATTCTTCTGAACACGTTGACTGTCACACTATATAGACTGAAAACGACGTACCTTTCTAGACTTGAATGCGACATTAGAGTAATCTCAGTTTATGCCATTTTTAATTAATGATGTTAGTCATTATTTAAAGTTTTTTATTAGTTCCATTAGACCACATTAAATATATTTACTAATACCCTTCGTAGTCAGGTAAATAACAATTGAATTCAAATGTCATCCGCATGTGGGTGATAAGGCAGTCAAAGTGTTAACATTGAGATTATTTCAGAAAGGAGATTCAAGGTTAAATTGATTTCAGTGGACTGAGAATTTCGGACGATACAAGATTGGATTGGTAACTATTCAATTGAGGACCTTGCAGGAAGAAGGGTGCAGCTCCATTTTTGACAGTTTCTTAGTTATGAGGTGTAATATACGCAAAAAAAAATTTTACATCGTTTGGTGCTCGTTTAATGCAAATCCGATAACAAATGAGCGATTTATTGCAAATTGTGGACCTGCACCCATTACTGTTTTGCGCAACACGAATGCAGATCCGGACCTGCCTCCATCTTGTCAACATATTTTTTCCATGTCTGATTAATAAAGCAACAATAAATCAATAAATTGTGTTCTTTATTGTACATAGGTATCAGAAAGCTACCGTTTTTTGTACATCTTGATGCAAGTCAGGGCCAGCTACAGATTTAAAAAATTTGCCAAAAATAGAAATAAAAACTTACCAACTCAATAACTACTACTTCATGTGTGAAAATACATATTTTTCAATTAGTGTTCTCTTTTTAATGTTAAGTCAAAGCAATAATTTTATAAACACTTTTTTCTAATTTACTCGAAGTTGATAAAAACGGAGCTGCATCTCTTTAGCTGCAAGGTCCTCAATTTGATTTACATCTGTCACGAATAGGCGGCTCACTTTTGGTTAACCTGTTGACTGGGGAAGACGAGTTAACTCGATCCGTGAAAATTGCTCTGCCGCAAGGAATGCGCCTATTAATTGCTCTCACAGTTATTTGTTCACGAATATTTAAATATATTAACTGAAGAAGACAATGTAGCATATCATTTGAAAATGTCTCTGCGATGAACAAGACAATTTCCCTCATTTTTATTCATTTTTAACTGTAACTAGAACGTTTTTACTGCGAACAATAGGTGCTCCGAAACAAAGAATGACCTAGGTAGCAGATTAACATGTTCCATGCCACAATGAAAAATTCCACAACTAGTCAGACGCGTGAAAATAAGTGTCTATAAATACATAACGTTAAAAACACAAACATTGAATTGTCTTATGATATACCATTCATTCAGTACTATTATTGTAGCGTTCGTTTTAATTGGAATATAAAGAATATTACCATTTATTTAGAATAACCGAATTTTGTGCGTGGGGCGCATACGACCCACACGGCACGGAACGTGTTAAGATGTAAGTATGGGTGCTGTATTCTGACATTATATTATATTATGGCCAGACTGCGGATGTCTATGCAATTTAATATAACCACATTGATGCCTCATGGCCACTCAATAACTTAGCAAAATAAAAATGACGTATCTGGAACATTTCAAAGAGCAAGTGCAGTCTCGTTGTAGTTTCATTTATTTCACTACATTAGCCAGTTAACTGCGGAATTTAATTTTAAAAATCTCTCATTGGGTGCGTTAATAAAATCAAGCGATGAGTATACACGTCAAACGCAGGGCAAATGCTCCTATTATAAATTTTACAACAAAATTAAAGCAAAACGATGAAGGCTTACATTTTTAACCGATATATCAAAGAAAATAATCAAATTTTTCTTCATAAAATACATAGCAGTTTTACTGGCAATATAAAGTAAACATACCACTAAATGACATTTTTATTACTTCTTACTAAAATTTGGAGTTTTGATAGTAAATGGTAATTTTTTATTTTACACGACGAGTATACACGTCAAACGCACCGAAATAAAGTTTTGGTTTGACGTGTATACTCGTCAAACGCAGTTAACTGGTTAACATAGGAAATATGGAAGTCATAAAATGTATATTTGCATAAACATCCGCAATCTGATTATGACTGAAAATTACATTGAATGTTGTCATGCACCCATTTCTAATATATTCTAGTTCTATACAATTACTTCGTGCGATTTAAAATACGTGAACATGAAATACATAAGGAAAAAGAAAACACTGTTTGATATTACTGTTTCTGCATATTTGTAGAAATGTAAAAATACTAAGAAACAGTACTTAACACGTTAAACGCGGAGCTTATTTTGTTTTACTTTCCATTTAGGCGGCGCGTAAATACAGAAAATATGAATTCAAAAGATTTGGAAGAAAAATAGCTAGAAATTGTACCAAGAAAGTCGTAACTTTTTGTAATACTTGTAAAGGGAGACCACATTTTTGTTTAAAACGTTTCAATAAAATCCATTAAAAAAGTGTAAAAATATTTTTTAATATTATATGAATCATAAAGTATTATTTTTTAAATTTGATACTGTTGATCTCCAGGGACTGACGCCGCGTAAGCGGAAAGTTTAGTGACGGTTCCCAGGGACTGACGTCGCCTAAACGAAAAGTTTAGTATCGGTCCCCAGAGACTGATGTCGCCTAAACAGAAAGTTTAGTATCGGTCCCCATGGAACAAACGTTGTAGAGAAAATTTCTAAATATACAGGGTGCTCTTAGGTAACTATTAACACCGTAATTATTTCCGAAACTGTAGTAGATATAAAAACATTTTTTAAACAAAGTTTGTATTGTGCAGAAGAGTAATATCATGTACTTCAATGACGATGTTTATGTACATAGAGTTACTTATAACTTATAAGTTATAAGATATCAAATTCTAGTAGAAAAGTCCTTCCAATGTCAGAAACAATGGAAGAAAGAATACCAAATACTTTCTGAAGTTTAATTGCATTGGTTATTATAGCAGCTTGGTATAAGTCAACAGTTTTATTGAAACCATCTGTGCAAGGTCAGGAACTAAGATATACGTAAGTAAAAGTAGTACTCCCGGAGGTCGTAGGTACCAATCCGTAACGCTTACTGTACTCCTTCGAAAAGCAAACCGGTATGATTCTGATGTATAGTAAGTGTCAAGAAAAGTGAGGAACGTAACAATTTGTTTGCTAAACCACATCTTCGATATTCTCAAACTTCGCAAGTATCTACATTAAAATAATGTTATTATAGGTAGTTTATGAATTTGCCCGCAAAATTTTGTGGTGGTATAAACTGTTCCTGTTCACAAATATATAATAAAAAAGAAATTATGGAATATTTTTTACTAGTCTTTTTTTACAGAATACACTCTAAAATAAGTTACTATACAATTTCTTCAATCCTCTTTTACATTGTGTCTAATAGTTGAAAATTTGTATAACAAACTAAGAAAATCCGGCAGTTTTACTGCTAAAGGTAACCAGTGGAATCCTGCAGATGGTCAAGAAAATGAAATCTCTGTAATTATAACTTAAATGCTCATATTGATTTGAGACAAATAGTAGGAGCTGTAAAAAAGAATAATGATAGCGTGTTTCAGGGGTGAATCTCCAGGTCATGTTTGATAATGATTTGTAAAAAGACCTGTTATAAAATCCATTTTAACAATTAAGTTGAGAATTTAAACTTTTTATTAATTCTATATATTCTACTCACTAGGGTAATACAAATTTCTACACGTACCATATGTCGCAAATAATCTGTTCTCTCAGAAGAAGTTAACCCCTTACCGCATGATTTTTTGTTACGAAAAAAATATATTAAGTGTAAGAAGGTGCATCTTTTATGGGAAAAATATTGAAAAAATTTTGTAATAATATTACATCGTTTATTTATTACAAAAACCGGTTTGTGCAGAAAACTATATTAGCCATTTATACTAAAACTAACGAATGAAAATTCAAAGTATTTTTATGTAATCTGCAGACACTGTAAATTAATCTAATAATTTTTATTTGGCTTTTTAAAACGTACATATAAAGTCTCCAAATTCGTTATAGAAATCTCGACAATAAAGCGGTTGAGATACATAAGCTATACAAGGGTGTAAAGAAATCGCAAAAATTTATCTTTTCCGAACACAAATGGGAGATTATGCTTGAAAATCATAGCATCATAGTATATTAAATATGGTACAACATGCAACAGGGTTGTGATGCATGTTTTACATAAAAAATTAATGAAAATGTGGTTTGTGCCATGTATTGCACACTATGCGATAAGGAGTTAAAACTTTAGAAGAAATTACAAGGTTCTTATTCATGATGAGATTTTAATTCAGGCTTCTGATGCGCGAAAGCCATGAAGGGCCATGCTATAAGGAACGCCATTCGAAACAAGCACTGCTGTTTCGTAAACTTTTTGTTCAAAAACAAAATCAAATCATGAAGTAATCAGAGATATTCTAATTTTTCCGGTGCTCTATTAGCTGAGACAGTACTTTCCACGTCCTTGTGCACACCCACGATCTCACCACACGTCTCCTGCTAAAAAACCGGAAGTCAGTCGAGAAAAAGAAGTCGGAAAGATGCAACCAAAGAGAGAAGTTCAGCAAACAACCAAGAATCGAAGTAAACTAAGTATACTTCGAATGAATAAGAAGAGTCCAACCTCGCAAAGTTCCGCGAACCGACACGACTGCGCTACATAGCAAATACAACTATATACAGATTTACAAAATTAAAAGAGGCAGGTTGAAACTATTTACATGGAAAAACCACATCAAAATGAAGGAAAAACAACCAGACCTAAAAATGAGATACATGTACTGGATTGTGGGATAAAAATCCTCTCTAACGCTAGAAAACAAAATACTTTTATACAAAACCGCAATTATTCCAATATAGACATGCGGCATCCAACTTTGGGGATGTGCCAAAAAGAGCAACTTAAATATTATCCAGAGATTCCAAAATGCAGTAGAATGTCGAGTATCCGAACTCCGATCATTCTAAAACCGGTTATCTTATATCAACTGCAAGTTAAAATTATCATTAGTGATACTGCGCACTTAATTTTCTACAACTATGTATTTTACAGTGTAACATAAAATTACAATTTGTATGCGAGATATAGTTAAAATGTGAGTCATCTGATTGTTAATTAAAGTTCGGATAATCGAGGTCCTACTGTAAAGGCTTAATGACGATATCTGCTACTCCATGATATGTCAGTGGAGACTCTCTCCATAAAAATGTGGGAATAAAATATGTTAAACATCAAATACAAAAATTCATAACAACGTACAAAAACAGATTAGAGGAACCCCCTAATGAACTGGAAAGAAGCACTGGAAAATTAAACGTCCGCCCGTTTTTCATACATTTTTGGAGGCCTCTCACGCTGGTTACTACTATGACTACAATAATTAATATTTTTATATCAAATTTTTAGAGAAAATAGCTGAAGAAGTGTGCTTTCTGAAGGCATTAAAGATTGTTTAACAAAAAATTTACTTTTGCCCTAAAAAAATCCCTGAAAATAGCCTTTATATTCAACCGTCGCCGTGGTTTCCCCCCTTAAGACAAACTCCAGAAATCAGAAGACTAAAGAGAGCAAAACCGTCGGACCTTCAGAAATAACTAATAATAAAATGTAGTGGAAACACTATTGAGCGTTATTCACACGCACATGATATTCTCATGCATCAAATTTGCTGGTTCATTCAATAGAGCCAGTTGCAAACATAAATAAAATAAATAAAAAAGACTTCCAAGACGACCAAAACTTTCAAGATTACCAAGACAATCAAAACTTTCAAGACTTATCGTGTCTTTAAAAACTCAATACCTATCAAGACTCAAGACTTATGAAGAGTTTTAAGCCTCAGACCATGTTCGAAGTGATTCGAATGTTTCGCCATGTACAGCAGAATTTCGATTATTCGCATACTCGGGACCGAAGCAGTGCCGGATAATCAAATAAGCCGGATAATTGGATTACGCCCATGAAGTAATAATAACGAAGAAAATAATTTAAAGACGACCATGGATAATATAGTAATGCAATTTATTACTAAAAATAAAATATATAGATGTAGAACATATAAAATATGTATTCCATTAAGTATTTCCATCGTCTAAGGATTATCGCTAGTGGATGACGACGCGATAGAACAGGGGGCAGTTTGTGCCGGTTAATCGGGCATTCCGGATAATCGGAACTCTATTGTATACAGATTTGAAGCGATTCGAAGTGTTTCAGATACCATCAGTAGGAATTCCACATTGCCTGCCAATCAAGGGAGAATCCAGAGTGACGCGACAGTGCTTCGTTCCAAATATTCGCAGGGCTCACCCATTCATCATCACGTCTCACTGAAAGGCATGGATGAATAAAGGACCAGAAGTCGCATCACCGTCATCTATGGACACGCGTCAGAGCGTCCTTTAAATCCCGTGCGCCACCACCAATTATTGGGTATGTGCAAAAGTTCTATCGGTTTTAGATAATAAAGATATAACAGCTGTTTTTAGTATTTTAATTTATTTTCTATCTGTCCATATATTCCCGAATTAAGTCTGCGACTCATTCCCAGCTTTTTCGCAATTAATTAATACTCCTTGATAAAAATTCTTAATCCTTAGGGTCTATAATCGTCAATAGTCCGGTTGACCTACTCCTCATTCGTAAATGTTCGGCCACTTAAGGGGTTAGACTAGTGTAAATTTTTGAAAAAATCGAAAATTTTCTTTTCGGCTTAAATGATAGTTTGAAGGTTCTAGAATGAAATGCAAAAGCTCCGAAATATATGCTGACATTAGTTTTCAAGATATAGAGCCGAACGTGAAATTGTATACCTGGGCGCTGTTGCGCGTTCCGAAACTTTAAACGCGTTTTTCTCGAAATCGCATTTTTTAAAAAGTGTGCAAACGGTGTACCAGATTTCTCCGGTTCTAATAGTCCGATTGCAATGAAATTTTGCACGTATATTCGTCATAACATTTGTTAGGGGTCGACCTTTGATGTTTTTCGATATCATTTTTTTATTGCAAGTTATAAACAAATTAGTAAGCACTTTTCCGCAAAAATTAGGTAAAAAATGTTCTAACACGTGCTATTTAGTTAATTTTCGATAAATTAACAAAAACGGAAGGTCATCACCTAGGGACGGCATTATAATTAATTAAAAATCTTAGTTTCTTTGTTTCAGATACTTCTACACGGCGCAATCGTGTACGCCGTTTCACTATCTGAAGAAAGCTGTAACTTGCGCGCAGTCGTCGTATGCCTTATATTTTGAAACTTCCATGATTTTGCAATTGATTTTACTACTTTATAACATACTAAATTAAAGTGGAAAAGCGCAAATTGATCGAATTCTTACTTTCAACAGAATCCGTGTCCGAAAAATGCCTTTGTTTTTGACTCGTCACACTAGTCTAACCCCTTAAAAAGTTTTGCAATGACCCAAAAAGAAATGAAAATCTGTTGGGGCGATGTCAGGATAATATGAGGGTTGTGTGGTAGCACCTTCTATCCAATCGCCCTAATTGCTAGCTGGATAATTATTACAGAATGAGGCTTAGCTTTATCACGGTGAAGCAATAAAATAATAAAAAAATCATAATGAAATTCCTCTCCTATTCAATTAACTGCGTCGTTTAATTTAAAGTAGGACATCTGTAATTATTCTGTAGAACCATGACAAATTTCTATGTATGATAATGAATTTAATAAAACAAAGCTAGTAGTAGGTAATGCAGAGACCGACAGAACTTTTGCACTCACCTACTACTACCGTTTGTCCCCCGAAAAGATGAAAACCCAAAAATCCTTTCAAAATTTCTTCAGTGCGTCTATAACAGTCTTCGGTGCTCCGTGCGTGATCTCGGACCACCAATTATAATAAAAGTTATACTGAAATAACTACGGGTGGTTGTTTCCTACTCTCACATTATGCGTTTTGTACAAGACCTTGACACTTGGGCTTGTCTTAATTTTGTTCATACCACTTGGAGGATGGGTGGATTTTTCAGTTTACATTTCCCCGGAAAGGTGCAGATGCGGCCACTGATTCGTTAATTCCGTCATCGCTCACATAGGCTAACAAGGAGCTAGAGCTGCTGCTCCTGGGTTTTTGAATTTGACAGTGTGAAGTTCTACTACCCTCCCAGTAAGTGAAACCCTAAAGGGTTTCCATACAATGGGTCGTAAATAAGATTAAATATTTGTGTCCATTCCAAAAAAATGTATCAGAATTTTGCCTGATTATTATTGTGGACTTTCAAGAATTGTTTTGAATTTTTGTGGTCTTTGAACATTTTTGCGCTTATTAAGCTTTGAACTGCTATATTTTCGTACTAGATGTTTTTCGTCTTATATAGGATATTAAAAAAAACCATTCAATATTTATATGGTACATAGGACACACCATACTGTTGTGAATAAAAAACCTTAGTAAACATCGGTTGAAAGGTCAACTGTTTCGGCGATATAAACAATTTTTTGTGTAAATTGTATCATATACATTATGCGTAATGTGAGAGAGCACTTAAACACGGTGTTCGGTCAAAGGTGGATTGGATGTCGTGGACCAGTTGCATAGCCCCCTCGATCCCCTGATTTAAATCCCTTGGACTCTGTTTTATGGAGATATTTGAAAAGCAAAGTGTATTCTTCGCCGATAAATGACTTTATGTATCCAAATCCAGCAGGCTTGTCAAATAATTCGACAGAGATCTGGAATTGTCGAGAGAGTTCGCGACTCTGTAAGAAGAATATGCCAAGCATGTATGGAGACGGAAGGAGGACATGTAGAAGATCTTCCGTAAATATCAAGAAGCCAGTAGTAAGTCAATCATGGTGCTAACATGCAAAAATGTTTATATCTCAGAAATGGTTGAGCGTTCGACCTACGTTTACTAAGGTTTTCTTACTCAGTATGGTGTGTTTTATGTACCATATAAATATTGAATGGTTTTTTTTAACACCCTGCATAATGCCAACTCTCAGAACACTGCAGTGTACACGCACTCGACATATTTTGCGCTAGAAGAAATGAGATTTCTCTCGAAACTACTTGCAGGCAATAATTTGCGCAAAAAATGTCCATGGTCTAGACACCCATGCAAGTTTATTGCGCAATAAATATCGCAAGTTGTCTGTGTTTTGGTGTCCACAAGGCTTAAAGATGGACCTCACGAACAGCGAGCTCCGCTATGGACAGCTGCTATAGCTCGTGGAAGTTAAAGTTGAGAGTTTTGTAAACGAAATGTACTCGAACATTTTCTGGTACCTCTAGAAACTGTATTTATTGATCTCTTGAATAAGACTGTCTCGTATTTACCATAGATACTTTATCTGTAGTTTCTTTTGATTATTCAACACTTTAGTATCTATTGTATAAATTATGAAGTCATCAGCAAATGCATTGCATTGTCATTCCGATCTTCATTCGATCTGAATAATTAAATATCAGATAAAAGTATTTAATAAGACAGGCGAGCTACCTGTGCCATGTTGCATTACATTTTTAACTTTAAAGGTTGTTTTAAAATGAACTTTGACACACGCTGTTCGGAAGGTTTGACCAGCAATCATATTTGAAATTAGTTTAATTAAGTGTGGAGGAAATTACCTTTTATTTAGCTTATATATTAGCCCTTTAGTCCATACCACACCGAAGGCGCCTTCTATATAGGTTTATTAGGCAAGCAGCGACCACATTCGAGGGCCGGTGTTTCCTACATAATAACGCTTGTTATTTATAATGCGTAGAATTTACAAAAGTGTCACCTGCAATCCCCAGATCACAATGAATTTTCGCGGCTGACTTTTTCACAAATCTAATTTTATTTTTACAAAAACTCATTCTTCATCCTAACATTCAGTTCTATAAGTAGCTCCAAATTTGGGAACTTATTAAATAAAGTTATTTGAAATATTTTTTCAAGTAATATATTGCTTGATGTAGAAAATACATTACAGTTTTACATCAAGTTATTTTAAATATCATTTCAAGTAACATATTATTTTATTTACAAAATACATTAGTTTTACATATATATCTGTATAAATACCAAATAATGATATTTCAAATATTCTTTCAATTAGCATTTTATTTTATTTCACGGTTGTCTGAAATACAATTTTATGATTTTATTCAAAGGAATAATTCTAAAAATATTAATCATACTAAATTGTCCAAAGCAACGAGTGGTTCACCCTTGTAAACAAAAAATTATTGTATATTATATTGTAATGGCAAAGTAGTTAATACAGTACACGTATTTTTTTCGGTTTCCTCATTCTGAACGGTGCGTCTACTGAACAACTATGACTAATTGTTTGAAAAAACCTTTTATAACTTCATTCAATATGAGAATTATGAAAATTCCTAATAATTCATTGAAATTATTTTTGCGATTATTTTGTAACATTATAAATGATAAGTAATAAATTGGTTCACTATTTAAAATTGCTGTTATTTAAACAAAATCGGCACTTTCTATATTTCTGAATAACACGTTAAAAGTGTGGAATTAAAATGGTATTTCAAATCGTTACTTCTCAGGTTTTTTTTCTTTTTTTTTTCAAAAATAATTTCCTGTTTCTACAGTAAATTACACAACTTTATAAATGAAACAGACAATCACGACGGTGTGAGCACGTACTGATTTTTTTTCATCGATGGAAATAATGTTAATACAGTAGAACCTCGATTATCCGAACTGTAATCGATAATACAAGATGACTCGCATTACACCTGTGCATGTTTTGCATAAAAATGATAATTTTGGTTTAGAATATAAAAGTACACGGTGGAATAAAATTAATTACGCAGTGCCATTGGTGATAATTTTAATTTATAATTAACCTGGAACAAGAATTTTTAGATGACCGATGTTCGGATAATCGAGGTTCCACTGTACTTATGCCAGTTTATTAGAAACACTTAAGTGTTTAGCTAGAATATGTATCTTTATGTACACATAAACAGTACGGTACCAGCAAAACGGATACCCTACACATTATGCATCCATAGAATACTAACTAATGTAAGCGAAGCAACACTAAATACGTTGGTTTGTTCACCAGGCCTATTGCCCTTAAAATTTTTGTTTTGGAGTACTTTGAAGTATATTATATAAAAGAATCTACCAATGACTCCTGAAGACGACACTAAATCCTTATGTGGTAACTAGGCTGCGAACATTTATACAAATATACACTTCAAGACTTAAATATTATTTATTTTAATGTAGTTACCGAAACGAACCATGATACAACTATATTTTCCGCTTTAAATGCTATAAAATTTATTTTTTACTTTATTTACTGTGTAGAATACGCATCTCTCGCATACTTAAATATGTTAAATTGTCTAGAGGTCCACAGTCTAGTGATAAGAAATTTTTCTGAATCGATAGTTAAAAGATGTCAGCATTGAGTATATCCTACCATCAAATCGATCACTTAACCTGTTGGCTGTGTAGCCCTATTTTAAAAGTGTGTACCTACGTTGTGTCGCAAAACTGAAAAGATAACAAGTATACTCGTCAAACGCAGAGTATATGCAGCTGCTGTAAAATTGAATTAAATAATAACGAAGTGGCAGTTGTTTTTTCGAAAAATGAATCATTTATTGCTCAAATTCATTGATATTATTGACAAAACATCCATTATTAGTCTTTTAACTGGGGATGACGAGTTAACTCGTCTCTAAACTTCAGAGATTACACAGATATACTGAAAATCAACATATCATTCATTTCTTATTACACTGTATTGGTTCGATGTTTTAGCACTTTTTTTATCGGCGAAACAAAAAAATTAAAAAAAAATTAATTAAGTAATTTGTTAGTTTGTAATTTGTTTCCGCACTTCTTCTCCATGCATACAAAGAATATTTTTCACTGAAATTATTCGTTTATCCGTTGAAGAGCATCTGTTTTTGAGTCTCTTATGGTTATAATTTTACCAGACACCAGTTCCGACATGTCGCATTTACTACGGGCATGACGAATTAACTCGTCTTTATAAGTTTGCCACGACGCGTACAGCGTGCGCTTTTGGAAAATGAGAAAATGAGGTTTTTTTTATTTTGTTCTTGTCTCAAAATATTCTAAAATGTCTGAAATGTATGAATATGTTTTAGTTTTTACTGAAATTTTAATTAAAATAACAAATGGTAATTGCTTTTTTTTGCGTGACAAGTATACTCGTCACAACACAAAAAATTGCTATTTCTTCATGACGAGTATACTCGTCGTACACAGCTAACAAATTAATATAAATATAAATTGAATAAATAATTATTGCAGTTTTCTAACTTTCAAAATAGATTGTATTTCCTTCAAGTGTACTTAAATTCAGAAATACTGGAGAAAGTATACAACTTAGAGTTATCTAGCTTTCAATTTTATTAGCATTTCGTATCGCTTGATCGTGTGTAAATGTATCTCAAACAATGTTCATTTATATCAAGCTGTTATAGTACTAAATATTCTCAGAATTTAAAACGTATTTATTATCCATCTACCCACAATTTGAGACCTTGAAAGAACTCAGATGCTAGATGATTAGATTCTTCTCATCAGCCGCTACTAGTGTTGTCAAAAAGAAACATACCAAATCGTTTATAAAATTTTAACTGGAATATATGTTCGAAACTATTTGACATAGAAAAAAACTGTTACCCTCATACAATGATCCTTTCTGTATAGTGCAAGTTTCATTTACATAGACTTCTATAGGTATTATAGTTTTGAAAATAGTTGAGACATTAACAGTTCCTGAGTCACCCTGTAGAAGAAAACGTGCGAAGCTTATCAAACTACATGTGCGTACGTATGTATATGACCTATTCTTTTCGCACTTTATTTCTATCATAAGATACGCTAGTACACATTCATGAATGTTGACAGCATTGCCATAAGAATAGCGCAGGGTTGCACAGTTCAAGATTAGAGTATTTCTACTCTGTAAGCTACCACATTTCGTTGTCTTGAGGCCATTGTCCTGTGAGTCATTGTTCACCATGGAATTGTTTGCATGACTTTCTACGGTTTAACCCTCTTGAAAACCAGCTTACCTTGCTCGTTTCATGTTTATTGAACACAGAATTCAGGTGGTGAATATTCTAGGACGTTTAACATTTTCCTTTGTTAGCTATCTTTTTGTTTGTAATTTATCTGTACTTTACTTAATTGTTTAATCATTTTTCTAACACAGTAAGAGTATTTGTAATAGAACAGCCGGTATCGTTAATTTTTCTATGTTAAATGTTCTATTTAATAAAATGAACACAAAGTTATTGAATGTCCTTAATATAAAGCGTCTAAGTGTCAGACTTGCTGCTTTCAAGTATGATAAATAAGTATTTATAAATTGGAAAAAATTTTGTTCTCAGACGTTTCAAACTTGGAATTACGATCAAATAAGTGTTTGAAATTTCCATTATTTCTTCAATCTAACAATAAGGTAATATCGGTTAATTGTGCAATACATGTTTAACAATATTATATTTACAAGTATGTTTACGCTTTAATAACGATAGATACGTTTCGTCAGATATTTGCAAATACTGAATCATACGAAACACATAGACTTTCTCTTTCAATTCTGTATTATTAAATTAATCAATTAAGTCGTCTTGTGGGAATCAAATTCTGTCGTCTAGTTAATTGCTATTTCTAAATTTAAAAGCTATTTAAATTATGATTAAGATTTAAAATTGTTGAATCATACGAAAAACGTATAGATTTTCTCTTTTAATTCAGTATAATTAAATTAATCAGTTTAGGTCGTGTTGTGGGAATCAACTTCAGTCGTTTAATTAATTGCTATTTCTAAATATAAAGGCTATTTAAATTATGATTAAGATTTAAAATTATACAATCACAATCTATATTTTTTACTATATTTTTGGTAGAACAGAAACTACATTTATTTATACTGCTAAACATAATTTTTTAAACTCGTTAAATACAGTTCAATGGAAGTGTGAAATGAAAATTTATTTAACAAATAACCGAAATTAGCTAATAAGTTTACGCAATATTATAATTTACATTAATAATAGACCAAACATTTTGAACGTATAACATTTCTTTAGTCATAATATAAATATCAATAATTAAACAGTAGCATAAACGTGGAGATCCACGATGAGATATTCCATGAAATTTTCCTTTCATGAGACAAAAGTCTCAGCAACAACTAAATCTAAATACACATATACACATGTATATTTTCATAAGATGTAAACTGTCATGAAATATCTCATGGTGGATCTCCACCTTAAAAGTTAGTACCGTCTATTCTTTCATTAAATCTTATTGTTTGACATCTTGTAAACGTTCCTAATTACAAACTCGAATTATAAAAAACTATTCAAAATTATAAATTCTTCAAACTCGAAGAAACATAAGGCTGAATAAGAAATCTTTCGATAAGTTTTCTCAGAGAAATGGTATTCTAAGCGTTCCATTTTACATTTCAATTATTCTAAAGAATTTAGACTCGTTTCGGAAGTCGTGGTCGCCCCCATTTTCTCATTTACGCTTTTAATTTTAATGCGTGAACATTCTGTCCAAAAATTGAATCTTTTACAGTACAAAATAATTTTTTTTATCTCTATCAATAATTTACTTTTTTATTTATTCAATAAAACTGCCACATCATTCTGTTAATTCTATTTTACCAATTGTTGTCTTGGACTTCAAGTGTGTCATTGCATGAGGTTAGCTGTGGGAGACGTTTGATTATTCGGCAGTAGAAGATAACGGTACTGCTTCCTTGTATCAGTGACACTGATTTAAATGTTGCGCTACGCCTACCAATCCAGCTGAACACATTCGATATCATTTCGTATGCGTGTCCAAATATACAACACAACATATGGTTGAGAGTTACTTTAAGACACGACAGTAATCCCTTTACGTACTGACTTTATGAACACATTGAACGCCGTGGCGGTCACCGGTGACAGACACCTCAAATTTAATTAAATAATTATTGATTGTCGCATAATTCTGAACAAACTTCATGCTGAACCAATAATCTAGAAACATAAGAACACGACTGGGCACTCAAATCTTTTTTTTCCTCACGATTTATATTAAAAATAGTAAATTATATCGTGTCTGATTAGGTATGGCCATTTTCACTGTGACGTTCAACGTGTTAAGTTATTTGTGACGTCTGCAATTATGGTAGAATAGGAGTTCAATTATCCGACTGCAATTAATAACAGAATGACCCGCACTGTAACTCGATTTCACATAAAAATGATAATTTTATTTTAGAATGTAAAATATATGATGGTGCAAAATTAAGTACACATCGTCCCCTTTATGCCAGAGGCATGAATGTACGTTTCGATGTATTATGGGAATTCATAGCTAAATATGAGAAGTAATGAAATAATTTTGAACATAAATGTTTCTGAAATTTTCACGATTAAAAAAGTGTACAATTTTTAACACTTAAACGCATTCGAACACGAAATTTGTCATTGTTCTTCATTTGACTTTACCCATCACCGATTGCGAAAATACAGGACAATGATTAGACGTAATGTCCGAATCACGAAGAATGTCATCGCGGTATTCACGGATGAATCACGGAGTGAAGAAAATGGAGACAGTTTCACAGAAGAACGTGAGACTAGGGAGAAAGGAATGACCTTGCTACGGAGAATATTTCGAATCGACTCCGCAGGGCGAACTCGTACAAAGACGTATGGTGCGATTAACCGGTTTCAGACAAGTATTGTTGCTCCTTTATGAATCAACAGTTTTCCCGCATCCTCCACCTCATCCGCTTCCTCATTTGCCGTAGGTAATCACTAATGGGTTACTGTGTTTCTAGACATACCGTATCATTCCCACGCCACATGATTCATTTCACTCTGTCATCTCTGGTCATCTTTTTTGACGTTCCACTCGCGATCGAAACTGTTTGAAAGGCGACCAGGATATTCAACAGGATGTTTCCTAACATGTGCAAAATATCGCAGTGGTGGATTCAGAATTCAAAACTAATAAAAAACATTCGTAGGGACACGCATACGGTGTGACCTCATTCCCAAGTGACAGCTTGCTTTCATTTTCAATCATTTCTGTGTGTAAATAAGAACAGAAAACAAAGTAAAGATGGTACAATTAAATATTCATCCAACACTTCGAGGTCCTGTTAATCTCTCATAAATAAGTAATTATGATTTATTTGTGATTTAAGTGGTCCAAATTAAACTTTGTACTTGATCAAGATAAGACGCTTGTACAGTAGAATCTCGATTATCCGAACACTGGTCATCCGGAAATTAGTCATTCTATGTCAGTTACAAACTGGAAGTATTATTAATAACACTGTGCACTTAATTTTGCACTACTCTGTATTTTATATTCTAAAATAAACTTACCATTTTTATGCAGAATTTAGTTGCAATGTGAGTTATACTGTTATGAATTGTTGTTTTGATAATTGGGGTCCTACTGTACTTTAACATTTTCGCTACCAGTGTCACATGTGTGTGACGGACTGATTCTCTTCTGCACGCCCGACGTCACACATATGTGACAGTAATAATTTTTCATATTATAGCCACATGAACAAATGAAGCTCTGAAAATCTATAGTATGTTGTGCAAAAATACAAAAAACAAAGCATGGTCTGTGGTGGACGTTTTTCTTCCTTGGACCGTGACACAGTGTAACGAACAATGAACAAAAATAAAAAATTCGAAGTGTGCAAACCAAAATGTCCTACCTGTCAAAATGTTCAGAAAGAAACGTAGTTTATAATATCACCTTCAGTTTTAATAAATATGTCAATAACTTGTCAAAATTGAGAGCAAAAGTTTATTGTAAATTGCAGCGCATTTTTCTTTAAACACTTGTCATTCATGTAATATTTAATTTGATTTTTATAGGTGGTATTAAACACTACAATACCTCTAAGATAGGCGAAAAAATGTTGTAAAAATATTAACAAATTTTCTTAATTGTTAATTTGAAACTTTATCAACTTTTGGTAGACTTTTAAAAAAAGTACGTCAAAGTACATCCGTGATTTTCCTTTATGTTTAAGCAAGAAATATTAGCGTTATATTGACGTTAAATTTAAAACCACATAACACCACAAGCTGCAGAAAATAATGAAAATAATTAACTATAAAATAGTGAAAATAGCCACACGTGGTAGGGAACATGTTAAATTATTTCCATTAACACGATAACCCATCTTTAATGTGAAAATTAGATCTTATTTAAACAATAAAAATGAAATGCTTCTCATGTATGGATTGGCCAATAGGTAAATATTTCTTGAAATACAAAACAGGCTGTAACTCGGAAACGCAGTCATATAAAACATGTTTATATGAACTTTTTTATCATTTTCTTTTTATAATTTAAGGTCGCATCAACATCTTGGTTATTAGTGACCATATTTGGTGGTTATTCTATACTTCATGATACAAGTTTATTGTACGGATAAGTTCGATGACTTTCTTGAGGTTTCCTTCTGTTTTAAATATTCTTCTGGTTCTGGTTTCTGGTGTCTCCTGACTGCAGTCCAAGAAAATGTGTTTGGTGATTAACTGTTGTTGGCAGGGTTCACAGTATGGTGGGGTTGCTTTGTTTAGAATGTAGCCATGTGTAGCCTTAGTATATTCAATTATAAGTCTCTTCAGTATTATTTACTCTTTTCTGCTAAATTTGATTGTGGCGGAGTTTGTGTATTTTATCATTTTTGTGTCCTCAATCTATCACTATAATATATCACGCATATTAGGAAGCACCCTGTGTAATCGATATCGGCTAGCACTGCACCACCGTCACGATGATCCATCAGAACTTTTGAACGTTTAAATGTAATTATAAGTTTCAACATAAAATCCGGTCACAGTTCATGGGTGCAGGCTGGGCTGGATTAACCATTAATCAAAATAAGCACGTGCTTAGGTCATGAAGGGAAGGTGGACACCATTAAACGCCAGAGATTAATTTCGGATCACCACCTTTTACACAATTGTTAACAAACTTGAAACTGAGATAGAAGAAGTTGTCAAAAGCTGATTGATGCTTTCCCAGGGGACTTGAACACTAATTTCTCAGCTGAGCTTCGGCAGTTTCACTCATACGTGCGTCATAAGTTCAGTGCAACCAAAAATGTAAAAACAAGATTCAGTCATGCTGAATTTTATGAAATAATTGTAGAAGGCAATATTGAGTGTGCCTTTCCAAATGTAGACATTTGCTTTCGTATATTTGCAACATTAATGGTGACAAATTGCTCAGCTGAGCGTTCATTTTCTCAGTTGAAGTATATTAAAAATCCCAGCAGAACAACTATGCGGCAGTTTGAATGCCTTATCTCTACTAATTGTAAGTATAGAAGCAGGTGTGTGACGCAAGATTAGTTTTGAGGATCTGATCAAAGACTTTGCAATTAGAAAAAGTAGGAGAAAACTTTTCAAATATAGATAAAGTGGAAGTATACAAAAATAAACATTATTTTCCATCTTACTGTAAGATTTGTTTCATTTCAAAAAATAAAATTTTGTTTTACGGTTTATTATTGTTTATATTTTGAATTAGATATATATATGGAGCCACCAAAATCTTTTAAGTACTTAGGGCCTCTAAAGGTCTTAATTCAGCCCAGGACTAACGGAATAAATACAAATTGTACGTACATATCAATACAAGCATAATTGTTAATCTGACGCAATGTTAAATGTAACGGAATATATTAGATTGTTCCAGATATTTGTATAACTTTGTTGCAATTTTAAGATTACATTTTAATCCTATAACGATATAAAAAGTCATAAGGTCATTTATCAATGGTTTGCGTACTAAAAACATTAAAATTTTTACTTTGTACGTTCACATACATGTTTGGCTGCCATTAATGATGTAAGGGCGTGCGATCATAATAATATATGCGGTATATGATTAAAAATGAGAGATTTTGTTATGACATTGATATGCACGATTCGAACTGAACAAGATACGTCTGAGGAAAGAGACATGTTTACAAACAGAATGTGCAGCATCATTTAAATAACAATGAATAAGTAAACATATAATGATATATAAAATATACAACATATACATGAAATGAACACTTCTGAACGATAGGTATAATATACCCTGTGTTCATTTAAAAACTTCAAGTCTAAATATCACGAAAACAACACATTTTCGGGAAAAATGTTGAATACGAAAGCTTCACAGTTTCGAGGGTGAAATATAACTATCCTATTAATTTTTTATTTGTTAGACGTCTTCAAGGTTATTTGAAGGTCTATTTTCTATTTTCAAATGGAAATTATATTTTTCTTTACAGATTCTTATTCTACAAGGAACAAGTAGAAATTTTTGTCTAGGATATTTTTTTATCAAATTTCATCTTAAAAGGATACATAATAAAACAAACATTTATTTCAGTTTTGCTACTCCCAAAGTAGAGGATGGAAAATTAAGTGATACGAACGAAACTTCTTTAATTTTTCTGCTCATTATTAGATGATAAGATAAAATCAATAACAATTCCACTATTTTAGGCTACTTCTTTATTGCACAGAGAACCACAATAGTTTTGCACTAATCTATATAAGATTAATCTATCTACCTTCATAAGATGTTTTCAAAATGTTCTCCATTTAGTAATATGCAATAGTACAATCTGCTTTCAAATTCAATTCTCACTTTCCTTAAAGATTCTTTTGTAATATTCCTGCATTCTCTTATTATTCTCTGTTTTAAGTCCTCAGTATTTATTGGTCTTGTTTATGTTTCCGACGCGTAAGTGACTTGCTGTAGTATTCAAGACGAGTTTCGTTTGTATCACTTAATTTTCCATCGTCTACTTTGGTAGTAGCAAAACTGAAATAAATGTTTGTTTTATTAAATATCCTTCTAAGGTGAAGTCTGATCAAAAAATTTCCCATGCGAAAGTTTCTTCTTTTTTCCGTAGAATAAGAATCTGCAAAGGAAAATATGATTTTCACTTGAATAAACAAAGTTGACCTTCAAATAACGTTGAAGACGCCTAAGAAATTAAAAATAAATAGGGCAGTTGTATTTCTCCCTCGAAACCGTCTAACGTTTGTATTTAACATTTTTTCTGAACATGCGTTGTTTTCGAGATATTTAAACTTGAAGTTTTCAAACGAACACACGGTATAAGTATTAATAATTGTATAGTTTATAATATACTAAATAGTTTAAGCGCCTGTTTAAAACATTATTTTAGAAAATATTACTTTTCATCAAAAAGACAGACAATATGTCCTATAGTTACACTTTCAATCATATTTAGACGACTTTCTATACGTAACTAATTGGGTGTAAACTTCATGCTACAATTAAAGAATATAGCATTAAAAATATATCCCACTAAAAAAGTCTCTTAATACTTTGAGTGCCGCATCACCCATATGATTTGAAACTGTCTAGGTGACAGATAGTTTCACTTTTCTTTGTTTGTTCATACAAAACATTAAAAATAGATTTAATCAGCTCTAATAGAAGCAGTAACAAAAACATGAGTGTTGCCGATATTATTGATTCAAAAAGGTAGAATTTATGGCTACATTCATTTTGTATAAAAATTGATAAAGTTTGCCATTTTCAGCTAGTGGAGCGTTGCATTCAAAGTGTTAACATTTCCAGGGGTAGACAGATTTAAAGGAAATGTACATATAGTAGAAGTTTGGTTTCCAAAATTACCAAGATCATTAAAAATCTTCTGGGATTCCACATCTCTTTGTCCATGCAAAATAGTAAAAAGAAGAATCTGTTGCTTAAGGGTAAAATAGTACTCATAAATACCAATAAAAAATTCGTAACCGAAAGAGGTCCCAAAATGAACCCTCTGGAGTGTTGAAATATTGAATCCGCACAGGGAATAGCCTGCAAGTGTTCAGGGAATACTCTTACTACGGAAACGAAAGAGTTTTCCGTATCTGATGTAAAGTTACCGTACGAACTTTCACCTTCAAAAGGAAATTCTTTTCGAAACCTTACAGATCCAGCGAAAGATTAGTATATACAGGAAAATCGTGGTACAACCGAAAAAAGGTAATTCCTGAATTAAAAATAAATCGAAAATATAGAATAAAAATTTTTCATACGAGCCTTTGTTTTTGAGAAAAGTAAGTGTAAAAGTTTACTGAATAGTTCCATACGTCCCGTGCGGGGAATCGACAAGCTTATTTATTGAGTACGATGTTTGAACGCCCATGGGCGTTCCCCGCACGGACCACAGGAACATTACGGGAGTGTACTAGATTGTATTCACATTACATTTAACTTTTTCGTTAGCGGAGGCAGTTAGCATCCAGCTAGACACAAAGACTGATAAGGGATTAGCATTACACATGAAATTAATGCCATTTGCGAGCGAAATATGGTCTGTATCCAGATCCATTCAAACACGCCATAGTTAAGTGCACGCGTACCCGCCGAATATTCAAAGTCAATTTTCTCGAAAACAAATTTTATTGTATATTTTCGACTTATTTCTACCTCAGGGATCATCTCCTCTTCGCTTGTGCCACGATTTCCGAAACACCCTGTATAAAAGAAATATATCTGGTTTGTTAACGTTCTGTATCGCTGAAGGAGATCAGGTATTGCATAAATGGTACATTCCTCAGAAGCTTCAACCACAGTCTATAATCCAGCAAAACAGCTTTAGTTTTATCTAATAAATGCGGAATAGTAAAAATCTTTTATTCCATGCTGTAATTCCCGCTGCGGGCAAATATTGAAGAATAACATTGATAAAAATTTATATTGAGCACTATGTGTACTCACAAACTTTAGATACACATATTTTTCAATGAGTAACAGCAGATGGATCAAATGGACACAGACCTCCCTAAAGACTCGAATAGCATACTAAATTCTGAAAAAGACTTAACAAAACTCATACAATATTTATTCACCACAAAACTGTACCAAAAATTGTAACCGCTAAATATAAGAAAACACCCACGGAGTAAATGAATAGTATGTAAGTATAAGGATCAGTATTACTATTATGTATGTATTATATACATATACTATATGAATCTACATAGCATAAAGAATCCCTTAGTATGTAAGCAAATAATTGCATCGCGTTGCTAATGACCTTAGATATGAAAGCAACGTTAAAAATAGATAAAAAAAAATAATTCAAAACAGAACAGCGATAGTGGATAAAGAACATGTCATTCCGTCAAATTCCCTAAAAAATTGTAATATTTAGGATGGCATAATATGTTACGGGTCTTGAAACCATCGATAATGCTCAATGAAAAGTAAAATGATGAAAAACAGACACCAGAACCGATTGAAAAATTTGCAGAATGTTAAAAACGGATAAATTTGAAGCAGCAGTAAATGTTCATTAAGAAATAGTAGTACGTACAAGAATTAGGATTCGAACCGTGCAAGCAACACCATGGAAATTTTGGTGTATAAGGTAGAATAGCAAGAAATAGGAGTGTTGGGACGTCGTTCTACGTCAAATCGTTCACTTTTTGATTTTGTGGATGGACTTTGTTCAAAATGAAGTATGATATAGTACACGTGAAATTAAGGGGGGTTTAAGTCATCATTTTGCTGATTTCGAATTTGTTTAAAAAATATAAACCTTTAAATTTTACAATTTTTACCTATTTTCATAAAACCGGGTTGTACTTATGAATTTTTATCTCGGAAACTATTTGTTGAATTGAGTTCGTTTTTTTTTATTTTAATCTAAAAGGTCTTACATATTGTAATATTTTTATTCATTGAAAAATTAAGTTTGTAATACTGACAATTGTAAGCAAATTCTTATTTTGTAAATTTCTCCTTAACACGTACGCTACCAGCGGTACATATGTGTGACGCGTCGATTCTGTTTTGAAAGCTCGACGCCACACATGTGTGACAGAGATAATTGATAAAAATAAAGCGTGGTCTGTGGTGGACGTTTTTCTCGAACCGACCATGGTAGCAAACCTGTTAATAAGAGGTTTGACATTTTATTGACATATTATAGAGTGTCTGACCAGGTATGGAAGTTTCCACTGTGGTAGTCAGCGTCTTGAAAGTCGGGTATTTTTGAATTAAAAAAAGTATGACTATATTCCTTGAAATTCTACCCAGTTCTGTTAAAGAACCGGTGAGGCCCGTTTCAATATTTCCTTCAATGTGGCCTAAAAGCAATATTGACAGGTCTCGTATCTGCCTTTTTAATTAATTAATAATAAAAGTAATTTTAATTACTGTCAGGTGCAAATACCTCGATATAAAATGATCGGAACGGTAGAGACATGAAAGTTGTTGAGTTTGTTTTTTGTATGCTCTATAAGGATATAGAAAAAGAAATATAGAATTCCATTTAAAAAACTAAAGGTGACCTTGATAACTTTGAAAGAAATGACCCACAAAAAATATACTCCAAGTAGCTGATAAACCTAGTTATTTAAAAAAAAAAGAATTTGTATTATCCAGTAGTAACGGAAATAATTAACCTTATGTCAATACCTAAAATTCTCAACATCGTTCAATACCCAGGGTACCCACACACTGAATCCATGTATTAAATGTATGTACTTTATGTGTAAAGATGTTTCAAAATAACCACGATCGGACAGGATTTTAAAATCTTTTGATGGGAAGAAAAACAATTTAAAGTGAGAATGCACAAAAGGGTACCCGGATACCCAGGTATTGACGTAAGAGTTAAGGTGATCAAGTTACGTTGTCCACCCTGTATATGCAGAAGAATTGCGACAGCAAGGTAGATACGAAGTATTAATTTACTGTCCGATTATATTCATACAAGTGCGTAAAATAAAAAAATTTTAACCTAGCCTTAAGTATACATATCGCTCATTTGCTGCAACAGCAACACAACTAAAAAAGAAGGATTTTAGGGCAAACGAGTTTAAATATTTCGAATCACTGCAATTTTATAAGGACATCTGTCCTCGACAACCGTCCTCTCGTGGTAAGTTTTAGAAGATCACTTATATCGTTCTACCAGTGGAAACTATAAACAAAAACAGTTATTTCTATACCAATAACTTAAAAATTGCGAATTTTTAGTTGTATCGTTGTTGCAGCAAATGAGCGATATGTGTGTGAGAAAGAGACGTTTGCTATATTCATACTAACACTGTTCCCCAATGCACCGGACGAAAATATTTTTTATTCAAAGATATATTCCTTATTCAGAAAACTCTTTTACATTGTATGTTTTTATTGTTCTTGTTATATGCAAATAAATTTTCAACTGAAAACGACAAAGGTACTGCATGTAGACACGAAACAGAATCATTTATTAAACCATTACACAGAAAATACAGTATAACAGTATTTGCTTAGTAGTTCTTAGACCCCACTTTCTTTTCGGTCGTTATTTTTCCCGAAAACATTATATCGGCTCATTAATACCTCGAAATTTATATTTTGTTCAGTCTATTCCTAATCGCCTTCACTAATATTTACATCAGAATTATTCCTTATACGAAACGTTCCTCCTAAACTTCACGGAACGTTGCAATATTAGAAACAGGAATTATAGATTTTTCCAGCAACGTGTGATATTTATTGCATGCTTTCTATTTTGACGTTTTATCAGATTAACTACCCAATGGCATTCATTGTACTTTATACAAATAAAAGTCATATTTTCCATAATCATAATCATGAAAGATGAGTTATGATCTCAGAGATAAACAATAGAAACATTATGAAATTCGGTGCACTCTATATCGGAATATTTCTAATTAATATTTCATTAACACTTTGACTGCCACGCTCTATTAGCTGAAAATGACAAAATTTCTAAATTGTTATACAAAGTGAGTATAAATTCAAGTTCTACCCGCTTTCATCGATAATATTAATAACTTTCATCATTTTTCACTGACTCTGTTAGACTTTATTAGATATATTTATTATGCTATACACGATCAAATAAATAATTATTCAATCAAAGTGTCACCCACATACGGGTGACACGGCAGTCAAAGTGTTAAAATAATCGCGTTACATATATCGACGTCGTGTATATTTAAACCTTCTGCGATATTTGGCCTAAGCAATCACAACGAATATTTCGCGTCGAAAATTATTCAACAGAATGAAGTACCACTTTTGTTAATAATGTGAAGTGGAAGCAACAATTTTTATAACAGACTTACTTGATACTAACGGATATTGCAAATACTTGCGATGTTTAATCGTTCTACAATTAACCTCGTCATCGAATATCGGATTCTTGATAAGACATTTTTACCTAGGTCTGTTGGCGCAGTTTGAAACATCTATCTAGTCTAAGAGGAACTCAATATAACAGATAATAACGATAATCACCGTTAATAGCATTTGTACTTTGCCTTTATTAATCTCCACAAGGTTAAAAAAAATCCTTAACGGTTCAAAACATAACATTATTGTTAATCAGATATTACTAGAAAGGAATTCTCAAAGAAACTTTTCTTTTTCGAGTGATAAACATTTCCCTACGAATGATAGTTAGTCAGGAAGTGTATAATGACTCAGATTTATCACGAATTATAGATTAGCGTTTTACAATTAGTTCCATAAAATGTTTCATTAGTTATAATCACTCATGAATACTGGCTACTATATTTATCAATATCTAGATTAACTTTTTCAATAATTCCCCTAATTTAATATTTTATTACGATCTAAAATAATTATAACTAATAAATCGACAGAGTACACCTAAAAACAGATGTTACTAATTATTTATGTATATAGACTGATTCATAATTATCGTCGCCATTTTAAATAATAAGAAGGATTTAAATTAACGAATATTAGAAAGGAACAACAAATCACACTGTTACCAATTACGCAATGCACAATTGAACGTTCTACAAATATACATATAACCCTTTCTCTGCGCCATACCTACATCCTCATCAATTATTTTTCTTAAATTAGGAGGAACGGCTAATGACACAGAAAGTAAGGAGCAGCAGATGGGATAATTAATATCGAGCTATCTTATAAATATGTAATAACCATTTCACGCCCTCGCCTATTTTGCAATACCGTTATACCTTTACGCGTTGTCTTGAAAAGTGATCAATGAAGTCTCCACGCAACACGGATTACTGTGTCATGACATAGAAATCATACATTCCCATTAGTAGGCAGCGAAAGGTGAGAATACCAGGGAGAATATATTTCTCACTAGAAGTAAAAATCATTGACAGGCCTATCGTATTTCCAAATAATTTGGAAGATAAGAGGCACAATTTTCATGTCGTATCATAATATTTGTACAGTGACAGTCGTATTTGTGTTTGCTCTCTATGTCTACATCACACTATGATTTATTATGTCATAACTTACTTAGTATTGATATTAGAATGTTTGAATTGATTAATGTTCTTATACGAACGTTAAATATCTAAACTTTGTTATTTATAAAAAAATATGTATATAAAACAGTTTTCACTTTAATAAACACATCACCCTTCAATTATATTTCAACACTTTTAAATTCAATTGTTAATTATTATTCATCATCTTCTGCCAAAATTCCATTGATTGCATTGGGTGAAGTATTATCCGAATCAATCTGGTCACAATGTTACGAAATCTCATGGTTTTGATGCACAATAGAAAGTCAACAGTCATACTGGAGAAACGTTCCCCTTCTCCCCTCTCCGCAAAGAACGATTACATGCTTGGTTCGAAGCAATTGTAATTTAATTGTAATTTAATCATTTACAACGCTCAGAATAAAGGGATCACCAATAATTAGATAAACCGCCGAAGGCGTATTCCTGAGCCTCGAGATGCATAAGCACGCTGATCTCATACTTTCTCCATAAGTTCACACGACAGAAGGAGCGCAGAAATTCGCATACCTGTCAGACGAAAGTATAATCTCCTACGGCGTGAACACACAGATTTAAAGTTGGAGTTCGTTGGACAAATTGGAGGCACACTTTCTGAATCGATCACGATGAATTTGGCAGTCTGGTCCCATCCGCGAACCCTTCCTTCGCCTTTCCTCGCATGGAAGCACGATTTCTTTAAAGAAAACACGGGTCACCATCCGGATAATCCGTCGGGTTGAGTTAATTCCCGATCATCAGCCGCGAAACACCGAAATTTACCGTACATATGTTTGAAAAATAATGGACAAGACGTAAGAAATGTTCGAGGCGGTCGACGACAAGGAACCTTCGTAATCGGTCAGGTGAAAGCCGTTTAGGTGAACGGCGAGTGAGCGACTGGCTTAGCCACGATCTACCAAAGGTACCAGAAGCGATTCAGAATCCCCCCTTACCTTCCTTCCCAGTTTAACTTTCACGGCACAGCTAGAGAGCGAGTCTCACCTCTTCTTTTTCCTTCCTTTCACGATTTTTCTCGTCCCCTCTCTCTCTGCATTCTGAGCAATGTCCCTTGAACGATTTTTGATAGCCAAGCTATGACCAACTCGAGATGCGTGTAACAGCGGTCGATCTGTTACTCGGAATTCAGCTTCTTTGCGAAACAAGGCAATGTATGACACTATGTTTGTTCTCTTTGTTTTCGGGGAAGGGGAACAGATTGTTTTTTCACAGGAAAATTGTTTTTAGTAACTTGAAATGTCAATTACGATGGCAGAAATTTGTAGAAAACATGATACAGTAGAGCCTTCCGTATCCGAATATTCTAATATCCGTATGTTCTGTTATCCAAACAGCCGTTTCGTGAAAACTTAGGTGATTTAATAGCCAAAAAAATATGGGATCCTTAAATATTGAAACAAACTGTCAATTTTGTTGATTTCTATTTGAATAAATGAAGTTTAATAGAAAAAAGTGATTGTTCTATTATCCGAAAATTCTGTTATCCCATCTTAACCCGTAGACGCACACTTCTTTTTTAGATCGGCCTCAGAAACACACTTTTTTTTTAAATGTTCCTTTGCTGTTACAAGAAATTAGATGAAAAGACAATGCTTATAAGGGTTAATTAGAACATCAAATTTCCTTGTAAGTGTTACCGTTATCTACCGATAACATTTACAGGAATTTCGCCTGGTAAGTTCATTGTTGTTTTTTTAGCAAAAATATGCATGGCTGCTATAGCTGTCATTTGTCAGCACATCGACAAAAATCTGACGGCTATAGTCGTCATTTGCAGCAGCGGGTTAAAACAGGCGAACCAACATTTCGTTTTGCTATTATTCTTAGAACAAACACGTAATAGTGCTTGGAAATTGTATGGTATGTATCTCAGAATCTATTGAGATTATCAATATGACGGAGATACGTGTCCATTGTAAGTACTAGAACTATTTCATTGCAGCAGCTAACCTAATCTTTCTATCGACGTCCTTGTGCATGAGTCAAACGCTATCTTAACGGTGCATAAGAAGATAACTGGCGTTATCAAATTTTTAATAAATCGCTACATGTAATTGATACATTGTGTATTCGTATATAGGCAAGTTAAATTCTCCGTTCCCTTTAACCAGGAACAATACCATTTATAGTTTTAAAAAATGTAAACTCCTCAAGGCATCATATTCTTCCGATAGATTTGTCTGTATAAATGCTTACAGATAGTGATCGCTTCGAATCTGTATTGCATATGTGGCGACAAATTCGAATCATTTCAAACACGACTCAAAGCTTGAAACTCTTGAAAGTCGTGTTAAGTCTTGAGTCTTTAAAGTCTCGATACGTCCTTTTTTTTTTTTTTTTTACGTGGAGGAAATCTTCAAAAGGCACCCCGGACCCTGGGGTGGGGTCCTGGGTAGTGCGGGATTTTTACCCGCTAAAACCTCCACGGTGACCTATCCTCTGGCGCTTGAAAATTCTTGATTATTTTGGAAATCTTGAAAGTCTTGAGAGTTTCGATAGGTTTTGATAGCTTGATGAGTATTCAATATTTTACAAACTTTTTTATTACTTTTGTTCAAGCAGTATCATTGACATAAAATATTAAAGAAATTCCGCAAAGTTAGAGTTATCACAAATACATTCATTTAAGTGTACTAGGCAGTCGTTTTTACCGAAAATGAAGCACTCTTTCTTTAATTAATTACAAAGAAAGTAATTAAATCTGAGACTCGTTCTTTGAAACAATGTTTACTAGTATCATGAGCTTTAAAAAAATATGTTTGTTTAATAAAAAAAATGCATTATAGATGGCGTTACAAACGGATCATCGAAAAGCCTTTTTAAAAAAGTTTCTCTCATTTTGCAGTGATATTGACGAAACGAAACGAAATCTAGCGACCTGCTTGTAAACTCTACTTTAGAATACCTCTGGTTCTGCACTGAACCTATAAAAGAAGCAAAATTATGAAAATTACGGTTACAAAATGATGATTTTTCAGAAAAATGCGTTTTTTGTTAAAAAAATGAGAATTTAGTTTCTCTTCTATAAAAAAAAAGAGAGTTCTTATTAATTCCAATTTAGGTTCAGACCGAAACTACACATTTTGGGAACATGCTCGAATTTGAATTGAGTCGATTGGAACCTTCGTTTCTGAGTTATCACTGCGAAACGTAGCGAAAATGAAAAAGGAGAAAAACACATTTAAAGTTTTAGAAGTTTTTAAAGTATGATTATCGATACATACTTCGCCTAATGATTCCCAGCAGCACTGTACGTTTAGTACGCTTGTGAAAAACCTTAAGTGTGTTTGTAATACAATATTTAATAATCAGTCGAATTTAGTACACTTTGTTTCAGGTATGAAACCTCTAGGTCTAGCACTTCGTGCGTTCGGGCGAAAACGAGTTCATGCGCCGCTTGACCTTTACGGCTGCCAAATTCATAATTTTGCGAATTTCGACATAAACCAAACGGTATTTTACTGAGGAAACATAACAGTTTCGAAAAATTCAATTAAAAAAAATCGATTTTTTGACTGCCTAGTACCCTTAAGTTATTCTTTTTCATAGCTTGAAGTACGTATTACGAATATTGATAGCTAGGGGATGAGAGAAAGAAAATGAAATAAAATAGAAAAGGCTTCCCAAAGATCCGGACAAAATTTTTGAAAAACTAAGTTTATTGCTTATACATCTTACTTATTCAATAACAAAATCGTATTTAAAGTTAATATAGTATTGTATGTAATGTAATATAATACATACAGTATAAAGTAATAATTATATTTAAAGTTAAATAAGTAATAATGCTTTTATTACTTATTTAGTAAGAAGATTTTATTCAAAGTGGTATATTTTCAACTATCAATAAGACTGTTAACGCTTTCAAGACTTTCAAAACTTCCAAGACGATCAAGACTTTCAAGACTACCAAGATCATCAAAACTTTCAAGACCTATCATGGCTTTACAGACTCAAGAGCTATCAAGACTTACAAGAGTTTTAAGCTTCGAATCATGTTCGAAGTGATTTGAATTTTTCGCCATGTATATAGATTCGAAGCGACTCGAAGTGTTTCAGATTCCATCACTATTTACAAAATATAGTTCGTGTGTTACACTTTAACACTTTGACTGCCGCGTCACCCACATATGGGTAACACTTCAATTCAATAATTACTTATTTGATCGTGTGTAGCACTTATAAATATATCTAAGCAGGTTTAATGGAACTAATAGGAAGATTATGAAATTTACTAATATTGTTCACTAAAAAGCGTATTATTTTGGGGTATATCCATTCTGTACAAAAATTGAGAAAATTTGCAATTTTCGACTAACACAACGTGACAGCCGAAGTGTTCATAGATCTGAATACACTCTCATCGAATTTCCATACTGCGCTAATATTTAACCTTAGTGCGATCTCCGGGTCTTTTTCGACCCACCTCGTTTTTACTTATATTTAAACTTTTGTTGTTATCGAAGAAATGCATTGAAATTAGTATCAATATGTTTGTTTCTGTTCCCTTGACATTACATGAAATGTTTATTGTCTGGGTTCATACGGCGTGCTGATAACAAAAATTGTTACACATAAGGTCTCTGGGTCTTTTTTGACCCAATGTAAACGAGGCGCAATCAAATAACAGAAATGAATCATGGTTAAATCTTACAAACAAGTGGGTAATAGTATAATCGAAAGAGAAGATATAAACAGCATAAAATGACCAGAATAGTTTCATAAATGCCAAAAAAGAAAAATGAATTATTGTAGGGTGGGATCCGAATGGGAGGAAATTCATATGCAAGCAGCACTGTTACCAAGTATGTAAAACCTGTTCTAAATAAACAATTTCAGCAAAATATGCTGTTTTTCTATAATTGAAGCTATTATAATACATGCGACTGGATGTACCTATGCTTCTTTAATCCTGAAATTGTATTATAAAGCTGAAAATATGAGTTCCATACATTCGGGTCCTTTTTGATCCCAAAGACCCCATCATAGTCGGAACGCCATTTTTGCCTCATATATAATACAGTTACTCACAAAATTGAGCGTTCACACAATACAGAAATGTTATTTGTTCAATAAACAAAAGACACAGTTTTTTCATTAATCAAATTTGTCGTAGGGTACAACATACATTTTTATTAATACCAAACAAATAATTAATTATTATATGGTAGGATCCAAATGGGGGGAAATTCATATGCAAGCAGCACTGGTACTAAGTATATAAAGCTTGTTATAAATAAACAATTTGGGCAAAACATGCTGTTTTTCTATAATTACAGCTATTGTAATAGATGCGACTGGATGATCCTATGCTTCCTTAACACTTTGAGTGCCACGTTATCCATATTTGGGTGGCACGTAGATTCAACCATTATTTATTTGATTATGTATAGTACTAATAAATATACCTAATAAGATCCAATAGAAACAGTAAAAATATATTGAAAGTTATTCAAACTATTGATTACAAAAGGTAGAATTTATGGTTATATTTATTTCATATAAACATTTCGGAAGTTTGTCGTTTCCAGCTACACTGAAACGGTTTTTTTAAGTAACCTATTTGTTTACTAGATATCAAGGTGATAAATGGTCGATAAACAAATCGACTTTTTCTGCATTTTCTTATAGTCTGGAAAATGTGTTCCCAAGATATTATGGTGAAATTTACAAAATTCTCAAACCTATAAAAGAATAAAGAACGGCGCCTATACTATCACATGGCTACGTGAGAAACTTTGAAAGCATTTTCTCAAAACGATATTTTTCAAACCAGGCGCACACTTTTCTCAGAAACTACTTGACGGATCGACTTGTGCATACATGTAGAGTACATTTCAAAGAATGGTCGGAACTAAAAACTTTTTCATATCTTTAAAATTACTGTTTTTCCAGCACACGAGAAAGAAAAATTTTTGAGTAAAAATCAGAACTTCTCCTTTAAGGCTCTGTCATTTTGTCAGTTCTTTTACACAATTTATTCTAGTTCCAACGATGACCACATTCATAGATAATAAAACGGCATTTTGTTTTTTTATTATTTCATGTATAGCCTTGATAGACACCGATAGTGACCATTTCGAGCACCTTCTATGAAGGTAAGCAGTTGCGAGTTATTGAAACACAAAAATGGCTATAACTTTGAAACAACGTCAAATAGGACACATGTTCATATGAAATTTTTCCTTTGTTTTTGTGTCTCCTGTCCACTCCTGAAATGGATCCCACATGTTATGATACATCCTGTATATTAGGTTTAGGACAAATTACTACTCTTTTAAATTTAAATACAAAAAGGTACACGTTCCATTTAAAAAATTCAAGTTCACCTGGAAATCTCGTAAACAAATAGGTTATTTAAAAAACCGTTTCAGCATCATATGTTTCCACCGATGCCGTGCAATTTTTATATAAGACACTTTTTGTAGAATACATAATTTAGAAGTTGTTCGGTTTGGACAAATTGTGTCACTCACCCTTATATTTATTTTAGTATTGTGTGATAACAGGCAAAGAAACAATTTCCACGATGTGTTACAACGTTGCCTTAATCTAATCATTGTGAGACACATTTTCAAGACAAAAATTAACGAGCAAGGAGTGAGTGCCTATTGAAGAAACAAAAACGCAATACTTCCGCGTTGTGTCGCATTCCTACGAAACATGCATAATTAAAAATATTAATACTAACACTGATACAAATTTAATTAAAGGGACAAATAAATTTTTATCAACACAAATACTAAACAAAATTTCGAAATTTCATTCTCCGTCAATCGCAATAGACTGTCACACTGATATTGATGAAATATTGATCTCAAAGGTTAGTTATAATGCTATATTGAACTAGTTTCTTTATCTCCTAACACACTGTACTAAAATAAATACGTACTACAATTTGAAAATATCGAGGTCGCTGTGAAATGTGAAGACTTTGACGATCGGAAATATTTTACGAGAAATTCTTCCCTTGGCCATTTTTACAATGGGCGTTAGTGTGACAGTGACAGCCACGCTCATTTATTTGCATTACAAGTGCATTATTCAAATGAATTACGTCACGTATGTGTGACAGTGGCCACCAAAGTGTTGAAATACACCAAGTGAATACAAATTAAAACATTTTTTTTCTATGGCCCTCAAATATAAAATATTTTATTATACAATTTTTTTCTAAAATCAACGTATCACAAGTTATTTTAGATGGGTGTTTCTATTGATTCGTATTGTGATATTAATTGAATACGTATACGTACATTCTATACAAATAAACACGGATATACATATACGTATCTGAATTATTTCTAAATTCATACTTCCATTCAAAACTTTTAAAAGTTATGTTATACAGCCGCAAAATACACTATTTCATAATAAAACAATAATTCATTTATATTGTCATTTATCATATAACATACATACAAATAAGAAAATATACGGAATTAGGCAGGACGATTGTTACAATCGAGAGCAACGGAATTTCTCATGTAAAGGTAAGTAGGAAATGTATAATACCATAACATTTTTTAAATAAAGCTTCATTCGCCACAGAATTTAAGTTCAACATTTTTTAAGGAGATATAGTACAATTGTTCGCTTAATTTAAATTCATTAAGGACTACTCTGTTAGTTCGATAGACAATTACAAATAAAAGGAATTAAGACAGACATAAGTACGTTCTCTTCTTCTTATATACGTCTGATACTAGAGGCATTACTGTTATAAAAGATTTCCATTATGTCTTATACTTTAAATATCTATACTAAATTTGTATTCCAGTATGAATTAAAAATATAACACAAGCAATATCATAAAATATTAACCCGGAATTAATCGATTCTCATTTTTAATAGAGGAAAATCTCTTATACGGCACCTCATGTCTCCACTGGTTTGTAGAAACCTACACAGTATAGCAAAAACAAAGAACCCTATTAACTGCAATTGTCTAAATCAGCTTTATTACTTCATAATTCAGAAATGCATACTTGTATATATTGTACAATCATAGAATATGAATTTGAGTAACGTAAATTCACCATAATTAAACAATGAAGTTGATTAAAATTCGACAAATCCTCCCCCTCGTAGATTTCTTTTAAAATTTGCACATTTACAAATTTATGTAGCCATCATCAATTTCGGTTTCAATTCTTAAGGGCACAGGAAACGGAGTAAGAGCAAGTGAATAGTGTCGATTCGCGAAAAATTAAATAAATTCAAAACTTTTACACGATTGAAGATAGATTAATGACACGTGTGTGAAAAATGATATAAACCAGCTTTTAGATGATACGTGAATTTTACAGTTTGCCATTATTTTACACGATTTATCGTCATTTATTTGATTTTATCGTCCCGAAGAACTTCATATTAATTGAGAGCTTTCAGGCTTTCACGGCCCAGTTCATTACAGATAATACTGTTTGATGCTTCCGGATGTAAGCCGTGTCCAGTAGAAAAATGTTCCCAACGTTTCGCCCGCCTTGCAGCTAGCTTCATCAGGGGTCTGAGGACGCACTGATACTGATGTACGTTAGGCTGCGTTTACATTGGCAAGTTACTTGTACCACTAACTGGTACAAGTAGCTAGCCAGGCCCCAGTTTAGGGGCAAGTAGGTACTTACATTGGTAAGCTACTTGTACCAGTAACTGGCAAAAGTAGGTAGCCTGTCTAGTCCACTAGACTGCCTCGCGGCAAGCAGACGTTTACACACGAAAGTGTTTCTTTCCGTGCCAGTATCAATTCTGGTTTCGTGATTTTATCAATGAAATAATATGATACGTGCAGCCGTAGCCGAGATATTTTTAGCATGCGTTTCAAAAGTACAGTTTTGAGAAAAACGCGTTTAAAGTTCTACATGCTGTGAAAGTATTATCAAAATTACCGACGCACCGCTCCAACAAAGCGTCTTTACTCAGATCGTTGTAAGTAGAATTAATAGCATCCAATACATCTTTAAGAAGAAGCTTGTAATCGTGTTTAAATTCATGTAATTGACCGTTAGCATTTGCACACTAGAGGTTTACATGCCCTCTTAACAACGTCTTCGCTGTCGTGCTTGCGGTATTACCCTACCCGAACGCGTTTACATTGGGCTATCTGAAAGATTAGTTGTTCGAACAGTGTGAAATTCAGGTAGGTATAGTGGGGGAAGGCTAGTGCTAAGTAAATAGCCTGGCCAGCTATTCATTTTCCTGCCCCCGCTACTGGTACAAGTGTTACGTCCCAGCCCTAAGGTGGGAGCGGAACATAGGGATCTTGCCCCGTCACTGTGTAACGACACGGGATAAGAGGCATACCGAAGAAGGAGTGGAGGTGAGAAGGAAAAAAAAGGAAAGAACGTTTCGTCTTGGGATCGCCAGCTAGACTCATCAATAGGCCTGATACTGGCGACCCCTACCCTAGACGCTTGGGATGTAGGAGTTTGGAACTTGTATACAGGGTGTCTCAGCTAACAGAGGCCACCTAAATATGTTCTTCGTTTTTCGTGACATGAAAAATTTTCATGGCACAATTTGAATGGCATCAATGAAGGAATACCTTGAAAAACATATTTTTTTTATCAGGTCATTTTTCTGTGGTTTTTCAAGGTCATTGGTACTTTTTATCTGGGAAACATGTATTTTCTTCTATTGCATCTTGTAGCGGATGAAAGAATACTTTTGAGTATGCCTGACTGATGTCCTTCAGATGACCTTGAAAACCAATAAGGTGATGAAATTGACACGAGTTATTACGGGTTGTGCTGCTCTCTCAATTGTGTTATGTTTATCAAAATAAGATGTTGTTACTACCTCACTGCGAAGAGATCATTAGTGTATTGGTAAATGTCTCACGATGGCCTACAATTATTTGAAGCAGGGACGAATCGACCTGATTTACATTTATGGTGCAGCTAATAAGTGCGTAAGAGAAGCGATACGGCTGTACAAAGAACGATTTCCTCATCGCAACTGTCCATTGCGTTCGTCGTATGCTACATTCATGAAAAAGTTCGAAAAAACATAGCTTGACCAGCATGGTTACCAGATCTGATCCCACTTGACTTTTTTCTTTGGGGAAAACTAAAGGAAGAAGGTTATCAACATCGAACTCCTACTCCAGAAGACATGATAAACCGCATAATTAGTGCTTGTGCTGCTATTCCACCGGAAACATTAGAAAGAGCAGCACAATCCCTACTTACTCGTGTCAGAAAGTGTATCGCCACCGACGGATATCACTTTGAACATTCATAACATAAGCAGTAAGTTCACATACCATCGCAACAATTTCATCACATTATTGGTCTTCAAGGTCATCCGAAGGTCATGGTTCAGGCATAGTCAAATGTATTTTTGCATCCGCTACAAGATACAATAGAGAAAAAGACACGTTTCCCAGATAAAAAATACCAATGACCTTGAAAAAACACAGAAAAAATGACCTGACAAAAAAAATTTGTTTTTCAGGGTACTCCTTTTCATTGAAGCCATTCAAATTGTGCCATGAAAACGAGGAAGATATTTAGGTGGCCCCCTTTAGCTGAGACATCCTGTACATATAAATGACGTTGGGATCGAGCGCTTGCGAGAAGGATTAAGGAAAATTGAGACAATGAGACATCTGGTGACCTAAGTCCGATCCAAATAATGTAGGTGGCACTCGTCCCGGACGAAGACGCTAAGGAACGTTGCACAAGTATGTACTTATATCAGTCATGTTCCTATATGGTTTACACTGTGTTAGTAGTTGCTTGCAAGTTATTGGTACATGTGACTTACCAATATAAACGCATCCAGAGGATATAATCGCTCGATCAATTAAAAAGTAAGTGGCTGATTAATGATTGAGAATATGAACATGGGTACTTAAAAAGGGTGAACATCTTGAAGCACATCAGTGTGAGTGAGTCCTGAGACTAGAGACCATGGTTTTGAACGTGTATTAAAGATACACGTGTAAGTAATATATCCGTGTTTCAGTCCGTGTAGTTTTTAATACACGGGTGCACGGGTATTGAAATACACGGGTACACGTGTATCAAAATATACGGGTATACGTGTATTGACGTATTCATATTTTATTTCGTGTAATTATTAGTGTATAACAAAATATCCGAAGATTGACGTATTTTCTCGGTTGCAGGTAACAATAAAAAACAACATAATCTCGGTTAACAAAGTTTAATCATGTATTTGTTTCACAAATGACTTGCGTAAATGTACTTCAATATTCGGGTATTTTATTATACGGGGAACTCTACCTGAGACCCCTAATGAAGCTAGCTGCAATGTTGGCGAAACGTTGGGAACATTTTCCTACTGGACACGGCTTACACCAGGAAGCCTTAGTTTCATATTAGTTATTATAGAAAAAGATACATAAACCTCAAAAATAGACATACTCAATTATACTTTATTCAATGCTCCTCCGGGGAGCTTGGGGAAATTGTTCCTTTACGAGTTATAGCGTTTAATTGGTAGCGCGGTATACCCTTGCGGCAGCAAACGTTTGGTATAAAGCTACCTTTCATGCGGAGAACGCGTATACACGGTTAGGAAGTGTGCTTTGAACTAAGCTAACGAATTTTGCGTACAGAACAAAAGGATATAGCATAAACATTCGCTTTGATATTACTCCTTCTGAAATATATCTGATGCTGAAGATTAATCTTGCTCATTCGGCAAAGGGTTCATTTGAATCGATGAATTGAAGAACAGTACAAGTCCAAAATTAGCCATTTTCAAACAATCTCAAAACTAAATGTCAAATGTATACAACTATATGTTAGGACCAAAAATAGTGCAAATAAAATACCCTACACTCGTGTTTCAGTAGTTCCTTCAGTTTAATGAGTGTAAAAACAGTATCTATCATGGATTTGTACCGTTTCAACAATCTGTTTAACAATCACTTTTCATGGAATAATTTCTACTTCAATTATGTTTAAAGCAAATTAATAAATATTTTTTTTACTACTGTGTTATTTTTCAAATTTTCTGACTAAAAAGTGGCTTGAGTTGAAAAACAGTACAAGTCCAATGGTTTTATTTTAATTATTGAAAATTAATGAACAAAGTCTAACCATAGTTAGACATATATGAACGTTCATCTGGGTTAGCATAACCGTGTTTAAATTGGAACTACACTATACAATCAATGGCGTTGATAATACACGAAAAATGACACTATTTTTTCAAGTATCTCAAAATGTGGTTTTTGGACTTGTACTATTATTCAACTCACCGATTCAGTTAATAGAAAGTACTGGATTTCATTTGTTGACAATCGCGTAGCTTAACCAGGAAGCTTCTACAAACGTAAAAGTTACCCGTTCATTTTTTACACCGGTTACTACATACAATTTAGATATCAAGCGATTTACCTTTACATCTGGTAAGTACGCCGCTAATTTTCGAAAATCTTTTTTTGCAATAGCTCGGACAATCCTACGACAAACAAAGGAGGCCCCCTCGTAGCCAAGAAGGTTCATCCACGAGGTATCCCAGGTACTGTTCGTTACCGCAAGAATCATGAACCGAGAACAGTCTTCGAAAAGTCTAAAAAATCCTAAAATGTCGCGTAGCGATTGTAAACCCATAAAGCCAGCAGAGGTAGCAGAAATTTTAAAGACAATTGCTAAACGATTCATGAGGGTACAATAAGTTCCTTGCAAGTATGGTCAACAGATCCACAGATTTTATGGCTTTATTACCTCCGTGCACATCGAAGACAAACCTCAGGCAGCCTAAACCTCCTTTGTCCCGAGATACAGTACTCAGGCATACCCCTATCCTATCCACGTAGAATTCTGCTCCTCCTACGACCAAGTCAACGAACCTTTCAGCCTATCGCAAAAATTCAGCAAAACACACCCTCCGGACACACCTCATTGCAATTCAAATAAAATAAATTGCAATAAATAAAATCAAAATGAATGACAGTACAACACTACGGATATTCCATCGCAAACACTCAGACTCCTCAATCTTGTTAACTTCGTTGATATCGTGTGCAGTTAATCAGTAATACATTGTTAACCCTTTGAACTCCTTTGTCGAGTGTAACTCGACATCGATTTTATTCACAGGTACTCCTATGTCGAGTCATACTCGACATTTACAAATTGTCAGTTTAAATATGTATTATATTACACGTTCTATTTCGAACCACTGAATTGTACGGACCGAAAAATACACAAGTCTGTAAAACCTAGGCTGGTATCATTTCTTTATATAGTCTTACAAAAATAACAACGTATAAACGTATTTTTAATCCCTTTTTGGAGTGAAGCTATTTATGTGAATACAGAATTTCCCGTATAATTGTATCGGCGTACGGGATCGTGAAATCATTTTAAATCGGGTTAACGGGAGTTATCATCTTCTCGAGCACAATATTTATGAGCGTAACTTGAATAGAGGTACTCTGAAAGGGAGCGAGATAGAGTATCGGTCAGGTATCCATCAGTCAAGTACAATGAAAAACAAAAAATTTGTTGTTTCCGTTATAAGATGACTCACACTCTTCACACTTACCTTATCATACCTTATCTTACCTTACTTAACTTACCTTATCTTTCTCACTAGTCAGTCGCCAGTCGCACGACTGCATTGAACTCGCTTCGGCGGAGCACGATGGGGATATGTGGTGGGTATACGAATTTTACACAGTCTAAGGGCGGAAAACGTTACATTGATCGACAGAAAATGTAACAGTATATTCTTAAAGGTTCATACTTTATGAAAAATGCAATAAGAAAGTCGATTTTTTAAAAGTTCATAAGTAGAATTGTTGACACCCGCTAAAGCCGCGTCAATGGCCTGCACCGTAAACCTAAAAGCGTAATTACCGTTTAAAACACTGCGCGACACATCTGATGAGCATGCCGCTAATATTCGAGGATATCTAAGAATTGACGCCCAGTAATAACCTGAACAGTCCTACGACAGACAAAGGAAACCGGCTCACCGTCCAGGAGACAGCACAGGTAGAAGCGTCGCGACGACCTCTTCTTAGGGCCCTCTTCCCCCTCCTCCTCAAATATCGGCGCATGCCACCAGCCAATCAAAATGCACTTATATTTGAATTTTAGACATTCCGCCACCTACGAAGGTGACAACTAATTTGTGTACAGGATGATTCACGCAACAGTAACAAGCCATATCTTTCTTTTGGTTGAAGTTAGAAAATAATGTTAGAGGAGCAAGATGAATGGTTCAATGTGGACTACATATTTACGTTGATATTCTTTTCGCAGGTGCAATAATGCATGTGCATTTAGTAGTAGCACTATTTTTTTAAATGCAAACCTTCCCTTTTTTGCCCACAGCGAATCACCCTGTCATTCTACGTAAAAAAGTATTAGGGTAACATGGTCAAAAAATGATTAGTTCGTGAGATATTTAAATTAATGTATTTATTAACCATATGCGGACGCTACGTGCGGCCGAGTTGCAGTAATACACACTGAGCCATTGCACCGAACGCCTATGGGCGTCTACAGTACACGACGAGTGTGTATCTCGAACGCTTTGCCATTGCATCCTAAACATTACATACTTTTTCATTGTTTTCACAAACAAGGTGATCTCTGGTTATTGTTATGCAATAAAAATAAAGTCTTTATTATTTATTTTTCTCGTGTATGAGCTTCCTTAATGAAAACATTTATTTAAAACTACCATGCCCCGGACACGGCTACGTCCGCGATTTTTTCTACATACAGAATACCGAATATTGTTTTTTTTTCTTATATCTTGTAGGTAGGCGGATTTTCTTTTGAGCGCTTCTTGTGAAGTATTTACATAGCGGTAGAATGAAGCGTTTGAGCATCCCCTTTAATAAACATATTTTTGCAAAATATCTAGCGAACTAATCATTTTTCGACGATGTTACCCTCATACTTTTTTACGTAGAATGACGAGATGATTCAATATAAGTAAAGGAAACAGAAGGTTTCTATTTAAAAAAATAGTACAACTGCAAAATGCACTTGCATCATTGGACTTCAAAACAAATATGATCGTGAATATGTAGCTCACATTGAACCATTCATCTTTTTCCTCTATCATTTTTTTTCTACTTGAACCGAAAAAAAAAGATATGGCTTGTTACACTTGCGTGACTCACCCTGTATATCGAAGAAGGGCAGTTACGTCCGAACCATCTAAGAGTAAACACTTCAATAATATTATACCATTCGCTAGTGACCAGTTCTAAAATAAATCAGTTTTTCACACTTTAAACGCAACTTCTCTGCCTATGTGACTTATTCAAAGCGGCTCTAATACATTAAGTTGTGTTAGAGATAGTACGACCGTTTTGTGAACGCGAGTACTACGAGAGGGCCTAGGCATACATCCTGCGACCAGGATCGTAGCTCAACAAGAATGATCCCTTAAGACCTCATTGCGTAAGTTTCGCGCTATAAATGTGTACACAGCTCCTGGCCATCGAATTAGGACCACATGCGAAAATTTCAGTTTTCCACCTTAATCCTATAGGGTCATTCCACGCCAAATCCATCACTTTTTGACGTCGATGTCAGGGATTTTGTTCAAAATGAAACATGGTGTAATGCCCGTGAAATTAGGCGGGGTTTAAGTCATCATTTTACTGGTTTCGGTTTGTTTAAAAAATACGGACCTTTGAATTTTGCAATCTTTGCCTATTTTGACGAAAACAGAATTTTTTATTATTTAGAATTTACTTATGAATTTTTATCTCGGAAAGTATTTGTCGGATTGAGTTCGTTTTTTTCTGTTTTAATCAAGAAGGTTTGGCTTATTGTAATAATATTTTGTTTAATTCAAAAATTAGTTTTGTAATATTAAAAATTATAAACAAATTTTTATTTTGTAAATTTCTCCTTGAAGGCAACCAGGTTTTATATTTAAAAAAAATATGACCATATTCCTTGAAATTTTACCTACAAAATAAGCCCTCAATCAGGATGGAGTCTTTAAAATTAACGTCGCAATGAGCATTTTTAGTCCTCATTGCAGGTAAAATAGGGTACGAGTGGTACAGTCAGCCGACCGTAATGGCTGAGCGCGCGGCGGCACCTGAAATGGGGGCTCACCGGTCTTTAACACCTCATTGCGATGTTAATTTTAAAGACTCCATCCTGATCGAGGGCTTATTTTGTAGGTAAGATTTCAAGGAATATGGTCATATTTTTTTTTAAATTTAAAACCTGATGGCCTTCAAGAAGAAATTTACAAAATAAAAATTTGTTTATAATTTTTAATATTACAAAACTCATTTTGAATTAAAAAAATATTATTACAGTAAGCCAAACGTCGATTAAAATTAAAATAAAAACAAACTTAATCCGACAAATAGTTTCCGAGATAAAAATTCATAAGTACAGATTGCAAAATAACGACACCCCCCCCCCCCCCCCCCCCCCCCCCCCCCATTTCATAGGCACTACATCATATTTCATTCTGAACAAAATCCCTCACATCGACGTCAAAAAGTGATCGATTTGACGTGGCATGAGCCTATATCATCAATAGCAGATTGTTCTTGGCTGCCCAAATTATAACTACATACATAGACGACCAATGTATATGTTGCAATTGATTTATTACTACTGTGAAAGTGGTGGACGGAGCAACATGTCACAGAGCCAAATACGTCACAGAGTTTTTGTTATCGAAAAACATCCCCGTACTCCCGTGGCCAGGCAATTCATCCAACTTGAATGCTATCGAAAATCTCTGGAGCCTATTCAAATCACTCGTCCACTCATCATCGGTCACCACATCACAGGATTTAAAAACAAAAATTGTAGATATTTGGCTAAATAATGAAGACATAAAGGATATGATAAGGTAGTGTATTCGTAGCATGTCAGAAAGAATACAAGCTGTAATTAAGGCAAGTGCGGGAAACACAAAATATTAACATGTATGTGTGTAACACATTGATAGTTAATGAACTTTGTTATTAAAGTTCGATCAGGCTTTTCAATTTTACTAAGAACAGAAAGAATGTAGAAAATTATGAGTTGTCCTAATTCGATGGCCAGGGGCTGTAGTTATGAGTGTAGAAGTTATGGATACGAAGAAATCGGAATCACAGAGATGCGAGCGAGAATTAATATTAACAATTGCACTCGAAATCTTTTGCATCTAATATACATACTTTACAAACGCAAGCATAACTGACTTCAATGAGAGGGTTTATCTTATTCCAATCTACTTGTTCCAGCGGTAGAATGCTTGTAAATTGGACACATTGTGGAATCCCCGTATTTTTTTTATCAACAATCAGCCACGACGAAAGGGTAAAAACAGCCCTTAAATTTGGGGTTGCAAAACGTACATATTTCGTCGTACATTTCGAAAACTATTCGTTGTAGAGAAAATATTCAAATACATGACTTGAGTATTTTTGAATGTTAAATTCGTACATGTAAACAGATTTATAAAAAATTCATTTGCTTAAAAAATATATTTATAATTTATATTGTTTTATAATTTTCTTTGTCAAATATTGATATATAATCATGACAATTTGTATACGTGAATTATGAATTAATATAAAAAATACGGACTTATTGAAACTTTTAATTTCGCCTTTGTAATAAATAGATATTATTACATACGCTATAACAACGCGATAAAAAAAGGGTTTAGAACCTTAACGGAAAGTACTCGTCAAACGGAGGAGAAAAGGACTAATAAACAGTGGTCGAAAGAGAAATATTTTCAAAGTTATAAACAATTTTCCGTTTCGGTTAAAGCGAATGGCTAGCTCGCTTCTGGTGCTCTTGCACAGGAAGAAAATAAGGGAGTATCTGCCCTCTTCTCACTTTATACACACGTATCATAACACAAATTTATTTTACCATTATGTTCCGCCAGAAAAATGTTAGTTACACACCCTCGCGATCAGTGCACGGTTACAGAGAGCGAATACAAAACTTTCACAGTGCCATAAAGTGGCATTGTATTACTCGAGTCAATAAGCGGGAAAAATGAATTTAATATATGGACGTGCTAATGGAAGCACTGCAGCAGCACGAAAACATAACGGGCAAAATATTCAAATCGGAGGATACTATCTCACACATTGTTTAAAAAACTTCACCAATGCCTTTGCGAAACCGGTTCATTTGAAACACGACATGAGGGTTCAGAAAGACCCAAGTCTGTTTCGTTTCGCAATTCTGTAGTATGAAAATGTGCAGCGTGTGTGAATATGACAGGAGAGCATGTAGAAAACCTTTTGTTATCACAAAAAGAAGCAAAGGTAAGATAATCCATTGTTTTTTTGCAGTACAATAACAATAGCTGCTGAAGCGAACAAGCCACTTGCTTTAACGGAAACGAAGAATTGTTTGTATCTTTGAAAATCTTTACTTTTCAATCCATGTTTATCAGGACATTTTTCCTTCATTTGACGAGTACTATCTACCCTTGAAGTTCTGAACCTTCTTTTTACCACCCTGATATAGCGTATGTAATTATATTTATTATAAAGGAGAAATTAAAAATTTTAATAAATCCGCATTCTTGGTATTAGTCCATAATTCACGTATATAAATTTTCATAACATATCAACGTTTTACAACAAAAATTGTAAAAAATATTAATGTTCAATATATTTTTTAAACAAATGAATTTTTTAGAAATCTGTTTACATATAACAATTTAGCATTCAAAAACACAAATCGCACATTTAAATATTTTCTCTAGAACGAATAGTTTTTAAGATAAACGATAAAATACGTTTTGCAACCCCATCTTTGAGGGCTGTTTTCTCCTTTTCGTTATGGATGAGTGCCGATAAAAAATATGTATTAAATATTTTTTCAAATTCTAAGATAAGTGCCATTAATATCGCCTAGTACATAATATCGCCTACCCGTAATATTTTGAAACAAAAAGCGTTGGCAGAAATCGGCAACGGACTAAAGTTGTAGCCAAATATGTATAAAGAGATATATTTTATTGACAGCGTTACTGTAGCAATGTTTAACGTAGGAGACATATTGTAATAAATTTCAATAGCGTAAAGAGTGCGGAAATCTATTTCGCTGTGACAAATTTAGATTATATTGAGAGAAAGTAAGTTTAAAAATTATACTGATGCACGAATATTTACCGGGAGTTTCTAATTAATGACATATTTAAACAATTTAATCGATTCGTACAGTTTTGTTAACAGAAATAATTATTTTGTATCTTGGCCGACGTCAGAATTGGGTAAAAATTTAATCAACGATTGACGATTAAATTCCTACTTTAGTCGTTAATCGGAATTAACGATTAAATTCCTACTTTAGTGGTTAATTGCGATTAACGATTAAATACTTTTATTCATTAATTGTGATTAAGGATTAAATTCCTACTGTAGTAGTTAATTGCGATTAACGATTAAATGGGTTTCAATTTTAATCGTCAATTAGATAATTGATTTACGATTAATTACTGATATTCTTTCTGTGGTCAAATTAATATTTTGCAGCCGAAACAGTTGACAATAAAGTCACAAAAATGACTACGCATCAAATGACAATATAAAATAACAAACAATATGTGTAAACAACAAACTGTTAGAAATAAACATATTCTTATTGAACTATATTTCTGTTGTTTCTGTCTCTTTATTACAATGTCAAAATTTAATAAAATGATAAATACGGTAATAATAAATCTAAATAGAATTTTAATTTAATTCAAATTTTAGTCAAATTCCATTTAAAAGTCAGCAACTGATAATTGATGATTAATTTTCTTTAACCGACGATTGACGATTAATTTTCTTCATCGACGATTAACGACTAATTTTAACGATCGATTAAATTAATCACCGATTTTTTGACGATTAATTTTTTTAATCGTAAACAATCAATCAATCAAATTAAAAGTTTCAATCGATTAATGCCCAACTCTGGGCGACGTGCTCTCAATATCGCCTACCAGAGGTGTCCACATTACCACCTAGGTGATATTGCATGAAGATGATACATAATGTTTACATTGTAACAATAATTTCAAAGATGATTGTAATGGAGAGCAGTGGTTTTAATGTAGCATCAGCTACAGGTGGGAACATGAAGTTTGCGGAGCTATGAAGATGAACTTCATTTATCCAACTTACAGACGAAATCGTTCAAAAATAAAATTGTGATTATATTTTTGTATTTTTTAAACAAAAACATTTTTTAAATACAATACTAATAAAAATTATTTGATAAAAACACATAAATATATAAATTAATCAAAATTTCTCAGGTGGGCGATATTAGTGGCACTTTCTCAAGAGGCCTATATTTGCTTGTCTTCCATTTTCTTAATCTTGATTAAAAATCTTTACATTTTCACTGTTTTAACCTAATGTATATTAAACACAAATACTGTTTCTAGTTTGAGACTAATTTGATATAAAAGTGTCTCTTGCCCTTTACTTGAGAACGATTTCAAATTTGGTAGGCGATATTGGTGCACTTACCTTATATTACACCAAAGTTACATAATAATCGGAGGGGGGCACTTGCGAAACATCCCTTGTGAGTTAGGAATAAGTGTATACATGTATAGCAAAGTTCATAACAACACACCTGTACAGTTTTTTAAGAGGAAACCTTTATTAAGTAAGTTAACGATGTCAGTGGACTTCAACATGTCTGCTCACAGTTACCCGGGCCATTGAATAAGACGATGGGGACTAGTTTCGTGGCCTACTAAATATGTAGGTCACTGAATCTTACACCAAATGATTATTTTTTCCGAAGATAGAGAAAGTAGTTGTTCTACGTTACTGAATAAAAAACCAGGGCATTTTAAAAATCTACTGTAAAATACTGTTACCATCGGAAAGCGACTCACCTAATGCCATATATTTGTTAGAAACTTCTGTTGAGAATCATGTATGGAATGCGGAGTTAAATTTCTAACATTTCACAACGAAACATCCGGTACACTATGATACATCTTTTGAACAAAGTAAATTGGTTAATTTTTACAATGAGATCGTCATACATATACTTTACATGTGCTAAAGTTTCTTTAACATTTCTTCGAGAAGCAACTGACTTTATTAACATATAGGTATACGTCATACAAAAAACTTGAAAAATTCGATTGCAAAATTGTAGAGCGTGAAATACTCGGGGAGTTGTGTGTCGGAAGTTGCACGGAATGAATCATCAGCGTGCTACACAGAATCATTTCCACGACTTGATTTCGTCATCGTCTCTTACAACTTATCAATTTAACTTTCTTATATTCGAAAGAATGACGATTAATTTAAGAATTCCCTTCATTTCCACAAGGTCGGAATGCCAACGAAATTATGTCATTCATTTGATTACAGGATTGTTTTTTTTTATATTAACTCCAAGATGCTTTACAATTTGTCCAGTAAGGAGATTCGGTAAATTGTTTTAACAGTGTTGTGCGTTAATATCACGTAGACGCATTTCTCATTAGAAAGCATCTACAGGATGGACCACGAAGCGTCATCAGCTTATATTATTCTGCTCTTAGCGGTTTGATCGGAAGTTTTTTTAGCTAAAATAACATGGTTCAAGGAGAGCTTTAAGATGATTGTACCAAATTTTTTGTCAATCCTTTTTTTCCAGAGTCATCAAGGTCACCTTCAGTTTTTTATAGGTAAACCGACAATGTTTTTACACCCATCTTTTAGGAGATACTGAAACGAATTCGGCAAGCATCATAACAAATACTTTTTTCCGAATCTAAAAAGACTCAAGAAAACTCCTAGTTGGAAGAATTTTGCAAGCCACACTGTTGTATACTTTCCAGAGCTGTTGATAGATTAGTATTAGTTATTATTGACTTGATCTCTCGCGTACTTTTTGTGAACATTTCGTTCTGTACCTTGGAACATATTTCAATTGTAGATGCATGCTTAACCATCAATACAGACGTCATAGAAAGAACTAAGCAGTAATTTCTTAATCGTTTACGCGAGTGTATTGTTGCTAGTGGACACCATTTTGAGCATCGATTCAATTAAGGTAAATGATATTTTTTTAACGTTCCTTTGGTTTAGATGAAGAAGAAATACACTTTATGGTGCTTGCCGAATTCGTCTCAGTATCTCCTAAAAGATGGGTGTAAAACAATTGTAGGTTTACCTATAAAAAACTGAAGGTGACCTTGACAACTCTGGAAAAAAAGGGTTGACAACAAATTTGATACAGTCATCTTGAAGCTCTCCTTGAACCATGTTATTTTAGCTAAAAAAACCTCCGATTGAACCTCTAACAGCAGAATAATCTAAGCTGATCACGCTTCGTGGTCCACCCTGTATACAGAGTTACAACGTATGTTGTTCAAGAAGAAGCTCGGTGGGATGCTTTCTGTGCAGTCTTCTAGATAAATTTACTGCATATAGCTTTTTAGCTGGGTCGCTAGGGTGATCGTTTAATCTTGTTTTGTATTTTCTACATAGGCGTGCTATTTTATCTGTTACGGATTTAACCTTAAGATCTTCTCATATTTCGTCATTACGCACATATCATGGTGCATTGACTACCGTCCTAAGTATGATGGATTGCAATGCTTCTAACTCAGTTATGTGGCTTTTAGATACCATACCCCGCAATTCGATTCCGTATATCCAAATTGATTTAATTATTGTTTTATGTATTAAAAGTTTGTTATCTACGTTTAATTTGGAGTATTTGCTGGTAAGCCAGTACATATTTTTCCTTTTAATGCGAAATTGGTCTATCTTGGTTCGTATAATGATGCGTCCATGTTAGTCGTTAATCTAACAAGGAACACTATTCAATTAATGATTAAATCGCACAGATTTTTCTATATGTATCAAAAGTATGTCGCAAAGGTCACGAAAATGTAAATTAAAAATGCTACCAAAAGCTGGTCTGACCTTGAGAGACCTGTCACTAAAAAGTGAAGTATCACGAAAGTAAAGTGTAAAGTCAACTTTGAACTTACAATTAATCCTCTAAAATATTAAAACTGTATATATGTGCATACGACAGAAACGTTGTATTGGAAATTAAAAGAACAAAATTTAGTGAAGATTATGTAGATTGTAAATTGCCTGAAATTCAAAAATTGTATTTTCGCATAAAGGCAGATATTTGATCCAAGAAGTGTGAGGGTCTACAATACGTTCAGTTAGTCGAATCAGTAGCTGTAAACAAATGCTCGTGACGGCATTTAAGCGTGACAGAGGTGTATTCAAAGTTTTCTGATATTGTAACACTTTCCGTGCGAGATTCTCGAACTGGGTGTTATGGCTACAGAAACTTTGTCGTATTTCTATTTATTCCATTATGCTGTGCAATCATTCGTTGTAAATACGAATATAAATAACACAATAAAGAAAACAAGTTCTAAACAATTAATACTATTTTACTCTCAATTTGATTCAAGATTAAGCAAAGATACAGACTACAATGATTTTACATGTTTTACAAAATAATAGAGATCCCATCCTGAACATCAACAATCGACTAGCGTCTGCCAGCCAGTAAGTGGAGCCGCGCATCTCTTCCGTGCTTAGCATGCGAATGTTTTGTTTACAGCTACTGACTCGACTTGTTGAATAGGATACAGTATCTGACAATATCCGAGTGATATTCTACAGTTATTGGGCTATCGCGCATGAAACTGTCGACGGAGGTAGTCCAGTGTTTCCTTGGCTTATGGTAGGTATAAAACATGAATTATTCAAACTGGCATATATTGACATCAAGGGGCAAGCATTGTTCAGTTCTCAATCCTTTAACTGCTGTTGGCGCTTAACAAAGCTGCTCACGGTGTACTGTTAACGCCCATAGGCGTTCGGTGCAAAGGCTCACTACGTACAGCAGTCGCTCGGCCGCACGCAGCGTTCGCTTCGTTTTCAAGTAGCCTGCAGTCAAAGTGTTAACCGTAGCACTTCCAAGGGGGGGTTCTTCGAACCCACAAGTCGAAAAACTTTAAAATAGAACTACACCCGTCCCTCAATTTACGCGGCACTTTTTTTACGCGAGTAATTGTTTTACGCGGCAAATTTACCTCAATTTACGCGAGACTTTTTATACGCGGAATTGATTTACGCGATCTTATTTTACGCGGTCAGATATGTATATACATACATATTTTCCTATAAGTTTTAAAATTGACAGTTTTATACAGTCAGTATTGTGAGATTGGTTGGCGGAACGCGTGACGCAGAAAGGAATTTTAAAAATTTACATTCACAATGAAAATGAAGACGAACTTCCAAATATTTCAAGCGATGAAGATGATGAGTTTATGCCAATTAAAAAGAAAAGGCTTATTGTTTTGAATTACAGTAGCGATAGTGACATCGAATAAAACTTACATACTTCTGTTTTCTGAAATGTCTTACTTATTTTTTTGTTAAGTTATGTGAAATAAATATGTACACATATATTTCTAACACGTTTACTAGCTTTTGTTTCCAATATTTTTCCTTTTATACTGACAGATTCAATATACACGATTTTTATTCGCGTAAATCAAATCCATGTGGAACAGATATTCGCGTAAATTGAGGGACGGGTGTATTTCCTTTGGGTAAAAAATTCTCAAAATATTATTTATTGTCGTATAAATTTTTAAATTTGATATTCTAAAATCCTACCTGTACGTGAAAAACACTGTGTACAGGGTGTTTCCGATCTGGTGGTACAACCGGAAAGGGAGTGAATCTACATGAAAAAATAAGTCGAAAATGCAGAGTAAGGTTTTTCGTACGAGGCTTTATTTCCAAATAAATCGATGTTGAAGATTCGTCCTGTACACTTCCACTTAACTGTTCTATAGACTAGGTTTTGTTGCGTTTGCATTCATGAACTTCATCAGTGTCATGGTTTGTTCTCGTTTCCGACTCAGATTATCAAACTTTGTCACTCTGTCAATCGAAAGAACACCGACATGATCCCTGCGGTAGGTACTACAGACAGTAGGCACAAGTGTGAACGTGTGTAAGTGTATGCAAACTCGAGGAATCTTCAACATCAATTTATTCGGAAATGAAGTCTGGTACGAAAAAATGTCACTCTACATTTTTGACTTATTTTTTCATATACAGTAGAATAATAGAATGTAGAACCTCGATTATCCGAACTGTAATCGGTAACGAGATGACTCACATTACAACTATGTTTCGCATAAACATGGTAATTTTGGTTTAGAACATAAAAGTACACGGTGAAATAAAATTAAATACACAGTGCCATTGGTGATAATTTTAATTTTTAATTAACTTGGAAGAGGATTTTTTGGATGATCGGTGTTCGGATAATCGAGGTTCCACTGTAGATTCACCCCCTTTCTGGTTGTACCACCCGATCGGAAACTCCCTGTATAAGAAAATGATAATGAACTACTCGCCGCTATATCGACGACACACGAAGCAAACACTTACACTATTCTCATTTCCAAAGAATAACAAACGACCACAGAAAAAAGAATTGATCAACGCCATATACGTAAATCAAAACCATGTATGTAAAACACATTTAATGAACATGGCACTTTGCTATGTATGTTTGACATCAGAAAAATCAGATTCAGACTAGTATCATGTTAGTACACTATTTTGTAATACCATTTTATTCCGTAAGTACATACAAATAAAGATAAATTTAATGCAAAAACATATGTTATCTGATTCAGAAACTATAAGATACTCAAATGTTATAAACCTTTCTTCAAAAAACAATTTTTGTCAGAATGAATGTATAAGAAGTATGAGTTCGAGGAATCCCCCCCTTAAGCTTCCACGTGACGGCTCAGGGCCGGAGTCCTAGAGCTACTACAAACTTAGAAACTTTAGAAGTGACTAAAATATTGTGGTGGTGCATTTTTCGAAATAAGGATCCGCGACAAATTAACACGTGCAACCCGGCGCGTTTTTTTATAACCTGCATGACGGGGCGGCGTGTAATTATGTGGGTTGTTCTTCTGGCGGCACTTGTTTGCTTCACTGCTTGTTTTCATTATCAGTGATTTGCTGTTAGTTTAGCTTATTATAAGCAGTGAATGTAAAGTAGGTGGGACCCACCGGTGGGTCACGACGCCTGATGGTGTAAATTAGATGTGACACACCGGTGGGTCACGCTGTCAGACAGAAGCGCAGACTGTGACCCACCAGTGTGTCACGCCGGGTTGAACGTGTTAAATCAATTATATTTGATGAGTACCAAGATGGAGTTATTGTTAGTGCACTTGAAACCGTAGTGTGAATAAATGATCGATTGATGGATGGAACAACCTGAAAGGATAGCCAGAATTTGGTTGAAAAAAATTCCTTTCTGGTGTGCAAAATTTTGTGAATGAAACACGTGATCGACCGGACTGTTTGTTGGATCATGAAGTTTTGCAGCAATTGGTGGAATCTGATGTTCAGCCAGCCACTCGAAAACTTGCTCAGAAATTCGAAGCCTTTTATACAACAGTCGTACGAGGTTTGCGGGAAATCGGTATAATTAACAATTAAGACTGATATCGGCGCCTATAGGCATTTGACAAAACCGCTCACCGTCTACTGCCGACGCCTATAGGCGTTCGCTGCAATCGCTCATTATGTAGTGTTGCAGCTTGCTCGCACGCAGCATTCGCCTCGTTTCCAAGTAGTCCGCAGTCAAAGGGTTAAAAAACTTGACCAATGGGTACCGCAGGAATTGTCGCAGGCAAATAGTCAGAATAGGTTCTGTACAGCGTTTTCTCTTCTTCATTGACAACAAACCGAATGTTTTTTTCTGAATCATTTGGTAACAAATATCGAAAAGTGGATACTACACGTTAACTCTCATCCGTCCCTCACTTTCTCAACTGAATTTGTCCGTTGGTGTCAAATCGACACAATGATAAAAAATTAATCGAATGAAAAGATAAATAGTTAAATTTGCAAATTCTCTGACACAAAATAAACAACTGGAACTTCAATACATTCAGTACATTCAGACATAAGAATATTCACAATGTTCACAAATAATGAAGCGATATGCAAGGCATACTGCTCTTTTTGCATTTATCGCAGTTTTGTGAGAAAAATGTGTCGAATTGACACGAGGGACGGATGAGGGTTAACAGACGAAGATTTTCATCATAGTTGAATGCTGGTGAACCTCCACGATTAGCTCCAAAACAAGTTTTTCATCCGAGAAAGTTTACGCCTATTGTACGTAGTCTTGCCATAAGTTCTGTCCCTCATAAAGAGGCACTTAATTGACAGTGAAAATCAAACAAATGTAAAGAAATGTATATTATTTATTCTTTATTAAGTGAACAATATAAAAAATATAAAAACTATTCAAAATGTCCACCCTTTGCCTTTACACAATTCTTCAATCGGTCCGGCCATTCGTCTAGCCCCGCACGCACCACTTCTAGCGGTATCGAGGCTGCTGTCATCACCGAATCGGCTTTTAACACTTCAATATTTCGGTGAGGCCTAGAGCAGGCCTTTTACTCTAAAATATTCCACAGTCGGTAGTCCAAAGGATTGAGATTTGGGCTTCCTGAGGGCCAATTTTCGACGGCGATAAATTTGGGCAAATTCGCCACCAACCAGCGTTGTGTGGACTTCGCTTTGTGTGCCGGCGCTGAGTCTTGCTGGAATATCCAGTGCTTTCCCGCGAACAAGGTATCACTTAAAGGCTTCACTACCTTCTCCGAAACGTCACTTTGGTAGTTGGCTACACGTGTTTTGATCCCTTGCTCGCAGAAATGCAGTTGAGTGACGCCGTCGTACGACACTCCCCACCAAACCATCACTGAAGCCGGGTGGTGGCCTCTTTCCACCTTCGGAATTTTCTCAGTGGCTTCCCGAGAGCAGTGAGCATAAACTTTATCATTTTGCCGGTTAAATTTTTCTTCCACCGTGAAAATTTGTTCATGTGTGAAGAGAATTTGCCGGTGACCACTGTTCGCGTGCTGCTGAAGCAACCTCTTTGCTCTCGTGGCTCTTATTTGACGTAAAGCAACTGTCAACCGGTGTCCGGTGATTCTTCGGTAGGCTCCAAGCCCAAGGTCTTGTTTGAGAATAAGCGACATTGTTCGTGGTGGGATTTTCATTTCCCTAGCCATGATTGTCTGTTTTCAGAGCGGATTTCGTCGAATTCTTTCAGCGACAGCTTTTATGGCTGCTTCTGTTCTCGTCTTACGTGGTCGACTGCTTCTTGGTCTGTCATCAACAGAAGACATCTCGTTGTATCGTTTAATTGCACGATAGATAAATTTTTGCGTTACATTTAGTGATTTTAAGAGATTGAGACTCTCGATTGGAGTTTTGTTGCATTTGTGTATCGCGATCACAGCGATACGGTTCTCTTTGTTACCCCGCTCTATGTTTACTGGGCGACGTATCGGACCAAACTGATTTGTATACAAAGTTTCAGGACTTATTTAAGCCACGTTAAATAAACAAACAAGTAACGGCCACGTGAAAATATTATAGAGGCTCTTGATGAGTAGGGACAGAATTTATGGCACGACTATGTATGGTGGACACAGAAAAGAATTATTTATTATATTTTTTAAGAACTGGATAAACAATATCAGCTGAAGAATACTCTGCTATGTTGCAAACAATGCAGGAGAAATTGAAAAAATGCAGCCGGCATTAGTAAATTGGAAAGGTGTGTTCCTTTTGCATGACGACGCTGGACCTCGCGAATGACGTTGCAAAAAGTGCATGAATTCAAATATTAAGTTCTATTTCATCCACCATGCTTACCTGATCTTTTCCCAATCGATTTTCATTTATTCAGGAGTTTTGATAACTTTATGAAAAAGGAACGATTCAGAAGTGAAGGGGCTGCAAGTGCTTTCGAAACTTTCATGTCGTCAAAGGACACCAATTACTACCTTAAAGCTATAAATATTTCCGTTAACTATTGAAAACGTTGTATACAAGCTGAAAGTAACTATTTTTATTAAATAAAATAGCAAAAAAAAAACAAAAAGAAATACTTATTTGAACTTCTCTATTTAAAAACGACAATTTCATATGCACCGATCTAATACTTTATGCATATTACAAATATAAGTGATTGAATAGTAGAAAACTGCAAAAGTTAACTGATACTCATCATTATACGATTGTTTTCTCTATAGTCAACTATACAATGGTTTCAGATGAATTAAATATGTCTTTTTACTACATGTCAATCTAGGGATATTGTATATAAAAAATAAATAATTATTAATTATTCTCCACATGTTTTCTTACTTTGTACCATCTCACTTTAATCTTTATTTCCAATAACTTATAATAAGTCGAAATTGAAGGAAAGTTGATGATGTTTTGCCAAAAGACATGGTCTTTATTACCAAGACTTACATACTTGTCTCATGTTTTCGGCATGTTTTGGAGAAACTCGTAATCGATAAGGATTCATTATACAGTAGGACCGCCGTATCCGCGGGGATTAGGTTCCAAGCCTAACCGCGGATACTTGAAACCGCAAAAGTAGTAGCGAACACTATATTTATACTGTATATACATGCTGTACATATCTGATAGGTATTGCCCACGATAAAGTTTATGATATAAATTAGGCATTGAAAGACATTAACAATAATAACGAATAATAAAATAAAATAATTATAATATAAAAAATAGTTAATGTTTCGGTCTGGGCAACACGAGATTGCAGCACGTTACTTAGAACTGTGCACAATTTTTGTTTCAGTATAAATTATGCATTATACGTACAAATAATGCTTTCATTTAAATTATGAATGTTAATTGTATTTCTGGAATTTTCTGTGTAATTTTCTTCGGACCGCGGATAACAGCGGATAATTGAAACCGCGGATGCGGGGGTTTCACTGTATATTTTATAATCATGTGTATATATCTTTTCTTTATACAGGTCAATGCAAACATATACATACACGCGCTAATATAGTTAATTTATACAAAGGTTCCTTCTTAAATTTATATTTCTCACATGTGGTATAAAGCAACAACGTATCAGGTCCACTGCATAAAATATGTGAAACTTTCTTACCAAATATTTTAAAGAGAATATGCATATGCCGTTAAAGAGTGTAAAATATTCTAATTAATAAAATGAAAAAGTAGCAATAGTATATCTCCCCCCCCGTTCGTTCTTTCTCTTAAATTTTACAAATTGAAGTTACATTACATAAAAAGTAGTTTTATAGAATACTTGAAAATGGCATATCGCAGAAAGTTTAAAAATTGATATAGTAAACGTGAAATGTAAAATACACAGATCCATTGATAAGAAAGCGCAACATCTACAGTGTGTAACTGTAATATTCGTGCACCACACAATTTTTACTTTGTCACATTTTAATTTTATCCATGAAGAAGAAAAGAATATTTGGTTGATTATTACATTAAAGTATTGAGTGTAGTTAACACGTTGAACACCGCAGTGAAGATGGCCATACCTAATCAGACACGATATAATTTATTATTTTTTACATAAATTATATGGAAAAAAAAGATTTGAGTATTCAACCGTGTTCTCCTGTTCCTACATAATTGTTTCAGTATGAAGTCTGCTCAGAATTTTGCAACAATTAATAATTATTTATTTAAATTATATTTGAGGTATCAGTCACCGGTAACCGCCACGGCGTTCAACGTGTTAATAAATGTATCAAGTTTATTTACACAATTTATAGTACTTGTTATGAAATCTATAATGTATGACTTTGAAGTTACAAAAATATTCGGACACTCGGGGATATAAGTTTACGCGTGACGTATTTTTCCAATTAACACGAATATTCCGTGTGTTTACACACAGAGCTGTAAATATAATGTAAGGCAGTGATGGCCAGTGGAGCTCCGGCCTTCCCCCACTCTAGGTCCATTCCCCTTGTTTAAGTTCCCTCCAGTTCGCTCCTCATTCCCCCTCAGTCCATCGTTGTCCTCGTCACAGCCTATATGAGGGGAATGCACCTAGAGTGGGGGAAGACCAGAGCTCCCGTGACCATCACTGATGTAAGGTCTTATAATGAGCACAGCGATGGAAGTGTGCTTGTATGGGGATGTATGTGAACAGCTGCAATGGTAAAGTTTGTTTTCACTAATGGACATACAGGATGTCCCACCAACTTCGTTTCAAATAATAGATGAAAATGTTCATCCTATTACTCTCGTTATGACACATGTTCGAAATGTCGGCCATTTGCATCAATACAACGTTGTAATCTTTGATGAACAAAGCCAAATATCTCAGGAATGCTAAGTTTTAGGATAAATGTACGTTAGTACTTTTATACTCAAAACTCGCTGTTCTATCGAAATCCAGCCTAAAAAATTGTACATTCCATTTAAAAAAACAAAATTGACCTCTAGATCTCCTTTACACCTCCACCTGTAAAGAAACTATTCATACTATATTATGTATTTCTTCATATCCTACAACTTTTATAAGTAACATTTTCGTGTATTGTTTGAAATAATGATGATATTCCAGATGGACGAAGTTGGTGGGACACCCTGTGTATGGACAGAATGGACAAAAATATGTATCTGAATATTGTAAAAACTAATTTATCTGATAATGGAGATTCAAACCACATTTAAGTTTTATTAGGACAATGACCATAAATACAAAGATCGCATTGCTCGAAAGTATTTATTATACAATCGACCCAAGTTATTACACCCTCCCCATTAATCCCCAGAATGAATCCCACTGAAAATGTACGAGACGGATTAAATTTACGGATCAAAAAAACGACAGTAACTTCAGAAGATAGAAAACATTGAAACAGAATACTGTAACTTCAAAGTCAGATATGATTTTATTAAGATAAATTCTATAATAGATATTATAAATTATATAAATAAAGTTTATACTCTTATTAACCAGACTCCATGCTTTAATGTAATGTACAGTCAAATATTTTCTTCGTCATGGACAAAATTACAATGCGACAAAGTAAAAATCGTATAGTGTTCGAATATTAAAATTACTTACTGTACATGGTTATGCACAAATGTCGATGAAACTACGGTGGTAGATCGAAGATCGAAAAACATTGAAGTAGCCATCAGTTGACCGATCAAGGATACAATTCCAACTTTGCACATTAAGATATGACACACGAAAAGATATCACTTTAACGTTTGTGTTGATCATTGTCGTTTTAACAAGGAGTAAGATAATATGAATAAGTTTATATTAAAATCATTATTCAAATAATAATTTATTTTATTCGATTAGGTGCTATTTTCAAAAGCTGACGAGTTATTTTATTTTAACAGACCAATAAGTATAATTTTTCTCATAATTATTTCGTTTTGTGATTCTTAGTAAACTGATATTTTACAGGACATTCAAAATTAGAAACGGCTTACAACTCAATTCGACTTTGCAGTAAACTTTAAGAAAAATTATTTCAGAATGATTTATTCGATCTTAGCCTAAAATAAAATTGAGTTTTCACAAATCGTTTTTAAATTAAAGGTAAGAAATCAATACAAATAATGCATTACCTCAAATATTATTTTTTATTTCATATTTCTAATCATATTTTTGAAATAAGTCAGTGAGATCTGTCCCTGTGATATTCCTTAATATATGTTAACATTAAACATCGTGTGTTGTGATACAGTTTCTTAAGAACTGTTATCCTTATAATTTTTACAAGTGAGTGGATTACTCAAGGATTATGGTTACAGATTTGTACCTTTCTCTTAACTTGCCAATGTCTATTATAAAAAATGCAACGACTTCGTTACATTATTCTAATATTTGTTACATACTTCCGGTGTACGAAAGTGTAGTATCTATAATAATCGTAAAAAGAAGTGTACGTGTATTGTTACTTTTATTTGGTTACAACTCTACTAAAAAGTAAGCTAAGAATGACAGAAAATAAGATATAAAATGAAATACAAGACAAGCAGGATTGCAAAATATTAAGTATTCTATAAACTAAGACAAAATGGAAAAAAAAACTTCACAGCCAACCAATAAAAAATTGCAAATTTAAACTAATCGCTCAGCAATCGATTGATTTGTAAAAGTTGCAAAAACAACAGTATTTGAGGAACTTCATCATAAAATACCTTGTTTAATGTTAAATATTTCTGAAATTATTTAGTATGTACGAAACGATCAAACATGGATGCAATATTTTTCTATCCTCGACTTAACTGCAAAAGTTTTACCAAAATCGGTACGTGATATCCTAACGCCTCGTGTGGTTTCGTTATTACAATAAAATTGTTTATAAAGCTTCAAACATTGACAATGTTAAAACGCTTTCGAAATTCCTTCGTTACCAAACACACGATCACGAAACAGATACAAATTTCTCTAAATTTCTTACATAACCGCCATCGTATTAATGTTTAAATTAAATGTATATCATCGCTACAATTTCTGTGGAGTCATCGTTTACTAGCATAAACGCACCATATCTCTATGTACACGATTGTGAGTATTGAAAAAATAAACCATATTCTTTTCACCGAGAGCACCGGACAATTTTCCTTAAGAAAAGTCGCACTCTTGCACGTATCTATAACCTTCCTTTGAAGCAAAGTATTGTCTACGATACGGTACCTCCATTTAAAAATATAACTTTACTGATTTACACATGGAAAGTAATCGTATGTTATATGTTCATGATAATTATTTATTTTTTTGTCATTAATATCATTAATCAGTAACAGACGTATAACTTGTTCTATTTTGTTTTCTTTTTATATTCCCGTGTCTGTTCTCCTAAAGTTTCGTTTTCTTTATCTGGTTTAAGTATCAAACAAACGTCTAACAATGACCCTTACCATTACACTCTTTGTTTAATCCTTAAACCAAAAGCATATTCTCCTAATTTGTACAAAGCAAGTCATCCAGCTTCGAAAGACCAGAACTTCAATCCTTTGAAACGTCACCGAATTCTTATGAAGTTTAATATTAAAATACAGTTTCAATTACACTAGAAAGAAAAAGAAAATTGTACCTGCTTAAGCTTATATATTATTCCTTGTCATGTAATTTCGAGAAATTGGGCTTTATGAAATGAAGATAAAAGAATTACATCACAAAGGATTAAAACTCCATCTTTGAAAACCCGTTTTACCTCTTCTTGGCACTTATCGTTAGTACCCACTATCTTTCCCTTCTTACTATTTCTTCATTTACAGTTCCGTCTTACAGTCGAATGCTACGAGAAAATTCTTCATAACAAATAAAATAATTTCTCCGCAATAAATCGTAATGAACTTCGATATTTCCTGTTGGGTCGTACTCTCGAGTATGCCAATCTTCCGTGCCGTCTTCTCGCGTCAGTTTCGCAATTTCACTCATCGTGAATTATGATGAAAAATAAATGTTACATGAAACAGAAATACAATACTGATGCGTATGCTCAACTAACAATCTGTATAATTCATGTTCACGCTTAATCATTTAATTTTTCATTATAAAGAATTGAGAAATCTCAACCTCTAGATTTATTATCTAATAATTAAAACAGGAAGCGAATACAAGCTTTGCCTTGGTCGAAGCACTGATGCTCTTTTTGGTATGTTACCGACGAGTAACGAATGTTGTACAGGGGAAGTTAATTCGAATAAATACAGACACGTATGTGTAAGAAAAAGGACTCGAATGTTGGCTATTTAATTTTGTATACACACTTCAACGATAAAAATGATCCACATACACGGTATTTCTAGTATAGTATATTTCACGTAGATAAGAAACTTTTGAGTAGAAAATAAAATAATTTTTAAAAATAGCATTTACATTATCACTTTTCAATTTTTTATGAACTTATTTTAACATTTCTCAGTTAATTGAAGAATATTATTCTTGAAAGTCTTATTTTGGTTGTAACAATGATTGTTTCATTACATGAAATATATTAACTAAGAAATATCCTGTATGCTGGCACTACAGTGTCCTCACAAATATCGCCCAACGTGAATTCTGTAGAAAATAACTCATATGTACTTGCCTATATCTATTTCTTATATGTCGCAGCCATTTACTCTTTCTTTCTGCTTTAGAAATCTATAAACAATTGTTATATTGCTAGCCCCGAGTCCTCGATGTTGCGTACGAATTATTTATAATAATAAATCACTGTGATACGTAACGACGCTTCAAATTCTTCGTCCCTCCAAAAAATTGTTGCAAAGAGACTATCTCGACTTCTTCTTGTTTCTTGCTGGCATGTACGAGAACATTGCCATATTCTCCGGATATTTCAGAAGCGCGAAGTCGTAACAACTTACAGGGTGCCCTTTCAAAATGTCCCGGTTATTTATCTTTTGCAAACGGAAAACAAAGTGCATATTCTGAAATCAAAACACTTATTCGAACAAACACAACGTAAAAAGAAATGTGAAATATATCGATACTAACATTCTTCCCTTATTAAACATCATTGAAATCAGAAATATTTTCTACGTTAAATAAATAATTACTTTTTATATAAAGAACTTCTGATTTCACCAAATTTAACTCGGTTATGAAAAGCAAAAACATAAGAAATTATAATGAAATTTAAATCATTCCTAGGAATTATCTAAAGCAATGTTTAATACATGACTACTTGAATAAATCGCTAAAACCGCTTAAATATTATCAACGATTGAAAGGCAATTTCGGAGCACACTTACGTACACGATAAGTTTGTAGAAACACTGTTATCCGCAGAAAATCAATCAAATTACGAACTAGTCTTTCAGGACACCCTATGCTATGCAAAAGTAGCTCACGAATAAAATTAAATCTAGAGTTTCAGTAACCTTCATTTACCCATTCCCACCAGTGCTTCGTCCATAAGCTCGTCATCGGTAATACACGGAGAGGCTGAGTGAGGCGAAGGTGGTATAACTCTTGGCGAAGGTGCAGGACTTTTTACAATATGGACACTAACGGAAGGACTTGCAGGAAAGGTAGGAGGAGGGGGTGGTGGCGTGTTCCTGCGGACTGAAGCTGCCTGGGTCATCGCCCTCTCGGGAATGCTCGTGAAGTTCAAGCTCTTGGCCACATCTTTCGGGGTAGAAAAATCCAGTAACATCTCCGCAGCCTCCTGAGATGTCGTTCCTGGTATTTCTGCACCGGTTGCTTTCACACTGATCGAAGAGCTTTCCGAGGGTACCGCCGTCCCTATGGTAGAACTCGAGGAACCTCCGGAAGACGGCATTTGCTGTTGCTGTGATTGTTGCTGCTGCTGCTGCTGCTGTTGCTGTTTCTTTTCATCTGATTTGTACTTTGTCATAGTTGCGTCCACCGGTTTAATACTCAAATTTAAACTTTCTGAACTTCCATTTCCAGAGCTAGAGGTATTTGTACCATTTCCACTAGCTATAGCGCCTGTCGTCATCAAGGTAGGGTACACGGGTTTACTGGTAGTTTGTGAGTCAGAACTTTTCGGTAGAACGGCCATTACTGAACCACTGCCACTAGCATCATCCTTGCCACTAGCTGTAGAATTCAAAGTACTGCTCAGAAACTGCGCGTTACTCCTGGTCATTGATGACTCCTTGCACGAATCGCGGGATTCATTCTCAGTTGACTGCATCGAAAGGTTCGTAGGAATATCCACATCATGCGTACTGCTACTGGACAATGATGGAAGCAACAGATTGTTGGTACTGTCCGTGCCAAGGTTCATGGACATGACTGAAGCTGCGTTTGTCATGGAAAGATTGTCAGGCTTTGTTTGTACATGATCTCGTCTACCTTGATTCGACTGATCCTCCGCAGTTACTTTGGAAGCTGTCGACGTGGTATTCGATAGTGTTTGCAATTTCCCCTGTTCTGTCACTTGCTTAGTTGCGAGATTGTCTAGAACCTTCCCAGTATCGGGTAGCAGGGAAAGTTTCTCTGATTTCTTCTCATTAGATTCAGCATTGGTTCTGGCAGACAATTTTGGAATTTGAAATTTAGTATCTAATTGCTTCATCAGCCCTTCGACAACCAACTGTGGTGCTATATTAGGTAAACTTGATAAATTTGACATGGAAGCATGGGCAGCTAACAGCTTGAATGCTCTTTCGCTTTCACTTTCTTCGCGTAGACCAGAAGGACTGGATTTTTTAGTATCTCCAATACCTTTCGAGGGAAATACACTCTTATCACCGGATTTCGACAAACGGGACTTATCACGATTTCGACTGAGATCCGTCACGCCTGAACTAGTCGTTTTTGGAGCGCTTGTAGAAGATTTTGAAGACATAACGTTCTTAGAAAGTAATCCGCTGCTACCGCTACCTCCCACGGTGATCCCTCCAGCGCCATTACCACTGCCAGAATTCGATCCTGACATAGATTTTAAAGCTGACAGCATCTTCTGACCTACTAACGCTGCTTTGCTTCCACTACTGCTGCCAGAACCGGAAGACGAAGAACCGGACAACTTTGGAGACGTTTGAGACGGAGGTTTCTTCGATGCGGGACCGGAACTTACCGCTGGTTTCAAGCCAATGTGCGTTTTCGGTGAACCATTACCTGACATCGATGTCGACGAAGCAGATGAACTTGAAGATGTTCCAGTTGCAACTGACGCCGAAGACGAGGACAATTTAAGATTGGTTCCGGACTTCGAGTCTTTTGTGCGAGTTTTATTAATTGTTATCTTCATTCCATCAGAACTATGCTTTACCATGTATTCCGCAGGATTTTTCGTGTCTATAGAAGAATTTTTACTAACGCATTTCCCTTCGGTGACTTTGTTCGACGAACTTCCAACGCTTCTTTCTTTCTGACCGCTTGAATTACCGCTTCCACTAGTTGCAGATTTTGTTCCACCATTGCCACCGTCGTCTGTACAGTGTTGAGCATTTTTTAATTTATCGATAACGGCACTTAACGAGCCTTTTCGATTTCTCGCCTGTTGCTGAGCGATAGCTGATTTTCCAAGCTCTGAACTACCGGAAGGCGGTGTGCTACCGCCGCTACTAGACAAGGTGGACTGTGTTTCCCCGCCAGGAATTAATTCCAGTTGCTTCAACTTACCGCTAGAGGATTTCGTTTTAGGGCTCTGATGCCCGCTGGATCCACCAAACGCCAACGTCGATGTCTTTCTCTCCTTATCTCGGTTGGAATCTTTACTCGAAGACGAAGAGGAAGACTTTATTTTGGATTGTCCGGAATCGGTTGTTTTACTGGAAGGCGAATTCGCAGCAGATTTCAGAGCAGACATGCTCGGTTTACCAGTGCTTGCTGAACTACCGTGCTTCGGTGACGATGTGCCATGTTTTGGGCTCACACTTGCAGGTACGGACGTATGCTTGGGGCTACTGCTGTAGACCGGAGAGTGCTTTGGACTTTGCACTGGCTTGTTTGTTGACTGTTTCAATGTAGGACTGGACTTACCTACGAGAGCCAATGGACTGGTATGCGTTGGAGATGGACTAAATTTTCTTAAAGTTGTTGCAGGTGACGACGGCCGTGAACTCAAGGTTGGTGGTGATTCGGTTGGTTTAATGCTCACCGACACTGGTTTCGACAAAGGATCCTGTTTGGAGGGTATTTTATCCGGCGGTGGTCCCATAGGACTGTCCTCTCTCTTCCGCTTTCGTCTCTTTTCCAATTTTCCTTTATCCTCTGTAGACTTTCCCTTCGAACTTTTTCTTTCTCTACGCTCATCTGTCAGACTTTTAGACTGTGTTGGCCCTGCTATCGGAGTTATCGTAATAGAACTCGGTAAAGCAGTCTGTGGTGAAGATGCTATCGGTATTATTTCAATACCTGGCCTCCTTTCCAAACCCATCCCCGTAAGTACAGAGTTATAGTTCGTAGTTTGACCCAAACTACTGCTTGATATTGGGGTTATACTTACTGATGGTGGCATCAGATTTTTGTTTTCTTCAAATATAATCGGGCTCTTTTTTTCTTCCCTCTTCCTCGATTTGCGATCTCTCTTGATGAATTCTTCAACATCTTGCAAGTCGTGAACTTCAGTTATCTCACTCTCATTATCCAGATCGTAATCAGAACTTTTGTCCGTTCCCAAAATATCCGCGGGATCTAAATTGGAAAAATCTAAACCGCTGGTTAAACTCGTTGCTGAAGTAGGTGTAGATGTTCTTGTTTCGTTTAAATTTTCTCTGCCACCAGTAGGTGTACCCAGTGGCGTTGAATCTGAGCTAGAACTCTCTAACAATATTTCTGTAGCTTCATCCCCTTTCCTTTTAGGACTGCGCCAGATACCGTCGGCAGTTTTCCTTTTTCGTGTCTTCTTTGTACGTTCATTTAAAGGATTAGCCATAGAGTTTTTTGCTTGTCCAAGTAGTGCTCCTAATTGTAAAGGATTTAACATTGCAGTAGTTGTGGTATCGGATTGGCCGGAATACGACGGAAAACCGATACTATTCTCCGTTCCGGCATCTAAAAAAGACTGCTGTTGCTGCTGTTGCGATGATTGCTGTCTCCCCATACCTCCATTTCCATTATTTAAACCAGGTTCTTGCTTAATTTTTGTTTCACCGTTAGTAAAATCCGGCATTCCAGAACCATTCTGATTATTCTGATCCTTACCAGAACCAAGGTTAACATTATAATTCCCATTTCCGCTATTCATACTATTCATTGTGCTCAAAGAGTCTCGGCTCTCCCACGATTTCATAAGAATCCTCATCGTCAAAGGTATACTTAGACATTTCTGTAGAACTTTTCCAGTTAAATCTGATGTTTGTTCCGTGTTTGTTATACTTATCCCATACAATTTACATTTCAGTGCAGATATATCTGTTAAATCCAACTCTGCCGTCGCCATTGTCTCTTCGAAAGGATGCTCCAAACTTACCGATATGTGCTGCCATGACAAAGCGCTCACTTCAAATATAGTTGCGTGTTCTGGATCTTGTCGAGCCATAGGTCTAACGCAACTAGCAATTAAAGTATTAAATAGCGCTTGTTGACGTAAATATACTAAGATCTGTGGAACATGTGCAGGATGCGTAAAAGGAATGCTACAGACTAATACACCCTCCATGTTTCTATTCTCTGTCATAAAGTAGCAGTGCTGTTGATCCGGCAAAGTCTGTAATAGAGTATAAGTTTAATATAATAAATACATTTATTGTGTAATTAATATAAAAATTGTTTTACATACAACATAAAGTCCTCTGTTGTTTCGACAATCTAGTTGACCTTCACTGGCATGCTGAATAATCAAACTAAGCAATGGGTGGGGAGCAGATATGTCTCCACATTCAAGTTCTGTCACCTTTTGTATTTTTCGTACTAATTCCATACACATTGGCATTTTCTTACCAAGTTTCAATACAAAGCAAGCGGGTAATACCGATGAATTTGTACCAGTTAATGGAGCATAGGATGGCGTACTAAAATTTAATTTTCAATTAGGTAACAATCACATTGAATTAAAATTTTTTTTGACAAATTACACACCTTTTTCCAGTAGGACTTCTATTTACAGTTATGATACTAGATGTAGGCAACTTGTGAGCAGTCGAACCTTCCATACAAACTGTAACGGAATGGCCAATCTTCCGTTTAATAACTATATCTGAATTCAATACATCACAGGTACGATTCTCCTGGTCTATTAAATCATAAGGAGAAACAAAATATGTCAGTTTCATTGCATGACCTCCCCTTCTTCGTTCGAGAATTCCTGAAGAACAAAAAATAGTGTACACGACCATTTTCATGTTTGTTGTATAAAATAAACAGCATTATATTTGAAACTAACCAACTGGACTTTTATGAACAAGATTAAATGGTTCTTTTATAAATGTCTGTAATTGGGCCAAAATACCCAGGTCAGCCTCCAGTGACTGTAAAGCACTAAATGCTTTACATTTTACCTTCTTGTCAGCATTTAGTTGATATATTGATGCTAAACCTTCTAATTGTATCGTAAAATCAAGGAAGTCTCCTCGAGATAAACAAGACACCAACACATCACAGCTCTACAAATGTTAAATGGAATTTATTATCTATGTCTAACAAAAAATACTTTTAAGTAATCATTGTCTTATATAATTAAAAATTTATACCTGCTGTTCATTTTTTCCCTCATGATGAATTTTAACATCTTTCACTACACCTGTTGGCTCCAAAAGAACTTCCAAAAAGAACATATCTGAAGATATAAACAACTCTGTACCTGGTGGACCAGACATCATAAACTTTAAGCTGTAACCCAATCATACGACAAATATTGGCTAGTCATCTAGTTTTCTATATTATGAAATACGCAGTATACAAATATTTACCCTAACTGTCTGGTTAAACTCTCCAAGCGTTCTACCATGGATTGCAAAGAAGTTACTTTTATGGAATGTTGCAAAGTATCCAAACATTTTTGTAATTGGCCCTTTTCAGCACTATCAATCGCAAACCTTTTATCCTGTTAATAATATAAAAAAAGGTATACATACATGTATAATTAGCCAAAAATTATCATTAAAGAGTCAATGGTTAAATACAATGTAATTTATATATTTAAAATATATTACCAGCATAGCCATACGTAGATTTTTGGCAGTTTCCACCAAGGACTTAAATGTAGAAGCCTTGGAGCGTAATTTTTCCATAAGTAGTTCCATCTGCCACTCTTTCCCTTTATCCATTCCTGAACCACTAGTGGCAGAAGGTTGCCCACCTACGTTACAGTATTAGTATAAAATGTAGTGCAATAGTATCTTGAGTTATTCTAAATCATTGAGCAAGTAAAGTACATTTTCACTTTCAATAAATGAGATAAACAATACACTGTGATTGTAGAAAACTGTTTATTTACAAAATTAATTCTTCATATAAATGATAAATCTTATATTTTCCGACCAAAGTTTCATTTGTCAAATATTAAAAATATTTTATATAAAAATCCAAGTAGTATCAACATTTTAATTAGACTGTTTCATACGTTATGGAAATACAATAAAATGTAGAGTATTGCACAGAACAATTTTATATTTTACTTACTGAGGGGCTTTTGTCCATTCGCAACATCCATGTATCCCGTAGTGGATCACACGGATGTTGAAATCTACATATATACCAATATGCGTTTAGTATTGCAATATCACAACAACATAATTACACACTACATTGTGACAGGAGCTGCTATATTCACCTACCCCACGTTTTATCGCTTAACTGCTCCTAACCTTCACGTACAATATACTAACTATACTTAGAAGCCATACGTTTCTACGTATAGGCGTTTTCATCCATAGTATGTCTTAAGACGGGAAATTCTACAATATTTTACTGTGGCGTTTACTTCTGTATTTCGCCACCAGATGTCTCGTAGAAAACTATTGTTGCGTGACCATGCGGACCTAGCTTTAAAATAATACGGCATCGATATGTAAAATAGGAAGGAAATTTAAAAGTAGACATTTCTGTAAAGAATGATTGAGAAAAGTACTGTATTGTTACGGACACGCGAAGAAAATAGAAAGAGAAACCAATTAGCAGTTTCAATTTAAGTCTCAAATCTTTTGATATGTACCATGACCTTTGGTAATTTTTAAAAATGACGGATCACTATAGTCGCACTGACAATGTTAAGAAGTCATAAATTTCTTTCAAGGGTCGCTCTCTCGATTCCTGTCTTCGGAACAGAGCCTACTTTCCCTTCCTACACGTGCACTCTATTGTCGTAACGGAAAGGCGCATTTCCATCACGACTCGTAAATGGAGGGAAACATGGTCAGTAATTCGTGAGGGTGGAGGGGAGACCGAAGGATAACCTACCACTTGGATCGAATGCACCGTGCATCCTGATTCGACTTCAAAGACTTGTGGCGGGACCTGGAAGAATTTCACAATCGACTACATCGGGGGCTCAAAGGACAATTTTTGTACTAGAAATGCACTCAGATTTTGGTTATTTTCTGGAACGTTTTGAAACAAATCAGGAGAATAAACTATAAAATCCAACCCAAGCACCAGCTTTTATTTTTAAAATCTGCGCATTAACGAACAGAGCGATTCAGTGCTCCACATGCACCACCATAGTCTCTTTTTTTCAACACCGGCAGCTAAAATACGCAACAGTATCTCGTAATATTCCTAAACACTATTCGTTTTATAAATACAATATTCGGATTGTAATAATCGTCTATGCAAACGGTGACCATATTTTTTTGGAGAAAATAAAGGACAAATCAGAAATTGTTTCATATTTAAACAAAATTTAATTTTGATACTTGTCACAAGAACGAACTTTTTTTTAGTACATCAGGTTTGTGTTTTAAAAGTTCATAAAACTGTATACAATTCATGTCAAAGTTGCATTTGGTGTAAATGCATGCTTTCAATGTTTCGATTTTTAATTGGCATTCTTCATTGGTCCACATATTGTTAACTAATGAAAATACTCGTTCAGTGGGGGCATTAGATCCAGGGAGACATAAGCAAAATTCAACGATTTTTAAAATGTGAAATGACAGTTTCATGGTTCTATGGACCGTGTGTTGCGTGCCAATGTCCAATTTACTATTTCAATTCAGAAAATAAAGGACAAAATGGCCATTTTAGACAAAAAATAAATCTAAAGGGCAGAGCAGTGAAATAAAGGACTGTCCTAACACTTTGACGGCGGCACATTTTTCGCATCGCCTTTAGGTTGCCGTTGGCGACATTTACGAAGTTATCCGTAGCATAATAAGTAATTACAGTATATTTATTTTACTTTCAAACTTTTTATACAATTGAAACACGCGAGCAGTGGACGCAACTGTTGTGAATAGCAGTCAGCACATATTAGTGTACGAACGTCGAATTCGCGGCCTGAAATCATTTTTGTACGTCTTATGAAAATAGCGGTGCAAAGTCACATTTTCGTGACGCCGGCCGATAACCGCTAGCTAACGAAATCACGCATACGTGACAGCGGCCGACAATGTGTTAAATAAAGGACGTATAGTCACCGTATCTATACAGGATGTCCCACGCAACTGGGACAAACTGTATCTTCCGAACGGTTAGAGATAAATAAAAATGGTATAAGTTAAAATTAGATGATATCGAATGATGCATAATCTGGAAATAATTTTATGCATTTTTATGCATTGGTGCACCTGGAACATGCAATTGCACCCTTTTTTTAACCCCTTGCGCTACAATGACAAGCTAGACTCGTCATGAGGTTTTAATGGCCAACTGCGCAGTTGTGAACTATACTCGTCATGCAATTAAAAATATGCGTGCATGTTTAAACATGCACAAAATTTGTACAATATCGAAACATTTTGTTATAATTTGCTCAGTAGTTGTTAGCAGGCGTAACTGTGAACATCGGTCAATTATATTTTTACTAATAAACCTCATAATGAATAAAAGTGGTGAAGAATTTACAGATGAAAGTGTTGATTGGAGTGATTATGAAGAATTGGCCGAAGAAGACATAAGCATATCACGTGATAATGATAGTGGGATAAATAGTGATTGTAGTGAAATACTTCAAAGAAGTCGAAAACGTGTTAGACGTCTAATAAGTGATGATAGTGAACTCTATTAGCTACATATCATTTAATTTCTATCTTGAATTGTTTATTTCATCTTGATCTTCCATACTAAATTTCAGTTATATTCAAACCAATAATATACTTTTAATTTACAAAATATATGAACTTTAAAATTAAATATGTTGTTTTCTTTCTAACAGTTTATATTATGCAGTGGCTAACTCAAATTAAATGGTGGTTTATTGCAAAATTTTTCATAATTAATTCGAAGCGCAAGGGGTTAAATACCCTATAGTTCTGACTGGACTAGTTGACGCAGTTTTTTAATCTGTACAAAAAAGTACTAAGGTATGCCATAAACCTGTTAGTTCAAAAGTTATTACAGTCAAAAGTTTGCTAAATTGCATTTCTGCTTATCAGCACATTTTCGCTGAGATATTATTCTCGTGTATTATTACGCTTTATAAACTACGCATTACAATGTTTGTAAACATGAATCCACTGCTAATATCAATCAGTGTAAAATTAACTTTGTCAACGGCAAAGGTTCATTCAGTAGCTTAGTTGTTGAAAATCATGGCATTTACGAATAGTGAAAGAGTGGATATGTTCGTAGGACACCCTGTATTTAAAGCATCGGCCTTACTGACGAATTCACGGGCAGATCCAAGGACAGAAAGCATTTCCCAAATTTTATTCTCTCTTCGTCGATATCCCACTAACCCTAGCAAACTACTACACTACTATTCTCAGATAAATTACAAGTGATACTTACAATTATTAAGCCTTAATAGCATCTGTCTTCAAATCTCAAACTAATAAGTTTCACACTCAAACTTATTAGTTTGAGATCCGAAGACAGGTGCTATCAAGGCTTAATAATTGAATCGTTTATTATCGAAATGGCTTATGTCCATTTCTTAAAATTTGACGCCAGGCAATAAAAATTTTACCTAATTTTCTTCGAAATAATATTTATTCGGTTCTTTGAGATAAAAAGACACATTTGATGTTTTTTTTTGAGTCCCATAACCCGAAGTTTGGGCTACTTATAACAATTTAAACGCATAACTCAATTTTCTCCAAAATGTGGACATACGCCCATTCAATAATAAACGATTTAATTAAGGAATCGCAAATCTTCCATATAGACTTTCACCCATGCCCGTTATTAGACTTGTAATACAATGTATAATTTTTGATAATAGTCGCTTACATAATTATTAGAAAATAACAAATAATCATATTTTTGTAAATAAAAAGCATTGTAGTCTCTGACTCCCGTAGCCGCGTATAGTGGCTTAGACACTATATGCTAAGTTTAATGATAAAATCCAAAGATTTGGATTTTATACATCTAAGGAATTGTATTGTTATTAAAAAATATGCACTAATACTTCTACAATAGCGGAACACAATTACAGGGCCGAAATTGATGTGAACTTATAAAAATTTCAAAACTTGAACTCACAATCGAATACGGCACGGGTTCCCTTCGTTCAATCACTTTGCACTTTTGTAGAAATCATTTTTTAAACGTGTGTCACCATTTTGAGGGGTGCGACCAAAAAAAAACTAGAACAAAATTTTGATCCCTATTGCTAAGGATCATTCTAGTGTACACGCACTACAAATGCTCACAGATATGCACAATATTTTCCACCCGAAAATTCACACGCACTGCGATTGTCCCGTCCGCGAGTGTCCACTTAACCCTTTCACTACGGGCTACTTAGGAACAAGGCGAACGCTGCGGGCGGTCGAGCCGCAGTAGTACATAGCGAACCATTGTACTGAACGCCCATGGGCGTCGGCAGCACATGGTGAGCGACTTTGTCAAGCGTATACAGGATGTCTCACGCAACTGGGCGGAGCTATATCTTTAAAACTGTTAGCAATACAGAAAAATGTCAGACGACAAAAGTAAATGGTATTGTATGTTCTACATTTCTCTACCACTCTTATGCATTCTTGTGTATTGATGCCCTTGCAAAGTGCAACTGCACCTTTTTTTTAAATAGAACTATATAATTTGTCTTGCATAAATCGATTTTCCGAATCATTCTGCGTATAAAAGTGTTTGGTGATATGATCGTAAACTAAACAGTTTACGAGATATTTAAACTTTCTTAGTAATACGTACTTTTAAGCGTTTTCTTGTATCTACGACCTTATTCACGCTGTCACGTAGTTTGTAAATCATAAAAAATGTTCAAAGGGTTGTCTACCACATTCTAAACACTTTTTCATTCGTGTTTTAATGTTATTTATGACATCACTTATTTGGTTTCCACTTATTTTAGCTCTTTCTGTGACAATAGAATTTTTTTGGTCTTCAACATTTTGAGCTTGCAGTGAATAAACTTCATTTTTTAAAAATTCGGCGATATTTGGAATCTGACTCACCAATTCTTTTGCACGATTCGGATATACCATTAGTTGCAATATAAAAAATTAAGTACTTTCAGCAAGATGGTGATCCGGCACATAATGCTAAAAGAGTTATAAATTATTTAAATGAAAAATATCCCAAACGTTGGGACACGAGGACACGAGGACCAGTACATTGGCCAGCACGATCACCGGACTTAACGCCTTTGGAGTTCTCCTTTGGGGTTTTTTAAAAAATAAAGTTTATTCACGGCCAGTTCAAAGTGTTGAAGACCAAAAAAATCGCATTGTGACAGAAAGAGCTAAAATAAGTGGAAACCAAATAAGTGATGACATAAATAACATTAAAACAGGAATGAAGAAGTGTTTAGAATGTGGTGGACAACACTTCGAACATTTTTTATGATTTACAAACTGCGTGGCATCGTGAAAAAGGTCGTAGATATAAGAAAACGCTTAAAGATACCTATTACTAAGTAAGTTGAAATATCTTGTAAACTGTTTAGTTTACGATCATATCAGTACAACACTTGTATAGGCAGAATGATTCAGAGAATCGAATCATGCAAGAAAAATTATATAGTTCCATTTAAAAAAAAGGTGCAGTTGCACTTTGCAAGTGCATCGATACACAATAATGCATAAGAGTGGTACAGAAATGTAGAATATACAATACTATTTATTTTTGTCCTCTGACATTTTTTTCTATCTCTAACAGTTTTAAAGATATAGCTCCGTCCAGTTGCGTGAGACACCCTGTATATAGGATGATTCACGCAACTCTAACAAGCCATATCTTTTTTGGTTCAAGTTAGAAAAAAATGTTAGACGTGCAAAATGAATGGTTCAGGATGGACTACATATTCACGATGATATTTGTTTCGCAAGTTAATCACATGCACACGCACCGCGTTTACTTAGAAAAGTAACAAGCGACTCAATGATTTCGTTGACACAAATACTAAACATAAGTGTAAAATTAAAAGTTAACGTCACTAAACACTAAAACATTACATAAATTAATTTTGCTAAGAATCATCATTAAAAATCAATCGCTTTTTTGTAAAACTGAAATCGTACGAATACTTAAAGGCGCGTCTAATGTCTGTTAGTTTCAGGATTTTTATTGATATCGTATTTTCATACAAAATGTGAGTATTTTAGTTTTGATTATACGAAGTTTATTCATGAGATATCTGGAAATACATATACAGGGTTGTCCATGCAACTGGAATAAATCATACCTCTTTTTTTATTGCAATTAGAAAAAATGTTAGACGAAAAAGGTGAATCATTCAAAGGGGACTATATTTTTTTCGCAAATGTATCGATGCATGTGCATTTTACAGTTGCACTCTCTTTTTAAACGGATATGTATATTTTTTTGCATAAATCAAATCCTTTTGTCATTCTGCGTAAAAAAAAGTATAAGGGTAAAGTAGTCCGAAAATGATTAGTTCGTGAGATATTTTAAATAAGTGTCTTCATTACAGAAGCTCAATCGATCTGTGGAAACATAAACTTTTCGACACAAAAAAGGAAAAGATAAACATTTTACTTTTATTGCACAACAATAACCGGAGATCACCAGAATTTGCTTATGAAAACAATGAAAAAGCGATGTCTGAAGTATTTAGAATCAAATGGGGAAACGTTTGAGCATCTTGTTTAATAAAAACATTTATTTAAAATACCTCACGAATTATGATATAGGAGAAATGCAAAGTAAAACAGTCTTACGTAACATACAAATTCATACTTCTTTTTATGTACATACATACACCACCGTCCATAAGTAAAATTAAATACACCTGCAATATTATTAGTTAATTATTAAAATCTTTAAGAACTATTATGTAGTTTGATGTCTTACACTATAAATAATTAAAATCATTAAGAATTATTATGTAGTTTGATACCTTAGACTATAAATAATTCGTATGGTCAATGTTACAACAGAGATCTCAACAGTTACATCTAATGAAATTAAACTTTTTTCTTATCTATACATATATCCGCTGCGTCTACTAATTTAATTACTGCCTTAACCAATTTTGGCATTCGTTTTCATAGTTTTTCTATTGTACCTGGTCTCATGAGTGTTGTAAATGTTTCCACAAGTCAAATTCAGATTTTGAGCAGACCTCTCAGATTTTCCCATCTAATTCATCTGATTTTTATAAGTCAAGTGTAATAAATATGAAAATTAATTGTATAATTAGTAAATATGTGCATCTGAATACATGTATGTTTTTGCTAATATGATCATATAAAACTACCGAAAGTTCTATAATCTGAATCAAATACACCTTTTGTATGAGATCGGCAGGTGTCCTAATACTTATGGACAGAGGTGTATAGTATACCCCGGCATGATAATCAACAAAATGTCATTAAAAAAGGAATCCTTTTAGCAATATAAATTTTAAAGATTTCGAAAGGGCTGGGAACGAGGAAGAAAGAATTTGGTCACAGATTAACAATTCTAAATAACATTGAAAATATTCTTTTATTATTGGACAGGGTCTTTTCAATCAGTTTCAGGGATCTTTCGCTGACTCACAGAAATAAACGTCGTTGTAAAATATGCTGCCAAAAATTCATTGAATCTTGATAAGCCCGCCATTAAAAATTGTTACAGAAATATAATATTTTTTTCTAAAATTTTATCATGAAACGCAACTGTTTCAAATGATTAAAGTACTTTTCTTTCAACATTAGAAGTTAGGTAATCCTATTTTTTCGATTGATGTTTACTGTGAATATTGCAAAGATTTCATAACTGTCGCCTGTTATTCGCTATAATTATCAACTTAAGACATTTTACCTATAACTCTCTATTGCTCAGAAAGGAATTGCATGTAATACTGATAGTACTTCGTTACAACGAAAATAGTTCACAAAAAATTATCCTGCTGATAAAAACGCCGATGCTGTACAAATTTTCACATTTGACTTCAATTTATATTAATAGGAGAAATGTTATTAGAAGATTTTATATCTTTTTTACAGTTTTGACGTTGGTACTGATTTATTGAGTCGCTACCCATCCAGGATAGAACTTCTCCGAATGCAAACTTTACTGACAATACTTTTTACTCTGACTATTAGCTTGGTCTCTAACAGTTTCACATTTTCGACATTTTATTCCATACCTTGGCCTCAGGTGCAAAGTTCCGAACTTGTTATATCTATTTTAAAAAATTTAACTACCTAGTTATAAAGCACCAATTAAACAAGTGCCCAGTCTCATTTGGGAAAGTCTTTAGAGTCGGTCAAAGACTGGCCCTTTTTACGTGGTAACTGCAACGTGATCGGCTGAACGTTTTGAACTTTCCTGGGCCCTTGATTCGAACTACGGAAGGTAATTTTTAGATTGGGCACATGCTGCTCGGCGGCTCCCCAATCGAAATTAAAGATTGGCGTTTCTGGATGTAGTTCGGAGTCAGGAGTATCAACAGGAGTCGTTGGTGTTGCGACATACGGGCTAAGTTCTTGATGGACGACATCCGGTACCCTTTGCAGAGTATCCGACCACACCGGACTTGAATTCCAATGTTCCATAGGCAAATCGGAAGGATCGACCGCCGATCCTGCCGTCGTTGCCACCGACAATGGTTTAGATGGAAGTCTTTTATTGAAGGCATTTCTCTCAATACAACAATATTCCTTATCTAAGTCCGTAATGTAATACTTAGGTGACAAGGCATCCACATTGTATTGGCCGTGACATTGGATAAATTTTGCACGATAACCACTAAAATTCAATGAATTTTTGTGATGTACTTTGTACCTATCCGTGAATTGGCCAAGCGCATAATGGCCATGCTGTATCTGCACGTGTATGTTTCTATTCTCATGCTCGCTATTGCTTATCGACATGTCGACCGGCTCCACATCTTCCCGTGTATTTCTTGCTGTATACTCCTTCATTTGTGCTTTAGACGAACCGTGCAAATCTTGCTCCGAATTTCGAATACTAGGAGAATGTTGCGTGTCGCTATCACGAGTAAGGGATAACGATCGAGAGTAGTCTTGTTGTTGGTTGTCCTGACTTCCAGCAGCGTATGGCACTCCGCGATTCTGGTTTCCGGGGCAAATAGTGTAAGTAAATTTAGTCTGAGATGAATACTGATACAGCCAGGAACTTGAACGCATTACTTCCGCTTCCTTATCACTGTAATAATATATCAATTGATATAGAATTTGTTGACACTGGTGCTATGTTTTATTATCCTACAAGGAAGGGCATTGGACCGTCTCTTCCCGATTTTAATGAAATTTTGCATGTTTGTAAAATAGATAATAATAGATGGCACGTATTTTTTTTAACTGCGGATACTCAAGTTTAAGGGGTGAAATCATCCCCTGAAAATTGACACCCCAAGGCTGTCTCGAAAGCTATAAAAGATAAAACTATACTTCAAATTGCGAAGTTGTATGGTTTTTTATGTACAATAATTTGGTAAAGAAGATTTTCAAAAATAGATAGTAGTTCTCGGGATAGCTTTGGAAGTGACAATATTCAGGGGATGATTTCACCCCTTAAACTTGAGTATCTGCAGCTAAAAAAAATACATGTCTCTTATTTTTGGCTATTCTACAAATCTGCAAAATTTCATCAAAATCGAGAGGGGACGGTCCAATACCCTTCCTTGTTAGTAACTCCATGTTGATTTTTAAACTGCTTTGTATACCTCTTTTATATGTCTCATAATTACAGTAAAATTTTAATAAACGTACTAATAAACTCGTGACAATTTGAATAATATTTAGCTTTCATTTTTTAATCTACAAAATGAAATCGTTTATTTTAACAAATGAATGATTAAATGTTGATTATTTATGTAGAAGTAAAAATATAGTGCATAAGATTCAGTATCCTTTCACATGGACATGTTATCAACCCAAAAATGTAGAATGAGAAATAAGTCGTAAATGAAATTCCAATATAGAAACATACCTTAATACTTGATTTGTACACACAATAATAGGATGTTGACATTCTTCCGAAGTATCTTTGACTTGTAAAACACAGTGTACCCAGAACCATCGTCCAGAACGACTTTGTAATCTCAACAGTGCGGTTGCAGACCGTTCTTGATCAGACTGGATAACTGGAATAGCCACGGATACATACTAAAGCGATTTAAATACTAATAACTAGACTATGGATGTTTATACTAATATACATTTTCAAAGTTCTATACTTTTTATATTATTGCTGTTACAAAAATGAAACTCTGATAAAATTGTATTTTATTCTGTGAATGTTTAAACAATGTACTTTTTATTTTTTAAACGCAATCGCAGTCTGGTTATTACTAATTAAATCGCTTTAGTACGTATCCGTGACTAAAGTGATTTAATTACTAATCACCAGACTGCGGATGTTATCACAAATATACATTTTCAAAGTTCTATATTTTTTATATTATTGCTATTACAATAATGAAACTCTGATAAAACTGTATTTTATTCTGCAAATGTTTAAACAATGTACTTTTTATTTTTTCAGTTTTAAATCTGCGTTTTTCAGACATTTGGATATGTTAAATTGCATAAAAATCCGCAGTCTACTAATAACTAATACTAATAACTCTGCTGTATTCTAAAATGAAGTACAAATAATGAAAAATAGCCGATTATGTATAAATTATCCGAAGTTTAAGAGAATAGTAAAATTACATGTAGAACACTAAAAATTTATGCAAACGTACCAGTTTGGTGCTTACTATACGCTGTTCGAATGGAATCCCAATGTAACAAATTGTACCATGATACATTTGCCAATTCATTACGGTTGTATTCCAAATGACTCTCCGCCCTGCAAGCAACAAAAAATATTCTAATCGAAAAATGTTTAACTGTAATTCTTCTATTCTTGGATAAAATTACGTTTTATCGATGTGTAGATATTTCATATCCATAGAGTGAATTGTGGTGAAAATATTTGTTGCGCCTTGCACGATACTTTCTCTAGTTTCTGGCAAAACAACAGGTGTACACGAAGCAAGAAAAACAAACTCATTTCGATTACAAACGGGAACGAAGGGTAAAAAATGACCTTCAACAAGAACCACCTATAAAAAAATAACGATAATGATATAACCAAAAAATAAAATAGAAAAGCAAATAATACTCGTAATTAAAAAAAAATGCAACAAACGGAAAACACGAATGAAAGAAGAAGAATAAAAAGAATACAGAAACTACCTTTTGATCACCGAAACGAAGTTGTCTTCGTGAATTCCTGGATACATTAATTCGACAAAGGAACAGTCTTCTCTCACTTGGAATTGGACTATTTCTAGATAATTGATTTTGTACAACCATATGATCTTGTTTGTCTATTACATCATAAACGCTATCTCCGTGGATAAGTAAATCCTCCTAAAATATTATCTAATTGTACATTACAAAACAATCTACAGGAAAAACTAATTTCTCAAGTGAAATGTAAAATAAAAATTCCACATTTTCATATTTTGTAAAATATAATGACAAGTAATGTAGTATTAAAACTTGTTCTGTATATTATCCTTCCTCGTATTAAAATACATTATGGAACAATAATTCTTTGTAAATTCATTTAAGACGGCTGTGATATATTTATAGTGAACTCTCGACATAGTTGATTGCCATAATTGTTCATTCTTTTTCAATTATGTACTTTACCATAGAATGTCCAAGATATTCTGCTGCATTTTCTGATATATACAACAGTTTCCCTTGCTGGGTCATCATCATTATAAATCCGGACATGGCCTGAAAAATTGCATGCATTGTATGGCCAAGTTGTACCGTGATAATTAACGGTCAAAAATACAATGCAATATCATGATAAACAATATTACTTTTGAAAATCCTATGTTAGGAGTCGGGATATTTGAAGAATCGGATGGACAGTTTTTCAAGGCTGAAACAGAAAACGTAATCACTACATTATTCGATTTTAATTTGTGCATCCTTTGAAGATGAAGGCAGTCTGGATTCAAAATCTTAACACCTTGACAGCCGCTAATATTTTGCGAGCACTAACAATTTTTGGACATTTTTGCAAGAATTCTTAAGCAGCCAAGCACTTTACATTATTGTCTTCGAATAGAATATTCTACAATCTCCCCTTTGTTGGTACTTGAAATATTGATTATATTCTTTGAAACATTTATTTGTTCTACATGGGTATCATTTGAATGAATAAAATCACGTATACATGACAGCGACCATCAAAGTGTTAACACGTTGAACGCCACAGTGAAAACGGCCATACCCAATCAGACACGACGTAATTTACTATTTTTTATATAAATCGTAAAGGAAAAAGAAGATTTGAGTACACAGTCGTGTTCTTGGTTTGGATTAAGGAGTAACTAATATCTCAAACCAATTAAATTTTTTACAGTTCTTTACTGTGGATATAACACGTATTTTAAAACCAAAAAACCTCAAAAATATTAAAAATTAAGTAGCTACACAACACTAAATTGGGCGCTACAGAATGCGCAGGTCCAGATGATAAACACGATTCCAGTTGAATGACTCATCCTAAAGCAAAATCGTTATAAATGAATATTCTCTGACTCAAAATCTACAAGGTAGAATTTTATTAAAAAATTGTAATAAAAATCCAAGAAGCTGTAACGATAAATATCGACTTCGTAAATTTTTTCTGTAATGATTATCTGAAAAAATGTTTAATAAAACTCCTCGGAGTTCTGAGATCTTATTGAACGAGTTCCACCTTATAGAGAAAAGTGTTATGTAGGTTCAGTTAAAATTTTAACTAAAAATATCGATCCTTTCTCGATTTATGATGTTCGCCGTCTTGAAAAACATGGTTTTGAGAAAAACTGCTTTAAAGTTTGCCTTACTGCGTACTTTTCGAGCTGTAACTTCAATAATTGTGCAAATTTTTCAACGAATGTTTTGGAGAATACTTCTAAGTGATGAGGTTTTCATAAACAATCGAAAAAGAATTCGATTTCTTGCACTTGGAATACCCTTTCACTCCCTTAACATTTTGACTGCCACGCTGTATTAGCTGAAAATTGCAAACTTTCTACATTTTTGTACACAATGAACATATCCTAAAATAACACGCTTTTTAATCAGTACCATTAGTAAATTTCATAATCTTCCTATTGGTTCTATTAGGCCCGCTTAGATATATTTATTAATCCCATTCATAATCAAATAAGTAATTATTGAATCAAAGTGTCACTCATATATGGGTGACATGACAGTCAAAGTGTTAAGGGGTCCATCAGACAATCAATATACAAGATGTTTCACGAAACTTATTAGAAGCCGATATTTACGAACCTATTAATGGTATCGAGATAATTTTTTTTAAACTTCATCGTATGAAGGGATCTTTTATACTATGCGAACAAAAAAAATCTAATTCCACTCCAAGCTTGGAAACGGAAGGTAACTTCAATTTTTAAATGGAATGTGGGGTAAATTTTTATATTTTCACATAGTCCTTATTGAACTGAGTAAAACTGTTGTTTAAAACGTTTTTACAAATTTTGCACGTATCAAAAATTATAATGGTTTGAATTGTTCGTTCTAGGATTTTAATTTTGGTACATCAATCTTTGTACATATCACATTTATTGACTTTAGCTATGTGTTGACATTGTTGATAATGTCAACAAAGAAATATCAGTGTGTTTTAAAAAAAGATCAAGAAAAAAAGAAGGTTAAAAAAGAAAAAAATTACAGCTACGCGTCCTACGACTCAAGGAGATATAAAAGATCGAATTAGGAATGCTTGTGCGACGGTAAAGCCAGACATGTTTACATCACTGCGGTATTCTTTTTTTAAACGCATCCAAAAATGCTTGGAAGATAATGAAGCCCATTTAGAGGATTTATTAACCCCTTGCCGCCTGGTCTGTCATATCTGGCACAAAACAAATTTTCGTTAATTTTTTTATGTAAAACACGCATCATAACCATGCTGCCTGTTGTACCATATTTAATACACTGTAGTGCTATGATTTTCAATAATAATCTGCCATCTGTATTCGGAAAAGTTACATTTTTGCGATTTCATTACATTGTTCTATAGCTTATGCATCAACGACTTTATTGACAAGATTTCTATAAAGAATTGCGAGACCTTATACGTTTTAAAAAGGCAAATAAAAATTATTAGAGTAATTTACAGTGTCTGGAGATTACATAAAAAAAATTAGTTTAATTTTCATTCGTTAGTTTTAGTATAAATTGCTAATATAGTTTTGTGCACAAACAGATTTTTGTAATAAATAAACGGTTTAATATTGTTACAAAACTTTTTCAATATTTTTCCTATAAAAGTTGTACCTTCTTCGCTTAATATATTTTTTCATAACAAAAAAATCATGAGGTAAGGGGTCAAATTAGATAAAACTGTTATGACTATTAAAAACCAAAATCAAGAATTAGAAACAATATAAAAAATGTCAACACATAGTTAATTGTAAGGTCAACAAATGTGATAAGTACAAACATTTATACACCAAAATTAAAATCCTAATACGGGCAATTTAAAACGTTATAACTTTTGATACGTGCCAAATTTTGAAAAACGTTTCAAGCAAAAGTTACTTCGTTCAGTAAGAACTATGTAAATACATAAAAATGTACCCCACATTCTATTAAAAAAATTGAAGTTACCCTTCATTTCCCATACATGAAATGAGATTAGTTTTTTTTCACATAGTATAAAAGGCCCCTTCATACGATGAAGTTTAAAAAAAATTATCTCGATACAATTAATAGATTCGTAGATATCGGCTTGTAACAGGATTGCTAAAATACCCTGTATGTTGACAAAACAATATTATTGCAAAGAAATAGTGAATCTAGCACCTCAAAAATAGCATCGATTTGCGTGAAATTCGACTCTGCTATGTTCTAACAAAAATATAGTCAATAATAGCTCTCACTATCAAACGATCAATACTTATTGTCAATATTTTCGCCAATACTACAAATATTTTGGTTCTCAGCACACCACCTCATCAATATTTTAAATATTGACAACACGTCAATATGCCCCCACACGTTCAATAATATTGACAATACTGAAATACTGACAATATATGGTGCAGCATCTAAAACAGGCTACCTGGCTAACTCGCTTGTTCTTCACGATAATGAAAAATACATAAGACCAAAGTTACATGGTTTCAAGGAGGAATAATCTGATCTTAATAGTTTTTTTGTAGGTGGAGGCGCATAGGAGATATGAAGGTCAGCTTTGTTTTTATTACTTACCTACTAATAAAGCGTTTTAAGGCGTACTATGATCTATGGTTCAAGGACATTTAAGGTCATTAAAGGTTAAGTACGATGAAAAACACTTCACATCAAGGAATCGATCGAACATTTACACGTCTTTTCTAATTGCTGGTGTATCGCTCTTATAATCGCAATAAATAAGGATCGTAGAATGTAAACAAACATTCAATCACGTTGTACGCTTCATATTTATTTGTATTCATAAATATTATTACTAGTTTATGGTATGCTATCGACCAGAATGCAAGTTTATAGTAATACAGTAAAACGTTGATTATTCAAACTAATAGGGAGACAAACCCGTTCTGATAAGCGGGTTTTTCGGATAATCGGACTAAAAGAACCAAATTTGCGAATACATATGTCATAAATCCACTGAAATAAAACAGTTGTCAAATATGGACGTGTATTGCGTGAAAAAGTATATGATAAACGAAATACAGACAGTAAATTAATCGTTTTTACACATAGCCGAATGACGAATTGCTTCTAAAATATATGGTTGTACTGCATCTACTTCCATTCGCTCTTTTGTCCATCATAATGCAACATCCAATACGTTTTCAGCTTCACGGTGTAGTGGAATAGTGCATGATCCCTCCATATCTTTAACTTTGTCAACATTTTCTTCCCGCAAGGATGGATACAACAATATCATCATCATTCAAAACTTTATATCCTGGATTATTCTGGTCTATTTTCAACTATTCCTGAATATCGTCGTAATTACAGTTTTCAAATACAGGTACATTGGGTGACAGATTTTTCAATTCATTATGATGGGTTTCAAGACACTAAACTCGGTCATTTGAAGCAAAAAGGATACGTGTTCTAAAATGTAAACATTCTTACATAGTTTAGATACGTGACTCACTCTGTGTTCCGATATTTGGTCCTTCGAATTTCCGATATTCGGATAATCGACGTTCTACTGTCTTCGAATTTCCAACATGCGTTACACAAAAGTGGAGACATGTGATATGATTTTTATTTATGGCGAATGTCATCAGATAATAAGGGAAGCAGTGTGCTTGTATGCTAACAGATTTCTCGATCGTGCCAAACCCTCAAGATCTGTGTTCACAAACATAATACAAATTTTTTAGGAAACCGAAAGCGTAAATCAGAAGGGACGCCAGCAATCTAAAAAAGTCATAAATGAAAGATACGTGACAAATACTTTGGCAGCCGTAGCATGGGTTCCACATGTGAGTTCAAGACAGCTTGAACGTGAAAGTGGCATTAGTCGACTAAGTAAGTATTTTGCGTATGCTCCATTCTAATGACTTTTATCCGTTCCATATTTCACTCGATCATCAAATACGTGGGAATGATTTTCAAAATCCCTTACACTTCTGCAAGTGGGGTCTACAAAACTGCAAAATGATGATATGTTCATAAGAAAAATTTTGTTTTCGGATGGAGCCATATTTATAAATCATGGGCAAGTAAATCGACATAACATGCAATAGTGGGCAGTAGAAAATCGACGATGGCTGAGAGAAGTAGACAAACAAAGACATTGGTTTGTAATCGTCCGATGCGGACTTCTTGATGACAAAATAATTGGTCCCTATTTTATTGGTGTAATTTTAACATGTTGAACGCCGCATCGGTCACCGGTTACCGACACCTCAATCTAATTAAATAATTATTGATTGTCGCAAAATTCTGAGCATGCTTCATATTGAGACAATAGTGTAGGAACAGAAGAACACGGTTGAGTATTCAAATCTTTTTTTTCTCTACGATTTATGTAAAAAATAGTAAATTATATCGTGTCTGATTGGGCATGGCTGTTTTTGCATGCGCTCGACGTGTTAAGGGGCCTCCGTAGTGTGACGGTCGAAAAATGAAGCGATCTTTGGGAATTTTTTTAAAGAAAAGTAATAAACGTATGAATGTAATAGTTTGCTGCTGTATCAGACAATATTTGAAGAATACGTAATAATTATTTAGTGCAGAAATAATAATTCTGTCTAAAGCTATAAGGATTCTGCCACTGCACCTAAAAAAAATTTGTCTTCATGGCTACCATAAAATCTGCCCTCAGAAGCATCAGAATAAAAAAAAAGATTCATAATTTGTATGAGTGTCGCTATAGTCGGAACCAACATAAATGAAAAATAACAAAAATTGAAAAATGCCAACGTCTGAAAGGAAAAGTTTTTATTTGCATAAAAGATGGCTTACGTTTTAAGTCGAAAAATTTGAATTTTGCAAATATTGACTTAGTTCTAGTTCCGACCAGAACGAGACGTCTACTGAAGATGTCTGCCAAGTTTCATGTAAATCGGATGATTAGATTTTGAGATATGGTGGCAGCCATTTGAAAAAATATCGTTCGTATAAAAACGCGTCCAAAGTTTCACGGACCCTTCAAAATTATATGAAATGCTCCGTTTCAAAGCCTGTAGCATTGTCAATTTTTGTAATACGTCTATAATACTTTGAGAGTATGTTTTTAAGATGTAAAACTATAAGAAAATCTCAACAACAAAAATTCGATTTATTTAAATCGTCATACCAGGGAGACCCCCTCAACCAGACTCAATCTAATCAGACACGATATAATTTACTATTTTTTATATAAATCGCAACGAAACAAAAGATTTGAGTACTTACAATCAGTCGTGTTCTTCTGTTCCTACATTATTGTTTCAGTATGAAGTTTGCTCAGAATTTTGAGACACTCAATAATTATTTAATTGAATTTGAGGTGTTGGTTATCGGTGACCGTCACAGCGTTCAACATATTAACCGGAACTTTGGAGATGATTGGATTGGCCGGTTAGGAAGTCACAAATGGCCCGCACGTTTTCCAGATATGACGCCTCCGGATTTATTTTTGTGGAGAACATTAAAACAACTACTGAGACCTTTAATGCAAGAGTGATGTAAGTCAATTTCTTGCCTATTTGGTCTAACCATGCATCTTTTATGCATCTTGATTTTCGAGGGAAAACGGCATTATTATCTTAAGATAAAACTTTACAGTGGCTTACATAAAAGAGATGTAACATTCTTTGATATTCATTCTTCATTATCTAGTAATCAATCTTCTTTCACTTACACCACTTTTGCATTAAACGGCTCAAATGTACCACGAGCAACCAACAACTCGAAAAGACACGAAAGATTTTATAAAAACAGCTTGCTCCATGATTGATCTAAATGAAATTCGACATGCCGTGTTTTCTGTATCAAAACGCTTTAGAGCATGCACCGATGCTCAAGGTGACCATATTGAACACTTCTTTTAGCACTGCACATGTAAATAAGCAAATCTCCGAAGTGTTCGATCGATTTCCTGATGTACAGTGTTTTTCATCGTGCTTGACCTTCAACGACCTTGAATGACCTTGAACCATAGGTTATTGCATGCGTTTTAAAACTTTCTATAATAGATAAGTAAAAAAACATCATTCCATTTAAGAAAAAAACAAAGTTGACCTTCATACCTCCTCTGCGCCTCCACCTTTAAAAAAACTATTAAGATTAGATTATGTCCCCTCGAAACTATGTAAGATTGGTCTTATGTATTTTTCCCTATCGTCAAAAACAAGCGAGTTATTCAGCTGGCCTGTTTCAGATGCCCTATCCTGTACAGGGGTCGGACAAAATAATGGAAACACCTCGTACATTAAGAAACTTCTTTATTAACCCTTTGAACTCCTAATTTTTTTTAATTTTCTTTTCAATAACTCCCTATTATTTTAAGTATTCTATTTGAAATGTACTTCAAAAGACAGTTGGTTGATAGGAACCAATTTAAACAATTCTTTTTGCTAACTATATTGAAAATACAATTGGAACTTTGCTAAGATCTGACATTTGTGGAATTTCTGACATTGTGATAAAAAGAAATATTGCGAAATATAATACATATTTAAAGTGGCAACTTAAAAATGTCGAGTATGACTCAATACAGGAGTACTTGCGAATGAAATCGATATCAAGTCACACTCGACAAATGAATTCTAAGGGTTAATATCGTGTAGGACCACCATCGACGTCTAACACATCATACAAATCCTGAATAATGTTTAATGGGATATTATACCATTCTACATGCAGAAACTCTTCCAGTTCTTTTAGAGAAGCTGGAGGAGGATATCTAGCCCGAACTTTAATGCTCTTCTGTCTCTTTCATTCAGTTTACTTTTTCTTGCACTATTGTGTTCAGCAGAAGATGTTTTACCTTCAACTGTGTATGCTGTCATGACTTTAGATACCGTTGCTCTAGATATACCCAATAAATTGGAGGTTTCTGTTACAGATGCTCCAACTAGACGGGCACCAACAATTTGCCCTCTTTGAACGTCTATAAGGTCTAGCATCATTCACAATTAACACAACAGCACGCTGTCCACAGACAATCTGAAGTCTGTAGATAGTTGCACAGCGTATATACCGTGTGTTCATTTGAAAACTTCAAGTCTAAATATTTCGAACACAACGTATTCTCGGAAAAAATGTGAAATACAAAAGTTTCACGGTTTTAAGGGGGAAATACAACTGTCCTATTTATTTTTTATTTCTTAGGTGTCTTAAAGGTTATTCGAAGGTCAACTTTCTTTTTTCTTTTTTCTTTTTTGCAGATTCTTATTCTACGGAAAAAAGAAGAAACTTTTGAATGGGACTTTTATTATCAGACGTCATCTTAAAAGGATATTTAATAAAACAGAATTTTATTTCAGTTTTGCTACTCCCAAAGTAGAGGATGAAAAATTAAGTGATACAAACGAAACTTCTTTAATTTTTCTGGTCATTATTAGATGACAAAATAAAATCAATAACAAATCCACTTTTTCAGGCTACTTCTTTACTACACAAAGAATCACAATAGTTTTGCATAATCTTCATAAGTTCTTTTCAAAATGTTCTCCATTTTGTGCTAGGCAATAGTACAATCTGTTTCCAAAATCAATTCTCGCTTTTCTTAAAATTTCTTTTGTAATATTTCTGCATTCTCTTATTATTCTTTGTTTTAAGTCCTCAATATTTATTGGTCTTGTTTATGTGTTTCGACGCCTAAATGACTCGCTGCAGTATTCAAGACAAGAACAATAAATATTGAGGACTTAGAACAGAGAATAATCAGAGAATGCAGAAATATTATAAAAGAAACTTTAAGAAAAGTGAGAGTTGAAATTGAAAACAAATTGTACTATTGCCTAGCACAAAATGGAGAGCATTTTGAAAACATCTTATGAAGATTATGCAAAACTATTGTGATTCTTCGTGTAATAAAGAAGTAGCGTAAAAAAGTGGAATTGTTATTGATTTTACCTTATCATCTAATAATGACCAAAAGACTTAAAGAAGTTTCGTTTGTATCACTTAATTTTCCACGCTCTATTTTGGGAATAGCAAAACTGAAATAAATGTTTGTTTTATTAAATATCCTTTTAAGATGAAATTTGATAAAAAAAGTCCCATACAGAAATTTCTTCTTTTTTCTCGTAGAATAAGAATCTGCAAAGATAAGCGTGATTAACAGTTGAAAAAATAAAGTTGACTTTCAAGTAACCTTGAAAACACCTAAGAAATAAAAAATACATAGGATAGTTGTATTTCCCCTTCAAAAGCGTGAAACTGTTGTATTCAACATTTTTCCGGAAAATGCGTTGTTTTCGAGGTATTTAGACTTAAAGTTTTCAAATGAACACGCAGTATAATTTAGTCAAAATTAAATACGATCGCAATGTGTACAACTTCACGGCTACTAATCTCAACTATACAATACACGACTTATAAGCTGTGTTTCCATTATTTTGTCCATCCACTGTATATTGATCGTCTGAAGGCCCATTGAATTATTATTACAATATATTCTACAATCATCACCTGCAACATCCGTTAAAAGTTGTAATAAATAATACAGACTACGCCGTATCTGTACACATAATAATAAATAATACGTATTATGACATTTTCGTTCATTCTTCAAATAAAAAAGTATTATGTTTTTATTTTGTCTTCAAATTAGAACTAAAACAACATATAAGAGAATTTAGAGATAAGAATGGATTGTCTTTGTACCATAAACTCCAAAATTACAACCATGCGGTAAAGTTTAAACTTGAACTGAGATACCGCACAAATACTGTGAAAACGGTCTATGAAAAAAGCATTGATAATAATACATGTAGAGACGTATCGTTATTGCCACATTTATTACTCATAAACGTTTGAACTTGGAAGTCCTTTCGATAACGTCCTCTTCCTACCATAAAGGTGAAACAGTAAAAGTAAACAAAGAAACAACGAAAAGATTTGAATAAACGGCAATAATATGACAAAGAACTTAAGTCGTCGTTGTATCTTATACGAAAATTTATTACAATATTAAAGACCAAACAGGATCGGTAGACTGATAGTTTATTGGAGACAAAAATAAGAAAATACATGATTAATTGAATTGGTGAGGTGAAAAACAGTACAAGTCCAAAATTAGCTGTTTCCAAAACTAAAAAAACTAAAACTAAATGTAAAATGCGTAGAACTAGAGGTTCGAACAAAGAACACTCAAAAGAAGTAGCCCATACTCGTGTTTCAGGTGGTCCATTCAAGTTAATGAATGCAAAAACAATATCTATCATGGATTTATACTGTTTAACAAATTCAAATTCATTCTATCAAGAAACATGTCTTGGAAAGACTACTACTGGCCAACAAGACGATGAATAATTTTTTGAATATCATGCTGAATTTAATTTAACAATCACCTTTCCTTAAATAATTTTTACTTCAATTATGTTTATAGCAAGTTAATAAATGCTTTTTTACTACTGTATTATTTTTTTAATTTCCTGACCAAAAAGTGGTTTGACTTGAAAAACAGTACAAGTCCAATGGTTTTATTTTAATTATTGAAAACTTATGAAAAAAGTTTAACCATAGTTAGACACGTATGAACATTCATCTGTAACAGCGCTACAAAATCAATGGCGTTAATGATACACGAAAACTAAACCTATTTTTTCAAATATCACAGAGTGTGGTTTTTGGACTTGTACTATTCTTCAACTCACCGATTCAATTAATCATAATTAGACTGCGAATGTTTATGCAAATATACATTTTTAGACTTTCATATTTCCTATGTCAATGCAGTTAAATGAATAAAACATGAACAAGACCGCACTTGCTTCTTGAAATGTTGAAAATATATAATTTTTATTTTTCTAAATTATTAAACGTCTATAATGCATCAATTTGGATAAGCTAAATTGCATAAACATCCGCAGTCTAATCATAACATTTGTAATTACATAAAACTTGTAAGTAACTACAACCTTCTTCTTTGAGAAGGAAAAAAATATTTACATTTCAACGATATTTATTCAGTAACTTAATATGTACAATCATTGAACATCTAAGGGCGAATTTCTTTTAATAATACATACAATATAAGCGTAACGTATGATATTGTCTGTTTAATGCAATTCATATAATCGTATTAAAGAAGGTAAAAAGGATACATTCGACTCAAAAACTGCGACAAAAACACAACTTAATTGTTCTTTACTATTAGGTTGGTGCAAAAATAATTGCGGTTTTTTGTTATTTTAAACTTTGATGCTTATTATGGGATAAACTTTTATATAACTATGTTCATGTAATATACCATTTTAAAGCACGAAATTCATTCTACTGATGTATGGTAATGTATTTATTTTTACTGTTTCTTCTTGTTTATTTTAGGCTGTCAAATTAAAGATGGAAAACATACAAATTCGAGCAATTTTATTGTATGACTTTAAAATGAGATGTAAAGCAGTGGAAACTTCTCGCAATATCAACTAATTGTAAGCATTTTGATTAGGGGACCGTCAACGAACGTACAGCTCAACATTGGTTCCAAAAATTTCGTAATGGAGATACGAGTCTTGAAGCTGTTTTCCGCAAAACAACTCAAGAAAATAACTCGAGAGGTTGCAAAAGAACTAAAAGTTGACCATTTGACAATTGTTCAACATTTGCACCAAATGGGAAAATCGAAAAAGCTCGACAAATAGGTATACTACTTTAAAGTTGATGGTTAAAAGCCGCATTATTTTTGCACCAACCGAATAGAATCCAAAGCTAAGACTGATAAATCACACGCATTGAACAGCAATGCGGCAGTCATTGAATATTAGTATTATTAATGGACAGCTTCAAGTTTAACCTTTATACTAGCTTCTCAATATTTAAGTTTGTATTCAAGGAAACAATTTTATCTATCAACATTTCTTTGTTCTGATGATATCTAATGATATCTTTTGGAACTCCGAACACTGTAGCTACCTGTATAGTAAGAGTAACTTGCAGACCGAAATGACAGGTTTGAATTTTATTATATGAAAATGTATTCAATTGTCCTTAAAAGAGGTAAAATTAATTCTTAATAAGTAAGAAGCAAATCTGCACTTCGCATATAACTCTTAATCTATAAGAAATAGGGAAGATCAATTTGATTTATAGTGAAATAGTATTGGTATTTACCGATGTGCAAAATCGTAGATCAGATAGGTCAATAAAATTTTGATATTTTCAGAAAAGAAATTTGGTATTAAAAGTTTATAAACTTTCGTGTACACCATCCTCTATGTCCATGTATACCATTACTGTTTAACTGTTAATGAAATTTTGTTCTCCATTTCTTATTGTTTAACACTTTGAGTGCCATGTCACCCATATTTGGGTGCCACATAGATTCCACCATTATTTATTCGATTATGTATAGTACTAATCAGTATACCTAATAAGATCTAATAGAAACAGTAAAAATATATTGAAAATTACTCATATTATTGATCACAAAAGGTAGAATTTATGGTTATATTTATTTCGTATAAAAATTTCGCAAGTTTGTCATTTCCAGCTAATGTAGCATGGCGCTCAAAATATTAATAATTAAACTACCGTCCATAAGTATCCGGACACCTAGCGAATTCAGAGAAATAGCGTATTAACGCTATAAAATATAACTATTTTTTAAGAAAATTAATATTAGTTGAATACTATTTGTTAATAAATATTGCTTATGTTGTTCAGCAGTAGTATTATATTTGTAAAATAATATAATAAACCAATAAAAATAGTATATTTGAGGGGTAAGGAGGAAAAGCAGGGAACGTCCATTTTTATTCTAGTGTTCAACTTGAAAAAAAATGAAAATAATGTAAAAGAATTATTTGTATGCTTATTTTTCTCCTACTGCTTAATTAGAGCATACCCTCACATTATAAACAATTCAGTTCAATTACTTGAACTTTGTCTCTTTACTGGTGGACTAAAGAATTAAAAATTGATTTTCTTAATGAAACTGTTTTGCAACATTCCTTGTTTTTTCCTTAATACTTCATTTGTAAGACATTTCAGAGATATCTGCCATCATATAAGTGTTCGAATACTTTTGAATGATAGTGTACATGCAAAAGTATAGATTTACCTCTGACAAAGGGTTGATTTCACCCTTGTCAAAAGCGATTATACACAAATATAATTAATTATTGTTAATATTTGAAATAATTCTACATTCGCATAAAGTTTCAAGTAAATCAATAATTTTCGGTTCGCAAGATTCCCTTCAAATTTCACTCCCCTACGGATATTTATCGGTTTTTGAAATGTTTGTGGCGCATATTTTAGTTTACTTATCTTCAGATCTCTGAGTAAAAGATATATAATTCAATAAATCAATTGAGTAACGTAGTTTATTAATTATTCTTGTTTAAATTTCAAATTAAATACGCGTGTTCAGTCACTGTATAAAATACATTTTCACGATCATAGTAAATAAACGGTATGTAAGAAACTAATTAACCTACTATTCACAATATTAAAACTATCAAGCATTACTTTGAATTATTTCTGTTTCATACAACCTTTGCAAATTATAATGTGTTCTTTTATTACTTATAATCAACTACGATTCACATGTTGATCATGCATACACTATCGTCTATAAATATCCAGACACGTAGCAAATTCAGACAGGTAGTGTATTAATGCTATAATAATATAATTACACTAGAGCTTCCCATATCCAAACTAATAGAGAGACAAATGTGGCCGGATAACAGAATTTTCGAATAATAGAATAATCACTTTTTTTTTTATTAATCTTCATTTGTTCAAATAGAAATCAACAAAATTGATAGTTTGATTCAATATTTAAGGATCCCATATTTTTTGCCTGCTAAATCACATAAGTTTTCACGAAATGGCTGTTTGGATAACAGAACATTCGGGCAATAGAACGTCCGGATATTAGAATATTCGGATACGATGTGCTCTACTGTATTCATATTTCGGTTTTCGCTACTATTTGTCTAATGGAATAGCCTTCTTTGGCCAACACTATAATAGCAACAGGTTTTCTGTCGATACTTCCTTTTCTGAACACATGGTTGTGATCGTTAGCATTGTTAAACTCAAACTAAAATCAACCGAACGCCTGCACCGTCCTGCTCTCAGTTTTGTCAATCTTAAATGGCTGAAACTCGTTCAAATTTATACAAATATTCAACTCTGGTCAGAAATAAACATATTAAATACACTGCGATGTGGAGATGGAACAAACGGGAGATAAAGTCGTCTAAAATTGCATCCCTTCATACACTTCTATATGTACACTACCGCTCAAAAGTATATGGACACTTGCCATTTTTGATGAACCAATGTTATATGATATAAATTACTAATGTTAAACGATGTTTATTGCGAAATTCTATTACGAACATTTAATGTACTCTAGTATTATTATATTGAATAATTTAATTATTTAAATCCTTTAAATCCTTTAAATAATGAAACGTTTATGCGATGTGTCTACGCTGCATTGTACTATTCTATAGCATGCGGACGGTTTCCAAGGATTTCTTCTTTCATTTCACGATGACTGAATTACATACTTTAGTGTGATCCTCTGTCTTCTTTAGACTAATACACACATTGAGAATCGTGTTCCAATATGAGAGAACTTCAGGTAAGAGCACAGGACTGTTCTGTCGCTCTATCGAAATCATTTTTGTTCGAACAATTGCGAGAGCACGATGAGTACACAAAGAACAGAATTAAGTGTTCAAATGAGTTCTCGAATAGTTACGCTGTCAGAAGAAGTATATTCTGTTAGGGAAATTTCAAAATTTAGTGTTTATTAACGATTCCATAACTTTTTTCAGCTAGTTATTACAACCAAGAAAGTATCCACATACTTTTCAGCGGCAGTGTATGTACGTTTTTCCTTAACTTTCGATCTAACAATTTTGTCAACATTATTTGTTAATAAATATTGCTTATGTTGTTCAATAATTGCATAACAATTGTAAAATAACATAACAAACCGACAGAAGCACTATATTTGTCACATATTTCAGTGATATTCGCAAATATGTAAGTATCCGGATACTTTTGGACGGTAGTGTATATACAGGATGTCCCACGCAACTGGGACAAGCTGAATCTTCCAAATGGTTAGAGATGGATAAAAACGCTATAAGTCAAAATTAGATGGTATCTAATGATGCATAATCTGAAAACAGTTTACAAACACTGTAATGCGTAATAGTACACGAGAATATCTCCGCGATAATGAATTATTTCCAGATTATGCATCATTGGATACCATCTAATTTTGACTTATAGCATTTTTATCCATCTCTAACCGCTTGGAAGATACAGCTCGTCCCATTTGCGTGGGACACCCCGTATACTTCCAAAAAAATGAAGCTTACCTTGGAAACCAGAACAAACGGCATATTGAACATAAGATGCTCAACCGTAAACGTAATATATTCAATTACTATACCCCTCAAACACCATATACATTACTCTAAATTTATAGGATCCACAAAAACATATGCTACAGAAGTTGGTAACATCTACTTCAAATTTTCACAATCTTCGTGCATCCACGTTTGTGTGAGCCTGTTTTTGCAACGCTGAAGTATTCTTTAGGCTTCTTAAATAGAATCGCCACTAAACAGATCTGTCAGGGACGAGTCGAAAAGCAGCCGCAGAAAATTTGTTTCGGATCCGTGATTTCCTCTGGTGTTCCGAGGATAGGGCCTCGCAGAGAAAAAAGGAGCGAGAAAGAGAGAAGAAGGAAAGAAGCGTATGCTAATGCAGCATGGCAACGTTTACAAACGCGCTACACGGAACTATAGTATCGAATACTGTGAAACAATGAGTACGTAGGAGAGAAAGAAAGAACGACGGAGAGCGGAGAGACGATACAGAGGGAGTATGGGTTACAGGAGCGTGAGAGTGTTGTTGCAAAGGCCGACAGGTCAGCGGATCACCCGGAACTCGCGCTTAGACTCCGCTGAGTTTGAATGTACGCCGATCTTACCTTCTTGCCTTACCTATCTCCCTACCTTTTACCTATGTATTACTCTCTACGCTTGCACAACGAAGATGCCCGCAGTTTTTGATGCTCAAACGACCATTTAATATTCTCCCCGCAGTCATTTTGACCGTTCAGAAATGTCATTGGCATTCGAGGAAATTCATTTACACCAGAATTCTGTAATGCCTGACTCCGATGCTGGTGAACCGATTCATCAGGGACTGGTTTAAGTAAATGTACTTCGTTCACTCACGACTTCATGCTTTGGTTTTAATGAATTTACGTCGTGTAAGTTAATGTTCAACTTTGACTAATTTATTGTTTATTGAATTTTTGGTGCACTTTTGATTAATTTACGTTTGTGAAGTACGAGTCACTGAATGGAGGAGACGAGCGAACCGGTAAGAAGTTTGTAGGACTTTTATTCAATTGCATATTTAATCGTTTGTTCGAATGAATATTACTTTCTATTTTACTATTCTTAAATGATAGTTACAAAAGATTTATTAAATGTAAAAATCAGTAAGATATGTACACATATAGCTATGTGTAGTTTATGTACAAAGTTTCTTTCAGAATGTTATCTGCACATAATATTATAAAGTATAGCTTTATTGTTGCGATTACATTAAAAACAGAGCAATACTTTATAATTATAGTTATAATACTACAATATAATTCAAACGCAATCATTTTTATCATCTTTCATCACGTTTACAACTGAATATGATTATTTCCATGATAAAACGATTATTTTTCATATTGAACCAACAGTTTGAATTTATCCTTTTATGTACCTGAAATATACGTACACATTTCAAATATTTGTTTTTTAAAATCATCAAATAACGTACGATGAACAGTTTTTGACATAACAAAAGCTGTTTTTGTGCAATATCAATTCTTTTAAATGTGAAACGTATTTTAAGGAAAAGCAACTTTTGTGTTCTGAACATAGTATAACTGCATTTTATGTACAGTTGTACGAACTTTAAAATAATCTATTTTGTGATAAGGTTTTACTGCTTCTATTTAATGTTAATATTCATCCTTGTCAGTATTCATTATTGTTACTACTTAATAATATTTTTGAACAAGTTTTCCTTGTACATATTTAGTAAAGCAGTTGTTTTAATTTAAATATATGTTTTGTTAACACTTTGAGTGCCACACTGCATCAGCTGAAAATGGCAAACTTTCTAAATTTTTATACAAAATTAATATAACTATAAATTGTACCTTTTTTAATCAATAAGTTTCATAATTTTTGTACTACTACCATTAAATCTTATTAAATATATTCATTAATATTATACATGATCAAATAAATAATGATTGAATTTTTGTATCACCCGAATATGGGTGATGTGGCACTCAAAGTGTTAAGAGTTTCAAATAACTATAACTTTTATTCTGATATGTAAATGACATATCATATTTAGATAAACAGACCTTGCATAAAGCTCTCTTAAATAGCATAAAAAATATAAAAAAAAAAAAATAATTCATAATAATGTAATGGCATACTAAATTAATTTAATTTGCAAATCTAATATTTCAGTAACAAGTGTTCTGTTTCGAATACTCCGAAGAAAATTTCCTGATATATTAGGTTATACAAAGATACCGTTTTTTATACATATATTTTATTTCAAAATTATCACGAATGAAAAGTAGTTTAATTTTACATGTATATGTGCATTTTTGTAAGATAAGGAAAATAGTAGTGCTTTACAAAAAATTGCAATTTGTAATAAGGGTACGAGTCTTTTAAAATTTAACAAAAATTCATCTTCCCTGATTTAAGAAAGATTCTTTTAAATGTAAAAGTCAAATCTCCAAATAATGTTTCGTATAGCTGCATTCATATGTAACACAGGAAGCAAATTTTAAAAAACGATTTCGACTACACTAGTAATAAAACCTTTACAGTTTCAAATGTAATTTCATTGTTTTATAATAGGTATGAACAACTTTAGAAGCTGTTCATTTCAAATATAGTACTCAAACACATTTTTAGCAGATATAACGTAAATTAATCGTAATGCTGTATAGCAATATAAACATGAGACAATGCTGAAATAAATTGTTATCATAGCTCTAATTATATAACTCATGATTGTTTCTGTTGGAATTCTGTTACAATTTATGTTAAAATTAAAAAATTATATTACTGTAAGACAGATTTCTCCAGTTAAAATTTGTTAAAATTAAAAAATTGTATTACTGTAAGACAGATTTCTCCTACATAATTGTTGATCTTATTTGTTTTAATATTGATTATAACATACAATTGCAATTCTAAATTGTAAAAGATTACATTTCATATAGATTGCATAGCCTATGCAAAGTATTTGTAATTTAATTTTCAAAAAGAGAAACTTCATAATGATTAGCATTCTTTGACAACTCATCATTTTCAATATTGATGAATATAACGAAATATTACAGCCTACAAAAATTAATACCGTCTCAATTAAAATGAAAAAATAAAATGTTTTCGCATGTAGATAAGAGAGAAACAATTATTTAGTTTTCTTTTTTAGAAACAACATGAAGTTCAAAGTACATATACGTAAACATATATAAATAAATAAACAGGCGGAAATGGATTCAAAAAGATGTCACTGAAGATACGCCCGAATACTTAGTTTCATTTTCTAATAATAAAAAATACAGAAATGATAAACACTGTACGCCTCGACACGAACTATACTTTGTCGACATATCTGATTCGCGGTAAGTTCCCTTAAGTCCAAACGCCCGCCATTTTGTTAAAAATCGGTATTTTTTAAATCGGCTACGATACGCCAAAGATGTTGTTACGTATTTTAATACTCCGTTTGATTTTTTTGTTTCAGTTGATTTTTAGCGAAGATACACCCGGTACCGTCTCGCGTGATTTCCTACAAGCTGCCTCTTCACGACGCCATATCTCCGCAATATGGTGAAATTTTGTATAAAAAAGAAAATTGTGAACTTTCTTCAAAATATATATTTTGACTACAAAGACAACCATCCGATAACTCCAACAGCTTCTCAGAACAAAATTACCTTTTTCTTGGTCTCGTAGGTGCATATGCCCCTTTAATGATTAAATTATTAAAAAAGTTTTCTCCGAGACAATTACAAACTTCATTAATCAGTTACAAACACACGTATATTGAATATTTTATACATCTATGAAACAAAACAGAATTTCACACTACACAAATATCGATACTACAATCGAGTTAATATATATAAAACATTGACGAAGATAAATAGCACCAAAGAGTTAAAATCATAAGAGAAGGAGAATATTGTCGTACCCAAAATTCGCCTCATGCGTTTCTACGGCATCAAAATAATTGATGCTGATTTGTTTATTTGGGACTAGACGCAATGCATGAGTGAAATTTTTTATAAAGACGCCATTGATATACATCTACGAAAATGAATTCCCGCATGGAAGAGGGCTTATCAATTCTGAAGCACATGTATTGCTCCGCACTTACCTTGTTGAAAGTAATTTGCTTTTCGCAGAAATACGCAAACCAAGGCCATAAGTTGTAGCTGGGAAAGTCTCTGGCGGGTCGAGGGCGGTAGTGGCAGTAAATCACGTAAGTTGGCGATTTCGGCATTTATCAGGTCCCTTCGAAGTTTGCTGGCACCTTTCGTTGATTTGCTCGCGTCTATCCTTCAAGCACACACGGATGTTACTCATACGCTATATCTATTGAAAACAGCTAAATTCACTCCGGATATGTTCAAACAGATTGTGCCGTTGGACTATCCGCGAAGATAATCTCTTTATTACATTTCTTACGTTCTGAAATGCGAAAGGAGCTTGAGGTTCATGGACGCAACTTACCCTCGCACGATACTCGACACTTTTATAATTGAAACTAACAATGAAACTATAGTTAGTTGATTTACATACAGTGGTGTGCAGAAGTTGCCTACTACATTTTAAACAATTCATAATAAATTTAAATTTCTGAATATTCTTAAAAATGAAAGGAGGGATCATAGACTGCTGCCATGTCTTCTCTCTGACTTATTTTCCAATCTGATCTGGTTTCAAATTCGTTTTGATTATTCCTTTCCAAGGGTAGACTGTGAAATTTACTGTCTGGAAACTTTTGCACGCCACTGTACACCCCTACCTTCCATTATCATAAATTGCTACTTCGGTCGATTTTTCAGGAAAAATTGTAAATCAAATTCCATGTACCCCCAAGGTGTCACACAAATAAGACACCGATCATGAACTAGCTGAATGTTGAAATTCAAATATCCCCCGAATGGTCCCCCCGCTAAAAAGAATTTTTACTGCTGACAAAGGCAATCGAAGGGGGTAGGAATTGCGATCGACTGTCAATCCTGAAGAGAAACGTTCCTCCACACATCCTTCGACAAAGGGAATCACGTGATAGAGCATTACTTACCGATTGAACATATTTTGGTAACCAGGAGGACATTAGTAGCGGATCACTTGTAGACGGCGAGCGAGACATCCGGGTCGGCAGGTTCTCGCAAAACTGCAGCTACGATCTAACATCCGGGTCATAACGCGCTACTACACTGAACACGTGGATACTGGCGAAGGCTGGTTCTCCTACCTTCTCACCTCCGCAGCCCCCTTTTTCTCCTTTAACTCCACCACCGCCACATTCGCTATCCTTTCCCTCCTCCGCGAATATCGCCGGCCTCCTCCCTCGTTCGATAATCGCGATCGTCCCTTCTTCCTCTCGCTGTTTGTATTCTTTGGTCTCTCCCACTCGCCGATTTATCTCACTCATTTATTCCCTTTCTCCACTTTTTCGTCCACTCCTTTACCCCGTGATGCTACCACGGTCACGATCAAGCAGTCATGTCCCTCTACCACCGCCATCATCGCCATCCTCGCCACCACCACCGGCTACTGGTTACGTTTTCTGTACATGCGGTTTTGCCCGAATCATTTGCGCAAAGTCCCGCTTCAAGAAGTTTTCGGTGTTCGCCTCGGGTATGCTTCAAGGGTACCACCGCTGTAACGTTGCATCCAGGTAAGGTTACAAGCTTTTGGGTAGGTGGACGAAGATATCATTTTGTAGCAAGCAAATGATAATAATCTTGTAATTTTTTCCTAGATTTTTCTAGCAGCGGAGATACAACAGATCGCGTTTTCTTAGTTGCTGAAATATACAGCTTTGTGTAGGGAGCATTTGAGAATAATTTATTTAAACTGCAGCACACATTGTCAAATTACGAAGTTAATACGATTTCTAAAATATTTCATTAGTAGGCTGCGGATTTACAGGGTGTCCCAGGTTTTTACCAAGAAACTGTACTACTAGTATGTTCTATGAATAGAAATAAGCAAAGAATGTTATACAAACATAGGCTGATAAATGCTTTCTTAAAAACGTATAACAAAAATATGAGATATAGTAATAGCATCTTACAATGTGAGGGTAGTTCGATAAAATTTATCTAACTTATTTATAAAGCTATGTTTAATCATTGAAATTGATGTAGATAATCAATATCATTTTTGTTAATCCTTAGATTGCAGATGCCCTTTAATTATTTCAAAAACTTATTTCCTCTTTCACCTGCTTTCTGAAATATACATTTGCCACGTGTTTTTGTATACTAAATTGCAGAAATATCCATAGTCTATTAATAAGCTGTTACTAATGTTCCATTTCAAAATGTCGACTATTTTTCTCAATACAAATGCATTTACTATCATACGAATTTCGTTTTGATTCTGTTTCATTTTACTAAATACATTTTTAATTCTTTGATTAGACCATCAGTGCAAAGTTTATATTTTTGTTATAATTCTTTTACAGAGCATTTGTGGGCATATATTTGTATAACATTTTTTGTTTATTGGCTCCTCTTTGTGAGAGAAACCTGGGACACCCTGTATATGCAAATATACATTTTTAGACGTCAATATTCTTGGCTTCATGTAGCTGATAAAACGCAACTATGGAGAACTGCATTTTAGGGTTAAAATGTTTGAAAGTATATTTTTTGTTTCACTTACCCTATAAAATGTGTATTCTTCACGATCTTGGATATGTTAAATTGGTTAAAAATCCGCAGTCTGTTCATTAGACTAAAGTTTTCTTTCTCAAAAATTTGTCATTTTGTCAATTACAGATATTCCTTGCCCCATGTATTTGTTTGAATGTATTTTTTACAAAAAATAACAAATATTTTAGCTTCTGATCTTACAATTAGGTGCTTCATCCAATACACAGAGCGTCGCAAAAGTGTGGTTCAAAACATTTAGGTGCTTGTACTATCCATTGTATCTTATATAATATAACAATTTTGTGATTTTGGTATCCTTTTTATAATATATGTCCAATACAAACGTAACATTTTTGTATTGCGGAATTTATTATTAGTATTCTGTTTTGTTTAACATTTGCTACGTTGCATATTGGAAAAAAAATATCGAACATTGCAAGTATCTTTGCAAAAGAAGAATTTAATCATAGAATCTTTTTCATCGTAAGTCTTGTATTAACCCTCATCCGCCCCTTGTGTCAATTTGACACAATATTCTCACGAAAATGCGATAAATGTAAACTATTAGTATGTCTTGCACATCGCTTTATTACGCTTTATTATTTGTGAACGGTGCTAACATTCTTATGTCTGAATATACAGAAATTTCATTTTCTTATTTTCAATAAAAGAATTTGCAAATTTAACTATTTATCTTTTTATTATATTGATTTTTTTACCACTGTGTCAATTTGACACCAACGAACAAACTAAGTCAGCAAAGTGAGGGACGGAGGAGAGTTAACATTTATTACATATTCGTAACTATATTAATACAGATCATTCAGACAGGAAGGTGCTGTTTATTCTAAAAAGTTATTTTATTGGCGATAATAGTAAGAATTCTTTATCCTGTCAGTAAGGACCTACTACAAACCATCGAATTTTTTAAGCAGTTCTTTCAACAGCCTGTGAGTCTTTATTCAGCTTTCGAAGCATCATGTTGAAAAATGTAACACTTTCGGTTATTTATAATCACTGATGTGTTGACCACTACTTTCGATGACGATTTTCCATCTCTCACAATTTTAAATTAATGTAATATTGTGAGATAATTTTTCGATCCCTTCTTTAAAAGAATTCTGTTCTTTGAAACAGGGTTGGGCACTTTTTATTTGAAATGGAAATAACAAATAAAAAGGACAAATAATTACTCCAAATAAAATAACAAACAAGTTTATTTGAAAATAAAGATGGTGCAAATAAATCCCAAAATATCATTTGAGAAATAAATTATTCCCAAATAATTTATTTACCAAATATTTGGTTATTTCAAATAATATTACAAACTAACAAATAACGGGTAATCAGAGTATATACATTGCAATAGAAGTAAACACTGCCGATGATACACTATGTCGGAAGTCTATGGTTTTGGAATGCAAGTTCCATGGATGATAGAAAAACGTCTCCATTTTCCTGGTAAAATCATAACAAATATCTAAATTCTAAATATCTAAAATCATAACAAATATTAAAATAATTTATTTTCAAGTACATTATTACTGAAATAATATCAACCAAGATAAAATAACAGAACAAATAACAAATAAAATACAAATTTTATTTGAATAGAAGTTTATTTCGATAATGCCCAGACCTGCTTTGAAATCAGAAAATTAACTCTGTTCTGATTTCAAGCGGTGGATAACATTAAATGTATTATTCATTAATAAATTTTCTATCGAAATGTGTATGATTTCCAATTAATGTTGCATATAATCGATCAAGCTATCGTCAAAAGGACTCTGCTGTTATAGTCCGATTTGGATCTGAACGTTGAAAATTAATCACACGTCGCACATCTCTCCAGATACAATCAAATTTTTATTTGATCGGAGCTTCTTTTCGTTTTGTATAGACTGCATAATTTCTTCGCCCTACTTTATCCGCTATCATTTACATTTGAGGGGTTAAAGGGAAAAACAAGATATTTCACAAAACAGCTTTATTGAGAAAATCGATTTTTAATACTTTAGTGCATCAGTAAAGAAACAAAGTCCAGTAAATCTAACTGTATTTTTCATGACATAAAGTTATACTCTAATTAGGCAACAGAAAACAAATGAACTGAAATATAATTGTTTTACATTATTTTAATTTTTCTTTCCAGTTGAACACTGCAGAATAAAAATGGTCCCTGTTCTTTCCCCTTACCCTTCATTTAAGATTGATGTATACAATTCATGTTATCATCAGTAACCATTCCGTCAAAAAATTGGTAACTACTTATTGTTAGTTGATATCACATAAAATACGAATATTCATATATTAGATATAATCCATGCGTAATTCACATTCTAATTTTATTTCTCAATCACTACAGAGCATATACACGAGGAACTACCATCTTTATTAGAAAATGTTCCGTGTAATGTACGAAGAGGAATGTATGTAATTTCAACAGCATGGTTGTCCGGCACATGATGCACGAATAGTTCGAAATTATTTGACAACCATGTTTGGAGATCGTTGGATAGGCACATACTGGGTTTTTATGTATGGGGCATTTACAATCAATTGTTTATTAAACAACCGTGAACACTATTCAAGAACTTGAATCGGATAATACAGGGCGAGGCACCTAAAGCGTGACAGTTGAATATTGTCGAAAATATTGGTGATATGAAAAAATTCAGGGGGCACACTTTTCTGCAAAATTTAATTTTTGGTACGTGAAGATATCAAGGACATTTCAAGGTCATCACCTTCTTTCTTTAAATGAAACTGCATATTTTTTATTATACGTAAGTATAATTCATACCAAGAAAAATTCAATAATCATGGTCATTCAAGGTCAATAAAGGTCACAGGTAATGAAAAGGCAATTACGTATGTATATCTTTGGAATCACATTTATTTGTAGAGGAAAGTAGCCAAATATGGAATACCATTTTGTTTTTCGAATGTCATTTCTACAAAATCAATCGCAATAAATAAAAGATTTTTATGGGTATTCAGTCATACATTTAACGCTAAATTTAAGAGCAGTCTTATATTTCTAACGTTATGAACAATTTTCAATACTGAACTAATATTAAAAAAAACATAAATTGTACCTACTATGGAATAGATACCCAAATATGCAACAGTGATATCAGTACAATATTTTCATGGAAAACAAACAAAAAATAGTTTCATTTTTAATGGCTCACAAATACTTATGAATATCACAGGCAGGTATGTCAACAACAACAACAAAAAACAAATAAGCATGGTAAAATAATTACAAATACGAAAAACACATCAAATTTATGCAGCGTTAAAAGATGACGCAAGATTTTGTCAGATTTTTAAAAATGGCACTATTCCATATTAGGTATACTATTTCATATTTGGCCACTTTCCTCTAATATTCTAATGTTTCCTGTCTAAAACCGTTTGAGCAAATGCTGGAAGTCTTGACTTACGGCTTGTAAACATTTCGTGATTCCATGAAAAAAGGATAATCGCACAATATTCAACATGTTTAGTGTCACTTCAACACAGGCTTGACGTATCCTAATTCTTGTACTATCCCGCGTTGTAGGTGCCGATGATATCACTCTTTGTTACAGAAATCCCCAAAGAAAATAGTCAAGAGAAGTTAGATCTAGCGACCGCGGTGGCCATATCAGTCGACTTCCGTGCCCTATCCATTTTTCTTGAAGAATTTTGTTTATTACGTTTCCTCAGCATGCAGCATTGTGTGGTGGAGCGTTATCATGTTTCATCCACATCATAAGACGCATATTTAAAGGCATTTCTAATAATAATTGTGAAAGTCTGTTTCGCTTCGTCTTCACCTGTAACCTTGATTGACCTTGAGTGACTATGACCATTGAATTAGTGGTCTTGGTGTGAACTATACTTGCGTATATTAAAAGTATGTAGTTCCATTTAAGAGAAAGGCAATGACCTTGAATTGACCTTGACATCTTCACGTACAAAAAATTAAATTAACCCAAAAAGTGTACCCCTATTTTCGATAATACTCTATTGTCACGCTTTGCGTGCCTCACCCTGTATATACAACAAAGGACGCATGCTATTCTATCGGTTGTAAAAGAACATAAAGTACAGCTAAAGCTCTCAATATACAGGATGCCTCCGCAACTGGGCGGAGCTATACCTTTAAAACTGTTAGAGAGAGAAAAAAATGTTAGAGGACAAAAGTAAATGGTATTGTATGTTCTACATTCCTGTACCACTCTTATGCATTCTTGTGTATTTATGCACTTGCAAAGTGCAACTGCACCTTTCTTTTAAATGGAACTATATAATTTTTCTTACATAAATCGATTCTCTGAATCATTCTGCCTATAGAAGTGTTGTAGTGATATGATCGTAAACTAAACAGTTTACAAGATATTTCAACTTTCTTAGTAATACGTACTTACTTTTAAGCGTTTTCTTGTATCTACGACTGTGTTTACGCTGCCACGCAGTTTCTAAATCATAAAAAATGTTCGAAGGATTGCCCTCCACATCCTACACACTTTTTCATTCGTGTTTTAATGTTATTTATGACATCATTTATTTGGTTTCCACTTATTTCAGCTGTTCCTGTCACATGCGATTTTTTTTAGGTCTTCAACACTTTAAATTGGCCGTGAACAAACTTTATTTTTTAAAAAACCCCAAAGGGAAAAGTCCAAAAACGTTACGTCCGGTGATCGTGCTGGCCAACGTACTGGTCCTCGTGTCCCAATCCAACGTTTGGGATATTTTTCATTTAAATAATTTATAACTCTTTTAGCATTATGTGCCAGAGCACCATCTTGCTGAAAGTACTTAATTTTTTATCTTGCAACTAATGGTATATCCGAATCGTGCAAAAGAATTGGTGAGTCATATTCCAAAAATCGCCGAATTTTTAAAAAATAAAGTTTATTCACTGCAAGTTCAAAGTGTTGAAGACCTAAAAAATCGCATGTGACAGGAACAGCTAAAATTAGTGAAAACCAAATAAGTGATGTCATAAATAACATTAAAAAACGAATGAAAAAGTGTTTAGAATGTGGTGTACAACCCTTCGAACATTTTTTATGATTTACAAACTGCGTGGCATTGTGAAAACAGTCGTAGATCTAAGAAAACGCTTAAAGGTACCTATTACTAAGAAAGTTGAAATATCTCGTAAACTGTTTAGTTTACGATCATATCACCATAAGACTTTTATACGCAGAATTATCCAGAGAATCGATTTATGCAAGAAAAATTATATAGTTCCATTTAAAAAAAAAAAGTACAGTTGCACTTTGCAAGTGGATCAATACACAAGAATGCATAAGAGTGACACAGAAATGTAGAACATACAATACCATTTACTTTTGTCCTTCGACATTTTTTTCTATCTCTAACAGTTTTAAAGATATAGCTCCGCCCAGTTGCGCGAGACACCCTGTATGTTGCAATAGAACCTCGATTATCCGAACTGAAGTTAGTAACAACATAACTCACATTTTACATACGTTTCATGTAAATATGATAATTTTCGTTTTCATATGAATACGCTGTGTTATAAAATTAAGTGTACACAGTGTCACTAATGATCGTCGGATGACCGCTTTTCGAATAATCGAGGTTCTAGTGTACTGTTCTTTTTCTATTAGTTTATGCAATGTGAACGGTTCCGTTTCTGTATTTTCTTACAATGTCTTTACTACCTTTTAGAATAAGCATCATTCATATTTTTCTATCGTTCCATACAGGATTTATATCTTCCCATATAATACAGGCATGGAGGGCTGAAATATTAAACCTCTGCTAAAGGAACTTAAAAGGTAAACGGTATATTCGTCGACGAAAGCTGTGTGTTGTAAGTAATGGGTTTAAATTCTCCACCATACCTTTAGCACAGTTACACTAACTGATGATTTCTAATTTCAAGCTTGGTCCATCGAAAAGTTTTCTATCATCGTCTGCGGTTAACAAAGTGTACTACTAATGTTGAACGGTATGTGAATCCAACGATAGAAGAATGTACAATCATGTTTTGAAGATACTTGAAGGCAGATGGCCCGATGCAGTTTCACTTTCGAAGGCTTTTGTGGCTGGCTCAGGACCAGGAAAGGGCCTTGACATAAGCCATGCTCCCTTGTGGGTGGGCATCGGACGATGGTTAGTGACTTGAACTGGTCGACATTTGTTTTGCGGATCCACTTCGGTCGAAAACGCAGAGTCTGCAGCTAGTCTCGTGTCATCCTTCGACGTCATCGGGCCCAGATGCGTAATTTTTTTTTAAATTATGTACAGGGGTTGGACAAAATAATGGACACATTGCTTATAAGTCTTGTATTGTGTAGTTAGGGTTAGCAGCCGTGAAATTGTACACATTGCGATCGTATTTGAAGAATGGTATAATACCTCATTAACCATTATTCAGGATTTGTATAATTCCATTCCCAGGGGAATTCAGGCTGTATTAGACGCCAATGGTGGTTCTACACGATATTAATAAAGAATTTTCTTAATGTGCGAGGTGTTACCATTGTTTTGTCCAACCCCTGTATATTCGAAAATTTAACCCTTTCGGTGTATAGTCCGTACGACGTACGGGCAAGGCGGAATGTACTGAAGTGCTAATAGCCACTATACTGGCTTCGACGTGCCGTGTCGCCGAGGCTATTCAGCACAGACGCACCGTTGATTTCTGATAATGTGAACACCGAAAGGGTTAATAACAATTCCGTGTGTACTGAACTCGCAGAATGTGGAATTAACACACCCGGATGGGACAATCGTTGTGCGTGTAACATACCTGGACACTCGCGGGTAAAGTAATCGCGGAGCGTGTGTGCACGTATGTGGGTGATTTTTCAGGACAAAATTGTGAATTGGAAGTTGCAGTCCCCCTCTCTACTTAAGAATCCCGACGAACGGGTTTTGATATACCCTTGTACATTTTCACGAGTAGGCAGATTTACTATCGTACAACGTGACATGTGTGCTTCTTCATAAATTGTCGCAGGAATCAGGTATCGTAGGTTTCTGTTACACGGGTAAGAATGCGTTTTGTATGGTAAATTTGTCGTGCGTCCGCCGCCACTGGATGCACCTTGGCTGTCCTGCTTGACGCACGCCGCTGAACACCGAGTTGCCATGCTACAGGCGCTCCAGAGCTGAATTTTTCGACATCAACTAAAGAATAAAGCCACCGCAATTTCGTTACTCTTGATTTTCAACTCACTCTGACCTGTATGATCATCCCATAAAATAGTTGCCATCTGTATGATCACCCTCTAAACTATTTACCATCTGTATGATCACCCCCTAAAATATTTACCATCTGTATGAACACCCCCACAAATATTTACCATTTGACTCTGCCGCCATCAATTATTTTGTTATTTGTACTGATACAAAGAATGCCCCGGAAGGAAGATATTGCAGTTGAAGGCACAAACTAAGCTGTAGTGATGAAGGTCATCTCATGGTCATTTCTTCCAAGATTTTACTAATAGTAACATATTCTTAAATGGAATTACCTTTTTTTTTGTTTTCTATGAGAAAGGTGACATCGAAACGCATTCAACCCTGTGTAATAACATAACCTTGGAATGACCTTGGATTAAAAATTTCATAAGTACAAAGCATGAGTATACAAATGCTTGCCTAACTCTCTGTGTCATATCCGGAGCAAATCTAGTCTGTCATCACGGATCTCTACATAGAGCATCTTGAAAAACGAGTCTTCAATGAAGCACTTCCGAAACCATTAGAATGATTTAGATATGTACTTAGGTGACACGTTCGTAGTATGGATTCATTAAACAAACACCCTGCCCTTTCTGAATTTCCTAAATTCTTTACACTCAAAAATTCAGTTCACTATGGAAACAGAAACCAATAGACAATTGAAGAGTGTTTGTAGAAAACACTGTAAGTGCCAAAATTGAAAAATTTTGTTTTTTTATCGATAAATGTTCTACATGCCAATGAGAATACAGTAGTATAGAATTTGATTTTTGGCACTTCCAGTGTTTTCTACAAGTACTCCTCAATTACTTTTTCTAATCGTACTAGTAAAACTAATACAAAACGGATCACTTTTACAACAAGTCTACAGGAAACCTACACATAGAGACAGATACTTACATGCATACTCGCACCAGCACCCGAAACAAAACAACTCAGTGTTTACGACAGCAGCGAGCTTGGTTCATGACATGGCCAAAACTTTTCTATATTTTAGGACACCGGTAAAATCAGCGTCTGATCGCCAAAGACCAGTCATACTTAATCTGCACGACGGCCAGAGAAAATTAATTTTGTGTATTTAGAATGTCGAAGTGCCGTGTCATAAACGCAACCACCCGAAGAGTTATGGCAGGCCTGCTCGGAATGGTTCAACAGAACTCGCGTGCGGGCCGGCGCTTATAGGAAAATCTCCGCTGTTGCCAAACTTCCATCCACCGACGACAAACCCTCTTGCGCTCTACACCCCCCTCTACTCCACGAAAATATCGTAGGATAGGAAGGAGGAGTCTTCGATGCATAATTTTGTAAACTTTTCGAAAGAACAAATGCTTCAACATCTAGAAATTAGCACTTAGTTTATCCGAGCACACTGCTCGGACTTGTAACATAGCAAATATACAGGATGTCCCATTTAAATCGATTCCTGCGAAAATCTCCGTGTTAACGCCCGTGGACGATTAAAGATCGTTTGGGCCTTGTTGGCGTTTGCTCGTGGTGTGCCGATTAAATAACTATTTCCAAACTAATTCGAAGGACCACCTTCCTTGTAGCGGAAGGACAAAAATGCAACGTTTGACACTAATAACGTATATTCTATGATACAAATTGCGAGCAGTGTGCTTGGCTAAGCTATGCTCTACTAACTGTGTGGAAGCCACGGTTCTAAGATGGTTCTATGTGTGGCAACCACGGTTTTTAAATTGTACTGTGTTTCTATGTGTCTAAGAGCGTTCTGTCTGGAGATTTACAAAATTCAACGATGCAGAATCCTCCCTCCCTTCCAATGACATTTTCGTGGAGTGGAGGGGACCGTAGAGCGCGGGCCCGCTCGCGAGTTCCGTTGAACTGTTCCGAGCGGGCCTACCGTTACCCTTCGGGTGGTCACGTTTATGACACGGCACTTCGGCATTCAAATGCACCGAAATTTAGGTTTCTCTGTCCGCCGTGCAAATTAGTTTTGTCTAGCGTTTGGCGACCAGATGTGGACTTCACCGATATCCTAAAGCACATAAACAGATTTAGCCGTGCCATAAACGAAGACCGCCGCTGGCGTTAACAGTGTCTAACATTAGAAAATATATCTAACAATAAGCACGTTGATTGAAACCAATAGAGAAATTATAAAATTTACTAATATTATTGATTAGAAGGCGTATTATTTTAGGGTATATTCATTCTGTATGAAAATGTAAAAAGTTTGCAATTTTCAGCTGATACAGCGTGGCAGTCAAAGTGTTAAACAATTAATTACCATATTATTTATTTTGAAGATCTGAATAATTCATAAGCGCACTAGATTAAAAAATATCAACCTATGAAGTGGATTGCGCATTGCTAGAACAGAATTTGAATTAGATATTCCGGATCATCTTAATAATGAGTAGTATTGTAATTAATTTCTTAATTCTCAAACAGATCCGAATAAATGAGTGTATATGATGTCCTCTGAAATTGTAGATGACAAATGATGTATAGCAGAGTAGAGTATAATCTCTGGATACCCAACCACGACCTGTGTGAGGGGAATAGACGCAGAGTGGGGGTAGGTCGGAACCCCAGGCCTGTAGCGACAAGCGTCATTGGCCCCTGACGCGCTATGTATATATAGTGTAAACTAGGTTAGTTACTTTTAAGCTAGGTTTAAGTACAAGTCACTAGGTTAGTCAGTTTTGTATTATATAGTTGGTCATAAGTCTAGTTTTAGGATGCGCGTTGCAATTTATGATGCGAGGTTCTGTGGCGCGGACTATGACTCGTTTGAATTTCTGACTTCTGATCTCACAAAATTCCTTCGACTTTGACACCGACAATAATGCTACTGCAAAAATGATATTAACGCGAATATAATATTATGAACAATATTCGTAATCCCCAAATAAATAGTGCTACAAACTTCAATAGTGTACTATTTTTATTATTGCGATAAAGAAACGAATGCGAGATGAAGAAGGCATTCTGTAACACTATTTATATGGGGTTTATGAATATTGTTCATAATATTATATTCACGTTAATATCATTTTTGCGTTAGCATTATTATCGGTGTAAAAGTCGAAGAAATTTTCCGAGATCAGAAGTCAGAAATACAAACAAGTCGGTGATTAAACCAAAAATGTTTTACTTCTCAGCGTCGACGGTTATATTTCGCGATGATCGGATGACGCGGACTTCGAATTAGAGTTGGATCAAGTGGAGCCTTTCAAAAATTTGTATAAGAGTGGACTGTATTAAATTGTACAGAACTACATACCGTGTCAACAAAAATATATATTATAAGTTATAACTATGTAAGAATTAGAAGTATTTCAAGGTATACAAATGTATCGGCTGTATAGTCTGCGCAAATACATGTATCTGTTTCAAAAACTTATCGAGAAGTCCCTAAAATCGTTTGTGAATGCTATTTTATAGGTGTTGTGTGTTGTACGAGGTGTATATAGTCTGTTTTTATTGGTGTTTCTGCCTTCTGGGTGTGTCTACTGTTGCGAGGGTGGAAAATTGTTTCTAAAATTCGGACGGCAAAGTGAACAACTGTGTACACCGTTGAACACAATACTTGTCAACCTCACCCCGCCTTTCGAGAGACGTTACAAAAGACGGCATTCCCATCTATGATGCGAGGTTTTGTGACGCGGATCACAGCGCACATGGCTGTTCTGTCAGCAATCGACCCCTTTGAATTCCTGATTTCTTCGACTTTTACACCGATAACAATGTCAATGCGAGTATAATATTATGAACAATATTCATAAACGCCAAATAAATAGTGCTACCGGAATGCCGTCTTTCGTAGCGTCTCTCTGGAGGTAGGAGTGGAGTTAGTTGACAAATATTATGATCAACAGTGTACACATCACAATCGATAATGTCATGATTTATCATTATTCTTCAATGAGGTCATAGTAAGATTCATATTAGGTTATCCCATAAGTAATGTTCCTTATCTTATAAAGCATATGTTAAATAAATATAAATATATTATCCGATTTTGTTCTGTCAAAATTGTACTGTGCATCTGGTGGAATGTGAGGGATGTACAGGATGTCCCAGTTTATCTGTTACAAGCTCATATTTCCTACCTTATTGAAGATACAAAAAATGTTTTATATGGAATTTGCATGGTACAAGGGGGCACATCTATTGGCGAAGGCGAATTTTTGTTTACATTATTATTTTAAGAGATATGAAGGTCAAGTTCGTTTTTTTAAATGGAACTATGTATTTTTGTTCAGATCATTCGATAGTGCTTTTCAAGATGAATTCACTGACCTTTAATGTATACACTTGATTTTTAGTGGTTTTCCAGATATTGCGCTTACAAATTTACTGATTTTCAACCGAAGAAATTCAGCGGAATAGGAAATACCAGTAGTGGTCCTGTTTGCGCTTTACATTCCACGTGTTAGACATTGCCTCTTGAAACAGATACGAAAGGTCCGCACCAGGAACGGCAGATCCAAACTTTGGACAATAGTTTTCCATTGGAAAGTATCAACGATACCTTTTTTGACACTGTAAATGCTACATCTGTGGCCGGAGAACAATTGTCCAGATTTGGGCCTGCTGTTCCTGGTGCTGACCCTTCGTATCTGTATCAAGAGGCAATGTCTAACAAGTGGCACTTCAGGCATGGACAAAACTACCACCGGTATTTCCTATTCGGCTGGATGTCTTCCATTGAAAATCAGTAAATTTGTAAGCGCAATATCTCGAAAACCACTTGTGAATAACTACATAGGGATACTTATGAGATGACCTAATATCTACAGATAAAGTAGATCATCTTGTATAGGTAATAATTTTAGTACATATACTTATGCCTCTATTAGCATCTAATCCAAACTTCCTGGGTAAACCAGCATCTTGCTAGCATTCTGTGTACTCTAAAATGTTTTTTAATCAGAAGACATTGTTGCCAAAATGTTCCACATACAGATACCCTGCTTTAGAAAGTCTATAAGTGGTTAACTACTGTTTGTCATTAAAAATAACTTATCACTTCAAACATTATTACAAATTCTTGACACACCATACTTTTGTTATCGAAATTAACCAGAATGATTCGTAGAATGTTATAAAATAATATCTGCAGAATAGTCAACAAGGTCATACATGAGACATCCAATATTATTTGTAAACAGTTAAACAGAATTAGGTACATCAACTCAGTTTATCAAAGGGAGTACTAGAATGTACAACTCGCTATTATTCAGAAACAAGGTCAAATCAGGTACATGTTTACATGAACTTTTTCTATTATTTTTAAGTGCTGAAAGCCATTATTGAAATGGATCTTGGGTATTATGTTATACCTTGTTTATTCTACATTCTTAATATATTTTATTTATTTATATTCCAATGTCAAACAAACATGATAGAAAATTACTATTTCATATCAAATGACATAGAATAAATTGCACACTTTTGCATAATAATATGTTTTATTTCAAGAATATTTCACATTATCGATATTTTTTCAGTGGGCCAAATATTTTTTATGCAACATATTGCAGAAAAGGATGAGAATGTCATAAATACTTATTGTTTTTATACGTATAAATTGCTGGATTAGCTTTTATCCACATTAGTCAAGTGAATATATTAAGCAAAAAATACATTTAAATCAATGTATTTTTGGTATTACATGCAATAAAATAAATAATAAGGAATTATGAACCTTTCAGTAAGGTTAATGTAATAAACATCATGTATCATATAAATTTCAAGAAGAAAGAAACACTAATGATTTCAAAATGTTTAAAGAAAATTCTATAAATATTTTAATTATTTGACTTGTCAATTGCACTTGATTAAATGTGGCTCTTACTCCAACTAGTTTTCATATTGAAACTTAATAGTAAACTTTTTCTGTATTTAAACTATATGAACCATTCTACACATGTAAACTATTTTGAAGTACACAATTATACTGTATTCCATTCAAGTGTCCGCTTTAAACTCGTAATTTATAAACAACTCTCCATTACAGTGTCTAAGAAACTACTCCCAAAAGAAGCGCATTCGTTTTAATCTCTTTAGTTTAAGTATTTGCATTGAATATGTATAACTAGCAGGTAGTTATAAAACGGATGCTTCCATATCTTTATTTTTCAAATTTCATGTTCCTTCATTGCAACACATTTGTGCAATTTTTGCAAAGAAAGGAGAATTTACAGTTATAGAAACTGAAGAAAAATTTACAAAACTTTTACCATAGATGCATCTAAGAAAATCAAAATTATAGCAACTGAATGCAACTTATATTTCTGAGCTCTACATATATACAAGTATTCCTGTTTTAATAAAAGTCGAATCTAAGTCAATTTGCATACATCTATTGAAACATTACATCATAAAAATTTTATTGGCGATAATAAATGTAAAAATAATATAAATCATTTACATTATTTTCTTTGTACCTATATTCTTTAATCAACTATGCGGTAGTGCAACAAAGAAATCAAATGAAATGCAACTAACATATGCTGTTTTGTTAATCATAGACACTGATGAAAAATAAAAAGTGACAAAGCCAGTATAATAAACAGTAATATTGTTATTTATGATTCAGCTAACTCTCTACTGTCCTCATCCCACTCAGTAAACTCCGTTGTTTTGTTTTGTTTATCATTCCCTTCAATATCTTGCTCTCCTTCAACATGCTCTTCTTCAATAATCATGACCGATTCTTGAGGTTCATCAACACTGTTACTTTGTTCGCTGCATTGTTCATCATATTCGACTATTTCTGTCTGTTCTTCCACATACTGTATAACTTCCTCTACTTGATCTGCGTTACATTCCTCTAATATTTCCGATTGTTCAACTTGCATTTCTTCGTCCATTTCTTTTTCTTCAACTTCTTCAACCACTTCTTCCACTATCTCTTCAGTCTCCTCAGCAAATTCTTCTGATTGATAATTTTCATACGTTTGTCGTTCAGATTCTTCATTACCATGAATATAAACAATCATTCCATCTTCTGTTCCCTGCATTACTATCTGTTCATTACCAGAAATATTCAACTGTTGTGGTTGTGGTTGTTGTTGTTGTTCATTTTCCTGTTGCTGATAGTTTTCATTATCGATGAGCATAATCATGTGCTGCCCATCAAGTTCGTGTGTATTATAAGTCATTTCATGTGAAATGTTATTCAGCTCCATGTCCGGCACAATATATTCTGACACGTTCGAGGCTTCTTCCTGGGATTCAGCTGAAACACTATCACCAACACCTAATGATGCTGCTATGCCACTTGCAACATGACTAAGAGCTTCAGCTTCTGAAGAAGGTTCCAAAGAAATTGATGGCATGGATGTCACATTTTCTGAATCTCTTAAATCTTTATGTACACAATCAAGATGAACTTGTAAATTTGTCGCTCGTACAAAAACTTTACCACAGTGAGTGCAACGATGACCTTTTTCCTTTCCATCTGACAAATTCCCATGTCCAGTGTTAATTTCATGTGTTGTCAATTCATTTACATCTTTGAATGTTTGTGAACACTGCATGCACTGAATCTCTTCCACTGTCGACGAATGCTGACGTGATGTTGGTCGGTGATTGTGATTGATCTGATGTCTTACTAAAAGTGTCTCTGAAAGTGCTACATAAGAACAGGCCTGACATTTCGGAAAACACATGCTTTTTGGCGGAGGCACATTATGTTTTGTATAAAGGTGATACATTAAAATATTTCGTTTTGTTGCCTTATAGCCACAATGCTCACAGACTCTTGGATCAAATTTTTCTTCATGTACGTCTTGCATATGTCGTCTGTACATGTAATAATTTGTGTATTCTTCTTCTATATCACACTTATTACATTTCCAAGGTCCAGTCTCACCACCATCGACATTTCCATTACTTTTTGATTCATTTTCCTCACTATTATTGCTTGACATCAAATGATCTGACTTTAGAACGACATAAGAAACCTTTGTTTTGCTTGCTGAATTGCTGTCCGAAGATTTTGCCTCTTTTTGCATTATCTTTAACCGTATATTTTTATTATTCTTTACTAAATGCGGATATTTTTTCAATACTTCCCGAATTATTTTCGCATGATTATTAATTGAATCCTCTGAATTTGTTTTAAAGGGTGATTTTCCCTTGTCCATATTTTCTTTCTCTTCAAGGTCAAATCGTACTCTTTTCGATGGCGAAGGCTGTGTTTCTTGATTCCTTTGGAAACATCTAGTTAAAGACCAATCATCATCTGAATTCATTTCTTTAAGACTTTTCTCATTTCCATGACTTTCATCTTCTTCATCTTCTGTTGTATCATTTTTACTCTCTCTATCTGGTGAACATTTACCACTAGGCGAATTATCTCTTTTGTACCTATCTGGAGCCTGCACAATGGGTTTTGTATTGTAAGTAATGTCATCAAATGATGAAAAAACACCAAGGGCAAACTCTTCAGCTTCAGGGAGATCAAATCGTGAAGGGCCAGGAGTCACATCTGTAGGCCTATTTGATGATGACATACCATGGAATGTTCGGAGTTCATAATTAAGTGGTGGTGTACCTTGTGGTACATCTAATTTTCTTTTCCAAATAGGAAGTCTGGAATCACGAATAGGTATTCAGTTTTTATTACGAAGTTATATATAAAACTTTAACAAAATGTTTATTTTAAACAATTTCCTCATACTTTTTCATTTTTAGCAAATTTTTATAAAATACCTATTAATATAGAATATATAGAAAATAATATACATAAAAGTTTTATACTTACTTTCTACCTGGTAATGGTTGACTTGTAAGCCCTGATGATGAACTGGAAGTAGTTGTTGATTTCATGTTGGATGTTGAAGGCTTCGAAACTGCTATTACTGGTCGTGTATTGCACTTTAGTGGCTGTTCATTTTGTAAAGAAGTAGTATTAAATTGTGCATCAAGTAATTTAGTTAAAACAGTCATGTTCATTTTCTGTGCAGTACGGTATAAAGCATGTTGTTCTGAAGTCCAATATTCCAACTGTCCAGTATACATAAAGCTATAACAAAAAATAACATGTATGCATACAATAAACAGGTCTAAGAAATTAATCTGGAAATTACGGAAATATTAATAATTCTCAATTTATGTTATATTCAAACATACCTTATAATTGACTTTACACACTCGTATGGCATGTCTGGTGGCATGATGATTACACCATCGAAGTTCTCATCTTTCTCTTTTTGATCACGTTCTAATTGCATAAAATAATCTGTGCATGTTGTTATGACTAAACGATGAGCCTAAAATATTATGGAAATATGCTTATTCAATTTAAGCTACTTTTATTATTACATTATTACACTAAAATATATTTTATTTTAGTATATTAAATATTGAAAATATACTTAATATTATTAAAATGTTATTGTGAGTTATTGAAAAAAACTGTCAATATATCAATTTAAAGATTATTACCCGTATAGTAATATCACTAGTGGGAAATTTAATGGTAAGGTCAAGTAATTCTTCCTCAAAATAAAGCTGTTGAAGTCGTTGGAGAAAGAAAGTTCCCCAATTATCAACTTTTACTTGTTTCAACCCCCGAGAAGGGAGTTGTTTTTCTTGATTTAATGATTCCATCCTATACCTAAGCATAATGTAATTAAATTTGTTATATATTGCAAGGAACAAATACTTCTTAAAATCTTAGTCAATTAGAAAGAATTCATGAAAACTTAAGTGTTACTTAAAGAATTAGATACTATACTATCACAATACTCTTGTTAATATATAAGATGATAACTACTGAGACAGATTTTAAAACAAAATATTATTAGATTGTATTTAGAACAAAAAATTTTATTTATTCCATAGTCTTAATTTATACCTTGATAATATTTTATTCATTAAAAAACAAATACCTTTATTGTTGACTTCACGAATACTTACCAGATATAAAATTAACTATGTGTACTCATAGTTTAATTGAACCAAATCCTAAGCAAAAGAAATACAAAATATATAACAATGTTGACCTTTATAATTATATTTGAAAGTAAGAAACAGTTTTAGTTTGATTAAATTGCTTTGATAACTACTAAAGCATTTATAAATTATGAAAGCATGTAATATTATGTACAAAGAAATAATTAATTACATTTCAGTTACTATCTCATAAGTGTGGAATAATACTTGATAGTCTTGAAAGCAATCTCTTCGCATACACAATTTAAATGCAACAAAATGAAAATTATAGTTCAATCTATGATTCAATAATGATTGTATCTGAATAGTTTTTAAACATTAAAAGTTTTATGTACAGTGGCGTGCAAAAGTTTCTGGCCAGGCAAGTTTTTTATTTTGTTTTACAAAAAGAAAACCAAACGAAATTTTATTTAATATCAGATGTAAATGTGACATAAATGCAAAGAAATAATGTAGTAAATGAATGTAGTTCGTGTTCATGGGGACATATGTTTAGAAAATCGCTGCTTTACATGTGGAAAAGTCTCTGGCTACTTTGTGTACACATTGTATTTAACCCAAAAAAGGACTCACTATAAGTAGTATCGCTCTGAAGTTTTACATTTAGTTGATAGTAAGTCGCAAAACCGTGCACATGGCTCGCTACACCGAAATTCAAATATGTGAGAGGGTGATCAACCTTTCACAAAACGCAAATCCTTCTCATGAAATCGCTTCTCTATTATCGATAAGAAAATCAACTGTGAACGATCTCATCAAAAAGTACCGTGCAAAACATGGTTTAAATCATCGTCCACGGAGTGGAAGGCCACAGAAAACAAATGAAAAAGCAGATCGAGCCATTAAATGCAAATCGCAAGCGGATGTAAAAAGAACTGCTGCCGATATTGCACGCGAATTACGGGTTGAAAATACCGTCACAAGACGGCTACATGATGTGAGAAATCAGTAAAAAAAATAAGAAGGCTCAATTACGGTTTGCTAAAGATCACCAATACTGGACGATCGAGGATTGGAAAAATGCCGTCTTCTCGGACGAATCCAAGTTCAATCTTTTTGGAAGTGATGATAGACAACATGTTCGACATCCTTTTGGTACCAGAAATGATGTCAGGTACATACCAAATTTCCAATGAACAGTACTATGTACAGAAACATTTTAAAAAAGAATTTGCTGCGCTATGCTGGAAGAAAAATGCCATAGAATTGGGTATATCAGTATGACAATGACCCAAAGCATACATTGAAATTAGTTAGAGGGTGGCTGTATTCTGAAGATGTGGGAGCCTTAAACTGGTCATCTGAAGTGTTGGATTTGAACCCAATAGAGCATTCATGAGATGAGCTGAAGCATCAAATCCGGACAAGTCAAAAAAGAACATACAAAAAAGGTGGAATTATTCAATTCCTTCAAGGAAGAATGGGATAAAACCTCTCAATATATTCTTAATCAACTAATCGAGTCGATGCCTCGACATTGTGACCCTGTGATAGAAGCAAAGGGCATGGCAACTAAGTATTGATTCTGAAATATTACTTAAACTGTCTTATAAATATTCTATAGGATTTGCATTATTAATTTTCTTTATGAAACAATGTGGCCAGAGACATTTGCGCACATAAAAACAACAATTTTCTAAATAAATATCCTCATGAACATAAATAACATTCATTTAATATATTATTTTCTTGCATTTATGTTATGTTTACATCTGATATTAAATAAAATTTCTCTCTGCTTTCATGTTGTAAAACTGAATAAAAAAATTAACTAGCCAGAAACTTTTGTACGCTACTGTATGTCTGAAAATATAGTAGTAATGTATCAATAGAGTCCACTGACATGAGAATATATAGTTACTCACAGAATTGAGCGTATAGTAACAAAAAATATGTATTTCTAAAGGTTCATCCTGGGATAAGTTACTACATGAAATAGGAAGAATAGTACCCATTTGGCTATAGAAAAAATAATAAATAATTTCAAATACAAAGGCATATTGTGAAATATAGCTGGTCGAGAAAGAAAACAAATTTTATCCAACAGTGTTAAACATTGGTACAGTAAGGCAAATTAAAATTAATCCTAAGCTTAGTATGCCAAAATTAGCAAAAGAAATTTCAGTAAGAATTATAAATCTATATCGATTAAAACAATTTGTTGGGTTTTACATAATGAAGGGTACAATGAAAGATTCGTTCATGGGAAACCATTCATTTAAAAAACCAACAGATGAAAGGGTTTAAAACTCACAAAAAATCATATTAATTATGAAGTAAGTTGCTGGAACTTGATTATATTCTGTGAAACAAAAATCAACAACAATAAAAAATCTATTTAGTTCAGATGGCAAAGAAATTATGTGGCAGCAACAGAATATAGAGTTCTAGATAAAAAACACACTAACAAAGAAAGCCCCCAAGCGGTCGTCTCAGATTTTGATGTGCTTTGACGTGTTGGTAGATTATGTTATTCCGAATCTCCCTATATATGGTTTTAGAGTGTGGAGTAGTCGGGAAAGCACTGGCTTCATACGCAGTTTCTTTGTTGCGTGCAGGTTTAAATCCCAGCGTGGAAGATTCATATTTTTTTCATTTCTTTTTTAGTGCATAATTATGTACATAAGTTGTGTTATACATTGTGATAAGTTCATAGTTCATATGCTTTAGATATAATAAGAAAATCAATTTCAGAAATTTATGTACGCAATGGGTAAATGCAAAAATTTAAAGACAAAAAAGTTCTGAAATTGATTTTTTTATTATACTTAAAAAATATAAACTGTGAACTTACCGCAATGTACCACATACAACTTATGTACATAATTATACACTTGAAAAAAGATTAAGAAAATATGGAACTTACACGCAGGGATTTGAACCTACGCGCAAGAAGAAAATCTGCATAGGAACACCCCACTTTCCCGTCTACTCGTCACTCTTGTACTTAAAAGCACCTCTTACAATACAGTAAGTAAACCCTATCAAAACATTAACATTAAATATCTTTTAATGTTATTTTAATAAACTATTGACGGTCTATGCTCAAAACCATACATAAGGAGATTCGCAATAACATAATCTGCCAACATGCAAAGCTCATCAAAATCTGAGACGACCACTTAGGGAGCTTTCCTTGTAAATACAATTAAATGTGCTGGAGGCTCCATAATGTTGTGGGACTGCGTAACAGTGAATGGAATTAGAAAAATGAAATTTATTGAATGCACTATAGACAAAATAAAGTACCTTCATATTTTAAAGAAAACTGTAGTAGCTTCAGTGGAAAAATTACAAATACTGCCCATCTATTATTTTCAACAAGATAATGACAGAAAGCATTCCTCTTATCTTATAGAAAAACAGTTGCTATATAATGTACCAAAGTTGTTAAAAACACCACCATAGTCTCTGAATCTTAACCTGATCGAACATTTGTGGAAGAAGCTCAAAATTGAGTTAAGCAATTGTAAAATAATAAATAAACTAGATGTTATAATTAAAATTTAAGACATATGGAAAAATATCTCAGAATCAGGAACTATAAATTTAGTGAAATTAATGCCACAACATTTACATACAAGCGGTTATAGATGTAAAAGGTTACTGAACAAAATATTAATTTTATATAAAAGAATAATTTTATTATGTGTATGCTCAATTATGTATATATGAAATATATGTTCTCTTTTTATTTTGTTCAATAAAAACATATGCATACATTACTTATGTGTTCTTCCAGAATAAATTGATAGTGTAATATATACATTATCTGTATATAACATTTGTTTAAACAAAATTACTGTTTTCTTTTATTTTTTTTAACAAATACATTCTTTCTCTTGTGTGTACGCTCAATTTTGTGAGTAACTGTAGTCCTGAAACTCATATTGCAAATCAATGAAGCATGATACTGTAAATATTTTTTAATATAGTACTATATACATATTGTTAGATTTTATGTGAAATTTGATTGCACTTAAACATTACAAAAAAAAAAAACAATAGTAGGCAAAAGGAAGGAAGTGAAAGAACTTTTACCAAAAGCATGAGTGTATACTTCATAAAACGCTGAAAAGAGGCAGTTTGATAATGATGCATATTTCCCTTTTATCTACTCGGACGAACTAGTTTATTTCGAATATGTAGAAATTCAAAATATCCTGTGAATATATTGCACATACCTATTTAACAATATTTTAATATTCCACTCAGCTCCATCTCTTATAAATTTCCTTAGTATACAACTAATATTGAACATTCCATTGTATATCACGACTCACAGATGGAGTTGTACGTATTAACTGATTTCCATGGAAACAGGATATGAAGAAACATTTGACTATGAAACTCAAGAACGGCCACTACAAATACAAGAACTTATGATTGGTATAAAACACGAAATTAAATACCTTGTCGAATTCCAAATGATTCATATAATGAAAACGAAAATCAATTCAGACGCATTCATTTGATTGAAACTTTGTAAATTTAACAAATGTTTTAAAAATACAGTTCTATAATAAAAGTTGGATATTAATTGCAGATATTAGTATTCGTAGCGCCTCGGCTATTTTGTATGGTTACTTCCAATGAAATGCAGTAGTTTAAAAGGATTGTTGTCAGTTAATGTTACAATAATCATAGGAATTGTTGGATATAGTCTTTTATGATGAACATGTGAAAAAAAAACATAATATAATATAAAGAATCAATAATGTATTGGATTCCTCGTTTTAATTAACATATAAATAAAAGTATTTAGGCGTACTTACAAATTATTAACTGAATTTACGCTCAACAAATATTTCCGTTTTATATATCCTAGGGAATTTAAGCAATATACTGTCGAGCATCCTAGGCGACCGTCTGCTCAGAAACGGTATAGGAGAAGTAGCGAATCACCTCACTCTAGGCCTCCCACCACTCGTCTTCTGGCCACTCACCTTCGGTCTTAAGAATTTGGCACACGAAAGCAGTCAGATGATTGGCTCCTTCTCCTACACCGTTTCTGAGGAAACGGTCGCCGAGGATACTGGACAGAGGATACCGACGATCAGAATAGTTGTAAACCCTACTCCTGCCTTTCGAGAACCGCTACAAACAACGGCATCCCTATCTATGATACGAGTTTCTATGACGCGGACAACAGCGCTACTGAGCGCCACGCGACGTGGCCGCTCTGTGAATCATCGACTTGTTTGAATTTCTGACTTAAAATGATACTAATGCGAATATAATATTATGAACAATATTTATAAACTCCAAATGAATAGTGTTACAGAATACCTAATAATACAAGAATGCCTAATAGTACCAAACTATTTTTATTATTGCGATAGAGAAACGGATGCGTCGTGAAAACTTATTTATTTGGAGTTCATGAATATTGTTCATAATATTATATTCTCAGCAGTATCATTTTTTTGCACTAGCATTATTATAAACGTAAAAGTCAAAGAAACTTCGTTAAATCAGAAGTCAGAAATTCAAGCGTGTCGATGACTGACAGAACAAACCACGTGCGCGTGGCGCTGAGTGGCGCTGTGGTCTGCGCCATAGAACCTCGCAGCGTAGATGGGAATGCTATCTTTCATAAGCTTTCGGGTGGTAGAAGTGGGGTTGACAGGTGTTATGATCAACGTTGTACTGGAAGAGTTTATGCAACTCTTTTTATGAAATTGTGGGCAGTGTGAGCAACGAGATGTTAGAAGTAATATGTATGAAATACTTACTGACGTTAAGAGTTATTAATGAATAAATACAAAATAACCCTTATGAAGAATGTGACGTATATTACAGTGAAAGGGGCGGACATACGTATGCAATTCAAAAGCTGTTGTCAATCTGAATTATTTTTCTCAGTCCATGTTTGAATAATTGTCTGCAAAATTTCGCAACTTCGCAATTTTCAAAAATGTTACATACAATATGTAATGTTAATCGAAGTTGATTTTCGTAAAATTGGAGAAAAATTGAAATAACAGTCTGTAAGTAAAAACCAGTGTACAACAGTTTTATACATTTAACTTTTAAATGTTATAAAAAATTGTAAAATAATGTTATTTTTTGTAGCACTATGTTTTGACTCAAACTAATACGACTTTTATAGAATGATGCGATTAAATTTCAAAACAGTATTACTTGTAATAATAGTTGCAGTGTTAAGTTCAGTATTGACATCATGGAACAATTGTGGTACTATATCATTTTTTAGAAATACTGATTGGAAAACAAAATTTCAACACAAAGTAAGAGCATGCCATTTAAATTATATAGATAAATTTAATGTACAATAACGTTTTCAAAAATAGTTAAATAGAAAATTATATAAAATAAGAAGCTTTTTTCATATGTAGAATATTAAAATCAAGATTTCTATAAAATTTAAAAAAATTTATATTAACATACATATCTCATTTATATCATGTCTCAAAAAACATTTAATAAACAAAATGAATATCTTCAGGCATAAACTTGAATAGTAATTGTAATATTTATTATTTGTCATTTTATTAATATTTGCATACAGGATCGAGTAAATTTAGAAAGTGGGTATCAAGAAATAGATTGTCACATAAACGGTGATTATTCTATTGGATGCCGTAAAGAAGGAGATGAAGTATATGTACCATTTTCATTTATTCATAAATATTTTGAGGTAAATATGAATATAGCAATGTATTTACCTAAATATTATGATATAAATTTTTTTCAAATTTGACAGATTTATGGAAAATTAGCAACTTATGATGGTTTAGAGAGGTTTGAATGGCTACACAGTTATTCAAAAATTGTTAATCCTAAAGGAAAATATGATCCTCGGGGTGTATTTATGACTTTTGAGAACTACAATGTTGAAGTTCGAGAACGTGTTAAATGTATCAGTGGAAATGATGGTGTACCAATATCTACTCAGTGGGAGAGCCAAGGATATTATTACCCTACACAAATTGCTCAATTTGGACTATCTCATTACAGTAAAAATTTAACAGAACCAGAACCTCATAGAAAAATTATTGAGGATTCTGATAAAGTTAAGAGAGAGTGGATCATACCTCAAGGTTCCATTGTAACTAGAATATTTGATAAGCATTCTAATAGTCATATAATGAAATTTGCAACACCAGAAACTAGTACTTCTGGTATTACACTGAAATTAGACCATGTACTAGATTTTGTATTAAAGTGGGATTTTAATATTAAAGATAATGGAAGTATTGTAGTCACGCTACAATCCAGAGAAAGAAAAGAAATATATTATCTTCATTATGTTACAAGTAATATAGTGTTGCACGCTTATAACAATCATATATACTATGGAATTGGTCAAATTAACCATCAGTGGAAACGATTCACAAGAGACTTAGTAATTGATTTACAGAAAGGCTTATATTTAAATGACAAAAATAAAAAGAAATTGTCACGTTCTAAATTGAAGGTAATGTATAAATATAAATTGTTTAAAAATATTTTTCACTTAAACTTTTTCTGTTTGCATACAAATGAGAAGTACCAACTTGCATTTCATAGTGGCAACCAGATTTATGGAAACTGAATTCACTTTTTAAAAACAATTGCCTAACACTACACTACATAATATTTTTCTATGGGTGTGTTTAGTTAAAATATAATGTTTACAATGATACTTCATCAACACTTATAAAAAATATATTGAACTTAATAGTAATATACAATAAAATAGAAATAAAGATTTGTATAGACAAATATATAATTTGCATACATTTTAGCTTTTGATGTACTATGGTGTTTTCATTCCCAAGGTTATCTGAAAGTAAATCTGTTATAAAGGGTGTTCGAAAAGTTGGGGTCAAACTTTAGGGGTATGTGGTACTTATCAAAATAAACAAAAAAGTTTTAATGAACATGTGTCCAAGTGTCATTAGTTTAGAGTTACAAGATGTTTCCGTTAGTTATAAAATACATTGATGTATAATACTAAACACTTTACTGATAGGGTGCCTACGGATCAGAAAAGTTTATTGACACAGGTATTCAGCTCGTCTAGAATGTCACTTGCTTTACCATACTTGACATGCATATCCACCATTTCGGAATTTGTCTAAGAATGAACCATAATAATTAAATAATACAAAAGTAAAGTGAAGATTAACATCATGTAATTCCAAAACTAATAACACTAGGACCATGTTCATTAAGACTTTTTTGTTTGTTTTGATGAGTATCCACAAACTTCAGAGTTTGACCCCAATTTTTTTTGAACGTCTTGTATATAGATGAATTTATCTTTTCGGTAACTTCAATAATGATAATAAAAACATATGGTTCTGGAAATAGAAAGAATAAACACATATTTTAGAGTAACATTTTTTTGACAAATTAAACATTTTCTTAAAAATCTTATTGTTATAAATACTTTAAATATTTTACATGTATAAGTTACATGATTTCCTGTTACATATTATGCATTCATATTTTGACATTGTAATTACTATCAAAAACATTAGTTTAATGTAAAATTCCTAATTTCCTATTCCTAAAAATGGGTCCAAACTTTAGGAGCACATAGTACTCATCAAATGATCAGTGTAATTATTAAGCAAGGTTAATGATCTTTCACACACTACCTGTACACCAATTAGCATCTCTCTACATACCATAGTAGAATATGAAGAGCTTTTAAGTTTCCATAACAATTAAGTGGGTAATTTTGTGATCTACAATAAGTATTTTTTGTTCCATTTTATGAATATTATATGCTTTTAAAGTTTAGCCTCCTTTTCTAGGAACACCCTGTATATTGTAAAACTACTGTGTTTCATTCTAATAGTCTTCTATTAATTGCAGGTGGTCAAAATGACTTTATATGGATCTGGAATGATTGATAATTTAACATTATCTACAAGTGAACACATGGAGCAGTTCTACAATGCAGCAAGGTGGTTTGTAGCTAATCAGAATGTTAGCTCAGGTGGCTGGGCGAATCCTGTTAGAAGAAAAGTAGCTCCTGGAATGGCCACTCTTGAGCCTGGATGGTATTTTAATTTTAACTTTAACAGTTTCTGTATTTTCTGCAAAATAAATGTATGTAATTATTGGAATATTTAAATCCTTCTTAATAATTACAGGTATTCAAGTATGGGTCAAGGACATGCTATTTCTTTGTTGGCACGAGCATATTACCATTCTGGCAAAGCAAAATATTTACAAGCTGCTGTTAGAGGCTTACAACCGTTTAGATTATCTTCTAATAAAGGGGGAGTGGCTGCAGTATTTTTAGGTAAATACGTATGGTATGAAGAATATCCTACAACCCCTTCTTCTTTCATACTTAATGGATTTATTTATTCTTTAATTGGTTTGTATGACTTAAAGAGCATAGCGACAGGTAAAGATGCAGAAGAAGCATCTCATCTTTTTAATCAGGGTATGACATCATTGAAAAATATGTTAACTTTGTATGATACAGGCTCTGGTACTACATATGATTTACGTCATTTTACATTAAAAACAGCTCCAAATATAGCTAGATGGGATTATCATTCTACTCATATCAATCAGCTTCTTCTACTAAATTCAATTGATAATGATCCACTTTTTACCACTACAGCAGAACGATGGATAGGTTACATGAATGGTAAGAGAGCGGCACACAATTAATTATTTTATATTGAATGATAAAGAGACTTTTGCATTTACCTCACTTTTTTATTCATTAATATTTAATACCTCGTTCATTCTTTTCCATTTTTTATGGTACATTTTGTAAATAATTTTAGTCACAGAATAAAGTGGACCAAAATATACTTATTTTGTTCATGTAATCATTGTTACATGAAAGTGATAACAATAAAATGTATTACAGTACGCCATTATTAATTTACATTTATTAGATACTGTAAATAAAATGAATAAAAATGCTTCAAATGTATGTTGTTACAAAATTTACATTCAAGTATTGCTACATAGGAGAATACAAATTTTAATGTTGCATCACTAAGCAGTTATAAAATTCTAATGCACTGTTATGTTTAAAAATGAATTATTAAATCCAATTACAAACGACAGATATTAAGACTGTTAGTGATTTAACATTTATAATGAAATAGATCTGTCACACGTAACGTAGGTAGTCCTGTACTAACCATAATATGTGCAAGAATAAACTTTTCATGAAATAAAATAATTAATGAAATCAACTGTAGACCTGTAACATCAATAAATTTTCTATTTAAGTACTTGTACTATGCTGTTTAATTCTAAAATATATGTACATTTTATTTTAAATAACTGATATTAGATTTTAAGTGTTTATAATTTTTATGTTTAATAAACCAAAATGGTGAATATATTTTTCAGAAAAAAAAAGTAAAATTGTTTTACTGTAACCATGTTATTTTTTTTTAAATATTTTAATTTAGTAATTTAATAAACATCTTCTGACAAGTTATTGTATTATAAATTTTATACATAAAAAAATAAGGCAACAAAATTAATTTATTCTTTTTGTTTATTTATTAGTAATTTGTTTCCATTTTTAAAATGTAACTGTAATACACTTAACTACACAAAATTAATTTTTTCCTACAACAGAAAAGTAAGTAATAAAACATGGATTAAATGTTTTTATTATACACAGTTGAACACTGTTGTGTGGGTTTTCAGGGAATTTGAACTGGCTTCTGTTATTGGATGGATTTAGCAATATTGAACATTAAATAAATGATCTTCTTAAGCTTTGGAAGTGGACTTATTTCAATATAACTTATTAACTTAATAATATTTAAGTTCTATGGAGAATTAAGAACTATTTAATTTTTCTTATTTAAATTAAAAATACGTCTTATCACTTCGGGGTGTTCAATCTGAATGAACAAAAGGTAATTCTGTATTCTTAAGGTAATTGATATAAACAACATTGATTTGTTTTATAAACGAGCGGATTACATACATCAACAAGATAAATTATGCGCTGATAACGTATATACACTATAACAATATATAGAATATTAACTTGAAAATATTCTAATCATAATACAATGTGTGAGAATACATATAATATTAATTTAACAATATTTCAATCATAGCACAAATCTGTGTAACTTTAGTAACTTTCATAAAAGTATCATATTAAATCAATTTTCGCGCTACATTCAAGGCGTATTAAGGCGGGTACGCAACAACACGACACAGTGAAAGTTGGATAACTGCCCGCAAATCGGGACCCAAGGCGGGCAGTTATGCAGTAGGGGAATCGATTCTAATTATAGACACGGCTCGAGCCGAGGTTCGATTTGTTGACACACGTAGAGAAGGACAGCGAGTGAAAGAGAAAGAGGTCCGAGGCACAAAAGAATGCGAAAACTACGTATCGGTGAGACAATACTAATGCAAACATAAAACTTTTAATTTTTATTTTTTTTAAACTAAACTTTTACTAACGTATTTGCGAGGTTTTTCTGGTTAAAATAAGACCGAACACGGTATAATTTAAGGCATATTTGGTTTATAATTTAAACCTACAACGTGGCACACTTGATCAATATCAATAAGTAAATATAATTCAAATTATACCGTGTTTGGTTTTATTTTAACCAGAAAAACCTCAAAAATACATTAGTAGAAGTTTAATTTAAAAAAAATCAAAATTAAAAAAGGTTTATGTTTGCATTAGTATTGTCTCACCGACATTGGAGACATGATCAGGTTACACTACCCATCCGTCGAACTTCTGGGTGCGTCAAGGGGAACCCCTCCCCTCGTGGTGGGAATGCCTACCGGGCACTTACGCAGTAGATCGATGCGGGCAGTTATCCACATTTTACTGTACATACTTGTGTTACGTGTCGCGTGAACTTAGACATGAAACATCACGATTACGCGCAGGTTTGCCAATAGGAATAGGAGCACTCAAGGACACAGTGGAAGCGGAACACGTCAGCACACTTTGGATAGCGACGCAAGGCGAAAACCTACACTGCACAGTCATCGACACGTTTGAATTTCTGACTTCTGATCTAACAAAATTTCTTTGAGCTTTAAGCTAATCATAATGCTAATGCAAAAGTGATACTAATGCGAATATATCATGAACAATATTCATGCACTCCAAATAAATATTACTACAGAATGTCTTTTTTTAGCACACGTTTGTTTCTTTATCGCAATAACAAAAATAGTTTTTCAAAGTTTCTAATATATATATTATTTTTATTTTATGTACATATATATGTATATACAAGTAACAGTAAAATGATTCTATGAGGCGGTAAATAAGAAAATAGAGGGACATCAAATTATATTTAATATGTTGATTTGAATGTTGTTTGAAAGAGAGTTATATTCTGACGTTGCAGTTTTGGTGGCCTTGAAAAAGACCCTTTATTAGTAGAGATGTTATCTCATGCGAATGGTCTTTTTAAAATCCATTGGGATGGACATACGAAATCTACTATCGAACACGTATAAGTAAATTACGTCTTACAAAATAATGAATGTAACTATTTTTATTATTGCGATAAAGAAACAAACTCGCGTTAAAAGAAGCATTCTGTAGCAATATTTATTTGGAGTTCATGAATATTGTTCATAATATTATATTAGCATTATTATTAAGCGTAAAAGCTAAACAAATTTTGTTTGATCAGAAGTCGGAAATTCAAACGTGTCGATGACTGACAGAACGGCCACGTGAGCGTGGCGCTCAGTGGCGCTGTAGTCCGCGTCACAGAAATTCGCATCATAGATGGGGATGCCATTTTTCATAGCGGTTCTCGGAAGGCAGGAGTGGGGTTGACATTATTCTGATCGACGGTGTACGTGTAATCAGTGCAACGTTGGTACGTAAATAGAATATAAACTTAAGATAAAAAATTTCTTTTAAACATCTCAATCTGTTTTTAATTGTGCATTCATGAGTACCACATTGAGCAGCAGTAGAGGCGAACATCGGCATTGGTACACTGCCAGCCAATGAAAACTAGGCACATATATCTCGTCCCGCAATGGCTTCCCCCCGCAACAGTACGGTCCATCTCTATATTCTATGTCCCTTCAGTGTTCGCTAGTCAAAACACAAAACTGTGTTGTGCCGAAACGTAAATAAATATGACAACTATAGCGTTGTAAGTGTTTACAAAGCAGTTATTTAGATAATCATTTAAAGATTATGATTTGAAATGTGTCTTAGGTTTCGTCCATAAAATAAAACATCATTTTTCTATTTTATATAAGTTAATAATTTAATAATATTACTATTCTTAGCTGCAGTGTTAGGTACAAGTAGTTTTATAAATGATTAAATGACTGCAATACATTAAAAATACAATTGTATTCTATTGTTTGAATTGAATGTTTTAAAATTATTTTGTGTACCGTTTTTATTGCAGATTAATTTAAATAAATTTTCAAGCATAAAATAAGAACAATGAGTGGTAAAGTGGTGCCAAGCAAATCAACAGTTTACATTTCAAATTTACCATTTTCCTTAACAAATAATGATATACACCAACTTCTACAAAATTATGGAAAAATTGTAAAGTAAGTTATAAAATTTATAGTTTTATATATCAGTGTATCATAGAAACTGAATCGTTTAGCTTTTTCTTTGTATACATTCCATGTAATAGGTCTTTCTCTATTTCATAAGAAAAATTACAATATAATTTTAACTGATTTCGGAAATACATTGATAATTGTGGAAATTTTTCAACCATTTTAAAGATTATAACTATTTAACGTATTTTATAAACATAGAACAGTTATCTGTTTATTTATATACAAAATATGTTAAAAAAACTGTAAATTACAAATTGGAATTATAGGATCCTTAAATTTTAATCTAGTTAACCCTTTGCACTCGAGTGGCGACTCTCAGTCGCCATAATATTCACGTTTCAAATTTCCTATTTCAAATAAACACCTAAAAATTATGTTCAATTCCACGTATTCTACAATGCACGTGTTATGTAAGTATACAACTATAGAAACAACTGTACCGAAAACAAAAGAAATCGTCCTGTTAAGATTTCTTACATTTATATTTGTAGCTTATGTATATCAGGTGAAAAAGACTTTGAGTGCAAAAGGGTTAATAGACTATACCAGAATGGAACATGATTTCTTTATGAAAATTTAATAATTCTATTATAACATTATATAATATAATATATTATAATATTATGTAACATTAATTCATTTGCCTATAGAGTGACGGTAATGAAAGACAAAATCACAAGACGTAGTCGTGGAGTTGCATTTGTATTATTTCTCACACCAGAAGATGCTCTTTCTTGTGCTAAAAATCTGAACAACACAGAGGTAAATTTTCAAGGATTGTTGTAACAGAATGTGTTATTGTTTCATGTTTAATAAATTGATTTTGAATAATAGATTGGTGGTCGTACAATAAAAAGTTCTATAGCAGTAGATAATGGACGTAGTACTGAATTTGTACGTCGAAGAGATTATCCAAATAAATCACATTGTTATGAATGTGGAGAAGACGGTCATTTATCATATAATTGCAGAAATAATACATTAGGTCCCAGAAATCCACCATTAAAGAAGATTCGGGTCAGGAAAAAGTACAAGAGTACTGATACTCATCATACAAATGATTTAATTACAAATAGTGATGATGAATTAATAGATGATACTTGGGAAGAAGTAGAAACATTAAGTGCGGCTATTGCTTTGGAGGTAAAGTATATTGTAAGAAGTACATTGCTTTTTATTTGCTTTTTGGTCTTTCAATTCCTTTCGTCTTTTTACTATGATATTTAACTGCAATATAACTAAAATTAAGATAACAAAGTTAACAAGAAATAATATAGAAAGACCATAAACATTTACAAAAATTGTTGATAATAACGAAATAATTCTTGTTTTAAAAGAGTTTAACTGTAAACATGATGAACTGCAAAAGATTGAAATGCCAAAAATAAATGTAACGTAAACTATATGACATTTTACAAGACAATTTTATTTTTCAGCAAAGGCAAAAGGAGTTAGAAGACAGTCAGAAATTAGGAACTATAGGATACAAGGAAGAGAATCACACTGGTCAGAAGTTAGGCAAACGATATAAGAAAAATCAATATTTTAGTGATGAAGAAGATTTTAGTGAATAAAAAGTCTTTGATAAGGATTAATAGTTTTCGTAACATAATAATGTAAATAAAAGCATAATATTCCTGGAAAAGTATAATATAATCAATTCAAAGAATATCAATCATTAATTTTAAAAAATGTTATTTTATACTTATATTTTAAGATGTATAATATATTCATTTTTTGTATGTATGTAATTAATTGTGTACATATTATCTGTAAAGGCATCTAAAAATACTGGTATCAAATGTATGCAGTACATTTAGAGAATCAATTGAATAATAAAATTATATATAAACATATTTTTGAAACTGTTATAAGAAAGTGACAGTTTACTTGATTTAGAGATAAGTGACTAACAATTGTTATAAAATGAATAAATTTCGAAGTCTTTAAAAGATGCACAATAAATTTTTAATAAATCTGTAAATACAATCGTATAAATGTTGCACTTAATCATAAAAAGTAATATATTAAAGTGTACGGAACGTTTCCATTCCATTTATCGAATATTATTGAGAACATAACCTCCTAATCCGCAGGGTTATTTGAAGAATATTAACAGAGTTAATAATTTCTATATTTTTGTTTCGCAAATTTATCTTTTGAAAACTAATGTGTTTGAAACATGGAATATTAAGATACAGTGTAATAAGTCTGAATATAAAACAGACACTCGTATTGTGTGATTAAAGAAAGAACTGCATGTGTAAAATAACACTGGAATTGTATTTTTAAAATTATGGAAGAGTGTAACTTCTGAGTACATATTTAAATAAAATGTCAGGATTAGGTTTGATAAGTACATACACATCAGATTCAGAAGATGATGAAGTTACAAAGGATAACAGTAGTAAATCGAATGATGTTTCTAAACGGTATACATTCAAACATAATAACATTTCGCTGATATTTATTTGTAACAGTTGCAAAAAACATTTAAATCATATTTGGATGACATGTACATATTTATTTTTTAGTTTTGAACGAATCATTCATAATATTCTGTACACATACAATAATGCAAAGTAATTTTTAAAATATCTTTTACAAAAATCTTTTATTCACAATTATACAAATTTACAATTTTTTTATCAAGTGGTTACTGTGTATGAATTATCTATTTTATTTGCATACATTTAAAGTTTATGAATTTAATGTATTTGAAGCAATATTCTTCACAACTAATAGTATTACTTTGAACGAAACAATAAAACTATATTGTATTAAATATTTTATAGTAATACAAATGCTAATAAAAAATTGGATTTTCATGCAGTTTGCCTTTACCTGAAAGTATTGCAACATGGAAAGGTGTCCCACATCATGAAAAAGTCAATGATGATCCGTCACAACATGATGGTAGAGTAAGAGGCTTTGTGCATGAACGTGGAAATTGGACCACTTTGGCGTACATTGATTGTTAGTATATGAAAAAATCGAATAATACTGATTGAATTATATGAATAAAAACGTCATAATGATTTTTATCTTTAGATGAACCTAGTGAAGACATGCTTATGTGGATGTTGTCAGTGTCAAAAGAAGTACCATTTAAATGTAATGTGCTTTCTGAGCAGTTTCATATCAGTGTTACAAGAACTTTAATCCTAAAGTACCATTGGATTGACTCTTTTGTTGAAGAAATTAAAAAATTATGCAAGAAGACTCAGGAGTTTAGCTTAGAACTTATGAACATGCGAGCATATTCTAATGAAGAAGCAACACGCACATTTCTTGGGATAGAATGTGTTGATTATAAAGGAACCCTTGTTCACTTTGTAAAAAAACTTAATATTTTTCTAGCTGAATATCAGTTACCACCCTTTTACGAGGTATGTAAGTTTATCCAGAAGCCTCAAACAGTAACAACTAAGTAAATTAATATAGCAAATGCATATATACAGGATGTTCACATTATTATGAACCCGTATTTATCTTATAAATGGTACGTACATGCAAATTTGTATTTACAATATTTTTTGAAAAACCAAGGTGACCTGTAACTTTTTAAATGGAATGCTATATATTTTTTTATATGATATGAAAGCAACTGTCAAGCCAAGTTCAACCATGTGGTATACAGTGACCTCCAAAGTCATACAAAGTCGGGAATGGAAGAAATAGTTTCAACACTTTGTAATATTGTATTTACTAGTATGTCTTATTGATAAGGCTACATATTATATTTAGTGTGACTGCTATTGTATTGTTACTGATTGTTGGAATCCTTTTATGACTGAAAGTCATTGTATACCACATGGTTGAACTCATCATCTCAGTTGCTTTCATATCATGTAAAAAAATATATAGCATTCCATTTAAACAGATTAAAGTTCACCTTCATTTTTTTGAAAAATACAGTAAATATAAAAAATTAACACATTTTATTGCATTGGTCATAAAACACTATAAAACTTTTTCTTTTTCCATTCTTTCTATATACTTATCATTTATGAGAAAAATGCTACTTCATAATAACACAATCATCCTGTATATACAGTGTTCTAAAAGTAATGGTCTTAAATTTGACATGTGTGGCATTCACCAAAATAAACACGAAAGTGCTAGTAAACATGTTTTAAAAATCTATAGTTTTAGAGTTACATAGAAAAATGGTATTTTATCAGAAAGCTGAAAAATGTTAGGTGTTGCTTTTATGTGTTGACTAGTGTATGAACTGAGTTTAAATATACTTATTAACTATTCCTCACAAGTAAAAATCCAATGGATGAAATTTTTCTTTATATTTCAGAAACTATCTTTCCATTCATGTTAACTAATACTTCTTTGTTTGTTTTCATGAGTACCATATGTGCTCAAAGTTAAAACTCTTAATTTTGGAACATCCTGTATGGTATGAAATTATAATTTGTTCATTTTAATGATATAGTTTATATGAAAAGTTTGAGTTAATTCATAATTTAATTTATAGTTTTAAAAATTATATAATTTTCCTTCTATTTTTTTATCTATAAATCTAATTGTAAATACTTATTTAATACTGTATAATATTTAAGTAATACATAGACTACTATATGTTATGTATTATGTACTGTTGTAACCATGGATAGTGACTCACTCTGTGAGATTTCTCAAAGGATGTTATTTGATGTTACTGAAAGTAATACTGTATTTTGAATAGGATTTTTAGGTTTGAATTCTTATGTTAGAATCTTGTAAAATGATTCAAAAGAATTAAGTGAATTTACAACCATTTAAAGAGTTGGAAGTCATTGTAGAAGTGACAAGACTTTATTGCATTTATAGTACCACAGAATTCTTGGTATTATTATACGTACAATTATAATAGTTTGTACAGATGTCGTTTTCATGTTTATACATAAAAGAATCGTGATATATTCTTCATAAATTTAAGGTATATCTAGTCTATTTAAATTGTAACTAAGCTATAAGTAGTATTTGATACGTTTGCGTTTTCAGGGGAAGATTAGTGTTTGCATACACACATATATTATGTTTCATTATGGGCTACAACAGTATTATAAAAGAATTTATTAAGAATTTTCCTATTTACAATTAGATAGAAGAACTTATTTCAAGTTTAAGGTTACTTCAAGGTCATGAAATTATGGGATATTGAATTTGTGTGTCAACTATACAAGATTATGTATAAGAAATATTATATGATGTTTAAGAAAGTCAGTATGATCTTGAAATCTTAAACAATATGAGACTTATAAAAAATTAAGTTTATTTTTGTTATGTGTCCTATTGAACAGATATATTTTGCTTAATGTATTTGTAATACCAAACTAAACCTGCTTTATTAGGTGCTAATATAACAATACGTCTGACTTAACTGGAAACACAGGGTTTTTTTGTAAGTAATTGTTTGTTGCTTGGTTGGGAGGAGGATGTTATATTAATAGTTTTTTGTGAGTGCGAGCATAGAGGACATTTGGCAACGTAATTTCTTTATAAATGATATAATATATTTTTTATTCAGTTTATGCTACTGATTGTCGAGGTAAGTTCAATGACATAGAACAGAAGGTTATTTAAGGTCATGGATGGTTGCAAACTCAGAATTTTATGATGCTAAATTTGACTATATTTTGAATTTGAGATGACGCGAACAATGTAATAGCTTTTGTTGGCTCTTCCTTCAACATACCCTTCAGTAATAAAAATGCAACTTTGTAGTCTTATCAAAAGTTCTTACAAGAATAGAAAAGAAGAGAGATATAATGTTAGAAAATGATGAAAAAGACTTGACAAAAGTTTCTTATAATTTCAGTTTTTTACAGAATAATTCTGTGTTTCCAGCTCAATCAGGCATACTACATAGTTACTTACCCTGTGTAAATAGTTATATACAAACTACTTGTCCTTTTTGTAGGATTGTTCCTATCATATCAGTTTCCTTTGGTGCCTTCGTGATGAAACTGCAAATCTAAATAATCTTAGTACCTCCTTGACTACTAAGTTACATCAGTTTCTAGCTGAACACTCAGAAGACAGGTATATACGTGTTAATAAAGTACATCTTAAGATTGGAAATAAATTATATGTGTTCAAACTAAGAGAGTGCAATTAAGGTAATAATATTTTATTTTAAGTATTAAATATTAATTATAATTTGTATAATATAAAAGAAGTACGAATATAAAAATATATGTACATTTTCAGTATTATTTAAAGTTTTCAACAGCTACTAAACAAGAATTACACTTAAATAAATAAAATGATTTAGAAACGTTCTATATTATTCCTACCTTTTTATTTTCCATTATTCATAATTTTCAAATAAATATACATAAATATTGAACAGCTTTATGTTATATTTTGAGTTCATATTTAGTATACATACTTAAATACTCTTAGGAGAATATTTTTATACAATCAGAGTTATTCATCATACAAAATGACAGTCAGTTTTAAGATGAATGAAGTGAATTATGTTGCAAGATTAGTTATTATCATGGCAGGTCAAAAACATTAAATCAAATGTTATATACATGTGTTTTATATTCATTTTTGGTTTTAAACTTCAATATTTGTTTAGCATAATTTACTGAACTCATCTTAAAACCAAGTCTACACAAGTCAAATTGTGAGCTTAAACATATAACACTTTATTTAAAAGAGTAAAGTTTATATGAAAGTGTTTTTAATGCGTTTAGATATAAAATGAATGTTTTCAGCATACAGCATTTCCTTTGAAACCAAATATTGTTTATACATCAGTATTTACATATTCTTCAAATTTCACAGAGTGAAACTGGGCTCTTCATGCAAACCTTTTAATTAATACTTATATTTTTAGTCGTTAATGTATAGGGATAACAGTAAATAAAACACCACAAATTCTTAATATATTTATAAATAATTAACTTTAATTTTGAAATCTACAGGTATATAATAGACAATTGGTTTAATAATAATAATTACAATATATTTCGTTACTATTATACAAATGCGAGTATCGGATATAAATGCGTGTAAAATATCAAAATATCCACGATCAACGTGGTGTATGGAGATGATAATAACATTCGTCCGATTTCTGATTCATATAAAAACATATGTAGTATCTCAGTACATAAAATATTTACAATTGTTTTGCTACTTTATACAGGTATTTTAGTTTCATCATTATTATGCGTTTTTACAAAAAAAGTGCAACTTATTATGTATTCATGATAGCAATGTTGTTTAACGTCTAACTCACGACTATTAATTCGATCATAAAATATATTAAGTACATAACAAGGAATGTCTATAAAGTCTTCAAATCTATATGGTTGAAATACATAACATGTGGAAAAATGTACGCTTATATATATATATGTATTTTACTGCATGTAACATGTATTGCTCGCGTTTTTTTTAAACTATTAGTACAGTAGGACCCCCGTATCCGCAGAGGTTAGGTTCCAAGCCGTACCGCGGATAACTGAAACAGCGGATAGTAGTGAACACATGTGTACTGTACATACAGTTACTTTCAAAAATATTCGGACTCCAACAAAGGAACGTACGGAAGTGTCCGCCTCCGATTTTGATGAAACTTCATAGACTTATTAAGCAGGTAAAAATATGCGACACATATTTATTTTGTCTGCTCAGCTACAACTTCAAGAGGTGAAATCAACTCTACGGTACGTCTATATATATATATATATCTATACAGTAAAAGTTGGATAACTGCCCGCATCGATCTACTGCGCAAGTGCCCGCTAGTAATCCCCACCACGGGGGGAGGGGTTTCACTTGACGCACCCAAAAGTTTGACGGACGAGTAGTGTAACTTGATCCTACCCCGAATGTCGGTGAGACAATACTAATGCAAACATAAACCTTTTTATTTTGATTTTTCTTTTAATTAAACTTTTACTAACGTATTTTTCAGGTTTTTCTGGTTAAAATAAGACCAAACACGGTATAATTTGAATTATATTTACTTAGTGATACTGATTAAGTGTGCCACGTTGTAGGTTTAAATTATAAACCAAATATGCATCAAATTATACCGTGTTTGGCCTTATTTTAACCAGAAAAATCTCACAAATACGTTAGTAAAAGTTTAATTTAAAAAGAATCAAAATTAAAAAAGTTTTATGTTTGTATTAGTATTGTCTCACCGATACGTAGTTTTCGCATTCTTTTGTGTCTCGGAGCACTTTCTCTTTCACTCGCTGTCCTTCTCTACGTTTGTCAACAACCTAACCTCGGCTCGAGCCGTGTCTATAATTAGAATCGATTCTCCTACTGCATAACTGCCAGCCTTGGGTCCCGATTTGCGGGCAGTTATCCAACTTTTACTGTATCTCGTACGGCCGCAAATCGGTTGAATCGCACGGTATACGTATAACATCAAAATTTGTCGAACTGTAGGAGGCAAACCTACCCTATCATACGTCAATGGATTCGGAAAAAAATACCGTTCTTTTTTGTCATTATATAAATTATGATAAATTTTCAAACACTGTTACAATAAATTTTTTTGTTATAAACAAATTTTATTTTACAAAATTTGTGAATATTTTCTATATGTACTTGTGAGTAACCGTGGACGTCCTTTTTTAATTTAAAATCAATGCGGTCTTCTTTTTTATATCCTTTGACAATGTCTGCCACTGTACTTTTTCTCGTACATAATAACTTTGCGATCTCATGATAACATAAACCTTTTTCTCTATGAAATATGACTAGCTAACGTTTTCCAAAATTAGTATCTTGTTCCTTTACGTTCCATTTTGAGTACTTAATGTTTACACAACATTGTCGTTGATCCATGCACAAAATATAAGTAAACTTGAAACGTGTATACAGTTTCATGGTCACAGTACAACTTGTTCAAATATTTTTGTCACGGAATAATTGGTCGTGATTTCGACTAATTTATATTACAATATCGTTCATAACGATTCATTAAAATAACAATATATAATTTTAAAGTACAGTAAATGCAAACGGAAAAAGTATGAATCCAATCCTTTTATAATTAACCGAGATACATCACTACAAAGCCAATATTACTTATAGTGTCCGAATATTTTTGGGAGTAACTGTATATGCTGTACATACTTATGATAAAGTTTAATTTCGGAATTAAGTCACTATAAGTCATTAACAACAATAACTAGTAATAAAATATAACAATCATAATACGAGGTGAATGCAATAGTCGTATCGGTTTCTGCATTACCTACTACTAGCTTTATTTTATTAAATTTATTATCATACACAGACATTTGCAATATTTCTATAGAATAATTACAGATGTGTTACTTTAAATTAAACAACCCTATTTAGTGAATTGGAAAGGAATTTCATTATCATTTTTTATTATGATATCATTAAAAATATGTTGTGTAAACATAAATGTTTTTAAAAGAACCGTTCATATCGAAATAAGTAACCGAGTCTACTATATTGTAATCCAGGTTTATTCAGAAATGGCAAGGTGTCCTATGACTTATGGATGGGGGTGCATATGCGTACATATACAGGGCGTTCCACCTTATCTGTTACAAGCGCATATTTCCTAACTTATTGAAGATACAAAAAATGTTTTATATGGAATTTGCATGGTACGAGCGGGCACATCTTTTGGCGAAGACCAATTTTTTTTCCCTTTTTTATTATAAGAAATATGAAGGTCAAGTTCGTTTTTTTAAATGGAATTACATATTTTTCTTCCGGTCATTTGATAGTGCTTCTCAAGACGAGTTCACTGACCCTTAATGTATACACTCGATTTTTAGTGGTTTTCGAGATATTGCGCTTAGAAATTTACTAATTTTCAACGGAAGAAATGCGGCCAAATAGGAAGTACCAGTAGTGGTCCTGTTCGCGCTTTACATTCCACGTGTTAGACATTGCCTCTTGAAACAGATACGAAAGATCTGCACCAGGAACGGCAGACCCAAACTTTGGACAATAGTTTTTCATTGGAAAGTATCAACGATACCTTTCTCGACACTGCAAATGCTACATCTGTGGCGGAAAACAATTGTCCAGGTTTGGGCCTGCCGTTTCTGCTGCAGACCCTTCGTATCTGTTTCAAGAGGCAATGTCTAACACGTAGCACTTCAGGCGTGGACAAAACTACCACCGGTATTTCCTATTCGGCTGGATTCCTTCCGTTGAAAATCAGTAAATTTGTAAGTGCAATAACTCGAAAACTACTAAAAATCGAGTGTATACATTAAGGCTCAGTAAATTCGTTTTGAAAAGCACTATCAAATGACCTTCATATTTCTTAAAATAATAACGTAAAAAGAATTCGCCTTCGCCAAAAGATGTGCCCCCTCATACCATGCAATTTTCATATAAAAAAATTTTCTCTATCTTTAATAATTTAGGAAATACGAGCTTGTAACGGATAAGCTGGGACACTCTGTATAACGAGGATACCGGCCAGGTTGCTATGAGGATGGAGAGCGGGGATCTCGACCGTCTAATGAGGGCGAGATACCTCAGAAAGGGTTTCGAGGAGTGGAAGCGGTCCGCAGGACAGACTGACAGAATCGCTTTTCCACAGGCAGACTTGCACGCAACCCGCTACTGGAATGACTTGATTGCTAAACCCGGTGCTCTAGGAGGGACAACGTCTCGGTGGTTCCTCGACCATTTCATCACTCAACTGGCGGGCCATTCTTGGGACATCGACTGGCACGCTGGCCATCAAAGGTCCACACTCACTGGTCTACGCACCCCGTCCTTGTGGTGGCGGTACATAATCAACACGGAGTGGGCCGACTTTTGTATAGCAGGTACGGGCCGACCGAGCAATTGTCAGTCAACCGTGACGTAACACAAGCAATTGGGGCGTTTGGATAGGAGATGCTACCACACAACCTTCATATTCTCTTGGCATCATCCTAACAGATTTTCATTTATTTAGGTCATCGAAAAACTTTTTAAATGGCTGAACATTTACAAATGCGGAGCAAGTAAAATACGGTGGAATCAAGAATTAGGATGCAGTAAAACGTCGATTATCCAAACTAATAGGAAGACAGAGCAAGTCCGATAAGCGGTCTTTCGGATAATCGGACTGGAAGAACCAAATCTGCGAATATGTCATAAAACGACTGGAAACGAAACAATTTTCAAATATGGATGTTTCTTACGTGAAAAAGTACACGATAAATGAAATAGAGGAAGTAAATGAATCGTTTCTAGATATAGTCGAATGTCGGATTTCTTCTAAACTAAATATTTGTACTGCAGCTATTTTTTGTTATGCTTTTGCCCATCTTATTATAATATCCAATGCATTTTCAGCTTCACGGTGTAGTGGGATAGTACATGATCCCGCTATGTGTCCATCTGTGTCATCATTTTTTTTCAGCAAGGATGGCTCAAACAATGTCATCATCGTTCATAATTTTATATCCCGGATTATTCTGATCTATTTGCAATCATTCCCGAATATTTTCGTAATTACAGTTTTAAAAGCCAGGTACAGTAGTGCCGTGTAAAACGTACCTCATTTGCAGTCAATGGAGAAGAAACATGTTCGGAATCTCCTAGAACTCTACCTCCCTTCGTGGCTGGCCAGATATAGTCCTGAGCTACGGTCATCTAACGCGGCACTATTATACATTGCGTGCCAAATTTTCCAATTCATTATGATCGGTTTCAAATGAAATGTATATGCACTGAACTCAAATAAGATACTACAATCGGGCATTTGAAGCAAGATGGACATATTTTCCAAAATTTAAACATTAGTACATAGTTTAGATACGTGACCCATTCTGTGTTCCAATTATCGGTCCTTCGGATAACCGATATTCGGATAATCGACGTTTCCGTTCAGCGATGTTTGGATAATCGACGTTATACTGTACAGTACTTTCCAAGCACACGGAAACTGGCCAAAATAATAATGTTGCCGAAACCAGATAAAAATATTCACGAACCTTCTTCATATAGACCCATTTCTTTACTATCAATATTGTTTAAAATGTTGGAAAAAAATTCAAGTCAGAATAAAGGAGGTAACAGTAAACAACTAATCCCCGATCCTCAGTTTGGATTTAGAGACATTTAGTGTAACCGGTCGCAAGCGACTAGCCGCTCCTGAGGGTTTCCCCTATATCGGCATCGGTTGGTAACCACCAGCGAAACCGCCTCGGGACGATCGCAGAAAAATCCAGAAGTGCCGCAGAGCGTTTTCTGCGGATGAGTCCTTTAGCTACGTCGTCGCCAAGGGAGGATAGCTCCTCCAATGGTCAGCGCCGTATCCACGGGGAACCACGGGGCGGCGAACTCACTGTGAACACGCCTGTACGCTCACTCTGCCCCCGACCAAAACTGAAGAGATGACCGGTAGGCAGTTGTAGGCTACCTCTGTTCGAACCGGCCTCCATTCGACTCTTCAGCCCTATTCAATTGATCGGAGATTCATTTCGAATCCTCAGAGCCTTCAGGCTTTTTGGATGTTCACAGGCTGGTGGTCAGACGGGAGATACGCTATCAATAGTGATAGGCACTCCTCAGAAACCGAACACCAGCGCTGCTTTCGCGCAGCCGAAGCCCCCGAAGGTACCAGTTTGAGTCACACTGGTCACACTTCTCGAGGACATTTGTCCGCTACCCATGAAGGAGCACCCGACCTTTTAAATGATATGGGCCGTCAAAGGCACGGGATATAACTCGGGTTCGGGGGTGTCGTTAAGCACCCAATGGCGGCCCGGCACCTGCCATACCCTGCCGGGGGATTCAGAGACAAGCACGCCACGACTGAGCAGGCCCACAGGCTAACTAACGAAATTATTGATGACTATAGACCAATGTTTTCCAACGTGGCGCGTACGCCCTACAGGGCAATTTTGAGTATTTTGTGGGTAATTAGAAAATTATGTTGCATTCGTCACCTTCATCACCGATATAGTAAAAAAATCACCATTCTTTTTTATGCTAGCAGGCGTTTTTTTTTTTATTTGACGTGCGTATTTATATTACACTTTTTCCAAAACTTGGTTGACTTAACAGTCAATTGCTGCATAATTGTTAGGGGGGTATCAAAATCTTTCAGGCGTTGAGGTGGGGTATGATCCAAAAAAGGTTAGGAAATACTGCTATAGACCCTGAGGATCAAGAATGTTTAGCAGAGTATTAATCAATTGAGAAAAAGCTGGGAATGAGTCGTAGAATTAATTCGACAATCCGTGGACACATAGAAAATAAATTAAAGTACTAAAGACAGTTATGTCTTCTTTACCTAAAACCGACAGAACTTTTCCACTTACCCATAAATAAAAAATAAATGAACGTCCCAGGCTGAACAGCACGAGATTGCATCGCGTTACTCAGAATTGCGCACAACTTTTGTTTATATATAAATTATGCATTGTAAATTGCGCATTACACATATAAATTATGAATGCTCACTGTATTTCTGGAATTTTCTACGTAATTTTGTCACGCCGCGGTCAACCGCGAATACGGGGCCTTCACTGTATTTATTAATATTACGTGTAATACTTAAACCTTAATTGGATATATTTAACACTCGACATTGTACACTTTTAGTATTGGCATTTTACAATCGTAAAACTAAATTTATGCTCAAGTCTTTCTTTTCTTTAAATTCGGTAATCATCTTATACAATATACCTAATCTTACCTTGCATTAGTTGTCCGGACTTAATTACCAAACCGCGTGTAATAATAGTTGACACGGAAGCGATTTTTAATCCCCTATGACATTCCATTGGACCCACTTGTTGATTTTTCCGGTAAACACTTCATGATCGTTGGTTCTATCAACTTCCATACTTCAGCAAGCTGTAGCGTGTTTAAAGCAGCAATTATCTTTATATAGTAGGTAATTATATTATGTAATTATCTTATGAACGCAATATATTATTCACATTCACCAGAAATCATATACAAAGATAACTTCGTTCTTCCCGAGATCTAACTTAAACTTACCAGTTTCTCATTTTTTGACAGCATAGAACATGCGAACAGTTATTGCACCATTTAGAATGTAATATTAACAACTGATGGATCTTACCTCTGAATGTCCTCGTATTTGCACATTTACAAGACTTTGCAGAACCGTAGCCAGTATTTCTAAATGTGCGTGAACAAGCTGCGTCTCCATGTGTAAACAGTGCAATGAAAAACAATTTCGTAATTCAACATTGGCGATCACCGATTCTTGAGCAACCATTTTATTTTCCAAGTATTCCACGGTATCAGTCTGTAACGAACGATAAAGATTTTATAAAATGAAGGAAGATAAGTTTCTGAAATACGGTATATTCGTGTAAGCAGGTACAGTCCGCAACACTTGATGAAATGCAATAATATGTTTCCTATATTATTCTCTACTCAGCCTCAAATTAATGAATTCTATTTTTCTAAGACAATTAATCCTATTTAATGGAAGTATACACATTTGTTTTGAGCAATCACCTATGTAGCGTAAAATTATTAATGTTTTGTCGAAAAAGATACGAATGCTCTTGTGTCATTTGAATATTTGCATCTCATTTCTTCATTGTTTCTGCTACTTATGCACGCTGTTCTTTTGTTAATCTGTTGTTTAGTAACAGATATAACACAGAGAAGTTTACATTGTAAGGAGTTCTGTCAAAGAATTGTCTAAAAAAGGGAAAAATGGATCAGTGCAGCTGAACTTTGAAGAAATGAGCAAAATTCGAATATTAAAAAAAGAGAGTTATTCAAACAAGGAAGCAGCGAGAAGAATAAACAGAAGTGAGTTTGTTATTCGTTCGTACCGAAAAAATAAGGAAAGTTATAGAAAACTGTATAGAAGCAGAAATAAAGAGGCTCTATCGCCCAGAGATAAGAGATCAGTTCTTCGCATAGTTTCGAATTCTATCTGTGGTGCAAAACAAATTGCAGAACAAGCTAATGTCTCAGCTTCTGTACGAAGTGTACAGTGATTTTTTATAAAAAACGCCTTATATTCAAAGAAAATCCTTGAAGAAAAAACCATGTTTGAAAGACCACCATAAAAAAGCTAGACTTGAAATCGCGAGAAAACATGAATTAAGTAACTGAATGGGAAAATGTAATCTTTTCTGATGAAAAGAAATTTAATTTAGATGGCCCTGACGGGTACTCATTTTACTATCATGATCTAAGAAAGGAAAAAAAGATTTTGTCACGTAGACAACATGGAGGAGGATGGTTAATGATTTGGGGAGCCGTAAGTTTCAAAAGTGTCGTCGATTTAAAAATTATTAGAGGACGGCAAAATGCAGAAAAATAGCTCCAGATATTGAAGTCAAGCAAAACAAAGATTTTTTGACGTAATGCAACATAATCAATGGGTTATGCTCAGTCAGGAATTTTGAAAAATTCGATTTTTGGGTTTCAGCATTTTCTTTATGTGTATCATCCCGAAAATATTTCCTGAAAGCTTCAAGTCATTTTGATTAATATTTCCGGAGCTATTCGATTTTAGAGGCACGAACCTCGATACGTTTGGGAAAATATTTCAACGTTCAGAGAAAATGTACGGGGTAAAATACGTTAATTATTTCGGCGATGGCGATAGTAAGGCCTATACTGGTATCTTAAATTTTGCCCCATATAGTGACACTTCAACGAAGGATTTTTCTTTTGGATGCCTAGTTTTTTTTAACTAAAGTATAACAAGCGTTTTTTTCATCGAAAATTGATATTTTAACTTTGAATGGCCGCCATTTCATCACCAATCAATTTTTTGAAACGCGCTTCGTTCGAAGACTAAATAATTTAATACTGAAACTAAATTTTTCCGAATTTTTCATTTTGGATAATCCAGCTACGAGCAGCAGAGGTCACCGCAAAGTGCTTTAAAAAAAAAGAGCTCCGGGAGAGCGGCCATATCATTGACAATTATTAATATTTTTTAATAAAAAAAATTATGAAAGTCGCCTGAAAATATAGTATTTCAGATACAAAAAGATTTATACTCAAATGGTTGCAAGTTTTTTCGTAAAAAATGCACTAAGAATACGTTTTTTTCCGCTTCCTGACTCAGCATAACCCCTTAACACGTTGGCTGCCGTAGTGGAAATAGCCATACCTAATCAGACACGACAGAAATTGCTGTTTTGATTGTAAATCACAGAGAAAGGAAATGTTTAAGTACTTAATCGTAGACATGCCTTTCTATGTTAAAATTCCCTGAGAATATTGTCAAAATCAGTTATTATTTAATTAACACGTTGACTACCAAATACAAGTTAACTCGTAGTCGATAGTCAGCACGTTAATTAAGGACTGGCATAAGGAGCAGGAAATAATTTGTTTAAATTGGCCGGCAGTATCACCGGATTTGAACATCATTGAGAACGTTTGGGGATACCTATCAAGACGAGTTTACATGAACAATTGTCAATTTTCTGACTAGAAAGATCTGGTAAACGCTATTCTACAGTACCACATTCTTATATAGATTCCCTGTATAAGTCATTAGGTCATTACTAAACCGAATTTTTCAAGTTATAAATAAAACTGGTGGATATACAAAGTATTACTAAAGTATCTTCGTTATAAAAATATCGCCTTTTATGTTTTACTTACAATGCGTTTATTCAAGTGACGCAAGAGTATACGCACTTTTGTCCATAAAACATAAATATTTTTAAACTAAATAAGTGATTGCTCAAAACAAGTGCGTATACAGGTAACCCCGGTATAACACTGTCGTTAGGTTCCTAAAAAATGCCGTGTTCTGCGAATTCGTGTTATACGAAACAAAGAACTAGTACAAAAAACAGATTCCAAAAATGAACAAAACTATATTATTTTCTTCTTGTGACTAACAATAACAGAAATATGTTCATTAAAACAATCAATGATTGAACAAAAGCATTACATATTAATATTGAATAATGTTCTCTTTTTCATCACTGCTAAACACCATTGAACGAGGACTCTTTCTTTCTGGTAAAATATCCTCATCTTCTGAACTTTTTTCTGCAGCATCTTGACCTCTATGCTCTACTTTTTTAAAAAAATCTGCTATTTAAAACGAATTTGAAATTCTAATATTCTAAAATTCCATACACAGTTCTGACACAACACACACGCTTGCTCGAATGCAAAATATCGATGTGTCCAATGACGGTGTTTACATCACATGTACTGTACGGGGATTTTCCCAATTCTCGAATCGTGTTAGAGCGAAACCGTGCTGTAGGAATGCCGTGTTGTACGGAGATTTCCCCAATTTTCGAACCGTGTTAGAGCGAAACCATGTTGTGGGAATGCCACGTTATAAGGTTGTCTGTACTTTCATTAAATAGGATATATTGTCTTAGAAAAATAGTATTTATCAATTGGAGATTGAGTCGAAAATAACATACGAAAAATATTACAGTAAAAGTTGGATAACTGCCCGCATCGATCTATGGCGTAACTGCCCGCTAGTCATCCCCACCACGAAGGGAGGGGTTCCCCTTGACGCACCCATAAGTTCACCCGGACGAGTAGTGTAACCTGATCCTACCTCGAATGTCGGTGAGACAATACTAATGCAAACATAAAACTTTTTTAATTTTGATTTTTTTTAAACTAAATTTTTACTAACGCATTTGTGAGGTTTTTCTGGTTAAAATAAGACCAAACACGGTATAATTTGAACTATATTTACTTATTGATATTGATTATGTGTGCCACGTTGTAGGTTTGAATTATAGACCAAATATGCATCAAATTATATCGTGTTTGGTCTTATTTTAACCAGAAAAACCTCATCAATACGTTAGTAAACGTTTAATTTAAAAAAAATAAAAATTAAAAAAGTTTTATGTTTGCATTAGTATTGTCTCACCGATACGTAGTTTTCGCATTCTTTTGTGTCTCGGACCTCTTTCTTTTTCACTCGCTGTCCTTCTCTACGTGTATCAACAAACCGAACCTCTGCTCGAGCCGTGTCTATAATTAGAATCGACTGTCCTACTGCATAACTGCCAGCCTTGGGTCCCGATTTGCGGGCAGTTATCCAACTTTTACTGTATTGCGTTTAATCAAGTGTTGCGTACTTAGGTGCAAGTTATTCGATTATCGAATAGTTTTAGATTTGATTGCTTTGTAGAAGTATCCAAATTGGAAAGTGAAAAGTGCAGGCGATTCATAGAGTAGGGTATTTTTCCGAATTTAATATTATTTAAAAACTTGAATTTTTGAGAATTAGGAAATTTGGAAGCATGTCTTGACTGCGAAGTAATTTTTATAAGGGTATAAGAGGGTGTGATCTTATTTTATTGGGTTGGCCAATAAGTAATGTTGGATTTTTCCGTAAGAGATCATTTCTGCCGTTTTGAAAACAAAAGATTATTCGTAACCTATAAAACGCATTTATAGTCTAAAAGCTGAGATTTTAACGTGTTTAAAAAGAAGTTCATTATATCTGGTTACACTTTTGTAGTGTTTATTTTGATTTGAAGATGAACAACGGAAAGATGTATTTTGGTGTAATTATGTGTTTTTATTCTCGCAAAGGTAAAAATGCGGTACAAACAGCAAAAAAGATTTCTGTTGTGCATGGAGATGGTGCTGTGAATGAAACAATGGTGCAAAGATGGTTCAAAAAGTTTCGTGATGGGGATTTTAGTCTTACCGATGACAAACGTTCTGGTAGACCTATTGAGATTGATAACGATCAAATCTCCAGTCTAATTGAAAATTATCCACGTTATACCACACGAGAGATTGCTGAAATGTTAGGAATATCGAAATCCAGCGTTGAGAAGCAAAATTATTTCTGTTTCTTACCAAAAAATCCGACATTACTTATTGGACACTCAATATATTCTAGGGTGTTTCAGACTCTGTACAAGTTAGAAATACGAATTGGTTTGTAAGCTACATAAGCTATGGAAGATGGCACACGAGCGAGATTATACATTATCACATTTTCTCTTTCTTATTAGCATAAGACCTTGAGCGTTTTCATGGTAATCAGGTAAAATGCCTATTACTCACAATCAGTAACAATGCACTGAGTTAAGTCACTAGATAAATATATCCTGCTCAGGACTGTAAATCATCATTCATTGCTTCAGTACTTTTACAAATGTACTTACATCAGTTCCGCGAATAACTCCCTGCATTTGCCGTTTTTTTAAGGATAGCATTGTAGACAGAGCACGCTGATGATCAGCGCTAACTCCTCGTTCGTGTCTCTCACATAATACTCTATGTGCTACTAAAACATCCAGGAGGAGATTCAACCTTTCGCACACCATCGTTTCTTCTCTGACTGCTTGTTGGAGAGCTCTCGTGGACAGCAGATTGAATTCTCTAAAATTACAGTTGTACATGAAAATATCTATTTAAAAAACAGAATTGTTTTAACGCTTTGACTGCTCAGATTGAGTCATTATTTATTTGATCATGTATAGCAAAATAAATATGTCTAATAAAATCTAACACAATCAGTCAAAAATGATGAAATTTATTAATATTATTAATGAAAGCGGGTAGAATTTGAAGTTGTATTCATTTTGTATAGAAATTTAGCAAGTTTGTCATTTTCGGCTAATAAAGTGTGTGGCAGTCAAAGTGTTAATGAGAACAACGTGTTTAACACTGTTACAGTGTTTTTGAATGTTTCTTGGTCCACTCGCATCATTATCTGTATGCCAATATTTGCTTTTTGTACAATAAACGACTTCGTAAAACAAATAATTACACAGCTTTATAAATTATTAATTATACCCAAGCAGATTTTTTAGCTACGTAATGAAAGTAAGAATCTCAGCAAGGCTGCTACTACATATTAATAATGCTATGAGTAAACTTATTATTCTCAACTGTTGATCTTAAAGGGTTTATTTAACTGAATATTTCACGATCTCAGACGATATAAAAAGAACTTTAATAACTATACTGCACACGCTAATACATTTAGAAAGAAAGATGGTAAACGAATGAACGAACTAACAAAAGAAAAGGTATATACATATGTATATAGACAGTTTGAATTAAATACCAATTTAAAGAACACAGGAAATACCAACATAATGAGAAAGAAACTAAAAAGAATAAATGTAACATAGATTATAAATATCGAATTATATTACTATACAGTGAGAGTCAAAAGTGAGTGTACACCTTGGAGGCACGAAATTTATTCAAAACTCATGTTGCAGAAATTGAAAATTGATTGAAAACATATAATGTATGTGGGAATACAAATTAATAGTAAAAAGAACGAGTCAAAAGTGAGTATATATGAGTAATTAAGAATGATTTCTCATTATTAATTAATAAAATAATGTACATTTAATAGTTTGTCGGTCCACCTTTAGTTTTAATTACAGCAGCTAATCACCTTGGTATTAATGCAACCAAGTTACGTTTTGTTTGAACAGAAATATCATTCCATGCTTTTACTAATTCCGTTTTAAACTTCTTCTTACACGCAATTTTTATTTTTTCTAATTTCGAGTCTAATATTTTCCACAAATTTTCTATTACGTCCGAGATCTGGAGTCTGTGGTGGAGGATTTAATTGATATGGAGTGTTCTGTAGCAACTAATCTTTAACCACCTTCGAGGTATGCTTTGGTTCTCGATCTTGTTGAAAGACCCATGAATCTGGTAATTGAACTTTTGCAACACTTGCAGCTAAATTCGATTTTAAGATATTTAAGTATTACACGAATCTCATTTTTGTAAGGTGTATACAGTAAACCCTCCTATAACGCGGTACTCTTATAACACGGTTTCTTTATCATACAACTTAATTAACTCAAGCAGTCTCCCTACAGCATGAATTTTTCTATTACACTTTTACGGTTGAAATTAATGAGGAATTCCCCTGTTTTTTTTATGCACGTGCATCACCATTTTTCAATTTCAGTTGTCAGGGAATTAATCTGATTTGTACTAATTCTGAGTTTCTTATAACGCGGTTTCCATATAACGCGGGACGAATTAATCGCGTTATAGGAGGGTTGACTGTACTCACTTTTGACTCACTGTACAGGGTGCGTGGAAATTGTATGTCACGACCATCATAGCGTGATTCTACACCTTTGGATCGGTGGACATTTGTTAAAAAATGTTGTCGCAAAATTGATCTTGACCTTGAAATTCAAGGTCAACATTTTTTTTAATTGTATCGTATTCTACTCACCGCGAGGACAAAAAGTCTGAAAGGAATCATGGGTCACAACTCAACCGTTCTCTTGAAAAATGATGTTAAAGTTCCAATAACTGATAATTATTTACAAAGCAAACGACCTCACCGATTTTTATGAAATTGAAATATGTAGTCAAGGTCAACATTCTAAACAACTTTTCCTTATACATGTAACCGCCGCTCGGCTTTAGTTTCCCAGATATTCGCAAAAATATATTCGATACTATACAGGATGTCCCACCTAACTTTATCACCTGGAATATCTCGCTTATTTTTGATAATATTAAAAAATATTTGAGAAACGAGTTGAATGGTTTCGAGGAGAACATAATTTGACATGATTAGTTTTTCCGTAGGTGAACGCGTAGAGGACACATGAAGGTCACCGGTGTTTTTTTAACTATAATCATATATTTTTTAATACATTATTCGATCCAGCTGGACATTCCCTACAAAAAAGTATTAACCTATTTGTACCGAAAAGCCATTAGTTTAGGAGATATTTATAATAAATTATCAGAAGCAATTATATCAGAAACCATTAGTAAATGTAAATACATGTTCACCGATCCAAAGGTGTAGAATCATGCTATGATGGTCCTGACATACAATTTTCACGCACCCTGTACATAAATTACGGAAAACTGAAATATACGATCTTATAACTAATTTCATCAACCATGTAAAAATTACTGCTGTTTGCTTTATTCCTCTCCGATTATGAAACCTGTATGCTTCTTACTTTGAAATAATATGGAATCCTTTCTTCATTTCTTGCCAAATAGTGGAACCGCCGGTGGCCCAAGCAGTAGTACCATGAGGCTCCGAAGCTAAATTGCTCAACTGCGTGCCCAATTCCGCCATGTCTACTGCGTAGCTGTGCGATCTAATTGCCAGACAATCGGCGATGTTCTTCAGTCGAGAGATTCCAAGGAGTATCACCCTAATTTGATCGCGGCTGTTCGCGAATTCGGTTAACGTTTCTGGTGGCACCAATTCTTTTGCTTTCGAGGACAATTCGGAGGTCGCGAACTCATCCGGCACTCGTCTGAACACTTCGCGAATTTTGTGCTGCGTTTCTTCACCGGTGTAGGTGAAGAAAAACTGCACGATATGGTCCTTGCTTACCACGGGATGACGCGCGATTACCGTAAGGAATCTCAAAAGCGACCGTCTTCTTTCTTCCAAAAATTGGGAGTCCGCTGTATATAATGTATTACGATTAATAAATTCAATAATAAACAAGCAACAAATTCTACAGCCTCTGGCCATCGAATTAGGACCACATGCAAAAATTTCACTTTTCTAATTATAACGCTATGTCATCAATGGCAGATTGTCCTCAGCTGCACAATTTATAACTGAATACGTAGATGACCAATGTACACTCCCGCTCAAAAGTTTGGAGCACCCTTTGCTTTTCGGGCGAAATAAATTTTTTCGTACATGTGCAGATGTTTTATTAGAAATATAGCACTTACATATTAAAATAATATTACATTAATATATTTTACAATTGGAATTGGAGGTATATCGCCTTATATTCTTTAGACAAAATGGCTACTGTAAAAAATATGTTTCCCCGTAAGAAGAGAATAAAATTATTTATTTTCGACGAACTGCAGAAGAAAAAATGCTTACAAATTGTATAGTACCAGCAATAAAGCAAGTTGACAGATCCATAATGGTATGGGGATGTTTTAGTGCAAAGGGGGTGAGAGACTTAATCAAGATCGATGGTATCCTCAAAAAAGAACAATACAAACGTATTTTATGCGAAAATGCAAAACCATTCGGCATGCGACTCATAGGTCAAGGATTCATTATGCGACAAGATAATGATCCCAAACATGCGTCTTAATTTTGCAAGACATATTTAGCAATGAAGGAAGTGGAAGGAGTTCTTAAAAATATGCAATGACCACCGCAGTCTCCGGATTTGAATCCGATTGAGCTCTTGTGGGATGAATTGGACAGAAAAATCAAAGAAAAATGCCTAACATCCCAAATCGATCTCTGGAAATATTTACAAGAGGCATGGAATAATATTAAGCCGAAGACAATCGAAAAATTAATCTCCAGAATGCCGAAATTATGTCAAGGAGTCACCAAGAAAAGAGGAGGATTCTTCTATGAAAAGAAGCTCTTGTAAATTTGCATACTTTTTATGAAAAATAAGAACATTATAATTATAACTTTCACTCGTAAATGTAACTAACTTCTGTTTCAATACTATAAAAGAACAATATTATGAATAAAATATTTATTTACTTAAGAAAGTCTCTATTTCTTTTGAAGTCCTAACATGCTCCAAACTTTTGAGCGGGAGTGTATAGGTTGCAATTGATTTATTACTACTGTGAAAGTGATAGAATTCTCATGGGTGACGAGCGATTGAGGACCGAGCGGATATTTATGCTAGAGTATTGATAACGAGTGAGGAACGATTCGGAGAATGCACGATTTGGCAACACGTGATATACACTGCCGCTCAAAAGTTTGAAGCATGTTATGATTTCAAAAGAAACAATGTCTTCCTTAAGTAAATAAACGTCTTATTCAAAGTATTACTCTTCCATAGTAATGGAACTGTACTTAATTATAATTAAAAGTAAACGTTGTAATTATAATGTTCTTATTTTCTAGAAAAACAATACAAATTTATGAAAGTGTTTTTTAGCAAGAGGATGCTCCCCTTCCCTTTATTAACTCGAATCTCAAAGGAAGAGTTAAAATCTTCGAGTGATAGAGGTTTCGACTTATCGAAATTTTTGAATAAAAGAGGCTCAACAGACGAAAATTCGACATACAGAAGCTTTGTACGAAGATTAATAATTTTCCAATTGTAACGGCTTAAAGAAAGAAAAATTCAATTTTTGAACGTGAATTATTTATTGTATAAATATATAAACGTAATCATAAGACGAATGCTAGGTTATTATGCTTGTTACATATTATTGAAAAAGTCTGTAATTTTGCTTTGTGTTTATGTATTAATACATTGTTGATCGATAGCATTTTCAACTGTGATCAAGGCAGAGAATACGTTTTCCTCGATATTATTGCATCTTTATGCAATTTTGTATATAATAGATTATATCTATACCTTTTCTCATTTTTGATCCACTTCTCACTGCTTCAATTACGTTCACCTTTTCAGAAAGTGTTAGTGTTTTAAGCTTCCTCTTAGAACTCATTTTATTCAACGTAAACGCAAAAGTTAAAGACGCGGGAGATGATGGCAATTATGCGTTTGACTGACGAAAAACGATTAGATAGCTTCCATGGATATGCACGAGGCCGAAGGGCAAAGAAGTAGGGATACGGCTTGTGTCGTTTTATGTTATTTGAGACAATCCTCCTAAAGTAGGCCCTACACGATGAGACTTGCCTCGAGGCATGCGAGCTGAAAGAAAGGAGACAATATTGAATGATTTGTTTTTGACATCTTGTGACATATAACTATAAACTTCGAGTTGCAGAGGCAGCGGCGATAGAAGTTCTACTTATAGAGGTAAACTTCGACTTGTAGAGGTCTGCCTATTCTAACTTCGAGTTACAGAGGTAAAATAATGCATCTGGACATGTGGCAAATAATTCGAGTTAAAGTCAGTTTTATTTCGACTTATAGAGGTTTTCGCAGCGGAGCGGAAGGGAATGAACAAAATTGTAGTCTTATAGAGGTGTTCGAGTTATCGAGGTTCGATTGTATTTCCAAAGATCAGTTTTAGATATTGGGCATTTCTTTCTAATTTTTCTGCGGCTGTCATTGCATACTTTTGATACTTCGATTTCCTTCATTTCGAAATATATTTTACATCGTTATCTTGTTCGATAACGAATTCTTTGCCTATTAATCGTAAACCGAAGGAAATTGCATTCTCGCATAAAATTCGTCTATATTGCTGTTTTTTAAGGATACCATCTATTTTGATCAGGTCTCCCATTCCTTTCTCTGCAAAAACTGCCACACTGCTTTATTATTGGTATCATGCAATGTGGAAGCATTTTTTGCAAAATTGAATCAAATTGAGAAACATAATACTTTTCTTCTTTTTTTGAGGAAGCACATTTTGAATTAGCCATTTCTTCTAAGGAATATCTCTGACAGAATTCCAATCCCAGTCTTAAACATATTTGCATAATGTTATTTTAATATATAAGTGCAATATTTCTAATAAAACTACGGGATATGTATCAAAATGCTTATATTGTCCAAAAAGCGGAAAGTGCTCCAAACTTTTGAGCGGTAGTGTACATATGAGCCACTCAGAAGTCAAACTGCTCAACTCCGTCTTTTGTAAATGTCTCAAGTTTATTACCCGAACACGCGGTATGTATTCAGCTTCTCGAAAAACAAATGACTTACTTCCACAAATTTATTTACTGCTGAAAGATAACATAACTATATGTTGCTTCTGAATAACAATTAACATACGTCAGAAGCCATTACGATTAACTCCAGTTGGTTCTCAACAGTTGAGCCTCAACAACCATTTTCAGTAATGATCGAGGTGTATTGTTATTGGTACTATTTGTGCCTGTTATTTAGTGATATATTCATTTTTATTTAGTGTGTTATTTAGTGAGATGCGATGGATTGAATTAGACAGATCAGAACCACACATCATAAAATTTAAATGTTATTTTGACAAAGATACAGAATTCAATGTAATAAACATTAAAAAATCTGAATCAGGCAGACCACCTATTTTAAAAAACATAGTTCAGCCTTTATTATACCCCTCTGGTAGGACAATAACAAAAGAAAAAAGGAAAGACATGATGGATTTATTAAAACACATTCCACGTGTCAAACATGACTATTATAACCATTCAAGGACAAATCGCGGCGACGAAACATTAAATGCATCTGACAATGATGACATTATTTATGAAGACATTAATAACAATAGTAATTAACACAGATATAACTACGATCTTTTCTTGAAAATTTTTTAATAATAAAATTATAATGTATTTTGTCGTGTTTATTTATCTTATCTATAATACCATATTTTCAGTCGCCAAATCGATTAATTCTACAAGTTTGTAGAAAATGTAACACGACGTGAACAATTTCTTATGTATATTAATTTTTATATCTTCTGTACTGTACAGTATAGAAGCTATATCTGAAATAAATCACTGTGTAAAATTCGTTTGTTTGTAAATCCCTAGGAAAATTTAAAAAAATTAGTTTTGTAACATCATCACGTTTCTCTACTTTTCATTTCATGGAGTTGATCAGCTTGGCATCCGATTGGCTCGTATTAGAATATGTGTTCTGCGTGTGAGATCTTTAAGAGTGCGATATAATTAAGAAGGGAGGCAGTCGTGCGTAAAACGTTGAAAAGTTCACAGAGAGTCAAAGTTATGAGAGAAAGTAACCAAAAATTGATATGGGGAGGACAGGACATTCCAAATGGAAAAAAGGAAACACAACATATCAACATGTATGTATTTCATACATACACCTTAATAATGAATAAACTTTGTTATTAAGGTTCGATCAGGCCTTTCAATTTTACTAAAAACGGAAAATATGTTGAAAATTATAAGCGGTCCTAATTCGATGGCTAGGGGCTGTAGATTCATGATGACTGGACTGCGAATATTTATGCAAATATAAATTTTTGGTCATCCATATTTCCGGTGCTGTTGCAGTTAAATAAATGAAATTAAACAAGCGTGCATCTGCTACTTGAAATGTTTAAAATATACACTTTTCATTTTGCTAAATTATTAAATGTGCATCGCTCACCAATTTGAGAGTATTAAATTGCATAAAAATCCTCAGTCTAATGATGACAATAAAATTAAATATTAAGTTTCTATATACCAGCGTGAAATTAAATATTGACATGTACGAGGTAGACGAATAGTGAGGAAATTTATAACAAATAGCTTTACCTCCCACGATTTTCTTAGGTGGTAATTTCGGTATCAACCTGTATGGGAATCTTGCCAGAAGAAGCTCATGCAACGAAACAAAATCGTTGTAACGCCTATAAACAACCGAATGGAATCTCTGAAAATGAAAACTGTATTTACTACATTATTCCTATTTTCCTTTTTATTATAAACACTTAAAATATATACAATGGCAAACATTTTACTGAAAACATTTGTTTTCCTTTCGTGCTTGTCGACATCGCAAGTGTTTCAATTAAAGCCTTACAAGCTATTTTCTCGGAAATGCTTATGTACAGTAATAAAAATTGTTTTTTTTCTGACAGTTTAGAATTCAGCGGACTCTGTATGTAACAGAGTGTAACCATGGGGCCACTCATCAGGATTAGGAGCAATTACGCCTCTTATTCGTTTAAATAGATTTATAAATCGATTTTTGTACTTTCCATTACTTCTGCAAATGTAAGAAAACATTTACTTGAAGCACTCTTTCATATACTTCTGTATAAATGTTTATTTATTTATTTAAAGTATTTATTTGAATATTCTTTCAAATACTTTTGCCTGAATGAAGAAATATAATAGAAAATATCACTCACTACGAGAACCATGGCACAAGCATGGAATATATTAAGGTTAATATACTACATTCTAAAAAAATTATAAAATGACATTCGCATGCTTGTAGATATGTATTATTTAGTACAGGTATGATACTATAACAATGTGAACTCTTGTTTGCATATCGTCCTTTATCGTGTGAGCAATATCAGGTCGTTACAGAAAATGTTTAATGAGAAAAATAAAGAAATTGTTTAAATTGTAATGTTGTGCACGGTGTACTTGTTGCTTTTACTATACTGCATGTAAATATATGTGTACTTACGTAGAGGGTGTCACAAGATTAGTGCGGTTTGAAATACGTGTTAAATCAGCGGTTTTATGAAATAAGGGCACAGAAGAAATGGTCTCTATTTTGTGGGTAGATTTTTTTAAAGATCATTTCATGTTCAACTTCTTTTTCCGTAATAGATTAGTATGTTTTCTAATATCTACTGGGATAGAAAAGGGCTAATTCAGTTACCTCCTACGATGTGTTTTAAAGGCAACTGGTGGTGAAATAATTGAACATTAACACTTTGAGTGCCACGTCACCTATATTTTGGTGACACATAGATTCAACCGTTATTTAGTCGATCATGTATAGTACTAATAAATATACATAATAAGATCTAATACAAACAGTAAAAATATATATTAATTACTCATATTATTGATTACAAAAGGTAGAACTTATGGTTATATTTATTTCGTATAAAAATTTCGAAATTTTGTCATTTCCAACTAATGTAGCATGGGGCTCAAAGTGTTAAAGTGAGCTCAATTTAGTCAGTGGAGTCATTCAAAATACGGGGTCATTTAATTCGTTTTTATTTTTAATTAACAGGAAATGAACAAAAACTCATAATGCCTTTGCATTAAAAAAAGGAAGTTGATCTTTGAAATGACCTTTTAGAAAAGACAAGAAAAATTAAATTTTTTAGTCTTTAACTCTACATGCAAAATGGCAAATATTTCTCTTGAATAATTGTTTAATAAAGTCCGTGCTTTAAATGTTACTTCAAACAACACTTACCACGCGACACCCTGGCCCTCTCTAATTTCAAGTTTCGATTGTTTCATGTTCTGTTACCCTAAGGTCACATAATAAACGGTCATCGAATTTGCCTTTTTTATTCAATAAGATATTAACAAAAAAAACTGTTTCGTTTAGAGAAAACAGCTGATCTTGAAATGATCTTTAAAAACAAATAATAAAAATTAAATTTCTATATTAGCGAACTTTATGTAAAGAATAGAAAACGTTTCTTCTCTATCATTATTTTGTAAATCCAGTACTTTAGGGGTTATTTCAAACGATACTTATCTTGGATCAACCTGTATAAATCCATGATAGGAGTAACAAATATACTGAATCTCATCAACTGGCGATACAAATTAAAGAAGTTCTGAATGCGAGATGGACATTACAGCATTAATCGATACTATTATAAATGAAGTATAAAACCGCGAGTGCTATATCTTATAACCGTATCACCAAATGCAGAATAATTTACAAATGTTAAATGAACGCAGAATTTTTCATAAACATTGTACGCGAGACCTTGAGCTACGGTGATATGAGCCGGTTGTCAATATAGCATCGATGTTACGGATATTACATTTAAATTCGTGATGTAAATGATTTAAACTTGTGTACTATATTTTCTAATGTGTTATTGACAAGCAATAGTATTATTCTATTATAAAAAAGGAAGGGACGTAATGCTCCTGATCCTTAGAAAGGCCCGTTAGTGACACGTATTCTACATACGAATAGCATCTATGAACGTTGCATTGTTTAAAAAGAATTTTACTTAAAAACTTTAATTGTGTCCGAGAAAATAGCTAGGGAAATTTTATGTGATACGTCCTATATGTTATGTTTTATTTTTTTTTTGTAATACAGGGTAAGTCACGTAGCTTTTAACAAATTAGCATTTTATATACCTTAATTAGTTACTTGTTGGTACATAGCAGAGATACCAAAAAACTTACTGATAATAGTTTAATGGTAAAAGTAAGTAGATTATTTGTAACATAAATTTTTTAAAATGGGTTTAATTTCCATAATCTCAAAGTCACTTCAATTGTTTACTACAGAGTGTATACTAATGCACTTTACTACATATTAGTAATAGTAATTACTAATAGTACTAGTAGTAGTACTAAACTACTACTAATAGTAGTACACATTAGTGTATATATTTGTACAGTAGTGCATTTTTCAGCTTGTTTTTAATTCGGACCTATTTATTATGTCAATATGAAAGTATGTACCTAAGAACATTCATTTGGTATTTTTATGTTTTTCAAGGACATAGATTATTATTCTAAATTAATGTCAAAGTATAAAATTTCAATTCTAGTATTAAAAATTACCGTTATTACAGAAATTGATCAACATTTAGGTGTATCTGGTCAATTAAGATCATATAAAGGGAATAACATTTTATTAATTTCTGTGCTTATCATTACATACCGTACCCAACTATGCAAAGGAAAATGTAGCATCATATTAATAAAAACTAAATTGACCTTGAAATTTATTATGATTAAAGTACTAAAAAACTGTTTTTCGATATCATTGCATTTTAAGAATATTTAACCATTACACCATGTAACTCACCCTGTATATTTAAGGACAAGACATATTTAACACATAAAGGACTAGATCTGATACTTCTACGTTTACATTTTAAAATATTAAATGATATTTCGAAGCGGTAAAAAGTTATTATTTAATTTTGATGGTTACTTCGAATACTTCGAATAAATTGGTTTTCTGTAAGAAAACTTTGACTTTATAGTTCACGATATTAACACGTATCGTACTTTATAAATAATGCGTGAATACAAACGTAAAATAATAAACATTACCTGAATATTCAGAATGCGAAAAGAATATTATCATCGAAACTGGTTTAATATCAGCACAATAATATTAAAAATGTTTGAAGATAGTTCTAGTTTAGAAATTGTTTGGAAAAGCATTTGAAGTGCACATAAGCCAGTGATGGCCATCAGAGCTGCGGCCTTCCCCCACTCTAGGTCCATTCTCCTCATATAGGCAGTGACCTGAGACGACAATGGGCCGAGGGGGAACGAGGGAATTGAAACGAGGAGAATGGACCTAGAGTGGGGGAGGCGTTAGCTCTCGGGCAGAGTTGGGCATTATTCGAATGAAATCTTATTCGAATAAGGATTGCGAATAAAAGGAAGTTATTCGAGAATAACGAATAAATTTATTCGAATAATCTTGTAGTAAAATTGCGAATAAATGAATTATTCGAGAATAACGAATAACGATTTTATTCGGTGAAGAATTATTCGTTATTCGCGAATAAATCCTGGACTTTATTCGTTATTCTTTATTCGTTATTCGAAATGAAATTTGCCCAACTCTGCTCTCGGGTGCCATCACTGACATAAGCTTACATAATTACAAAGAAAGATGTATTTTCACTTGTACACACATTAAGTTAATTCATGCAATAGACTTTAAAGTCGAACTGGTCGATATCTTTAGTCAGACATTTGTTGCAACAGTATTATTAACAATGCGTACAATACGTATAAATACATGAAAATTTATGCAATTATCTTGATCGAAATTACAGTAAAAATGTAAAAGTACATTTTCAGTCCTTGAGGTGCTAATATACTTGAATATGGGGTGTGAAAAATATACTGGCTAGATAAGTATTAGGTTGCTGCAAAAATTCTTGCGGATTTCTTATTCTAAAAGTAACATACCATGTTCAACGCTTAAAACATTTTTATTAGTGAAACTATCCTCCATTAACTTCTACAGATTCCTGTTAGCGAATATTTTTTAATTTCTGATTTAAAACACTTCCTATTTTGAAATTCAATAAATTCTTTAATTATAGTTGCGACACTCTCCAGGTTAATTAATCACTTCTGTTTAAGGAAATTGCCCAAATTGTTAAATAAATGTCAATTCATTGAAGAAAGGTCTGGTGAGTAAGGAGAGTGAGGAAAAATTTCGTGGCCCAGTTCTCACAATTTTTGAGAGGATTATATTTACTATATTTAGTTACACGCTCTCGTATTTGTCAATACAACATAGATCAAGGACTATACTATATTATTACACAGATAGCAGCCTGCGCTATAGCTTTCTATGTGTATGTAATGCAAATATTTACTTACAGGCGATTAAACTACTAAAAAAAAAACATTGTACATAAAAATCTGCAAGAATCTATCCAGCATTCCAATATTTTACGATTCTTGTATATAGTGTATAAAAATACCTTGCTCGTCACTTGGTATTCCACGTGTTTTAAAAAAATTCCCTTCTTTTCAGGTACCAAGTTTACTTCTATCGTGTCCAGATTGCAAATATCCGAATACGTGAGATTCAATTTTGCGGGATTGCAGCCTTTGTGTAATCTTTGAGCTAAAAGTGTTACTTCCGTGAGATCGCCCAGGACAGGAATAGGTAATTCTATTAAAAAATAATAGAAAAATGATCAGAAAGATAAAATACGTCCATCTTACATACATATTATAAATATTCCACTATTTATTTATTTTACTTTGAGAAAAAAAGTTTATTCTTTAACTAATCTTCTATTATTTTATTTCCCTTCCTCCACTTATATTTTTCATAATGTAAATCAATGATGGCCACCGGAGCTGCGGCCTTCCCCCACTCTAATCCATTCCCCTTAGGCGCGGATACAGCACCGGTGGCATTCTTAGGAGTCCCCGGAACCCTCCCTAGCACGCTGGAGGTGGACACCGCAGGGTTTTAGTGGGTGGAAATCCCACACTATCCCAAACTCCTTTCACAGTCTGGGGTGTCTTTGAAAGATTTTCCTGCGTTAAAAAAAAGGTCCATTCCCTTTATATAGGATGTGATGTACAAGGCGAAGTGGAGGGAACTGAAATGCGGAGAATGGACCTAGAGTGGGGGAAGGCTGCAGCTCCGGTGGCCATCGCTGACGTAACTTATTTTAAAAGTTGCATTACATTAAAGGCATTGTTAAATTGTGTGTAGTTAAACGTTTGCTCTCGCAAGATTTCATTCGATGTTGTCACTTCATTACCGTAAAAGATAATCAATCCAGTAGTCACTTATTTAAAGTCCCTGCATTAATTAATCAATAACATACAAATATAGATACAGTATATTTAAACACACATGTACTCAACGAATTTCTGAATTTAAATTTTAAAAAAATGGAGCTTCGAATGAAAGAATGTTATTCTACATTTTGAGTTTGCTTTTTTATTAAAATTGTCGCTTATTCGGTTCAACTATTCGTTTCAATACACTCTGTATATTCTATTTCTCTAATTTTAAGTACAGCTCTTCAACGATATTGCATAGGTTGTTCCAGTTTTCTTATCGTTTCTGTACTTGTTTTGTTTCCTTCTGTTACCGATATTTGATTTAATTGATGTCTGCTAGTAATGTGATGTTCTTGAACTCGTTTTTCTAATTCTGTCCGAAGATAATGCATTGGAGTTAGATCGAGCGACTGTGGTGGTGTATGTAGTATATGGAGTGTGTTAAAAATGACCCACTGGCATACGATGTGGAGCAGACATGGACAAATCTTGCTCAGTTGTGTCTTCCCTCTGCAAATGCTATTCCATGATGGATCAGCGACCATGTGCTTTTTACAGAAATTACAATATAGCGGTGCTGCAGACGAAATTTCAGAAAAGAAAGGAAGGAGGAAAGAGGATAGAGCGTTTCGTCCGGGGTCTGCTAGTGGACTCATCAGTAAGGCTACCTAGCAGGCCCATGCCTTAGATGCGGGATAGTGAGGGTCAGGTCGTAGGTGTATATATACAGAGCGCAGGATGGTCGTGGACTTGCGGGAAAGTCTGTGCGCCGCTGATCCCTCTGCTGGCGAGGTCGGGAAGTGCCGCTACATAGGTATGGTTTAGCCTATGAACTGCCAACTTCTTTTTATCAAAAATTTGTATGTAATTCTCATGACAGTGAATGAGTTAATGCCTGCGGAATAGCATTTTCCAGAGAAGAAAGATAATTGCCCGGCTGGGCAGGATTTGTAGATGCTTGATATAAGCAGTGAGTTTGGAGTCATTGCTTTGTTGAAAACAGAAATTATATACAAGATTTTTGTTTTTTAGTATTTTGTTTTAAAGTAACCAGAAACATATACTTATTTAGTGCATTTTCAAAATGAATAAGGTCTTCGTCACGAGTGGAACTCATAGAACTAGTGATGGATTAGCAATCACTTCGAATTGCTTTAAATATGTACTCTATATGGCGAAAGTTTCGAATCATTTCGAAATTTATTCAGACTCTGAAAGTCTTGTACATCTTGACAATTTTGAAAGAGTATAAAAGTCTTGAAAGTCTTGAACGTTTTAAAAGTCTCGATCAAAGATTTACCTTATTACATAAATAATTAAAAAAGACATTTATTTTTTCACGAAACTTGACGTACTCATTTAAAAACCTTCCTACTTTTTCTCTAGCCGAAAAATCTGTATGTTACCGATTTTATATAGATTTCCAAATAGTGCCGATCTGCAATACTTTCATCGTGAAATAATATAATTACCGTAACATCTGAATAACTTTACTGTAATATCCAATGTGATTCCACTATACGCAGAATAAATTTAATTCAGATTTAAAATTTGGACATTGTTGCATGTTCTTCATTTCCAAGAATCAGTAATATTTCAAGACTTTCAAGATTCTTAAGAATTTTTGACTTCGAATAATTATCGAGTTAATTCGAAACTCGAATATAACTGAATTGCTTGAAAACTCGCAAGGTACAGTATCGAATATCCATCACTACATACACCCCACATCATAGCACTACAACCTTCATATTTCACGATGTGTTTTGTATGTTCCTTCCATCCAACTCGGTTCTAGGACGTCTCCACATTAACATTAGTCTATCATTTTGAAAAATAATAAATTTAAACTGATTAACAGAAGTATTATTTGCGTAAAGTCAATTTCTTTGGCAACGTAATCATTAATGAATTTCAATCGTTTGTTGTTCTGCTTAATAATTTTGTTATTTGCCTGTTTGGCATTTTTCAAAACTCTCAAACTGTTATGGGATACACTTCCCTGTTACAATTCTCCTCTTTGACCTGTCACTGAGCTTCTGAGGGCAACCACTTCGTATTTGGTACATCGTTTTCAACAGAAATCGTTTAAATCCAGTTTTGAATCTAAAACGGCGTCTGATGACGATGTTCGCTATAATTATATATAATTATCTTTATTTTAATATACAGGGAGTCCCAGGTTTTAAAGGCCAAACTTTTTCAGTATATTCTACGGGTCTAAATAAGAGAAAAATCACACCCTAGGTATGAACCTTTGTCGCTAAAAAAATACATGTTGAATAATTTTTCGAGTACATTACATAAAAATCAGGAGAGGATACGATTAACATTTCTTGTTAGCTACACTAGCATTGACGGATTCCACATGCGGTGCGTTAGTTGCAGATCAAATGTGTAAGATTATTACCAGAAGGACTAGGGTGCAAATTGTTATGATTTTACTCTTGATTTTTTTCTCTTATTCCTGTTCAAATTAGTTAATAAAATTCTATCACAATCGGTATTTTACGGAAATTTTCACAATAACTTCTTTACATATTTCGGAGTGTCATAGGTTATATTTTATCGCGAAATAAATAATATGTCGAGATAAAAATACATGGGATTATTTTTTTGTCGGCGTCCTAGCGAACCGTCCACGGGGGTATATTCCACGCACAGCCACTAGGTGGCAATACTCGGCGCCCGCGCGCTCGAAAGAGAATTCGGCTGGCTACAATATATAAGAAAAATCGCGGGTGAAGCTGCGTCCAATGCACGCTATTAACCCTTTGAGTGCTATGGACGCATATATGCGTTCTAAAATATCGTCCATCGTGTTCTACGAGTCACCGCACTGGTCCATATAAACCTATGTCTTCGGATAAATTATCATCTCAGCTTATATTATTAAAATGTATATGTTTCGTTACATACTTCGCAGTTCTGGAGCGTTAAAACAATTGAATAATCAATATTAACCACATTATTATAACGAAATATTCTGTTTAACACGTGCTTTACCGTGGAAAACTTCACCACATAGTGCACGCTTTTTCTCAAAATTTTCAGCATTCAAAGGGTTAAATGATAATCAGGTGGAGTAACATCTGGGGTATGGCGGGTGTGGTTAAACTTCCCATCCCAACTCCGTAATTCTTTCTTCAGTAATTGTTGTTGCATGTGATCTGACAATTTCTCGCTGAAGAATAACAACCTTTTTTGTTGATTTAAGCATGTTTGTTGTCCAACAATTCGTCATATAGCCGTTGTAATGGTCGATAATAAACTGCAGCAGTAGCTTTTTCTTCACAGTTCAACAACTCTAAATGAATTACTCCAGTGAAGTTCCACCAAGCACACAATATTACTTTTGTCAAAGACAAGCTTGGTATAGGAGTCGGTTTTATTGTTTGGTGTGGAGAAATCCATCGTTTGGAACTTTACCATTGGAATGAAGAATCTATTTCTCATCTGCGCTGATAATTCCGTTTAGAAATGGATCTCTGAGTAATCTGGTTAGCAAAGATGTGCAAATTGTACACCGCTGATCCATAATTCGCCAATTCATGTGCAATCCATGCACGTTGTCTACATACCTTAGAAATTTCATGCATGTGTCTTTGTACTGTTGACCAAGTACTCTTGATACTGTCTAATAATTCCTGTGTGCTTAATCTCGGCTCAGACTATACCGGGTGTTAGAGCTTATCTATTACAAGCCGCTATTTCCTAACATACATAGAGGGTGTCCGCGGTAAGTGTGGACAGTCCATTATTTCCTAACGTATTGAAGATACAACAAAATTGTTTATATGAAAATTGCATGGTACAAGGGGGCACATTTTTTGACGAAGACGAACCTTTTTTTTACATTATTATTTTCCGAGATATGAAGATCAAGTGCGTTTTTTTAAATGGAACTACATATTTATTTACAGGTCATTTAATAGTGTTTCTCAAGTCGAATTCACTGACCCTTAATGTATACACTCGATTTTTACTGGTTTTCGAGATATTCTGTTTACAAATTTACTGATTTTCAACGGAAGAAATCCGGCCGAATATTGTTCGAAGTTTGAGCATATATACAGGGTGGACCAGTAAAAATTACCACCTTAAATATCTTCCAAACTGTAGGAGCTAGAGAAAAAATCGTCAAATAAAAGTTGAACCGTATGAAGGTCATCATATGGCGTTAACAATTTTTTTACAGGTGGAGTTACTTCGGACTTCTGAAAGTCATCTTTGTTTTTTTTTAATAGAATGATACGTGTTTTTATTTACCTTCTAATAGAGCGTTTTAAGGAGCGTACAATAACCTATAGTTCAAGGTGATTCGAGGTCGTTAAACTCGTTGGAGACTTCTTTGACTTACGGGTCATTCCACACTAAATCGATCAAAATGAAACATGAGGTAGTGCACGTGAAATTAAGGGAAGGGTTCATTTATCATTTTGCTGGTTTCGAATTTGTTTAAAGAATACAAATCTCCGAATTTTGCAATTTTTTCCTATTTTTATGAAAACAGGCTTTACTTACACAGACTGTGGTGGAAAATCATTGTCCATAATTGGGGCCTGCTGTTTCTGACGCATACCCTTCGTATCTGTTTCAAGAGGCAATGTCTAATACTGTTGGTCGCGGGAGCTCCTGTCTGTCTCCAATCTAGGTCCATTCCCCTTATATAGGCCGTGATCTGGGACGAGGAGCGAACTGGAGGGAATTGAAACGAGGGGTATGAACCTAGAGTGGGAGAAAGCCGGAGCTCCCGTGGCCATCACTGTTCTAACACGTGGAAGGCGCGAGCAAGACCATCACAGGTACTTCCTATTTGGTCGGATTTTTTTTCGTTGAAAAACAGTAAATTTGTAAGCGCAATATCTTGAGAACCAGTTAAAATCGGGTGTATATATTAAAGGTCAGTGAATTCGTTTCGAAAAGCAAAATGACATGAACAAGGATACATAGTTCCATCTAAAAAACAGAACTTGACCTTCATTATCTCTTAAAATAATTATATAAGAAAAATTGATTTTTGCCAAAAAATGCGCTCCCTCGTACCATGCAACTTCCATATAAAACATTTCTTGTATGTTCAATAAGTTAGGAAATACCGGCTTGTAACAGATAAGCTGAGACTGCCTGTATGTTGTATAGAGGGTGATTCACGCAACAGTAACAAGCCATATCCTTCTTTTGGTTGAAGTTAGAAAATAATGTTAAAGGAACAATATGTACGATTCAATGTGGACTACATATTTAAGTTCATATTTTTTTCGCAGGTGCAATAATGCATGTGCATTTTGCAGTGGCACTATTTTTTTAAATGCAAACCTTCCCTTTTTTTTGCCCATAGCGAATCCTCCTGTCATTCTATGTAAAAAGGTATTAGGGTAACATGGTCAAAAAATGCTTGGTTCGTGAGATATTTAAATTAATGTATTTATTAACCATATGCGGACGCTACGTGCGGCCGAGTTGCAGTAGTACACACTGAGCTATTGCACCGAACGCCTATGGGCGTCTACAGTACACGACGAGTGTGTATCTCGAACGCTTTACCATTGCATCCTAAACATTACATACTTTTTCATTGTTTTCATAAACACTGTGATCTCTGGCTATTGCTGTGCAATAAAAATAAAATCTTTATTATTTCTTTTTTTTCGTGTATGAGCTTCCTTAATGAAGACATTTATCTAAAACTACCATGCCCCGGACACGGCTACGTCCGCGATTTTTTCTACATACAGAATTCCGAATATTGTTTTTTTTTTCTTATATCTTGTAGCTAGGCGAATTTTCTTTTGAGCGCTTGTTGTGAAGTATTTATGAAGCGTTTGAGCATCCCCTATAATAAAGATATTTTTTCAAAATATCTGGCGAACTAATCATTTTTCGACGATGTTACCCTAATACTTTTTTACGTAGAATGACGAGAGGATTCAATATAAGTAAAGGAAAAAGAAGGTTTCCATTTAAAAAAATAGTACAACTGCAAAATTCACTTGCATCATTGGACTTACAAAAAAAATATGATCGTGAACATGTAGCTCACCTTGAACCATTCACCTTTTTCCTCTATCATTTTTTTTCTACTTGAACCGAAAAAACATATGGCTTGTTACAGTTGCGTGAATCACCCTGTATACATATTGTAGGATTTTAACGGGAAAACGTTTATTAACAGAAAGCAGTAATCACTTACAAATTACAATAGCACGCGTGTCACTTTTAAAATATAAATTTACTTTCGTTGTTGGTCTCTGTAGACATATTCTTTTATTTTAAACATTATCGCTGCGGAGCAACTTCGCTAACTTATTCACGCTCGCTCGCATTCAAATATCACAAACTTCATACTCTTTATTATTCACTCCAACAGTTTCTCATTTTTTCCTAAATTCGGCCATCCTGATATTCATCTGTCCCGGATGAATTCAAATTAGTCATGTACGGTTTCACATATTCAACACATGTTGATGTTATAGTTGCATTTTCGAGTAAACCAACTTTCTCCAAATCATACATACGGTTTGATTTAACTCTAATAATACGGCACCGTTCTAAGTATTTCGCTCTTAATTTAACGCCTGGACTATATTTGCGCACGCTTGATGGCAACAAGATTTCCTAATTAATATTCAGTCGCTTTTTTTACGCTTATGATTATAAATTCATTGATTTTCCTATGGAGTTTTCAAGATTTGATTTTTTGCCTTTTCACGCAATTCATAATGATCTTCTTCAAAATGTAATAAAAATTCTTTCTCAACTATTTCTTTCAGTTTTTACACGTTGATCGCCCAGCATAAACCGAGTATGTTCCCCGCGGGGCCCAAATCCGCGGTTCGACGCGGGTAGCGTAGCGTATAAGCTACAGACAACAATTTGTTTGTCTTTGTAACACTGTTGCAACTGTTTCAACCATTAGCCGTTGTTGAGCATAATAAAGGAAAATGCGGCAGAGATCGAAATAACTAAATGGTTTCCTATGCTACATCACTACGGAAAGGCATCAAATGGTATCGCACTGGAAACGCCCAGCTTTGCTTAAATTGTTTCCAAAAATACCATAAAAGACTACCATAACATTACACCCAATTCTGTTTTTACACGATTTTGATTTAACACGAATTAGAAAAAAAATTTAATTCTCTTTTTACACGACTTATTTTGATTTAACACGATCGACCCAAATTCTAAGAAGAAAATTTTGCTTTACTTTTATTTTTATAACTGCGACATTGGCGACGAGTCATTAATGTCCTCTTATAGAGAATTATACAATGGCCTAGCCAAAACAGAAACACAACGATTAATTACTGAATTCGTTCTTAAATCCACTGAAACATCGGCACCACAGGAGGCTAGTCCTAATTTTGTTCAAGAGATTATAGAAAGAATTTCACCAATGGAGCACGAAGACGATAACCAAGACATTTCTAGTGATAGCAGTGATATTGCAGTCTTACGCAAACGTGTGCGTTTATTGTCAGAAAGTGACAACGAATAAAATCTTTTTATGTGTAACTCGTATTATTTTGCCTAATTTTTGTGTTCATGAATTAGTGACATGTTCTTTTCCTTTTCAAATGATAATTTACTTTGTATGATACATGTGCCATCTTTATGAAATAAAATGTTTAAGATCCTAACATGAAAACTCATGGTTTACTGTATTATTTTTGCCGATTTCTTAGGACTGGAACCAATCTTCTATTTTTCCATAGATGCAATATATTTTTTTACACGAATTTTTGTTACGCGTATTCTTCGGGAACGTATCTATCGTGTAAAAACAGAATTAGGTGTATATAATTCTTTTATGTATAAATTAGTTATAAGCCCTTGTAGTACATAATTTAGTGTGCTGTTAGTATTAAATACTTGTTTTCCTATTAAATACTCTAGCAAATTGTGTTTAAAGTCCTGCTAATTACATGAATAAAACTGTCACCCACATTTGGGCGACAGGGCCTCAGCGGAAACTTAGCCTTCACCCATATATGGGTGACGTGGCGATCAACGTGTTAAATCATCCTTATCGAACATTTGTTGGATGTCCAACCACTTTTATCCATGATTATGCCCAATTCGTCGTTTACACTGAGTCAACTTGTTTACATGAAACTTTCCAAATCGAACACTGTCTCCAAACGAACGCTAATTTTAAACATAAAGGTCCGAGTTCGTCAAGACTGGTTATCCATACCCCTACTTTTTCCCTGGCAAGGAATGCTCGAAGAGCTCGAAAAAATAATTCACACATATTTGTTTATATCGGCAACCATCCATGTTGAAGGGGTGAAAACAGCCCTCAAAGTGGGGGCTGAAAACAACATTTTATCAAATATCTCGAAAACTATTGAACGTAGGACAACCATTTTTTTTTAAATTGTGTATCTTTTAATTGCGAATTGAGCTATGTGAACGATTTTGCCAAAAGTTCATGTGTTTAAACAATATTTAAAAAATTATAACATTTTTGCCATTTTTTCTGGGCAAATGTTAATATATTTTCATCAAAATTTATATACATAAACTGTAGACCAAGACCAAAAACACGGACAAATTGGATTTTTTAATTTCATCTTTGTAATAATTATTGTTACATGCACAAGATACTCCTATTTTCGTACATGCCGATTGTCCGTGGACCGATATGGCCGAAAAGGTTACAAGTTTTCCTGATATTCTGAGAAATTCCATCATCCTATGTGTTATTGTTGTGTTTTGAACGAAGAAATCACCGAAAAATGTAAAAAGGTCTCCTGTTGCGTACCGTGTTCTTCGCCGCGGTTGGGAAGAGTACACAAGTACACTTGAAAGTAGTGCTGATGAATATGGTGAGTTGTTGTATGTTGTATGGTTTATTGATGTGTATGAGACTGCTTGATGCGATTATGAATTTGGGCAGCGTGGAGAGATCTGCCTCGGTGTGGTGCTGGTGTGAGAATCCCGTATGTTAAAGCTGCGGGTCTTTATACTGAGGTGATGGGTGCGTAATGGTCAACTCCGTTTTTGTGTTACACGCTCAATTTATTTACAATTATTATAACGAAATAAGAAGCAAGTGATTAACAATGTCGCACGGTCGTATACGTGGTGTGTCGCAAGAGGTTCTGCCCGTGCCGAAAGGTTGCTGGTCTTTTTATGGTGTTCGAGAGAAAGAAGATAGAAAAGGAACAACGGAAAAAGAAGAGAGATAGAAAATGGAAAGAAAATGGGAAAGTTCGCGCGTGGGCTGGTCGCCAAATGTGCAACGTTGACGCTGACCAGGCGCGAGCGGGCCTTGAGAAAAAAAGTTGAAGAAAGGATAGGCCGGAAGCATTTAGAGAAGAGAAAGTTAGAGAGGGTAATATTTCGATCTCTCACGACAGGGATGTGGTAGCAGTGCCGTAACTGCTACAATACTATTTTTGGTAGCTTGGTGCGACTAATCAGCGTGCAGTGCATCGCCGATCGTCCAGGTCGCTCTCGCGTACCTGAGAGCGTGGTAGCCGGGCGGAAAAACCCAAAGGGTCGCGCCGCGGTGACCGCTCGCAACGTTTTTGAGGCGCGTTTACCGGAGATTTCTGGACGCAGTCGTTGAAATAATAAAAATTACACAGCTAGATGCGTCGTGATATTTGGCTGTCCAGAAATCTCAGTTTACAGGGTAAAAAGTCACCATTGCGCCTCAACATCTCCTGCGATGTGACCGGCACAGAGTGTACAGTAGGCTTGGGGAGAGCAGGCCGCGCTCATGCGACTCATGATCATAAAATGACAGTAATTAATTGTAAGAATATTGTTGCGCCTCGTGTTCTTCCCGAACTTGGGCAGATGCCACGAATGCACTCACACGCAGAATTAACTGGGTATGAGAATGTTTAAATAATGAGTCTGTTGAGAGTTGTCGTACGTTGTGTTATTTATTGTTGTGGATGAGACTGCTTGATGTGGTGTACAAATTTGGGCAGCGTGGAGATCTGCCTCGGTGTGTTTCCTTGAACTGTTTGTCCTTGATTGTAGAAAATGATCGGCTTTTATGTGCTTTTCGCTTGCTTACTCCGACCAATCAGGACGCGTTTACCTGAGATTTCTGGACACAGTGCGTTGATAAAACTAAAAATGACATCTATCAAATTATCATGATATTTGACTATCCAGAAATCTCAGTTTACAGGTTCAAAGTATCATTCGCGCCTCAACAAATATAAACGGGAAAAAATCCGTTATCACCTCAAGCTGTACTTCGTTTTTACAATATTGATGTACGTATATAAATATAATAACATTTCTGACATTTATCATCATAGTTAAGAAAATTAAGGAAGGAAAATAATGCTAGGTCTCGCGGTCGGAGAGCAGACAGCGTAAAAACAACAGCACTTTTCAGAGCTACCACTTTCGTAAAAAAGTGATCAACGATTATTTTGTTCTCAGGGTAAGTAAAAGCTTTATCAACGCATATGCAATTGTGACCAGACAGGAATATGCACAGTTTCAAAGAATAAGGGAAACGTATAGCACAAAGAGGAAGAAAAGAAGTAGGGTCTCTCTCGGTGGCAGAACGTGGGACAACAGTCACAATTGAAATATGTGTTAGTGCAATGGAATATACATGTCTCCTCTTTTCGTCTTTCCTAGAAAGAGAATGAAGTCTGAGCTGCTGCATGGCTCACCTCCGGGCTCCTGGGGACGTTGCAGTGATTCTGGCTGGATGACAAGTGAACTATTTTTTGAATGGATGAAGAAATTCATCGAGTTTTCACACGTATCGAAAGAAAAACCGGTATTGCTTCTGCTCAATGATCATTCGATACACACCAAAAACGTTATCAACTTGGGCAGAGAACATGGTATGATCATGATCTCTTTCTCACAACACTGTTCTCGTTGATTGCAGTTGCTTGATGTTTCGTTTATGAAACCATTCAGCATATACGGGGTGTTTCGGAAATCGTGGCACAACCGAAGAAGAGTCATTCCTCAGGTCAAAATAAGTCGAAAATTTAGAATAAAATTTGTTCATATGAAGGCTTTGTTTTCGAGAAAATTGATTTTGAATATTCGACGGGTACGCATGCAGTTAACTATGTCGTGGTTGAACGGATCTCGATACAAACCAGAGTTGGCAAAAATTTAATCAACGATTGACGATTAAATTCCTACTTTAGTCGTTAATCGTAATTAACGATTAAATTCCTACTTTAGTTGTTAATTGCTATTAATGATTAAATGCGTTTCAATTTTAATCGTCAATTGGATAATTGATTTACGATTAACTGCTGATATTCTTTCTGTGGTGAAATTAATATTTTGTATGAGTCTTTGTCAAGCGTCTTCGGTTTGTTTTTTATGTCGCTCACGGCCAGCAGCCGAAACAGTTGACGATAAAGCCACAAAAATGATTACGCATCAAATGACAATATAAAATAATAAACAATATGTGTAAGTAACAAACTGTTAGAAATAAACATATTCTTATTGAAATATATTTCTGTTGTTTCTCTGTCTCTTTATTACAATTTCAAAATTTAATAAAATGATAAATACGGAAATAATAAATCTAAATAGAATTTTAATTTAATTCAAATTTTAGTCAAATTCCATTTAAAAATCAGCAACTGATAATTAACGATTAATTTTCTTTAACCGACGATTGACGATTAATTATCTTTAATCGACGATTAACGATTAATTTTCTTTAATCGACGATTAACGACTAATTTTAACGATCGATTAAATTAATCGCCGATTTTTCGATGATTAATTTTCTTTAATCAATGATTGACGATTAATTTCATCAATCGATTAAATCAATCGCTGATTTTTCGACGATTAATTTTTTAATCGTAAACATTAATCAATCAATCAGATTAAAAGTTTTAATCGATTAATGCCCAACTCTGATACAAGCCATATTTCGCTCACAACTGGTATTAATATCGTATGTAATGCTGAACCATTATCAGTCTTTGTGTCTAGCTGAATGCTAACTGCCTGCGCGAATGAAAAAGTGAAATGTAATGTGAATACAATCTACTACACTCCCGTAATATTACTGCGATCCGTGCGGGAAACGCCCATGGGCGTCCAAACATCGTACTCAATAAATGAGCTTGTCGATTCCCCGCACGGGACGTAAGGAAGTATTCAATAAACTTTTAAACTTAATTTTCTCGAAAACAACGCCTGATATGAAAAAATTTTATTCTATATTTTCGACTTATTTTTACCTCAGAAATCACCTTCTTTTCGGTTGTACGACGATTTCCGAAACATCCTGTATTACGATCAGGCAGCCTCAAGATAGTTACATTCATATCCGGGGAAAGTTGTCATGATGTATCAGATTGGTGAAATATTTGGCAAAGCATTTTTTTCTAGCTGCAACTATGCGAACAGCAATAAATGGCTTCAAGAAATGCGGTATTTGGCCCTATGATTCACTGATATTCAATGATTCTGATTTTATTGCCGCAGAAATTACTCCTAATCCTGTAGTTAATTTCCTGGATACATCAACGAACTTGGATGATACACAATTTTCGATTCTTTTATCAGAAGTAGCTCTCAATATTCCAACGACTTTTCAGGACAATTCTATGCAGACGTTAACAAATCTTCCAACCACTGGAAAAGTGAACATGCTGCCATCGATAGGGCACGAAACCACTGACAGAGAAAACTTGCCATCGAAAAATTCTGTTTCGGGATGCTCTTTCCATTACGACCCTGTGAGGAGAATAACGAATCCGTCTACACCCCGAGGAACATGTCACAACCTAGGTTCGGTTTTCAACGTCTCACTAAGGGACATTGTACCCATCCCAAAGGTAACGACTGAAGAAAAGAGGAGTATCCGACCTGGTAAAATGGCGATCTTAACATCTTCATTGTACAAACAAGAATTACTTGATGTGAAAAAAGCAGCGGAAGTCGTACTTTACCACTATAACCATAATCGTTACTTGAAGAAAAGCTTTACCTTTTAAAAATATTAGTTTTTCTTTTTTTATTAACTCCAATCATCTTTATCATTTGTCCTAAAGGGACACTCAGTAAATCGTTATAACGGGGTTTTCTAGATATAGCACGTAGATGCTTTCTCAGTAGAAAGTATCTGTATAAATGAAAATGTTAAGTGTAGCGTTTTGCTGTTGAGGAAGAAGGTCGTTGGGGTGCCTTCTGTACAGTCTTCTGGGTAGGTTGACCGTGTACAGTTTCTTAGCTGAATCGTTAGGATGATTAATTAATCTAGTTTTATATTTGCCACTTAAGGTGGTATTCCAGTGTGAACTTTTGAAAAAATCGATTTTTTTGCATCTTCTTAAAGAATGATGTTTCAAAAATCCGTCTGCAAATCCCTATGCCAAAATTCCCAAAATTAACAAAGTTATGACTGTTGAGTGGCCATTACTATGGACGATTACTATCGGTATACAAAACTTTAAACGTGCTTTTCTCAAATCTATGTTTTTTAAAATGGCGTCCATGATATCTCAAAATCTACTTGACGAATTGGCTTAAAATTTTGTGTGCAGCTTCAGTACGTGTATCGCTATCGCCCGTACTAGAATCATTTCAAAATCTTTATTTTTTCTATTTTTTTTAAGCCGCCGAAAGTTAGAAAAAGGATGAAAAATCGATAATCAACGTTCAAAGTGCCACCAATTTTTCAATTATCGACTTTATTCTTTCGTTCTAGTTCCTGCGATAGCCACACTCATCCTAATGAAGAAGCTTCTTGGGTTTTTCATTTTAGATAAGCAGAACGGCCGGAATCACGGACGCCATGAGATGACTTTTTTTAAAAGCGATTGTGTACGAGGGCATGCAACGCCACCAATTCTGATTTTTCCTCGACAAAAAAAATGATAAATGTTACGGAAATATGTATAAATATACCCTGGAAGTTTGACTGCAGAAAGTATTATAGTTTCTTTGCAAAAAAAGATCTGTAAAATACGTAAAAAAAGACGTTTTACACTAGAATACCCCCTTAAGGGGACTAGGCAGTCAGATTTGGTCAAAATGTAACTTCTTTTGAGTATTAATTACAAGTAAATGAATACATATTGTGGCTAGTACTTTTACGTAATGTTTATTAACAGTATAAAGTGTAAACAAAAATTTGTTTGAACAACATATACTTGTATATGATGGTTTCACATTCGACTGATGTGTAGGCGTTTTTTCTGGAGTCGTTGTGGTTTTGTAGTGATCCTGGCTATAAAGAATTGAATTATGAAATACCTGGAAAATTTGGCACTCTAAAGGCCCCTAATCTGCACTGAACCTATTGAAATCGAAAAAAAATCCAAATTGTGAAAATGGCGGCAGTGAAGTTAAAAAACGCGATTTTTCATTAAAAAAGAAGCTATTTTATATTTTTTTTTTTGACAAAACAAGAGTTTTTGCAGACTTATGCGTAGGTTCAGGCCTTAACTAGACATGTTTTACAGTTGTTTAATTTTTTTCAAATCGATTTGAACCTCCGTTTTTTCGCAATCACTGCAAAACAAAGAGAAAATATGATTTCGAGAAAAACGCGTTTAAAGTTTTGGAAGAACATAATGACTACAAATTTCGCGATCGAACTTTTCAGCTGTCAAATCTTTAATTTTGCGAATTTTAACATGATTCAAATGGCATTTTACTCGAGAAGGATAGTACTTTCGGAAAATACAATATAAAAAAAACGCATTTTTTGACTACCTAGTCTCCTTAAGCGAAAATATTAGTAGTGCGTTAAACTCAATTTTCTCAAAAATAAGAGCTCATTCGGCGGAAACCTATTAAGGGTTTGCAACACTATTGTGGGAAAAATAAGAAGCTATTGAAATGAATGATAAAGAGTATGAAATTTGCGTTGTTTGAATGCGGGCGAGTGCGAATAAATTGACGAAACTGCTCCGCGAAGTAGCGTGTGGAACTTTAAACTGAAACTTTACAGCAGAGTACTCTTTAAACCCTAAAATGAAACAAAGGAACTTTTTCACTACTCTTATTAAAGAGTTTCCGGGAAAACAGCTTGTAACAATTTATACAGAACACCTGTATAGCATTTTCTAGACACTGTAAATTACGAAATAATAAGAGCAATATAACTTGAATCGCGTTCACTGAGTTCTAAACAGAAAATCACCATTCTGTAAACACAAATGTATTCAAAAGTTTTATGTGAAGGTATCGTATATTTTCAAAAATAAAGGGCAGTACAAACTAGTCACAGGGAAACGTTCAACGTGGAAGAACATTCATCTTTGGTTTTATATATTTGTAGGAAATACATATATTACACCAATTTAAAAGTTTTGCTTTACAATACGTTATATTTTTAAAATGAAAGTTTAAAGTTTAGCAAATAGAACTACATTTTTCATGTATCTACATTTGTAGGACTTCCCAATTATTTACTTCAGAAAAGAAATTTCACACTGAATTTTCGGTGTCTGTCAATCACAAAGATTAAATAATTTCGAGGAACATAATAGTTCATATTGTTATATTCGCTGAAGACAGCGAATTGATCCAGTTCTTAAAATTTCATTGAGAACTGGAAATGGTGTTTGTACGAACTGCGATTGCTTAGCATAGAATAGCCCAGTATCTTATAGACATATCGAAAAAGCCGCATTGTTTATGGTATGATCTAATCTTCTGAGTATGAAATTCTAGAAGAAGGGAAAAGGAAAAGAAAAGAGACGAGAAGATAGGCAGGTAGAAACAGAAAAGGAGAGAAAACTTGTCGAATATCCTTGAAAAATATTTATTTTGTCAGAGATTATTACAACGGTACCAACCTTGAGATTCAGAGTTCTCCAGGAGTTTGTCACTCGGCTGCTTTCCTTGTTGAGCAAATGCAACTAGAGCAAGACCCTTGTACAATCCGCTCCTGGTGAGATAGCCCGTCTTGCTGTCCACTAATTCCCATATCTAAAACAGAGAAAGCAAGCTCTAATTTAAAACGATAACATATTATTTCGCTTTTATTCTCTATCGCATGTGAACAGAACAATTTTTCACTTTCCGGAAACAGTAAATGTTTCGCTTACAATTATTGAAAACTTGTCACACAACTTACTAATTTTTATCTATTATACAGGGTGTCCCAGCTTATCTGTCCACAAGCTTATATTTCTTAACTTATTGAACATGCAAGAAATGTTTGATATGGAAGTTGCATGGTATGAGGAGGCACATCTTTCGGTGAAGGCGAATTGTTTTTTACATTATTATTCTAAAGATATAAAGGTCAAGTTCGTTTTTTTAAATGGTACTATGTATTTTTGTTCAGATCATTTGACAGTGCTTTTCAAGACGAATTTACTGACCTTTAATGTATACACCCGATTTTAAGTGGTTTTCGAGATATTGCGCTTAAAAATTTACTGATTTTCAACGGAAGAAATCCGGCCGAATAGGAAACACTGTAATGTATGTATAGTTAGAGAAGAAATAAAGTTGGAGAAGATCAGAATAGAGACAGGTAGAAGGGCCAGAAAATACGAAGAAGAAACAGAGACAGGGAATGAATGTAAACTACTAAATAAGTGTGTAGAAGAAATAACGAAAGGAAAAAACAAACAATCAAAATAGAAGAAGAAGAGAGCAAATAGTGTTCTTTACAAAGAAACGGAATGACATCAGAAAAGGCGGAAAGAAGGAAAAAGAAGGAAGGACAAGATGTGATAACACAATGAACAGAAAGAGGCAGAGAAGTGCAAAAGCGAGAGCAGTACGAGAAAATCAGAAATTCCAGGTACTACAAGGAATACCAAAAAATAATGACAATACGAATGCCGAAATACCTAAAAGATAAGGAGAGAGGGAAAGACCAGATAGTAATATCAAGATTCAGGTGTGGAAATTAAGAACAAGGAAATAATTTCTGGAAAACGGAAGAAGAAAAAATGTGTAGACTGTGTAAAAAAGAAATAGAAACAATAAAACACTGGATAGATGTAAATAATTGAATGTAGATAGATGAGGAATGAAGATAGTATTAACACTAGAACTTCCCATCCAGTCAAAATGACTGGTGTGAAATTTTACTATGCATTATTTATTTTCGACAACTATTATGTTTATTTTGAATTGACACTGAATAAAGCTAAAGAATAATACAAGTAAACATCATTTACTTGAATTACGTAGTTTTTGTAAAACGTGTCATTTTTATTGTTTCGATGAAATAGATGCACGTTAATCGTTGGTAGATCTAGTGTTAAAAGAGTGTGGAGCAGGGGAACACTGGATGAGAGAAATAAAGAAGAAGCTGAAGGAAAAGGAAGAAAAGAGGCAGGAGGAGGAACCGTGTTAGATTTTATTTAAACAAGTTTTGTTCGAAACATTTTTTGTCAGACTATCGGAAGTGTCTGAAAAATCGTGGCGACAGTTACGTGCTACATCCTGTATAATTTCAAGAACAGTGGAATTCCATTTATATCAACGAAATTTTAGTAGTGCCTGATTAAATGAACTCTAGCTGAGCTCCTATTATGTGAACTACCACCGAGCGTCAGTCCACTTATATGAACGTCTAAGAAATTCATGATAAGGAAAGCATATACATATTTACAGTCCTTAAAGTTATTTACTTAAACATCATTTATTTCCGACAGATACATTTAGACAAATGGTTTTCCTAGATACTCTTATTATTCATATTTTTCCATATTTTTTCCAGATGTATATTTATATTACAGTCAGTTAAATTTTATAATACAAGTTATTTGTCATTCTATCTCCCAGAAAGCATTAAATTAATTTCATGTTAGTATATTGCATCAATTATCCGAATTTATTTGTAAGATACTGTATCTTTTTTACAATTAGAATAACTATAGAATTAATTCATTAAGCATTACGGAATTATTGTGCTCGCAAATTAATTTCCTAATTCCTAAGGTTTGCAACGTTATTATATATTTAAGAACAAACGTTTCGTGGAATCCCCTTGTATGAACATGAACTGCTAGAACTGAACGAAAAATCATAGCTGGTGAGAAGAATTAGGTGGACTCCTATTATGTGAACGACCTGATTACATGAACCTACTTGTCCCTCGACAGGTTCATACGCAGTCAGTTCCATAAGTATTCGTACCCTTACTGTCTATAAAAGAAATTTATAATTCTATAAACGAAACATTTTCGTTATTAATTGCTAAATTTGGTTAAAATTTAGACTGAATAAACTTTATACTTCTGTAAATTTATAGTAAAAGATTTATTGGAAAACCTCAGACGCATCACTTGGTTTGAACAAATTTCTTTTACAGACAGGGAGGGTACGAACACTTATGGGACTGACTGTAAATAGAGTTTTATCGTACCGGCAATGTAAGTAGATTTAATGATGTACGAAACCAAAGCCCTTCAAGGTCCGAAAAGACAAATAAAGTATCAATAAATAATACAAATAGACGATAAGAAGTGTAAGAGTTTCCTGCCTTTTGTGAATTTATGCAACAGTTTTACTCCACGCAAAAAGAATAAACATCACTGGATGAATTATTTACAATCTTCGTATCCATTCAGGGACAGGGACGGTTTATTTCCATGTAAGAAAGTTCCATATCAAGTTCCACTTCGTACACCATAATCAATACGATTTTCACAGTATCAATAATTTCATGAAACAAAATTTTAAATTATAAAATTTTGAATTCGACGTTGCAAAGTTATTTGTTCCTTACTCATAATATAAATTATGATTCATACGTTACGTACGCGTCTCTCTCAGATATAAATTATTTAAAAAATTGAATTATAGACTCATTGACTTTCAAAGCATTGTCAAAAGGAAATTGCATGTGTTGTATCTTGACAGACACGCGTGCATTTAAATAGTAAATTACAACATTCTTACTGACGAAACTCGTAAAGCAAGGAGTTGAAATTAGTACTCTTAATTATGCAATGTTTATATTTTAAATTTTATAGATATTACATTAATTCATTAAAAAATTCACGTACTTTCGTTTCGTTCTCGCAGTATGAACTCGTCTGTACTATTAATACTTTGATTGCCATCTCAGCCATATATGGGTGACACTTGTTAGATTGAATTATTATTTATTTGATCACGTTAATCATAATAAATATATCTAAGAAAATCCAACAGAATCAGTAAAAACTGATGGAAGCTACTAATATTATTGATGAAAGTGGGTACAATTTGAAGTTATACTCATTTTGTATAAAAATTCAGAAAGTTTGTCACTTTCAACTATGTAATAAAGTGTGGCAAAGTATTAAAAGAAAGTGGTAGACTTGGGTAAATAACACGGAAAAATTATCAAACTTGTTCATAAAGTTGATATATGCATGAAAATGATAAAACTAACTTTCTTTCTATCTTGTAAAACCAATTCTCTTTCTAATTTTGAGATGCATCAAATAACAACTGATACTATACTTATGATATAGTATGCAAATGCTTACAGAAAAACTAACTTCTCAAGATTGACAATATTTTAAAACAGTACGTTAAAATAGGACATTTATGCTAAACATAATCACATATATGTATAAACCATGTTTCTTTAACGCAATTTAGTAATGCAAATATTCTATAAGTATCACATATTACTCAATTATTGCCGCGAATAATATTACAAAAAACAGTTGATTTATTCAAATGATAGTTACTTCACTGCGTACACAATTTCTTAATTCACTGTATCTCAATTAATATTAGTTGGTTATTGTACAGTATTCATGTTTAAGTTATACAAGTTACTTTCATTTAGATCTGAGTTATATGAATAATGGTAAATCTAATACTGTTTAACTGCATACTTTTGTGGAAAACAAATAGTGAATCGTAGTCGCGCTCAATACTCGACTAACGGTGTAACCGCAGCTAACGTTCTAAACAAGTCTTAAAGATTAGGCCATAAATGAAAGTAACTACATTCCGAGAATTTCTGAGCCTTGCTTTACTGTGTCGCTTCGACTTGTCTTTATTTTTACTACTGGACATTGTCTGATGTTGCGGTCTTTTAACACTGCTACTTACAATTAGTATTATTGTAACGTATTTATATTTCCTCATTTGAAAGTATTATTATTTGTTTCACACCCAGATACATAAAAGATCCCTCAAAATATCAATTTAGAATACAAAGTAGAACAGAGCAGAGTAGAGTAGAGTACAGTAGAGTAGAATAGAGTACAGTAGAGTAGAATAAAGTAGAGTAGAATAGAGTACAGTAGCGCAGAATGGAGTGGAGTAGAGTAGAGAATGGAATAGAGTAGAGTACAATAGAGCAGAATGAAGTAGAGTAGAGTACAGTAGAGTAGAATGGAGTAGAGTAGAGTAGAGTAGAGTAGAGTAGAACAGAGTAGAGTAGAATAGAGTAGAGTGGAGTGGAGTGGAGTGGAGTGGAGTGGAGTAGAGTAAAATAGAGTAGAGTAGAGTAGAGAATATGCATTCGAGAATGGTAGGTAATATGAATTTTAAAAAATATGTATATCTTGCTCCACTTCAAATGTTTACAAAAATATACATACAGATCCACGACAAATCTGTCATAAATATCATACTACACATTAATGCGAAACCTGATTGACTATTTGTATCCCTTCGTTAGTACAGTAGAACCTAGATGATCTGACCACAAGTTACCCGAAAATTGATTATCGTATTTCAGTTGCAAGCTAACATTATCACTGGTGACACTGTATGCTAAATTCTACATCACACTATATTCTATATACTAAAATACAGTTATTATCATTATGCAAAACATAATTACAAAGTGAGTCATTCTGTTGCTACTTACAGTTCGGATAATCGTCCTACTGTATATACTTTTAGTAGTCCACTTTTGCTTATAGGGCGTCGAACTATGTCATTACTAATGGAAATGTATTAGAGAAGATGAAAATGTTCAGTGTCAACACCTGTTGTTCCGTCCGGCGGAACAAAAGCACGTGAGGATTTCATTTGGTACATTTATGACAAGTTCGTGACGAAAGGGCTATTCTTGAGTGCAGCCGTTTAGAGTATTGCCGGTCTGACGGGGAAAAATGGTGAAGATCACCAAACTAGACGTATGTTGCACGAAATAAAGGCTCTAATTGGAAAACACACGTAGTTTTTTCCTTTTATGGCCCTATTCCTCAATCTCTAGTAATTAAAAGGTTTAAGAACACTGAGCAGCACTTCGTCTGGCTGACTGAACTATACTACTTTATTCAGCTCTCCGAAAGGGCTGCGTAAAGAAACTGCTGACCAGAGAGTCAGATGATTAGTAATAACCAGACTGCGGATGTTCATGCGAATTCACATTTTCAGAATTCAATATTTTTTCTGTTGATATAGTTATAAAAATGAAACATCAACCAAACTATATTACGCCGCATAAATGTCAAAAAAACATGCTTTGTATTTTCCTCGCGTTATTATTGTGCATTTTTTACGTGTCTTGATACGTTAAATTGCATAAACATCCGCAGTTTAGTAATAATACAGTAAGGAGTGAGCGTTACACGGGCAATGCAAATGATCTTTTTCCTGATAAAGGACTTAGAATTTCTGTTCCGTATTGTACTGAAATTTTCCGTAGCAGAACACGTACTTAATTTAATACTTAATTATAATTATATATTTGATGTCGATTGTTCAGTTGTTTCAGTCCTTTAAAATTGCAAAATATGTAACGAGACATATATATTTTAATGAAATAAGCAAAGATGATAATTCGTCTAAATACATAGATTTAAAGCGTACAGTAAATGCATGTTCCTGGGCCAATACGATGACCCGTAGCACACGGTGGACGATCTTTTTGAACGCATATATGCGTCTATCGTCTGCAAAGAGTTAAAAACGGTACACCAAGACGGTACTCGTGCTGGAGCGTTTTACCTGGAGGAAAAACCGTGGCGTTGTCAAACCTTCAACGTCCTCACGTCGTTGCAAGTGTCACCTTACCTTTTCCAGCAAAAATGCCGCACTACGGGCGCATGGAAGGGTGGTTGCGGCACTCAAGGGGCACGGTGATTGGAAAATTTAAATATTTTGAACGAAAACTAATCAACGTGCTTTCTCAGCATTCAGAGTTTCACATTCAGACTCTCTAGACGTTCGTGAAAAATCATTTGACCAGACAGTCTGTCTTCAATCGCAAGAAGCAGTACAGGATCAATTCACGCACACATTTTTCTGTTTCCGGCAGTCAAAGGAAACATAGTCATTCGTATGTAGTTCAGCATTCAGAACTACGAGGTACGAGGTGCGACACAAAAAAAACGAGACTGCGTCTGTAACTCTTTCTATTAAATAAATTCAAAAAGTCAACTACGATCGCCTTCAAAGTAATTCCCTTCTGAGTTGATATACAGCCACATACGATGCTGTCATCGTTCAAAAGTATTCCGCACGTCATGTTCTGCAAGGCTGTTGAGACTCTCCGTCGTTTTTGGTTTCACACTTTCTACCGTCAAAAAAATGGGTTCCTTTGAGCACTGACTTGATCTTTGGGAGGAGGTAGAAGTCGAGACATGCAATCTTCATCGCAAGCCTCAGTCAATAATTGAAAAGTTCCTGTCGCGGATTTCTTTAGTTTAACAAGAAACTTGATGTTACCTCGTTGGTCACTTTTGCAGTCTGACATTTTCCGACCGAGCGTCAGAACATGTCTGTATTTGAAAATGTGTCCACTTGTACCGAGTGGAGCGATCGAGCTGAGTTTTGGAACATTGTCGCTAGACAATACATCTATAGTCATTTGTTTATCTCTCCCCTTCCACTCTTGGTTCCCGAGCTATAAGATCAGCCTCCTTTTTTTTTTGTGTCGCACTTCGTATACAGGGTATTTCTTATAAACTGACCGATTGAGTTTTCTCCAAAACTAAAAGAGATACGAAAAACTCGATTGGAGGAAAAATGTTCTGTTCAAGGGGGGAAATCTTTTGGTGTGCACGATCGCGTTGGAGGTGGGGACGCTAAGGAAATTACAAGGTCAACTCCATTTTTTTTTTAATGGAACCCTATATTTCCTTCTTTATATCCTGATAGAGCTCTGTGAGACAAGTTCAACGACCTATGACACAAGGTCATCCAAGGTCAAAAAGATTTCCCTCCTTGAACAGAACATCTTTCTTTCAGTCGATTTTTTCGTATCTATTTTAGTTTTGGAGAAACCTCAGTCGGTCAGTTTATAAGAATCACCCTATATTACAATTCATCGGTCCATTCCGCTCATATTCTTCTAACCAGTTGTTCTGAATTAATTTTTAAGACAACGCGTCGCGAAGATCGTCTACTAAAAAGGTGAATTCGAGATTTACAACCTTGAAGAGGAAATTTAATCCACGCGGCCCTCTTGTGACGCAACACCTGTATTATCAAACATTTTCTTGTGCGACGGTCGCCGGATCGAGTCCATTCTTTTATATGCAAAATGATCTGAAGGATCGACTTATGTAAAAAACCATATGGAAGGTCATACATTCATAAAATTCTATGACGCTTGTAGAACAGTTCGTTCTAGCCTGGTCGCAACACCAATTCACCTAATGTCTGCGATTATGTAATGTCAGTATTTGTTTGTTACACTAATATCTATTGTTGTAGCTACTATTACAATGAAGAGACAGAGTTTCTTTGTATGTTCGCAAAATTATCAAAACATACTAAACCGGTTGTTATGAAATGTTCACAACAGCTTCTTTACATTTTCGGGTGTGTCATAGGCTATATTCTATCACGAAATAAATAATATATCGAAATAAAAAACATGGGACTATTTTTTGTCGGGTTGGGTCAATTGATCAAAGGATCAACAAGCTAAGCAGCACACAGAAGTGGAGCAATTATGAACAAAATTCATCTAACTAGCGACGAAGCTTTAACATAAATTTCTGAGGAAACGATTGCACTGGGACATGCGGTTTGTTTAAGACTCCTGTATAAGTAGAATACGACACTATTAAAAAAAAATTTGACCTTGAATTTCAAGATCAAGATCACTTCGGCGGAACGTTTTTTAACATATCTTCGCCGATCAGAGCATGTATAATCATCTGTGAAAGCCACGACACAACATTTCTGTACACATGATTACAGAAATAGACAATCTTCGTTTTGTATTGTGTTCCGTATCACATAAGCCCTTAGTTTTCTCCCTTTCATTAGTTTGATTTAATAACTCTGTTCAAGAGTTCTCCAGAATAAATCCATTCCCTTTTTGTGCAGTTCTAACTTGCCTTAAACGTTTCTGCCGTCTCTATCTTTTTTTAAGAGCATTGTCTTCGATATCGTTTACATCATGTTTGGCATCACCCCCACTGTCAATTTTTTGCGTATTACCATCTTCCAATGATGCCAACTTTCCATTCTTTAATGTCAGTGGCAAAAACCGCAAGGAATCATAATACTGTGCATATGCCTTTTGATTACTTCGTCCTGCATCAGATCTCTTCTCTTCCATCCGTTGTTTTGTTTCCCTGACGAAACAATCTCGAGGGCTCTTCCATTTTCGTTGCATATTTCTACCTGTAAAGAAAAAATCTATTTTATTTCAAATGCCTGTGTAATGAAGACTCTTCAGTTTTTGCGTCAACAGCTTTTAACTACGACATTGTAACGTTGCAATTGACCTAATACACTGGTCCTCAAATTCTTTGCGTCCCTCTTCATGCTCGGTCCCTTTTTCAGTAGTCACGACTTTGTATCTTGTCGAATCTTTCTAACAAACTCCCCTTAAGTTCTAAGCGTAAAATAAACGCGAAGAATTCGAGGACCAATGTATCAGGTCAATTACAACATTACAATGTTGTATTAAAGAGCTGTTATGCAAAAAATGAAGAGCCTTCATTAGACAGGTATTTGAAATTAAACAGATTTTTCGCAGCTCTTATCGTAAAAAGAGCGTCGAACACCTTAGGACAACCAACTTTTCGAACTTAATTACTTTTTTAATTTGGTTTATTGCTTACCGCAATCCGCACGAGCGTTATCCGCGCCACGCGGGACTGCCATAGCTCTTACAGAGGGAATTAACCCTTTGAGCCCTGAAAATTTCGAGAAAAAGCGTGGACCGTGTGCTGAAACTTTCCGCGATAGAGCACGTGTTGAATTGAATATTCCATTATAATTATATGTTCGAAGACGATTGTTCAGTTGTTTTAGTCCTTTAAAGTTGTAGTATATGAAACCAGACATATATATTTTAAAAAATAAGCTTAGATGATGATTCATTCAAATACATAGGTTTAAAGCATAAAATAAACAGCTATGCCTAGACCAGTACGGTGACCCCTAGCACACGGTGGCTGATTTTTTGGAACGCATATATGCGTACATCGCCCTCAAAGGGTTAAGACAATGAGTTTTTTACCAGCTCTAGCGACATGTACCCTTGCAAATATAGTGATAACATGTAAGGTAACGTAGTTACTAATGCAGATAATTAATTAGGCTATAACGCCATAAAAACGTACTGGAGCCTCGATCATACGAACATAAAAACTTTCATCACGGACAAAATGTGCTTATATTGCGTATACAATAATATTTTTTGCAAAGTGGACACTAAAAATTAAAATTTATCCGTATTTTTAGTATTGATCCAAAATGCGGATTTGTCGCCGCTAAATATTTGCTGCCGTTGCGAATATTTGCGTTGGCCTGTGGAGTTCTTTCTAGATACTACAATCGCTCAACGAAAAAAAATTGCATGATCGTCTGATTTATCGTTAGCCGTCATGGTATTTTAAATAGAATGTTGCATTTAAATTTTATTGTGTTCTTTGTACTTGAAAAATATATGGCCCGTATGACCGTACCGTGTTGTCGGTTTTTGGCCGGACACTGCCGTACTGAAAGGGTTAAAGATTAAACGAGCACATCAGGGAGCTGAGGAAAAAGAAAGCATAGCCTATAAATGAAATACCAGTAGAAGCTGGCTGTACAATAGAGGTTTAAGGAGGGAAAAATTGAAACAATTAATGAAAAGACTATAGCAGGAAAAGTTTCCCACACGACTGGAGGAAACGTACAATTGTTCTTATATGTAAGAAAAGGGATTCTCAGGAAGTAGGCAACCATAGAGGAATTAGCCTCACAAATTCAGCATAGGGGGAACTTTTTCCTTTGAGGTTTTTTAAAAAATAAAATTTATTCACGCCTAATTCAAAATGTTGAAGACCTAAAAAATCGCATTTTGACAGAAACAGCAAAAATAAGTGAAAACCAAATAAGTGATGTCATAAATAACATTAAAACACGAATGAAAAAGTGTTTAGAACGTGGTGGATAACCTTTCGAACATTTTTAATGTATTTACAAACTACGTGGCAGCGTGAACAAGGTCGTAGATACAAGAAAACGCTAAAAGGTACGTATTACTGAGAAAGTTGAAATATCTCGTAAACTGTTTAGTTTACGAGCATATCACAATAACACTTTTATACGCAGAATGACCCAGAGAATCGATTTACGTAAGAAAAATTATATAGTTCCATTTAAAAAAAGGGTGCAGTTGCACTTTGCAAGTGCATCAATACCCAAGAATGCATAAGAGTGGTACATAAATGTAGAACATACAATACCATTTACTTTTGTCCTGTGCCATTTTTTTCTATCTCTAACAGTTTTATTGATATAGCTCCGCCCAGTTGCGTGAGACACCCTGTACAATGTTCAAAAAAATATTTGACAGTATTTTTTTATATTTGCTGGCATTAACTTTGAAGCGATGAAAACAGCCCTTAAAGTCGCGGTCAAAAAACCTATTTGACGGCATATCTCAAAAACTATTGGTCCTAGAAAAAAAGTTTAAATCTACGGTTTGCCTATTTTTTAATGCTGAATTCAGCTGTATAATTAGTTTGTTGGATCGTGAAGTTTTACTGCAATTGGGGGTAAGTGATTTTCAGCAAATCACTCGAGAACTTGCTCAGAAAGTGGAATCATACAAAGTTTCTTAATACATTTAATTATAATATCAGGGGGTAAAAGTTGTAGTGGTGCAAGTCATATAATCCCAATTTTAAGAAACAAAAGGTCTTTTATTAGACTGATTCTAATCAATTCCACACTCGCGTGTTAATGATCATAACGCATTGAATATAGCTATGAAGTCTTCCCACAAGACCCACTGTCAATTTAAACAATGTAGGTACTGGTAAGTGTACTAGTACAACTCTGCAATATTGTGATTAAAGTATCTCTTAAACTAATGATTTTTCGACATACATAGCTTAATACAATTCCGTAGAGAATACATAATGAGCTGCATCGATTAGTGAATTAAAAATTATACGATTCCATTTAAGAAAACGGATGTCACCTTCGTAAGACCTCTACGCGTCCATATACAGAAAAACTAATTACACCAGATTATGACCCCATCGAAACAATTCACTTCCTATCTGAACCATTTTTTACATAACAGGTAGTTTACCAGTAAATCGCATTTAGAGATTAAAATTAGACACCCTGTGTATGAAAAAGAAAGAAATCGAAGGGTGTCTCATAATAAGGTCCCCTTGTTAGAATATGTATTATAGTAGAGCGTCAATTATCCGAACCTCGATTATCCGAACCAGTGTTGCATCGTCTCTATCTCCACCAATTCGAAGAAAAGACAGTCTTCGATGGTTCAAAAAAAGGAATTACAGATTACTTTAAAAAATGAACCTTCTTAACGTTAACCGTATGTAATTACTATGTATTGTACATACATATTTGTTTTTTTTTTTCATGTAAAAAGATATATCTACATATGTATGTAATAAATGTATATTGTTACTTCAAAGCATTTCTTTAAAAATGAATTAATGTTGGGCGTAATATACACTACATTTCAAATTACAGCAGTAGTACTCTTGTATATAATAAGTAATTTTAGGTTTAATTCCTATAGTTATAAACTGGGGAAGTACGTGCATGTTTCATTATCCGAATAATTCGATTTTCCGAACCACCTCGGTCCCAATTGTTTCGGATAATTGACGCTCTACTGTATTTGAATAGTTTTCAAATATCAAGAATAAAAATTATTGTAAAAATATAATAATAACATAATTCAGGACTGAAAGGGTTAAATGAGACCGAAGAAACGACGAATTGAAAAGTATGGGTGAGCGGGAAGAGAAAAGACGAACGCGGCTGCATCGTACAACGCGCGAAGCAACTGCGATGTCATTAAACAAAATTAGTCTCGTCCGCGACGGAAGATGAACAGAAAGGAAGGGAGATCGACGCGTATCCACAGAGGCTTTATCTCACGTGCATGATGCATTCGTGTCGATTGTCGCATGGTACGCGCGTAACGATAACATGTTTCTACTGGTTAACACTGGTCAACGTTTATTCGCCGTCATTTGGAAACATTCAGTCTGTCTTTTTCGATTTATTTATAGATTAGTGACATTTTTCCGATTCAACTGTAAAAATAAGAATAGAACGCAGTGTGAACACTTGTGAATGCTTCATTAACACGTCCCATTATTCCACAGTAAAAAATCCCATAACTAGTCAGACGCGTGAAAATAAGTTTCTATAAATACATAACGTTAAAAACACAAACATTCAATTGTTTTATAATATACCATTCATTTGATACGTTTATTGTGGCGTTCGTTTTAATTGGAATATAAAGAATATTACCATTTATTTAGAATAATCAAATTTGGTGCGTGGGGCGCATACGACCCATGCGGCACGGACCGTGTTAAACAGATATAACAGAAATATGAGTCACGAAGGAAATGATAGCAGATTCGTTATATTCTACAGCAGGGGTCGGCATGCGGGGCTCGAGGGCACCTAAGTGCCCGCGAAGCATTTTCAAGGTGCCTTTGCAAAAAATTTCTAACCCATGGAACAGCTCTTACATTAAAATTATTAAAATTACCAAGCCATAGCACCATTTGAAAGTTACAGTTATTCAAACTTCTATCGGAATTTATTCAATTTCAAAGTGCCCTTTGTCTTAAGCTAACCGTTCGAGGTGCCCTTTATAGTGAAAAGGTTGCAGATCACTGTTCGACAGCGTAGAAATTGTTTAACGATATTCATTTAACACGTTAACACTTTGAGTGTCACCTCAGCCATATTTGGGTGACATAAAAATTCAATCATTATCTATTTGATCACGTACAGTATTAACACTTTGAGTGCCGCGTCACCCATATCTGGGTGACAGATATTACGTTGAGTCATAAATAACTTCCGACACGTAACAGACGTTTCTCTTTCTAAAAATTCAAATATTTTATCTGGGTTACTGATTGTTGCTTCATATTTGAAGCTAAGAATTCCTGAAGCTTAGACACGCTGCACAAGCAACAATAAACATCCTATAATAAATCATGAATAAATTTATAAAGACAAATCGGAAATTATTTATGACTCACCCTAATAGTTTCATTCATTTATTTGATCATGTAAAGTATTCAAAATATACCTAATCAGCTCTAATCGAAGCATTAAAAAAATGATGGATGTTACTGATATTATTGATTGAAAAAGGTACAATTTATAGTTATATGAATTTTGTACAAAAATTTAGAAAGTATGTCATTTTCAGTTAATGCAGCGTGGCACTCAAAGTGTTAATTGCGGAGCTAATTTTGGTTTACTTTCCATTTAGGCGATGCGTAAATACAGAAAATGCGTCTGTGTATAAACAAAAAAAAAGAAACAAATTGTACCAAGAAAGTCGTAATTTTTTGTAATACTTGTAAAGGAAAACCTCATTTTTGTTTAAAATGTTTCAATAAAATCCATTAAAAAAGTGTAAACATATTTTTTAATATTACATGAATTATAAAGTGTTATTTTTTAACTTCTTGCACTCAACTGTCCCCTCTAAGGGAACACCGTAAATGTAGCAAATAACTCGAATGTCTTTTCTAAGGGGACACGAAAAGACTGCAGGTAATTAATGAGAAAACTTATGCAAACGCAAAATTTGTTCGAATGTTTGTTTGTCGCGAGATATTCCATTTCCATTGTAAGCAAAAACAAAGACATCTTGTTTATGTAAAAACAAACATATCCTCAAGGATATTACGTGGTGGAAATGTTATATCTATTAAAAAACCTGAAATGGTACCAAATTATACTACAAATATGGGCGGTGTGGATCGCACTGATCAGTATGCTTCAACCTATTGTTTTTTACGAAAGCCTCTATAATGGTGGAGGGAATTATTTTTTTGGGAATTGGACGTATGCATCATTAACTCATATATACTATACCGAGTATCAAAACAACACAAAAATGGGAAACCTGTCTCCCATTTAAAATTTATGAAGCTTTTGGTCGATCAATTGAGAGATGATTTCCAACAACTGCGAGGACGTCCTTCTACATCTTACACAGACAATAGGCTGAACGTTAAATTACACATTACTCGTGCTGGTGGAAATAAACGAGACTGTATTGTGTGTTCGAATAGAAAAACTCCAGGTGAAAGACGACAAACAAATTATTACTGCGATACTGGTTCTACCAATCCTGCAATGCATATTGGTGACTGTTTTGAACGTTATCACACCTTGGAAAAGTATAAGCTATAAAACTTTAATTTTATTTTATAAAATGTGTACCAATACAGTTTTATTCCAAATATCATTTAAATACAGTAATTATTTCCAACGCTATATCATTTTATTTGAAATGATATGTTACTCACTATTTCGTGAATAAATATGTTCGAGTTGCTGGTAGGTGATCTGAGAAATCTCTCTGAGTGCAAGGTGTTAAATTTGATACTGTCAGTCCCCAGGGACCGACGCCGCCTAAACGGAAAGTTTAGTGTTGGTCCCCAGGGACCGACACAGCGTTTCACATGTTAATCTGCTCACTGTGTCCAAAAAATAACGAGACAGTCATTTATTGACGAACTCGCGCGATTGACTACCGTCTCGCATCTACTTTTAATAACTCGTTTTCCGTAAGCATGTCGTGGAAATAATTTGCAATTCCATATACCTTCCAATAAACATGCGTTCATCACAATCGGCGCGATATTATTTTTTGCGTAACAAGGTCTGGTGCTCGGAAGAGAATTGCATATCGCCGATTTCGGAGGCAAGAATGTTTTTTGAGAGTGTTTCTGTGTTAAAAAAATGAGAATCACAGTAGAACGAGTTTTAGAGTGAATGAACAAAGACAAAAAAGTCAGTGATAATTTCGAGGATGAAAGCAATTCCGTTGAATACGAGGAGGCATGTAATTTGACGGTCGAAACAGGAAAACAATTTGACGTTGATTGTGAGACGCAAAATACCAGGTACAAATAACGTAAAATCGAGAGCCAAGAATATTGTAATTTATTCGTCGAGCCTTAACCATCATGCTAAAAATGCGAGAAAACCTGTTGATGCATTGGTCTGTTTGGTAATTATATTGATCAGGGCACACCTCATCGAATTCAGTGATTTTCAAATATGTTGTCAAGGTCAGCATTCTGAGCAATTTCACTTATACGTATAACCGCCGCTCGGCTTTATTGTTAGTCTTCGAGATATTCATAATAACATTTTTGATACTTTTTACAAGTGTACAAATATACAATATAATCATGTCCGTACATAATCCTAACCCAAACCTAACCCACCTCAAAGTAAAAAGTATCACAAATATTTTTATGATCATCTCGGAAACTAAAGTCGAGTGGTGGTTATATATAAGTGAAATTAACTCAGAATCATGAACCTGATAACATATTTGAAAATCATTGAAATCGGTAAGGTGTGCCTTGATCGATATAATTACTATTTGTTTTATTAATCAGAGAATAACAAATATCATAGTGGCAAGTAAGAATATGTACCTAGAGAAAATCAATCCTAAGCACAGTTACAAGGGGGTTGCCATAATATTTGCAAGATATAAATGATAGTTCATCAATTTGCAAACGACAGTGAAGTAAGATCATTGTTTATAATTATTTTCTTGCTGCGACACTGAAGTCTGGGAGATTACACCTAAAGGAATTATGACATACCAATAGTACTTACATAGAAGCAATTTACTTAGCTATGTTGTACAGCGGAATTCGTTTTCTGTTGCGTTATTTATGTTTCGATGATGCCAGAGATAGGAATGCAGAAAAGGAACTTGATCAATTGACATACACAGAATGCCCCACCTAACTTGAGCATCTTAAATATCTCGCTTATTTGTAGTGATAATAAAAAATGTCAGAGGAAAGCATAATTTGGTTCGAAGGGGTAAATATTATGACGAGAAAAAAATTTTCTCAAGGTCATACTTTTCGAGTTTTCAAGGTCAACGACGTTTTTTTAAATGAGACTACATATTTTTGTTACTGTGGCGTTACAGTCAAGGTTCAGACCTATCCAATGACCTTTATGTGACCTTGAATACAACAAAATCTGAAAATGAATGGGAATAGATATAAGTAATTAAATAATTACGATAGAAGGATTAATTAAGAAAATTTATTTTAACAAATGGTCAAAACGATGTCCATCAACTTCGATGCATTTTTGTAGACGATAAATGAACAATTCTCTGGCCCTCATACTTTGAAGAAGTGTATGAATATTTGAACCTTGGCTAATACCCGTACATACGTTTCTTGTGTCCTCAATATCAAACAGTTTTAAGTAGTAAACGCTGGGAAGCTTCCAATTTCATTTGGTAATGGTTTTCTAACCAGGGTGTAAAAATTTATGTTCCAGGAACTGTCTTGTTACTCTTTTTGGCAGCTCGTCGAAGCTGATGAGTGAGCCAAGAGTAAGATAAGAGTTTGAAAGGGCGAAATAAAACTATTTCATCCACAAGAGGAATTTATAACTCGAATATTCTGATTCTTTTAAAATTTACTAGATTACGGAGGAGTAAAGAATGGAGTAATCGCAAATTAGTATTATTATACATTTATCGTTTGACTGAAAATATTTGTAAAATTTAACATATTCGGGGAAGTAAAACGTACCCAAACCGATTTTGTAAATTCCTACGTGGGTGTATTAAAAAGTAATTATAACAAAAGTGGCAGCAGTAAAATACGATATCAATTTTCCTGTATGGAATCTCTCTTGAATTTTCTTCTACTTGTATTTAGGCACTTGGGAGCATTACTTTAGAATCGCCGGTTAAATCACCGATGAAAAAAGGGGCTGTGATCATCAAAAACTTCCGATCCGTTGCACAGAATAATCTTTAATAACAATTCCCTGGATTGCCCTTCATCGCCTTCAAGGGTTCGATTTTCGACAATTATTACACGCAGGGCGTCATCGTTATACAAATGTCGATTTCTCACATTCTTTCTCCACCTTTCTGAGGGGCTTTAGCCCCTTGCCACACCTGTACGGTGTTTTCAAAAAAAAGATTCAGAACTTTAAGGATAGACGGTATTCGCCAAATGCAGGAAAAATTGTTGTCTTAGTTGTATTTAGTACACTTTGTTTCAAGTAGGAAACCGATAAAGAAATAAGTAAAAGATATCATAATTTCAAAGTTAAATTCTGGTTTTTCGACGAGAAAAATTGCACAACAGTCTTATGTCAGTCAAGCCTTAGATCAAAAGATTAGAAAAACGTACTGTTTAGATGCACCATATTCTCTTGGAGGACGATCGAAATTATTAACTCTCCAAGATGGAAGTTGACTAGATACAGGGACGAATTAAAACCTTTAGAGGCCCTAAGCACTTAAAAGATTTTGATGCCCCCATATATGTATATGTATCATAATTAAAAATATAAACAATAATAAACCGTAAAACAAAATTGTATTTTTCGAAATGAAACAAAACTTACAGCAAGATGGAAAATACTGTTTATTTTTATATACTTCCACTTTATTTATATTTGAAAAGTTTTCTCCTACTTTTTCGAATTGCAAAGTCTTTGATCAAATCCTCAAAACTAATCTTACGTCACACATCTGCTCCTATACGTACAATGCGTAGACATAAGGCATCCAGCTCGTTGCATAGTTGTTCTGTTGGGATTTTTAATATACTTCAACAGAGAAAATGAACGCTCAGCTGAGCAATTTGTGACCATTAATGTTGCAAATATACGAAAGCAAATGTCTACATTCGGAAAAGCACACTCAATATTGCCTTCTACTATTATTTCATAAAGTTCAGCATACCTGAATCTTGTTTTTACATTTTTTGTTGCACTGAACTTATGACGCACGTATGAGTGAAACTGCTGAAGCTCAGCTGAGAAATTAGTGTTCAAGTCCTCTGTGTAAGCATCGATCAGCTTTTGATAACTTCTTCTCATCTCAGTTTCAAGTTTGTCAACAATTGTGTAAAAGGTGCTGATACGAAATTTATCTCTGGCATTCAATGGTGCCCCCCTTCCCTTGATGCCCTAAGCACGTGCTTATTTTACTTAATAGTTAATCCAGCCCAGGCTAGATGTGTACAAACTGGTGAAGCTTCAATTGCAGCCATGGCTGTAAATTTGTTAAATAATTGTATAGGAAAGTCGATAAGTAGATGAACAACGACAAGGGAACTAAAATGGCAACGATATGGGTCGAAAAGAAGCGAATGCCTATGTTGTCGAAGACGAACGAGAAAGCTCGTTCAGCATTTGCTAAAAAATATAAAGATTGGAGCATTGAACAATGGAAACGTTTAATACATTCCGACGAAACAAAAATTAATCGGATGTCTTCAGATGGTAGATCGTGGTACTGGAAAAGGGAAGGTGAAAACCTAAAATGACACCATGTAAAGAAAACATTAAAACACGGAGGAGGCTCCATTATGTTATGGGGGCGAATGACATCGTATGAGATAGATGCAATTCATCGAATTACGGATAACTTGAACCAGTGTATTTATAAATCAATTATCCAATCTCATCTACCAGAAATAGCGGAGAACATGCCGTGTCCCGCGGATCAAGTAACGTTCCAACAGGATCAAAATTCGAAACACATGGCAAGATCAGTTCAGAATTGGTTATATTTGCAACCGTTTAAAATATTCGATTGCCCTGCATAGAGTCCGGATCTAAATCCGGATTATTATTCTATAGAGCCATTGCAAATTTCCGTGTACGATAATAAATTTAATAAAACAAAGCTAGTGGTAAGTAATGCAGAAATCGACAGAACTTTTACACTCACCTAGTAGTTTGTCAGTACTTTATCTGTTAAATGATAAAACTAATAGATAATGTGATAAAACACAAAAAGTCAACAGCAGTTGACATGTAGGAAATACCGATTCTCGATCCCCCTCGTTCCGGTTCGGCCACCTGCGTCCGCGGTGTAAAAATTTTATTAATAAAACGTAAGATATCTAAAAAATCTTCAACAAAACACACTGAGTACAATAGCTAAAAGCTAGCAAAGAAGCGTAGATATTATATACACCCGTCCCTCAATTTACGCGAATATCCGTTCCATGTGGATTTGATTTACACAAATAAAAATCGTGTAAATTGAATCTGTCAGTATAAAAGGAAAAATATTGGAAATAAAGGCTAGTAAAAGTTTTAGAAATACATGTGTACATATTTATTTCACATAACTTAACAAAAAAATAAGTAAGACATTTCAGGAAACAGAAGTATGTAAGTTTTATTCGATGTCACTATCGCTACTGTAATTCAAAACAATAAGCCTTTTCTTTTTAATTGGCATAAACTCATCATCTTCATCGCTTGAAATATTTGGAAGTTCGTCTTCATTTTCATTGTGAATGTAAATTTTTAAAGTTTCTTTCTGCGTCACGCGTTCCGCCAACCAATCTCACAATACTGACTGTATAAAATTGTCAATTTTAAAACTTATAGGAAAATATGTATGTATATACATATCAGACCGCGTAAAATAAGATCGCGTAAATCAATATCGCGTATAGACAGTTCCGCGGAAATTGAGGTAAATTTGCCGCGTAAAACAAATACTCGCGTAAAAAAGTGCCGCGTAAATTGAGGGACGGGTGTACATAAGTAGGAGAACTGAAGATATAGATAAATAATAAGTAAAACACGACAAAGTAATTTCAAATCCTGCAAGCTTGTACGACGCAAGGTTACCCCGTTCTACCAGTAACGTCTTGAATTTGAGAACAGACAAGCATAAAACTAAATAGCAACGTTTTGAAACATTAATAATCAAAATTCAAAAAAAGGAGAATGTCCAGTCCTGCTGAAGCAGCAGAAGAAAAGAATAAAATGTATACATACCACTAGGTATGAGACTGCAAACAAATTTTGTATCCTACAAAATGACACAGATATGATACAAAATGCACAGTTATGCAAAACGAAACACCGTTGAAGGAACCAGAAGGAAATTCTGGCCAAAACAATAAAATTAAAAAGAGAACCCTGCCACTAATACTACATAGAAGCGTTCAAGTACATGATGAATTTCTTAGATTATTAACCCTTTACACTCCGAACATTTTTTGAAACTACCTGCCAGCAACTCCGACACACTTTTGCAGTGAAGCTCATTGGAAAAGGAGAGTGTTGTTTTGAAAGGAAACAAGTACAAACGATAAGAACTTATTTATTTTTATTTCTTTGGTAAATCTCCTTTATTGCAATGTATGTAGAACCTGAATTTTACACTTAAAACAGCTAAATAATAATTTGCACTCAAGATTCTCGAAGCAACAGGGTAAGTACAGACACACACTGCGCATGTCCCGCTAGCGGAGCTAACGGAGTTATGAAATATATTATGAATGTCCCCGTAACGGAGTCAACAGAGTGCAAAGGGTTAAATAGCATAGTAAGTGGTAAATTTCATTTAGAATACCACAAAGGTATTGTTCAATGTCTACAAAATTAAAACGATTGTGAAAAGTTGTTAATACATGGAAAGGTGAAGAAATTAAATGTCATACCTGTACCAGAAAAGGAGATAAAGAATCTATGTTCTCACAGGTCTTCACAAACAAATGGATACTGAAGATTTTTTTTTTATCCCAAATAGTCCTTGCAATTTGTCCAGCTGGACATTCGGCGGGTTATTATATTTTTATATTGAAGGTAGAACAAGATATTGTGGCGGTAAATGTGTATAAAATGAAAGGTGTGACCAAACCAAAGTTCATAGTCACTGTACCAAATACAATAAATCTAAAACAACTACAACACAAAATTAAGCTTACATACTACACAGAAATTACTTGGTAAACTTATATCGTCAAAACATCGAAAACGCAACAATTTTGCAGATATTTTTCAATTTATTTTAAAAGCTAAGGGTCTAGGAGGAAATCTAACTACATCACGCGATGGAGCGAATCTTTTTCCTAAGGCAAGCATAAAAAAAATGTCCAAGTCCTATCTCCTTTTTAATAGACAAACGAAATATAAGGTGCGCCGAAAAGTTCTGTCCGTGTTTGAAGTAAAAGAAAATAATATACGAACCCAAGCTGTCGGATGTGATCTGAAATTGTTTGTCGGGCTACATTAACACTAACCGTGCCAGACCCGGTCATATGACCGGATTCAAAATTTAATTTAAAACTGTACATTCATTGTTATTTCTTTTGTTCATCTAACTTTATGTAAATTCTTATATTATCTAATTAATCAATTTCTCAATTTATGTTTTTTTTTGCTACTTTTTTTACTGAGGAAAATTCATCGCCTGGCTTATTTATGACCGGTTACGGTAAGAATAGGTATATGTGAAGTGCCGGTACGGTTAGTGTTAAGCTTTTCCGTAATCTCTGATGTTGAGAAACATGGCCTATTACTAAATTACATTATTACTTTATCAATAAAATAAATGTGCCCTAAACGGACAGAACTTTTCGGCAGATCCAATAGTTTGGCAGAACATGGGCAATGGTACTCGACACCGGTGGTCTCCTAGCATAATAGAACCCTCAAACGCACGTGATTATGTCACGATAGTGGTACAGTAAGCAAGTACATTTCGCTTCTGTATTAAAAACAAAACAGAACTTGTACCTTTTTTTGGTGCCTCCTTGTACCAACAGGAATAAAATTAAAATGATACTTCCGCTAGCAATAGTGGTGATGAAAGTTTCAAACTAGATGATTCCAAAATGGATTACGTTGACGATAACGATGTAGAATGCATATTTCGTGCAGGTCTTTTTTCAGAAGGCGAAATGGGCGAAAAGTGGATCAGGTGTAGTATGTGCTGTAAGTGGAGACATGAAGTATGTGCTAATTCTGGTAAAACGAAGGTTTATGTTTGTGATTTCCATTTGGTTTGATAATTTAGAAGAGTAATATTAAATGACCTAATATCGACTATCGTATGTATTCCCTAATACCGCATAGGCAATATGAGGCATCCGTTTTTGCAGTTACAGAAAAGAACAAAAAATACTCTTATAAGAATTTTCTACTTTTATGTAACACTATTTTTTTTTCTATGCACAATATCAGTAAACATATTTCCGTGTAACTTCATGTAATAGGAAAATATCTAATCCAATTTTCCAATAACTACAAGATGTCATATAAAAGTGTACGATAATAAGGTCCCTTTCTCTACACGGTCGAAGTGAGAACGAGATTCCTGTTTCGAATGTGGTTCCAAGGAGCATCGAGCAAAGCAGTGTCCATCCAGTGTACGAGGAGGGTCTGTCAATTGTGTCGGAAGCGAACATAATGAGTATGCACGGCCATTAAGTATTCAATTAGGTAAAGGTGAACGAAATTCATGATATCGAGTTACATAATCAATATGTTTAAGGAAGTCCTATTCGTTTTTTGAAAGAGAACTACACGGTGTGTTCAAAAAATTCCCAGACTGATTTTTTTAAGGGCGCACTAGTGGCGTTACCTCTCAATCAATACTGAAACTAACAAGGAGGCCTTACTATGGGCACAGACGAGGTATGGAATATGTTACTCATCCAACCTATTTCTATGTCACATGGTTCGGGGGTGCTACGACCCATTTACCATTTTCGTGTCATACCCAACGTTATCAGTCTAAAATAATATATCAGGCGAGGGCTATGATCAACACTCTCACGAAGCTTCCTGATAAGTCACAATAAAATGTATAATATACAGGATCAAATTCAACAAATAAACACAAAAGAAAAATTGTCACAAGTTATCAAAAATCACAGACTTGTCAGTGAAACAATATCGAGGACCACTCCACTGCCCACCGGGTGTACCCACGCTTTCAATCACTAACGTGCACTGGTGATGTCCGCGGGGGTGGTTGCAAAAATCGTTGCAGCCATAAATAACAATTGAACGCACGCACGGTAGACGTTAAATTTTGAACTGGTAAGAAACTATGCTTAGTAGCTGCTAGCTGCCAGGTGTAAAGTATGTTGCTGAGTGCTGGTCGGGGCCTCACGTAGAGTTGGGCAAAAATTTAATCAACGATTGACGATTAAATTCTTACTTTAGTCGTTAATTGCGATTAACGATTAAATTCCTATTTTAGTCGTTAATCACAATTAACGATTAACTTCCTACTTTAGTTGTTAATTGCGATTAGCGATTGAATACTTTTATTCATTAATTGTGATTCAGGATTAAATTCCTACTTTAGTAGTTAATTGTGATTAACGATTAAATGTGTTTCAATTTTAATCGTCAATTGGATAATTAATTTACGATTAACTGCTGATATTCTTTCTGTGGTGAAATTAATATTTTGTATGAGTCTTTGTCAAGCGTCTTCGGTTTGTTTTTTATGTCGCTCACGGCCAGCAGCCGAAACAGTTGACGATAAAGTCACAGAAATGACTACACATCAAATGACAATATAAAATAACAAACAATATGTGTAAATAACAAACTGGTAGAAACAAACATATTCTTATTGAAATATATTTCTGTTGTTTCTCTGTCTCTTTATTACAATTACAAAATTTAATAAAATGATAAATACGGTAATAATAAATCTAAATAGAATTTTAATTTAATTCAAATTTTAGTCAAATTCCATTTAAAAATCAGCAACAGATAATTGACGATCAATTTTCTTTAACCGACGATTGACGATTAATTATCTTTAATCGACGATTAACGATCAATTTTCTTTAATCGACGATTAACGACTAATTTTAACGATCGATTAAATTAATCGCCGATTTTTCGATGGTTAATTTTCATCACTAATTTTCAACATTAATCAATCGATCAAATTAAAAGTTTTTATCGATTAAAGCCCAACTCTGGCCACACGTGACTTCGGAGCGCGCTACCACTAACATCGTTTGACAGTTCGCGCGTAACCTATTGCGTTTTCGCGTGTAATCGTCTTCTAAACAATTTTAATCAGTATTCATCGCGTTTAATATTTCACTACTGCTCTCATTTAACATTAATTCACTATTGTTTAATATTAGTTAATACTGTTTTATTGTTAATTAATTCATGTTTTCGTGATTCAACCCAACGGCTTTTGTGACCTTACCCCGTATACATATTCGACTTATTCGTTTATTATACGTGGTCTTTTGGTACATTTAAACAATTCTGGGATTTATTTAAATAATTATTTTGATTTTTAATCATTTTTTAATTTTAATTAATTTTTATTTATTCGATATTTTGGGATTTGACCTACCGGTTTTCGTGATCTTACCCGGTATACACATTCGACTTCTTTGTTTACATACGTGGTCTTTCGGTACATTCAAACAATTTCGGGATTCATTTAAATAGTTATTTGAATTTTTAATAAATTTTCGATTTTAATTATTTTTCATTAATTCGATATATCGAAACGTGATCCAGTACCAAGATTAAACAGGAATAGTTGAATTTGAATTTCACTTTTGATATTTTAAATCGTTTAATGCATTGTTTATATTAAAGAATAAATGGAACGTCTTATAGTTTGCTGCAACGTGTTCGCGAGTAATAACATTCCAATTCTATTTAAATAACATACCGTCTTCATGGAGCTATCGCAATTCCAATCATAATATGTTTTCTATGCAAGTGTTCATAAAATAAAAACTCAAGAATTGTGGAGGGCTGCGTTACACCAGTCTGGTCGGCTGATCGAGGGATCTATCGATTAAGAATTTCTAGCTCGGAGGCAAGTAATTCGAAATTGATGAGAGTCACCTATCATAAGCAGAATTTATTGCCGAACATGGTGGTTTTTGTTAGAATGGCGTACCTCTTTTCATTTCGCCAAAAAATCGAGGATTGTGACGGGCGACATCAGACCGTCCAGCCATGCCGGTCGGAATTTTTCAATTCCGTGAAGAAATATAATATAAAACTGTACCAGATCAGTAATATTTTAAACAGTATACGTGTTAGAAACAATAATATGTATGATATTCTTGTAAGTATTCGTTGCGCTTGAAAATGATATATTGGTCTTCATCTGTTTATTACATGTGATGTTAGGATGGTCCTTGTTTATACCTCTCGACGTTTTTTTTCGAATTTCTTTGTTCTCACCCCCTAGAATGGTTCCATTTCATATGAAAATAATCCCTGAAAAAGTTTATAACAATTGGACAACAGGAAAGGGTGCCGACCAGGCCTTAAAGTTTTGAAATTATCCATGTCTTTTCAGTTTTTAAAGAATTCCTAAAAAATGGTAAGTCGTATCGAAATTTTGTTTAAACAATATTAAAAGAGCATTCAATTTTCTACAATTTCGGTATATATAACTTGTTCGTGCTTCCAACCATGTTTAGGCATGGTAAAGGGTCTTTTAAGCCTCGAGTAACATGGCAAAATTTACAGTTTTTACGAAACGCCAGATGTGCTACATGTACAGGGTGCGTGGAAATTGTATGTCACGACCATCATAGCGTGATTCTACACCTTTAGAGCGGTGGAGATTTCTTAAAAACAATTGTCGCAATATTGACCTTGACCATGAAGTTCAAGGTCAAATTTTTTTTTAATGGTATCGTATTCTACTCGTCGCTAGAACAAAAAGTGCCAAAGGAAGCATGGATCGCAACTGAACCGTTCCCTTGAAAAATGATATTAAAGTTCCAATAATTCTTACAGCTACTTTATTTACAATGTACTTTCCTTTCATAGTCAGATGCAGGGTTTTATTGATTAAAATAATTATTTTTACAATCTACAACTCTTTCCGAGCGAGATACAAGTTTGCAAATTCCGCTTATATAAAACCTTGTGCTTATAGAAGTAAAAAATCTACCAACCTCCGCTTCAATCTCTGCTTTATTGGTGAATTATTTCGCATGTGACTATCTAGCGCCAAGAAAAGGTGATAATCGCTTGAAGAAATGTCGGGAGAATATTGGGGATGAGGTAATTTTTTCCATCCTAAAGCACAAATCTTTTCACGGGTACGTGTTACAGTATGAGGCCAACGTTATTTAAATTTTCTAAAACTCCTGAATTATTTGGCCTCAAATATAAGTATCTTATACATACACATACGGTTTAAAAGAAATTTGCGAGGATTGTTAACCTGTTAACCCCTTGCCGTACGATTTTTCCAACGATTTCGTGCGACAAAGTTTGCTATTCCAGTCGTAGAGTGCCGTGATAAATGGCCAATCAGCACATGCAGTTCGCTTTTAACAATCCTTTGAAGGTCAATTTGTGCTGTAATGCAAAACTTAAAGGAACTAGCACAAAAGTTGGACTCGTATTTGTAACGTATAAATCATATTGTGTCACAAGTGTGACTCGTTATTCTACGGCAAGGGGTCAACTGGGGAAGACGAGTTAACTCGTCCTGTGAAAATTGCTCCGCCATGAGCAAGGCGCCTGTCAATTGTTCTCACAGTATTTGTTGACAAATATTTAAACCAGTTCATCGAAGAAGACGATTTAACGTGTCATTTGAAAGTGTCTCTGTGATGGACAAGACAATTTACCTCATTTTTATTAATTTTTAATTACAAACAATAGGCACTCCTAATCAAAGAACGACCCAGTTAACAGGTTAAATAAATAGTTATCAATTTTGACACATGAACAGCCGATTGAGAACGTTTTGCCAGAGATAATACACAAGTCAGTAGATGTTTTACATTTTTATTCAATTATTACCAATTTAGCGTTTCCAAATAAAAGTTCTGACGTAGGTATGTAAGAAAGACAGAATCTAACGAACACACTTTGCATTGCCTTGTATGGTGCGTATCATCCTATTTGTAGTGACCCGAGATGATCAGTGATAAAACGGCAACCCACACAACAGTATTTGGATTGTGTCCTTCGACTATGCACGAGACGCCACGATCCAATCCCCGTTATATCGTATCGTATCACTGTATTATTTCTATCTCTGTAATCGTATACATTTTGCACACAGAAAACATATAGAGCATGTTATACAATCAGTCAAAAAATTTCCATACGCCTTATTACGATTCGTTCAACCTAGTGCAATTTTAATCCAAAAGTAGATAAATAAACTCTTATATTATTTTGTTTGGCAACAGAACGTTTATTATTAGTAGACTGTGGATGCTTATGCAATTTAACATATCTAAATTGGTGCATGATGGGTTTTTAATAACTTAGCAAAGCAGAAATTACATAGTTTGAACATTTCAAGGAGCAAATACAGTCTGTTAGAAGTTTCATTTATTTCACTGCATTAACATAGGGAATATGAAAGCCTAAAAATGTGTATTTGCATAAACTTCCGCAGTCTAATTATTAGAATAAGTGAAAAGTTTTATACGTAGGTGTATATTAATGAATAGCTATTATATATTATATACATAGCACAATTATAATAAAACTCGGGTTAAAATGTCCCCGTACAAAATAACTTTTGTACTATAAATTAACATTATTTTTCTCTTCTTTATGATTAATGATTAGCGTGCACACCTTTAGCTTTAAGAAATTTTTGCATTGTTTTCCATTTGTTGCAAATGGTTTTGCAGCAATGGCTAATTTGACGTTGTTCCGCTCATATAATGATTTAGATTCTAGGTCCTCTTTCTCACGTAAATTGCATTTTCCTAAACATTTTTTTGTTTCACCCTGTAGGTGTTTTATGGGATTCATATCTAGAAATTTATGGAGCGCTCAGTGATCTACTTTTGCTTTCTAACGCGAAATAATTATTATTGTTTCTTTCACAGTTGAATTAGTAACGGTATTTAAATAATAGGACACTAGAAAAATGAAATAACAGAAAAGTACAAATTTACAATATTTACAATAAATATTTGTAATTCTAATTTTTATTTTAGTTTATTTATTCATTTCTTTTTTTAAATTTTACTATACATACATTTCACAAGAAGTATTTTACGATATAATCCGAAAAGAATACATTTACATGTAAGCAATATTACAATAAATTTAAAATATTTATGTTTGGCCTCTTGTGCCTCTTCTCTTAATTGCCCAATAGGTAGTATAACATGAATAATTACTTCGCTACCATGTATTAAACCTTTGTGTATAGTTACTGGCGTATCAAATCAAGGGTAACATATTACAAATAATTTGGCTATCTGTTTTGCACAATGGTCAAATTTACAAACATTAATTTTATTTAATTCTTTTATGTGTACTATTCGAAGAATAAATCCAAATGATGAGATGCCCTTAAAAGAATGTTAATAATTTCAATAAACGCATAGATACGCAAATTATTTTTACGTCAATAATTTCTTAATGATGTGTGGCGTAAATTGTAGAAGAAGCAAAATATAAATATCTGCAAACATTGTATTTTTTTGTACATTTTGACAAACTTACATTCCCTGATAGTAGAACATATGGGAAAGTTTCAACACATTTAGCTTCAAAATCAATAAAAAATCAATCAAAACTGAAAAACGCGCCTGAATATAGATAAGCCATTATAAAAAAAATCACAAATATTAAAAAATACTTTGAACAACTGATGAATATGCATTGCTGAGCTGGAGGGGCTACGGTGAAATAGCTGTGTTCCAGGTTTTTCCTGATTGCCATTTCTTGAAATGCTTTTTGATTCTCAGCGCTCCAAAGTCGTTGTAACCCTATTCAATACCCAAAAATAATATACGACGTCATTGTCTTTTAAGCCCTTTTTCGTGGTAGAAACATAGTTTGGACCACAGTGGGGCGTGTGTAACTACTTGGATACATTCTGGAGCAATCATCCTTTTATTGACTTTGTCATATGTTTAGGATTGAGAAATAAATGTGAGTTGTTCGCACTTTCACATAAATTTTCCGTTGCAACAGTTAAATAAACATGTGGGGCCATGATATTATTAATGAATTTTACCATCCCAGATACATTTGGAGGATAAGGGAAAAAAACAAGGAATGTCACAAAACAGCTTCATTCAGAAAATCAATTTTTAATACTTTCGTGCCTCAGTAAAGAAACAAGGTCCAATGAATGTAATTGTACTGTTCATATAACATGACATGAAGTTAATTGATAAGGCGACAGAAAAAAAATGGGCGAAAATATAATTGTTTTTAGATTATTTTAATTTTTCTTTCAAGTTGAACACTGCGTAATAAAAATAGACATATACTGTTCTTTCTCCTTACCCTTCATGTATACAGGCCTAACTCGACACTGCCACCACTATGTTTGATCGTTGGACATACATACTCTAATTTACCAATTCAAAATAAAATGTTTTTACACTCGTCGGTAAATAATATAGAGTGCCAGACACTTTCTTCCTGGTTAACACGAGTTTTAGCAAACTGAATATGTTTCCTTTTATTAATATTTTTAACAAAGGGTTTTTCTATTCACATACCCATTCTATGCCACTCTTCTAATAATATTACGAAGTACTTCAAGTACCACTTTTCTATTGTAATCTGCTTCAATCATGTCAACGAACGTTGCTGTCTTCATCCTTAGTTTCTTTTTTACAACGTGTAAGATATTACGTTTACAATGAAATGGTAATTGTGGAAGACGGCCGATTCTAGTTTTCAAGAGATTTGTCTTACGATAATACATTAGATGTACAGTGATTGGACAGAATAATGGTAACATTGCTTATAAGTCGTGTATTGTGTAGTTGAGATTAATAGCCGTGAAGTTGTACACATTGCGATCGTATTTTCTTTTTATATATTCTATTAAACACTATTCAGGATTTGTATGATTCCATTCCCAGGAGAATTCAGGCTGTATTAGACGCCAATGGTGGTCCTACCCGATATTAACTCGTTGACTGCCATGTCAGTTTTATATATTTCTTCCTGGGCGGCACAATAGAATTTTCATAACTCTAAATATACATTGTGTCTTACGAAGTCTGTCCACTTAAATATCTTGGTTATTTCAAACAATACGAGAAAATGTTACTTACGGAAGTTGTAGGGTTTAAGAGACTACATAATATAGTATAAATGGTATTCTTGCAAGTGGAGGCGTAGAGAAGATATAGAGGTCACCTTCGTTTTTTTAAATGGAATGTCCAATTTTTTATGCTCGATTTCGATAGGTTGGCGTATTCTGAGTATAAAAGTACTGTGCATTTGTCCTAAAACTTACCGTTGCTAAGATATTTGACTTTTTTCATGAAGCATGTTCGAAATGTCGGCCATCTGCAGCGATGCAACGTTGTAGTCTTTGAACTATTGCGTCTCTTACACGCCTTATTGTCGGAGCGTCTGTTGTAGCACACGCTGCAATAATTCGTTGCTTCATATCTTCCGGAATTGTTGGTGCATCTCGATACAGAATATTTTTCAATGTTCCCCACAAGAAAAAATGTAGGGGTGTTAAATCTGGACTTCGTGCTGCCCAGCAAATAGTGCCTCCGCGTCCTATCCATCGATTTGGGAATATTACAGTCAAATATCTCAGCAACGGTAAGTTTTAAAGCAAATGCACCTTAGTATTTTTATACTCAGAATACGCCAATCTATCGAAATCGAACATAAAAAATTGGTCATTCCATTTAAAAAAACAAAGGTGACCTCTATATCTTCTCTACGCTTCCACTTGCAAAAATACCATTTATACCATATTATGTAGTTTCTTAAACCTTACAACTTCTGTAAGTAACATTTTCTCGTATTGTTTGAAATAACCAAGATATTTAAGTGGACAGAGTTCGTGGGACACACTGTATAATGATAAAATATTAAGTAATATGGTTAAATAAGACCATATCCTTATCAAAGGTGCGTTTATCTCGCTGATTAAAATGGTCACAATATTCTCTAGTTATTTACGTTGTTCAAAATTTCTTAATCGATGATATTCATTTCATTTTAATCGTTCTAAAAAATGTAGTAACACCGGTCCCGGATGACCGCTAGGGCCTCACTGAAAAGACAAGCGCTGGTCACGGGTGACCACCGTGACAATCAACGTGTTAATAAAGAATTTTCTTAATGTACGAGGTGTTTCCAGTATTTTGTCCAATTCCTGTACAAATGAATAATACAAATTTTCAGTACAACTTAAGGTTTATTTGAAACGATTGTGAAACAGATTTTTCAGTGGAAGTATTCACCGTTGCTTTCTATAACTTCAAGCCATCTTTGAGGTGGCTGAAGAATTCCATTTCGGAAAAATATTGTGTCTTTGGTCATGATGAAATCGTCAATCCATTTTTATATCTCATCCACAGATTGGAAGTGCATATCGGACAAAGCGCGTTGCATCGACCGGAACAAGTGGTAATCGAAAAGAGCAATATTTGGTGAATACGCCGCACAATTATGCGAAGGCGGAAAAAACTCCTAAATGTGAGTGTGATTTTGATGTATAGACTGGTATTTTTTAATAACTAATGAACCAATATATCTTTTTATGAAAATGGATATACATTATTCATTTCAATAACAAAGAAAAATTCATCTGAAGCGGACCCATGATACACTCACTGGAGTCTTACATTTTTCTAACCGGAATTCCGATCGTTGTTCTGACTTCCTGCGAATGTATGTAATTATTTCTTTTATATACATATCTTAAATATACATAGTCTTAGCTTATAGAATACATAAATACATTTTGAATTCACTCAGCCGAAAATATAGAACAGAGCCTAATAGAGAGGCAACTAAAATAGTAAGCACTCATTGATTTCCTTTGGTGTATAAAAAAAACTCCACATTTCTCCACGCTCTTATTGATACTGCTACAAAATACATACTATCAACTAACTGTCCTGTAAAAATTAGCTGCACATTCTTGCACGTTTGGTAGTTATTGATAAATTACTGATTCTTGTCGCTGCGCCTAGCTGTTCGAGGGACTCCATTGAGTTGATCCCTCCATCGCATGAAGTTGCTGAATTACTAGATGTTTCTCATAGCTTTCACTCTTTCCATACTTCCATTCCATTACATTTCTCTTTCCGACTGTTTTGAATGTTTATCCTGGGCCTGGGTAACTTTCGTATGCATTTGGGACCAGACCCGCGCAAGAATCAGCCGGTTATGTACATCTGCTGATGCTTTCTCTATGTCCCTTGTTTTATTGAACAGTTTTCGCATTATTTTATTTAGACACGTAACTTTTTTTGTTAAAACAAATACAAATAGCTTTGATTAATTGGTCTAGTCAGGCTAAAGAAGTCTCTGTACATAAGTAGTCCGCACAATGTAATAAAGCACAAGTTCTGTATTACTCCAAACTTAAAGCAGATTAGTTTATGATTTATTAGAAACTGAGAAAAACGTACGTTCCAAATAAAGTTTTCGAAATGGAAATATCAATTGCAATTTGGGGCTTAATTTTGAAACTAAGGAAAGAAGAACAATTGCTTCGAGTAATTGCACATACAATGAAAAAGATCCGATTCTTCCATGCAACACGTTTTAAATAGATATTAAATGTACAAATGAATAATTCCAATTTTACAATGCAGTTAAAAAATTGGTTTTAAAATCAGCTGATTTTCCCGCTTTTTTCTGGTTATATAGCGTTGACATACAGCTATTAGAAATAATATTTAGTTCGACGGAAAGCCTAGCATAACATTAAAAAGTGTTCGGTTAAGTAGAGATAAAAATGGCAACAGATAAAGTGCATATCCCACATTGTATTCTTTATGAATTCCAACAAGGGAAAAATGGTGCAGAATCATGCGAATCAATTTGTTCTTTTCTCGGAGAAGCTGTTGTATCGTACGATGTGTGTGCATTTTGGTTTAAGCGATTTAGAAGCGGTAATTTCGGTCTAATCGACAAACAGCGCCCTGGAGGACCTCGGATGTGCGATAACGATGATTTGGAGCAACTGCTCGCTGATAATTCGGCACAAACGTAAAAAGTGCTCGCAGAACAGTGGGAGGTAACGCAGCGAACCATTTCCAAGCGTCTAGAACAGATTGGAAAGATTCCAAAAGAAGGAAAATGGGTTCAGCAGGGAGAAAGGAGAACGTCCTGTGAAACTGCTGCATGACAAAGCCAGGTCACGCATTGTTTCTAAGACGAAAGACACCATAATGAACCTTGGTTGGAATCAAAGAGTAGATGCAACAAGAGGCGACACTCCCAGCGGTACCTTTGATCTTGACAGGTTTGCTGTCCCTTTAAATTGGTTGTATAGGCAAGCGGGAAATTTAAATCATCTGGATTTAAAATATCTTTATTTCACGTAAACCTCTGATAATTGGAAATCTATTTGTGTCATAAATTTTTTGCATTTGCTAATATTGGCTTTCGGAATATTTACATCAACCTTACAAGTTTAAAAATTTGTACATAATTCAAATAAATTATTTTCTATACTCTTATGGGGTTAAAGAAATCCCGCATTTGAGAAAAACATAGTTTCTAAGGAAAGCAAGAAATTATAAAAACTTTCATGAGGATTTCTTAATGCACCATATAGATTCTACTGTGCCCCATATGTTTTTAAACGTATAAATAAATTACTTTCATGTAACTATTTATTGTCTGTGGAAAATGTTTTGCATATCTGGCAAGAATGGATTTTCAAACATTTATGTAATAAATATTTAGCAATATTTTGTACATGAAGAGATTCACGAGCAGTTGGAACAATTAATAAGGAAACTGTTTGTTCTGATAATCTGGCTGAATTTGTTAATATATTATCAAAATCATCCATACAATTCACAAATTTTGAATGCAAATGGTCGGCTAAGAATAATTTATTAAATGCCCTTGCAAGCTGGATTGCTATTGGATTTACAGCATTTCCACTTTGTTGTCTGATACTACCGAAAAAGTTTTCTAATTTGCACATTATCCGTCCTTTTAGATCCTCTACAGAATTTATAGTATTTGAATAAATCCTATCTTTTGCACAACCCCATAGAAAAAAGTCAAGGGGACTTAAATCGGCTGAGCGGGGTAATCAAGATAAGTCTGAATTGTGTACAGTGTAACGGAGAAGCGTTTCAGCATCTTCTTCAATGAAGATATTTTTTTAAAATATCTCGATAACTAATCATTTTTTTACCTTCGTACCTCAATACTTTTTTACGTAGAATGATGAGAGGAATCTATCTACGTAAGAAAAAGTATGTATTTCCATTTAAAAAAATAATGCAATTGTTGATTGCACATACACCATTGCACTTCTAAAAAAAACATGGTCCTATGTATATAGTACTCTTTGAACTATTTATCTTTCTCCTTTGACATTTTTCTGTAACTGCACTGGTAACGGAGTTATAGCTTGAAACAATTGCGTGGACCATCCTGTATACTGTTAGAAAAAGATATAGTATGCAAAAATACTATATTTACGATACACCGATAAAATTCTATAATTTGTACTTATTTTTTTATTCTATGGTAGCATCAAAACAATTATAGAAAATGGCTTACAAAATTTTTATAAAATAGTTTCATACCTTCTCTCTATTCCCGCTACTTCAGTTTTTACAGAGAGAATTTTTTCTATAATGAATATAAAGTGGCGGGAAGAGAGAAACACAGCTAATGTATCTCTCATAAAAAATGAGTTTGTCATATATGTTAATTTTTACTTTCAGTGCAATCAAACCTTTGACATATTTGTTAAAGACAATAAATTAATTAATGCAAAATGTACAAAAAAATATACATTTAAAAAATAAGATGTCGTTGTTTTAATGTACTTTTATTTTGTATCACTTTCCTCTGAAAAGTACTATATTTTTTCACAATGTACTATATTTTTTATCACATTTGACCGTAAGGTACTATATTTTTCCGAAAAAAAGATGGTGACCCTACATGCAGCACCCGGCGCACAGTGGTGCGGTGTATATACATAATAATCGCGGAAAAAGCCTCATAACTTCTGTATTTTTTAATATTCTTGAATAATCTTTTCTTATATTACTTGTTTAACGTCAAGCTTTATAGTACTACGACTATTATTACATGATACTGTGCACATAATAATAATATTTTTTACATAAAACAATGTTTATAAAGTTATTTCGATTGTTACATTAAGTTGTTTACATAATACAGCTTTTACATCAAGCAACTGTTACAATTTTAAAATATTTAAGAAAATCTGTGAATGCTGAAAGTGTTAGAAGAGTATTAAGAAAATACAATTATCATGGTCGCATAGCTCGATCAAAGATTATAAATTTTTGAAAACATGTTTTTATGGATGGAAGCAAAATATATTTGGTTCAGATGGCAAAATCAAAATTTGACGGAAATTGAATGAAGAGTGGCGAACACAAAACCTGAATTCCACTATAAAACACGGAGGTAATAGTGTACTGGTTTGGTGCTGCGTTTGAGCAGGTGAAGTCGGAAATTTAGAATTTGTAGAACGAAACATAAACAAATGGACTAATTTGAATATTTTAAAAGAACTTCTAAAAGGCAGTGCAGAAAAATTGGGAATACACATTGAATTCTTTTACGTTTTATAGCGACAATGACTCCAAGCATAACTCCAGAGTGGCACAGGAATAGTTATTGTATAACTGTCCAAAAGTAATTCAAACAACCCCTCAATTCCCAGATTGAAATGTGATAAAACAAATTTGGCACGAATTGAAAATAAAAGCAAGAAAATATGAAATATCTAATAAAAATCACTTGGAAGCTGCACTACAGAGGACATGGCTAAATATTCAACCTAATTTTGAAGAAAAATTAGTACGGTTAAATCCACGTTGATTACAAACAGTTATAGATAATTAAGGATGTCCTATGAAGTATTGAAACTCGTTTCGTACGTAGTGTTTACAAGTTGAGGTTATTAAATAAAAAGACAGATTTATGGCAAATCACTTATTTCTATATATTCCTCTATATATTTGATGCAAAATATATTAATTATACAATAGTTGAAGAAACACTTTAGGTTTGGTTTATAATTATTAATCAAAATAATATTACAGAAAAGTGAACGTAACTCTCAGCCATGTGCTTGTAACCGGAAGTGCGATCAATAATAATTGTTGAAACAAAAGACATATTCAAAAAGGCGCTAGGTGAACAGTGTCGACACCAACTAGCCCACACTGTGGGTAATGCATATTTTCTTATTTCTATATAAAATGTGAGAAGTCCAACATTATATGTTAATTTATAACTATACTTTATCGCATATCTTGTACGATTTTGAGTGCGAGGTCAATTTCCTTCATGTTATAATTATACAGTGGGGTATGCTGTAACGAACGTAATTGGTTCTGGAACCTCGTTCGTTATAGCATACATTGAAATATGTGTATTTAGGGGTAATCTGTTCCAGGCTCATAGTTTAAAGATAAGTTACCACACAATACAATTTAAACAGGAAAAATTGTATACAAAATGAAATACATAAGTGTAAAGGTAATATAAAGTTGATTTACTTAACTGTAACTACTTAAGTGTAAAGGTAATATAAAGTTGATTTACTTAACTGTAATTACTTAAGTGTAAAGGTAATATAAAGTTGATTTACTTAAATTTTATAAACTATGTAAATTTGAAAAACATAAACAATGTTTCCTTAGCAGAATTATAAAATCATAAAAATTACATACAAGTGATATCGATGTAGCATACCTCACTGTATAATCTGCTGTTCACAAATATACACGGTGACCCATTTAAATCGACCCACTCGAATATCTTCGAAACTATTAATGATACTAAAAAATGTTTCAAACACAAGTTAAATGGTTTCAGGGGGCACATTATCTGATGTGAGTAAGTTTTTCCTGTGTGAACGCGTAGAGGATATATGAAGGTCAATTTTTTTTTTTAATGGATTCATATATTTTTTAATGCACTAATTGGTGCATCGCGTCATTCCGTACATAAAAGTACTAGGCCACTTATGGCGACAAATCATTAATTTAGAAGATATTTTAATTTTAGTATTCGGAAATAGTATACCATTTCTGTATCGAACACCAACTTCAGAAAGGTAAGTACTAATACGTGTACATAGTACTAATGCTACCAACCAATACTAAAATTGGGTCATCCTGTATAATAAAAAAGGAATTACGTGATATTCTTCTTTAGTCTTTTTTTTACAGAATAATTTTAGTCTTATTTCTTGAATCCCCTTTTTCATTGTTCCAATTTTGTTGCTTATATGTTACAAAATATAAACTTTTTAGTACACTACGCTCAATTTTGTGAGTAGCTGTACGTATTAAACGCATTTACGATGAAGTCGTATTTGGTAGCAGTTGACCCTGCTTTATAATCGTCCACCATTACAAGGGGGCGTTCAGGCAGACTATCGAGAACGGGTGTGTTAATGATAAAATGATATCGCTGACACAGACGGAATAATTTAATCGACGAAAAAAAGCCGTCTAACGCATCCACAATAATGGTCGATAACGGCAAATCATATCTATCAAAGACGATTTCGTCTTTGAATGAGAATAATAATAATAGGAGGGGTGAACAACTTTTATAAAAATCTAACAAGATTATTGTCGTCAATGAATCAAAAATCGTGAGTTCCGAATCAAATGAACGGTTTCATAGAACTTTCCAAGAGTTCAACCCAAATTTGTTTAGGATCTCTTAATATTGAAATACGTAAATCAGCACTTATATTAGCGCATACTTAAACGGAGGTTAATCTATCATTATGTAACCATATTTGATAGTGTTAAATAATGTGAATGAAAGTTTGAATAATGTATGAGTTTGGAAATTTTTGCATATACATACGTCGAATTAGCAATGCCTTTAAAGTTATGATATGACAACTATAAAAACAAAATAAGAAGACGAACCAGGTTTTTCAAAATAAAAAAAATATTCTCAGTTATAAAACGATTGAATCGTAAATAATTATTCTAATATTCATACGTACAATAAGTTAATAATTTCATGCTATACGCTATAAAATGCTGAATTACGATGAAGTATGTATGACCTGTTAGTCCATTCGAATACACTTTTTTTCTCTCTTAACGTCGCATCAACGACAATGGTACTTTGTACCAATGGTAGTTTTTGTACTATTAATCAGTGTCGACAATATTTAGTTATACTATAGTTGTAAATAATTTTGTTCCTTTGAAGAATTCGAACAACTGACGTATTTTTTGTAGACACAAATTCCAGAGTCTGAGTCTCGTTCTATTTTTTCTTCTTTTCTTTTGTAAAATTACAGCCATCACGGATAAAACATTTCCCGCAGTGTACTATGTCTGAGCCGTGTGACAATTGTAAAAATTCTGAAACTGTTTTCCTTGCGTTAACCGTTATGTAAGAAATTTATTCACGGGGCGTCTGTTTCGACGCGGAGTTTGTATACCACGTACATTTAATTCATTATTTTAATTTATCAGTGTAATTCGCACCAACTAACGTATTCACGCGTTAACTGCATACGGATTAACCAATACAGTGCTTTTTATTCGCACTGAATTACTAAAAATTTGATGAATATACTTTCATCAGACTTTTGTCTTAATAAGAATACTAATAACTTAGATGCGCTACCTAAAAATAATAAAAATGACAATAAGAATTCAAATTATTATTGTAAAGAAAATTATTTAAAAAAATATGTACCTATAAATTAATTTTTTCCCATTTATACTAATCAAATAATACTAGGTTGGTAAGTATTCAATATTGTATGCCTGTAAATCGACTACTGTAAAATTTTCAATAACATTTGTATATTTTTTACATCATTGCATTTCTTACTATTCATTTATATTCTACAGTACCGACATATTAATTGTTTTACTCGAAATCTCATATTTAACACTTTGACTGCCATGTCACACACATATTGGTGACACTTCAATTCAATAATTACTTATTTGATCATGTGTAGCACTAATATACGTATGTATATAAGCAAATTTAATAGCATCAATAGAAAGATTACGAAGTTTACTAATATTATTGATTAAAAAGCCCATTACTTTTGAATATATTCATTCTGTATTAAAACGTAGAAAGTTTGCAATTTTCAGCGAATACAGCGTGGCAGTCAAAGTGTTAAAGGAAATTTTAGCAGCATTTTCCTGCCGTCACGCACTACATATCATTACCAATAGTGATCTCTATTTTTTTTAACCGGTTTTGAAACAAATTACGTTCAGACGAAATTTGTATCTTTGGACCTCACTTGTACTTAAATATGATCAAAAACTCATTTCAGAAATAGTCTTTTATGGCTCGACGGTGAAAAAACAATGCGTTATTTTGTTACATGCATTATAAACAATAATATACATAAATAAACATTCATATTATAGTGGATATTCTTAATACATGTACCATTAAAACCGGTTTTGTAAATATTAAATTAAAATATGAGTATATTAAATGCGTCATAACCATATTTAACAATAATGTAAAAAATAGTTATTATTGAGATATATGATATTATAAATAAAATTCGTAACTGAGCGTGTAAAATATTAGTTTCAAAACAGAAGTTAATGGATAAATTCCAGATTTTTAATCATTAAAAGATTATGTTTCATTTTGCCGAACTGTCTCAAAAATTATATCATAAGGCTTAAAGTTGTATACACGGTAGAACCTCGATTATTCGAACAGCGGTCATCCGAAAGTTGGTCACCCTATGTAAGCTACAAGCTGAAACTGTCATCAGTGACATTTGTACTTAATTTTGTACCACCGTCTATGTTCTAAAATAAAATTATAATATTTACACGAAACATAACTCAAATGTGAGTAATCCTGTTACTAATTTCAATTCGGATAATCAAGGTTCCACTGTACAACCATTTATTAATGTAATTTTCATATCACGCCGCAGTTCAGTTTCATTGAAGCTGCCACTTAAATTTGTAAGCGTACAGACGATTTATCGCATATGAAACAGTGTATTCATGTGAACTGCGGAGGAATGACAAGTTTATGCTTCTGTTCCTTGGAGTTCAGTCCACGCAGTTTTATGAACTGAAAATATTTTTTACACATTATGCGCAAACGATTTTGTATGCGACCGCAAAGTTGACGGGTATAGTGAGAGTAACGCAAGCGATCCATGCGAAGAATCTAGAAGTTAAGACTGTTCTCTCCCTCCCCCTTGCACGTAGACGCGCTCCGAGACAAGGACAAAAAGCCAAGAAGAAAACGAGGAAGACATACCTGGCTGAGAACGGAGCTGCTCAGCTGGGACTTGACAAGAAGGGATTTAAACACCTCTCGTTCCACATTTCCACCCGTGGGAGAGCAAATCTTCTCGTACACTTGTCTGTAGAATGCCGGTATGCAGCCTGGTTTTCCATGTGCCAAACAGCAAAATAAAATGGTATCACTTCGCGAGGAATTACAGAATTTCACTTTTCATCGACAACATTGGGGACAAAACGTATTTATCGTCGAAGCAATGCATCGCATGTTAACATGTAATGGAACTACTGTTCTGTGACTTTGAATGAACTGTACGCACTATTATTAAGAATCGTACGGTATTTTAAATACCAAATGAAGTTTCTCTGGTTTCGAGAGATATTCATTTCTGATTGAGTTTTACTTTTTACAGGAAATGTAAATATTTAAAATCCAGGCTCTACGGAGTATTAACAAACTGACTGATTAAGTACGATTTCCAAAATGTTATTTATGAAATAATAAAGGAAACAGTGAAAACGTGGATGCGATTTTCTTTATATAATTCGCGTGAAAAATCGTGTAAACTGTAAACTTAGAAAGAAACAATTTTGCAAAAATGAGAAGTATAGTGCGAGAAGGCAACACCGTTTCAACAATACTAACAAGTGTGCATATTGCTTTTAAAAAGTAGGTGACCTCGAGAAGGCCTTGTCAAAGGTGCATGGGTACGGTACATGGGTTCATCATTTACCGAACGACAGATCGGTCGACGCCATGTTGAATCACTTGTAGATCATCCGGGATCCTTCGAGATCGTTACCACGCCTTTGCAAATTTACAGTCAGGTCTGCGATGATTTTAAAAGAAATAAGCAACGTGTATTCGCATTACTTATTTGAAGGAAACGTCACTATGACTTCTCGACGAGTCACAAACATCACCAAATCACGAACAACGTACGCCACTGCCGTATGGCGCAAAACTGGCGATTACAGCAATTTCTTCGACTGGCCGCGCTTCTCTCGCCGCGCATGCGCCCTCTCACACGGTTCGCTTCAACTATATAGCAGATAAATCCCGCACGCGGGAAATTCATATCTATGGAGTTTTATACGATGCGGAATTGAAGAGTGTTTGTAGAGAACACTGTAAGTGGCAAAATTGAAAAATTTTGTTTTTTTGTCGAAAAATGTTCTACATGCCAATGGGAATGCTGTAGTATAGAATTATAAGTGTAATGTCCCTTTCTAAATAGTTACCAATAGTGGCAAAAGATGGACTCATCGGTATGTCCAACGTCTCACAGTGGTGAATTCTCCCGAAAAGCTGGCCAAAAGTCAAAACACAAAGTTTTTAATTTGCCAAATCTGATTAGTGTATTTAGTTTATGACCGATCTGTGCATATTTCTTGTTAATTTGAACATTTAAACTGCAGCCCTTTTGAAGATACGTCAGTTCAAAGTAGACGATCGAAATTTAAAGAGCTACTTTGAGATTTATTTTCAGATTATCCAGTCTACCTGTTCAAATAAGTAGTATATATTATGATGTAGTATCATGTTCACTATTTTTGTTTTAAATGCAAACTCTCTGAAAGCTGTTATAGATGAGTATCGCAAACATACACATTTTTTGTTTATTGTTAAGCAAAAAGTTACCGATCAAGCTAGGTCAAGCACTGTTTGTTTCTTTAAATTGAAGCTGAGTGTGCATAATAAGGCACCGTTTCAGTTTTTTGCAACAATTTGCCATTTTGGCAAGTATCATCATTTTTGTGCTCAGCGACACGAGTATAATTTCCGATAAGTTCAGTCTGCACGTCTGCGAGTGTTACTTTTTGCTTTAATGTCTTAAAAAGGCACTAGTTTCAATTAATATACAATTTTAGTGTCAAATTTTTCTTTTCCTATCCGATTTGTGCGTATAAATGTACTGATCGCCTTATTCAACGCACGACGTACTTGTGATCCGGTCGATTCGTCTATCGGCTTTGTGATAATTATATAATTATAATTACACACAATTCTGGCAGATTCTAGAAGTCTGTCGCATAATTTAAAAATGACTGTCGATGTTCCGCAGCATGGTATACGCAACTTTCAATATTTTTAATAATTCTAATTCTAATCAGGGCAACAAATTTATTTATTTATTTCATAAATTAAATATTTAGCGTTAAATAATTACATTTTTATCTTCTTAGAGTTATATTATAATAAAATACTTCAACAATTTGCCTTGGAATTGGAAATATTACATTTGGCCAGCTTTTCGGGGAAATTCGCCACTGTGCGTCGCCTCTGTAGAAAACAATGTAAATGCCAATTAAGCGATAACTAAACAGGATTGGCACTTACAGTGCTTGCAAATTTAAATGAATGGCACATTTTCTCTATAACTAAGAGGTGGCGCATACAGGGTTTTCTACCAATACGAGTTCCTTTTTCATGAATTTGGACTACATTCATGCAAAAAAATAGAAAATTTTGTGATGCGTTTGGGTTATTATACTCTTAGTCACATTTAGCAAGAAAAACAAATCAAATTTCGTATATAATTTAAAGACAGGTAAGTCTTTTCTTTGTCCTGGAAAATTTTATTTCTGGCACTTACAGTGTTTTTTAAAAGTACTCTTCAATTGACCCTGTGCGGTCCGTGTTATTTTCGCAGTTTCGTTTTAGCCGGTTTGCATTAATTCACCCACTTTCGGATAGTATTGAATACTTTGTCTTTATTTTAATATTTCAACAGCTAACTAATACAACATTATTATAATAATGTATTTATATTAAGTATAATATTAATGTATAAAAAATAGTTTATTACCGTTTATAATTCACAGTTTATATTTTTGTCCTCTGTTAGGCATGGTTAAATTTATTTATTAACTTTTCAATAAATTATTTGGAATCAAAAGATTAACGGCATTAATAATTCCATTCGTACACCAAGACGACGTTGAGATCACTGTATGTTCTCGCTCAAACAAAATGTCTGTTTTTCACATATTTCGATAGCTGCATCTTTGCCGCGCATTTTAAACGCAATTGGACTCAGGAATTCCAAAAGTTGACGAAATGCCACCCAAAAATGTGAAAGCGTGCAGATGAGAGCGGAACTGCATGTAAAACTTCAAGCGCTATTTCCCAGGGACTACGTTTTTCAAGACGGTGAACATAAAATCTCGAAAATCGTTGGAACGATTTCAATGAAAATTTAAACAGAGACGCACAAAACCATCCCCTACAATGTGTCGGGACCGGATTTTCAAAGTAAATCCTTAAAAACAAAAGATAAAAAATATTTTTCATGCAAGAAAACGATAGACTTGCATTTTTCAACATAAAAATTGTATTATTTGTATTTTCGAAATTCTGCTTCCAACACATGGTAGAGACTATCTTACAGACTATAAGACCCCTTCGCTTTTTTGTTTTAGATAATTCACATATCCCGAACGATGTTCATCACCAGACGGTGCACCGCGTACACGCCTTTTCGTTTTTACTCAGAATTTTTATATACTTATAGGTATTTAGACTATTCTTTTTTTGTATCAAAGATTATAGAATAACGATCAAAAGGAAAAGAAAGTTCACTTTACCTTTACTTATCACTTCACAATTTGCGTTTGAAAAAAGGCCTGTTTTACGGCTGTCAAGGGTAATCTACCCCCTTATTTAATCTTTATCCGTATCAAATTATAAAACATGCGTAGAACACGGAAATAAACCCCAACAAAGTATATACAATTATTAGCACAGAGCATTTATCAATAGAACAATCAAGTTCAGATATTTTCGTGGAAACCAACGGCAGCGTAGACTTAATTGCTCGGACACAAAGCAATAACAGAGCAATCAGATTAACAGGAGTGTAATTACATGCACTTTCAGTTCAAAAGGAAATTCACACGGGGGTTCGTCCGTATCAGCATAACGCACATAAGCAACAATAAACGAACGTAGCTATTAGCACAATGCACCGATCACGCGCACGAACCGGCAGTCACGTGACCGACGGAACATTCTTATTTCGATATTTCAACTTTAATTTCCAACAACAATCATAATTAGACTGCGGATGTTTATGCGATTTAACAGACCTAAATTTTTGAAAAAGGCAAATTTAAAACCACGAGGAAATAAAAAGTATATTTATTAAATGTTTACAGAACGAAATATAGTTTTGTCAGCGTTTCATTTCTATAACTGCATGAACATGAACAATATTGAACTCTAAAAATGTATAATTGCATAAACATCCGCAGTCTAATCATAATACTACGAGAAATATCCTTGGAATTACTAGCATCGCTTTCAAGTAAGCTAGAATTCCTATGTGGACTGGCTCGAACGAAATGTGGTGTTGACTCAGACTCTACATAAGAGCGAAAAGGGTTAAACGTTTGATGGGGAAGAGTTAAGGGTACTAGGCAGTCGAAAAGTCGATTTTTTTATTGAATTTTTCGAAACTGTTACATTTCCTGAGTAAAATACCGTTTGGTTTATGTCGAAATTCGCAAAATTACGAATTTGGCAGCTGTAAAGGTCAAGCGGCGCATGAACTCGATTTCGTCCGAACGCACGAAGTGCTAGAGGTTTCATATCTCAAACAAAGTGTACTAAATTTATCTGATTATTAAATATTGTGTTATAAACACACTTAAGGTTTTTTACAAGCGTACTAAACATTTTATGCTGCTGGAAATCATTGGACGAGGTATGTATCGATAATCATACTTTAAAATCTTCTCAAACTTGAAATGCGTTTTTCTCCGTTTTTCATTTTCGCTTCGTTTTGCAGCGATAACCCAGAAACGAATGTTCCAATCGACACAATTCAAATTCGAGCATGTTCATAGAATGTGTAGTTTCGGTCTAAACCTAAATTGGAGTTAATAAAAACTCTCATTTTTTATAGAAAAGAAACTAAAGCCTAATTTTTTTAACGAAAAACGCACTTTTCTGAAAAATCGTCATTTTGTAACCGTGATTTTCATAATTTTGCTTCTTTTATAGGTTCGGTGCAGAACCAGAGGTATTCTAAAGAAGAGTTTACAAGCAGGTCGCTGGATTTCGTTTCGTTTTGACAATATCACTGCAAAATAAGAGAAATTATATTAAAAAGGCTAATCGATTATCCATTTGTAGCGCCATCTATAATGCATATTTTTATTAAACAAACATATCTTTTTAAAGTTTATGATGTTAATAAACATTGGTTCAAAGAACAAGTCTCAGATTTAATTACTTTCTTTGTAATTAATTAGAGAAGAAGTGCTTCATTTTAGGTATAAACGACTGCTTAGTACTCTTAAGGGGTTAGAGTACTGTAAAATTTTCGATTTTCTGACAATTTTTTTTCGCTCAAATGTTAGTCTGACGTCTCTGGAATGAATTGCAAAAGGTTTAAAGTATAAATGTAGCTTAGTTTCGGAGCTACAGAGCCGAACGCACACTCTTATGATATAGAAATAATACGTTTCTTTAACTTTGAACGCGATTTTCTCAGAACGACACTTTTCAAAACGGTGTACACGATTTCTCAATTTGTATTCACGCGATGACGACAAAATTTAGCAGACATCTTTGTTCTTACATTTGTTAAGCATTATCTTACGATTTTTGGAAAATTTTTTATTTTGTGGGATTATACACAAATTAGTGACAAATTTTTCGCGAAAATCGACATTTTCTCTTCAACACTCTGGCATTCAGTGGATTTTTAAACAATTACAAAACGGCTACGATAATGATTAGGCATTACAATACAATTAATGGAAAAATTTCGTTTTTTTGTTAGAAATAATCCAAAATTGAGTTAGGAGGTACACCGTTTTACCCTCCGCAAAAAAAGGACCTTCAGCTCGGAGCCGTCTTATGACGTATATATATATCCTTTTTGAACTTGCATAATTGTTTTTAACACTTCATAATATGCCAAAATAAAATGCCAAACCGCAGCTTAATAGGATGTTTCGTTTTTTTATAATTTGCGTCGGAAGATTACCTACTATTTCGGGTCGTCACAGTAGTCTAACCCCTTAAGGAGGCATTCTAGTGTGAAACGTCCTTTTTTACATTTTTTACAGAATTTTTTTACTAAGAAACTATAATACTTTCTGCAGTCAAACTTCCAGGGTATATTTATACATATTTCCGTAACATTAATAATTTTTTTTGTCGAAGAAAAATCAGAATTGGTGGCACTGCATGCCCTCGTACACAATCGCTTTTAAGAAAAGATCGTCTCATGGCGTCCGTGATTCCGGCCGTTCTGCTGATCTCAAATGAAAAAACCAAGAAGATTCATAATTAGGATGAGTGTGGCTAAAGCAGGAACTAAAACGAAAGAAAAAAGTCGATAATTGAAAAAATGGCGGCACTTTGAACGTTGATTATCGATTTTTTCTTCCTTTTTTAACTTTCGTGGGCTTAAAAAAATAGAAAAAATAAAGATTTTGAAATGATTCTACTTCGGGCTATAGCGATACACGTACTGAAGCTGCACACAAAATTTTAAGCCAATTGGTCAAGAAGATTTTGAGATATCATGGACGCCATTTTAAACAACATAGATTTGAGAAAAACATGTTTAAAGTTTTTTATACCGATACTAATGATCCATAGTAATGGCCACTCAAACAGTCATAACTTCGTAAATTTTAGGAATTTTGGCATAGGGATTTGCACACGTATTTTTGAAACACCATTCTTTAAGAAAATGCAAAAATAAGTCGATTTTTTCAAAGGTTCACACTAGAATACCCCCTTAACATGTTGAACGTCACAGTGAAAACGGTATTCCCTCGTCAGACACGATATAATTTACTATTTTTGATACACATAAATTGTGAAGAAAAAAAAAGATTTGAGTACTCTGTCGTGTTCTTCTGTTTCTACATTATTGTTTCAGTATGAAGCTTGCTCAGAATTTTGCGACAATCAATAATTATTTAACACTTTCAGTGCCACGTCACCCATATTTGAGTGACACAAAAATTCAATCATTATTTATTTGATCACGTATAGTAATAATGAATATATTTAATACGGTTTAATTGTAGCAGTACAAAAATGATGGAAGTTATTGATATTATTTATTAAATTGGGTACAATTTATAGTTATATTAATTTTGTATAAAAATTTAGAAAGTTTGTCATTTTCAACTAGTGCAGCGTGGCACTCAAAGTGTTAATTAAATTAAATTTGAGGTGTCGGTCACCGATGACCGCCACGATGTTCAACGTGTTAAACAAAGGTTTGTTTCCTCGAACACGCAAAAATCTTATTGACAGGAATGAACAATTAAAAAACAGTTATATAAAAATGCAATTTTGTATTGTTACTTTACTTTCAATACCATTAAAATCATTCAAGAAATATATATTGTTTTTTTCAAGTCCTCTTTTACAGATTAATCAATTATTCAGAAAATAAAGTCTGACTGTCAACAGATGTCATCAGTCTTCATCGAGCTCTCCTAAAGGAAGTGGTTTTGGCAGAGGTTTATTAAAGTTCCAAACTTCTTTTCTTATTTCCTTAGATTTCTGTTTGTCCATAGATTCGATCAATCGTAACTTGTGCCCTATTTCTTGTTGAATAATAGGACGGTATTCTTTTTCCATTCCGAGACATTCCATGTCGCTTAAAAATTCCATTCTCTCTTGAATTCCCCGTACCACTACAAGAAAAAAATGTACCAGTATTGAATGTTGATATTCAGACTGTGGATGTTTATGCAAATATACACTTTTTTAGAGTGCAATATCTTTTATACTAATACGGTTATAGAAATGAAACTATGACAAAACTATATTTTGTTCTGTATATGTTTAAAAATGTACTTTTTATTTTGTCACGGTTTTATACGAGCGTCTTTCAGATATTTGGGTATGTTAAATTGCATAAACATCCGCACTCTATTGACATTAATTTGAGAAGGCCCGTTTAAAATTATTTCATTCGCTTACAGTCGTCAACAGGATCAACGTTCTCAGATAAATGTGACTCGCGTCTGGACTTATGGAGACTCTTCGGACCATGAGGCGTTTCCGGCATGTCTTGCCCGTATGCCATTATACACGCCAGATGACGTTTTTGTTTTTCTTTGTTGGCTAAATTTTAAATAAAATAACGAAGTTATAAAGTACATTTGTTTAGATCTCTGAGGCTGTCACGGTCTGAGCTGCTATGATTATAGTTGCGAGAGGTTTCCGGGTGCAAGCCGTGTCCTTGCGAAGTTATATTCCGACGTTTCGCCATCATTGTAGCTGGCGTAATAGAACCGCTAAACGCTCACGATTATGTCACTGTAAGTGGCAGGGGAGGCAACAGCTGGTGCTGAGTACCACTGCTGCTGCCACAGGTTTTGTTAAACAATTTTGTTTCTGTATTGAAAACAAACCAGACTTGTACCTTTTATTTAATGCTTCCCGTGGGAAGAAAGGTCTGCTCTATCGCGCGGTGTAGTTATTAGGTGTACAAATTAGTTCGTGGCCCTCACGATTAATCAGCTGTAGCTTTATTTTAAATTGAAACCTCTTCCCCGCTGTATCAGGGTTTTGAAGTTGCTTCCATTAGCAGAACAAAACACCATGTAACTCGATGTTACTAATTACATAAACTTAAAAAACGGGATTGAACACAATGTCGCCCGATAAGCAACACATCAGACACTGCATTCTTTTTGCACTCCAACTGAAAAAAAGTGCTCTTGAAGCTAAGGAAATGATTTGTTCTGCTCTGGGGAAGGAGCTGTGGAGCTTACAGTACATGTAAGAAGCGGTACCAGAGATTTCGAAATGGCAATTTTGATCTTTCCGATCAAGAGCGTCCTGGAAAGCCAAGAAAAGTTGAAGATGAGGAACTGGATCAATTATTGCAAGGAAATCCTTGTCAAACAAAAATGGAGCTTGCCGGACAACTTGGAGTCAAATTCTGAGCGTTACCAACAGCAGTTGATGCGTTTGAGTGACGAAATCGAGAGGAAAAGTCCGAATACCGGCAGTGAAATTAGGCAAGTGATACTATTGAACGATAACGCTCAACCACACGCGGCAAAAGCAACTAAGGATGTAATATGTTCCTTGGGCTGGGAAATTCTCCCTCACGCGGCTTATTCGCCAGACTTAGCCTCTTCAGATTACGACCTGTTTCGTTCGCTTCGGCATCACCTGGCCGATTCGGAATTCAAAACATTTGAAGATGTCAATAATAGCATTGCCGATTTTATTCGCCCAAAACCGCCATCTTTTTTTCGAGAGGGGATTCGCCAACTGCCCCAGAAACGGTGTAAATGTATAGAAAGTGATGAGAATTATTTTCAAAACTAAAGTGTATTTTGGTTCTTTGTAAATAAATAACAAATATACGAAAAAAAGGCCACGAATTAATTCGTACACCTAATAGATGTCCTTCTGCACTCTTAGTTAAAGGGTAAGCGAAAAAGCAGGGTATGTCCATTTTTATTCTGCATAGTTGAACTTGAAAGAAAAATTAATATAATGTAAACAGTTATATTTTCGCTCATTTTTTGTTCTGTCGCCTAATGAAAGTATAACTTCATGTCATGAACAATACAGTTACATTCATTGGACCTTGTTTCTTTACTGATGCACGAAAGTATTCATAATTGATTTTCTCAATGAAGCTGTTTTGTGACATTCCTTGTTTTTTCCTTTACCCTTCAGTTTTTGAAATAAATTGAAAAATACCCGCAAAAAGTGGTGCCTTTCAGGTGTTCTTTTCACTTCGATCACTGTTTAACCCGTTCGTTACAACAGCGTCCGGCCGAAAAACGACAACACGGTACGTTCATACAGGCCAAATATTTTTCCAGTAGAGGAAAGTATCCCATTATCGCATAGGTTCCGAATATGGCACATTGGACTTCTACCAAAACTATAATACCTATAGAAGGAAACCATAAAGTAATTGCATCTTCCAGTAGATTTCTATCTAAAAAGCAAACAACAATGCTTCCTTTGAACACCGAATGGCCTTTTGTCTCAATAGTAAATTTACATATTTTTCAAGTTTTGTGCACCTGCTACCGCAAATCGTTTTTTGCCCAGAACTAGGTATAAACATTGGATTTTACCATATCATCCGCAATCTAAAAGGCCTAGATAATTGTTTGTGCAAATGGTATTTTAATTTCTCAATGTTAAAACTACGAGTACAAAGTTCCCAAATACCGCATACCAACCGTACCCTAATTTCGTACCGTGCGATGTTGGGCATGCCCTTAGACTAATTCGGTGAACTATTTTTCCTTGTAGCAACAGGAATGAAATGAAGATGATAGTTCTACTAGCAACAGTAGCGATGAAAATTTTAAACTAGACGATGATTGCAATATGTATTATGACGACGATAACGACGCAGAATGCATGTTTTGCGTAGGTGCTCTTTTAGAAGGCCAAATGAACGAAAAGTGGATCAGGTGTACTGTATGCTGTAAGTGGAGACACGAAGTATGTGCTAATTCTGGTAAAACGAAGGTCTATGTTTCTGATTTTCATTTGGTAGAATAATTTAGAAGAATAATATTAAGTGACCTAATATCGACTACCGTACATACGTATTCCTTAATATCACATAGGCGATATTAGGCATCAGTTGCTGTACTTACCGAAAAGAACAAAAATTATAACATAAGAATTTTTCTACTTTTATGTAACACTACTGTTTTGTGTATAAGCACAATATCAGTAAGCATATTTCCGTGTAACTTCAAATAATAGAAGAATATCGAACCCAATTTTCCAGTAAACTACAAGATATCATATAAAAGTGTACGATAATGGAGTCCTTCTTCTACAAAGAACAAAATGCAATTTACTCAAAATTTAATTTAAAAATACCAAAATGGTAAATCAGGTGATCAGGCAATTCTTTTTCTTTGAACGACTGTAGTACCTATAGGTCATTTCGCGAAGGGCATCTATAGTTGCTCTTAGCATCCACAGAACGTCACGCGGCGGGTAACTATAGTCGCCCGTAGTATCGAACGGGTTAACACGTTCTCTGCCACGTGTACCGTTTTCGGTACACGCATTAATTTTAACACGTTCCCTGCCACAGCAGAAAATTGCGTGACTAGACAGACACGCGAAAATGGTTATTTATTAATACATGTGGTTGATTGTACAAATATTTATCTACTTGATATTACAGTTTTATTTCTACTATCATTTTAACGTGAATATTACTCACAATTTCATAAGAGTTGGTAGTTATGTGATCAAATTAAAATTTATGCATGTACCGAAAACGGTACACGTGGCAGGGAACGTGTTAATTTGATCACATAACTATCAGCCCTTTTGAAATTTTGAGTAACATTCACGTTAAAATGATATTGGACATTTAAACTGTAATGTCAAATATATAAATGTTTGCACATACAGTCAACCACAGGTATTAACACGTTGACTACCACAGTAGAAACTCCCATACCTGGCCAGACACGCTATAATATGCCAATAAAATATCTAAAGTCTCATTAACACGTTCGCTACCATAGTTGATTCAAAGCAAATCGTCCACCATAAATCACGCTTTATTTGTATCAATTATCTCTGTCACACATGTGTGACGTCGTGTTCTCAAAACAGAATCGATGCGTCACACATTTGTGACGCTGTACCGAACGTGTTAATAATTAGCCATTTCCGCATGTCTGTCTAGTTACGGAATTTTCTACTCTGGCAGAGAACATGTTAAACATGTTTCAGTCTTTATAATGTTATAATAAGTTATATCATTTTATTCGGAAGAATCCATAGAATCATTTTGCACAAAAAGTCACTGAACAACTATTACCGGTGCAGCATAAAACATCTTTGAAGTTGAAAATTTGCATTTTTTTTTTCAAAAACTGAGACCGACGGAAACAAACGGTTCGCAAATTCGTGTTCAACGCACGAAAATCTGTAAGAAACGCCTATTCAATGCTTCCTTACTGCGTTTTCAGACCTCTGATGAAGCTACACAGCCGCAATGCTGACGAAACGTTGGATCAAAACTCCGCAAAGACACGGCTTACACCTGGAAACTTCTCGCAACTACTATTTTTTACTCTGCACGTGTAGCGTGTTTTCTACTTGTTTAAAAATTCTGTTATACTGAGATCATAAATAGATGTACATTATTTTTATGTTTTACTGAATGTAAATGAATGTAAAGAAACCTTTTTTTATGAATACAGATACGGAAGTATGGATAATCGTCATATGATTACTGTAAATATTAGGTACATAGTAGCAGAGTTACCCAGCATTGCTCGGGCGTTTCAGACTAATTGTAAGTAGAACACTTGCGGATATTTGAAAATCAACAATAACAGTGAGATTAATTCATAGCGATAAGTATGTAATTCAAAACTCAATTCAGTTGGTGGTTAGATAAATTCCTTTTGATCTTTTATTGTAACATTACTATCTTCGTATAATATTTTAAAATTGATATTTTTGATAACTCGGATTATCCGGTGTGTATCATAATTAATAGCGTATCACAGACTATAAATTCCTTAAAAATGTTGAAAAAAAGAAATAATGGGAATAATAATATAATTATTAGTTTATTTTCAATTAGAATAAAATAGAACGCAATTACTTAACACGTTGATTACTAATTAATTAATTACTTAACACGTTAATTACTAATTTTGTTTTACTTTCCATTTAGACAGGGCGTAAATACAGAAAATGCGTCTGTAAAATGAATTTAAAAAAATTTGGTAGAAAAATAACTAGAAATTATACCAAGAAAGTCGTAACTTTTTATAAGACTTGTAAAGGAAAACCTTATTTCTGTTTAAAATGTTTCAATAAAATCCATTAAAGTGTGTAAACATATTTTTTAATATTATATCAATCATAAAGTATTATTTTTTAAATTTGATACTGTTGGCCCCTAGGGACCTCCACGACGTTTAACGTGATAATTGTATTTCAACCCCCTTTGACTGTGAATGGCGTATATACATATACGCTTGACAAAGTCGTTCACCGCGTGCTGTCGACGCCCATGGGCGTTCAGTGCAATGGTTCACTATATACTACTGCAGCAGGGCCGCACGCAGCGTTCGCCTTGTTTCCAAGCAGCCCGCAGTCAAAGGGTTAAAAACTTAAAAAAAATGTATAAGACAAATAAGAACAGAAAACAGCAACATTCATATTGAAAATTTTCGTCCAATTCACTACGTCTTGGTTTGATTGAAACACAGAAAAATAAAAGCCTATTTATTATGTAAGATTAAGGAAAGAATGCTACAGAAAAAAGACAAACACAAAGAACAGCCAAAGACACGCGATACACACACGCAATCACGATCGAGTAGCTAATGCGATACTATCGAAAAATGCGACGTGACAAAACGAACACCGACACAAAGAAACAAAATGCGATCTGCATAATAGTCGGTAATGCAGCAGACCGCGCATCACGCACGCGCGACTTTCAAAATAAAAATTCAAAATAGCAGTAGTCGCAAATACATTTTTCCAATAATTCAAATTAACCCTTTGAACTCCTTTGTCGAGTGTGACTCGACATCGATTATATTCACAAGTACAGTAGAGCGTCAGTTATCCGAACCTCGATTATCTGAACCAGTGTTGCATCGTCGCTATCCCAACCAGTTCGAAGAAATGGTTCAAAAAATAAAAAAAATAAAAGGTTACTTTAAAAAATAAACCTTAGCATTAACCGTATGTAATTACTATGTATTGTACATACATATTTGTTTTTTTATTCATGTAAAAGGATATATCTACATAGGTATGTAATAAATGTATATTGTTACTTCAAAGCATTTCTTCAAAAATGAATTAATATTTTGCGTAATATATACTATATTTTAAATTACAGCAGTAGTACTGTTGTATTTAATAAGTAAATTTAGGTTTAATTCCTATAGTTATAAACTGGGGAAGTACATGCATGTTTCATTATCCGAACCATTCAATTTTCCGAACCACCTCGGACCCAATTGGTTCGGATAATTGACGCTTTACTATACTCATGTGTCAAGTCACGCTCGACATTTTTAAATTGCCGGTTTAAATATGTATTATATTTCGCAATATTTTTTTACCACAAATATCAGAATCAGCAAAGTTCCAATGCTATTTTCAACATAATTAGTAAAAGAAATTGTTTAACCCGGAGCTGGTGAGGTGGGAAAATGTAACAAAAGTGGTAAGGTGGGGTCCCGCAGGCCCACCCAAATAATGTAGTGTATTATAAAAATCCATATCTTTTAATCAATATTAGGTTACGTATTGTTTAAGTGTCCTGTAATTTTACAGAATAAAAACGCAGATCCACAAAATTAATTAATTAATTATCCACGACACACTGCCACGCGTTGTTAAAAAGTTATAAACAATTTAAAATCATTGGAGTCTGTGACACCCCACCTTACTAATGCCGGGTTAAATTGGTTCCTATCAACCAACTGTCTTTTGCAGTACATTTCAAATAAAACACTTAAAATAATAGGGAGTTATTGAAAAGAAAATTAAAAAAAAATGATGAGTTCAAAGGTTAATCCAAAAAAATATTTTTAACAGAACACCTCCGACGTCATTGCCTGCTCGCACGTGAATGCGTAAATGTTTTCACAGCAGAGGCAATTTGCCCCCACCAGAGTGTAACATGCGAACCGAGCGACCCCACAGCGCCATAATGCCGACGTACAGATAATTCTACTCGATGATCTACTTTTTTTCTAATGATAATGAGGTGGCGCAATGACACATAGCCTGTGACACTCCAGAGATTATAAGGAAGTCAACGGTGAAAGTTCCAACAAAATAGCTTCAATGGTTTTTGAGATCATCGAATAGGAACAATTAACACGTTGACTGCCGTGGGGGTCACCGGTGACCGTCACCTCAAATTTTCTTTCATCAAATAACTAATAATTCTTATAAAATTTTGGGGTAATATTAATATTATAATAATAGTATAAGCTGATACCTATGCGTTCTAAAAGTAAAATATTCATTTCCTTCATGATTTATGATTCAATTAGGACATTATACCGTGTCTGACTAGCTACAGTAGTTTCCACTGTGGCATTCAACGTGTTAAATTCACAAACTCTTTCTCTTTATAATAGTATAAGATAATATACAGTGTGTTAAAAAAGGGGTCCGACAACGGCTTACAGTACTCAGAGAGAGGAGTAAAAAATGTCTAATCAACATAGGTCCTAAAAGCAATCCTTTCGGTGTAACATCAGTTTTCTTATTTATTAGCATTCGATATCATGAGTGAGTCTCTTCGCAACACATTGAATTTACACACTTCATAAACACAATTGTAGTACAAATCTTCATGATTGAATCGATGAGTTGAAGAACAGTACAAGTCCAAAATTAGCCATTTTCAAATAATCTCAAAACTAAATGTCAAATGCATACAACTATATCTTGGGACCAAAAACAGTGCAAAAAAGTACCTTAACTCATATTTTAGTAGTATGTAGTCCCTTCAGTTTAATGAGTGTAAAAACAGTATCTGTCCTAGAATTGTACTGTTTCAACAATCTGTTTAACAATCACTCTTCATGAAATAATTTCTACTTCAATAACGTTTAAAGGAAGTAAATAAATGTTCTTTTTAGTACTGTGTTATTTTTTAAATTTCTTGACTAAACAGTGACTTTGGTTGAAAAACAGTACAAGTCCAATGGTTTTATTTTAATTATTGAAAATTAATGACCAAAGTTTAACTATAGTTAGACATGTATAGACGTTTATCTGGGTTAGCATAACCGTGTTTAAATTGGGACAGCACTATAAAATTAGTGGCTTTGATGATACACGAAAACTGATGCTATTTTTTCAAATATCTCAAAATGTGGTTTTTGGGCTTGTACTGTGATTCAATTCATCGATTCAGTTATAGATGTTCGATCAGTCTTCCTTCCATTGCTACACAAGCCTCATATCTGCGGATCATAGATCGACGTACATTTTCAAACATCCCTTCCGTGCCACGTATTGTACGACACGCATTTTCTATTCGTTGTCGTAAGTCAGCACATTATTTATCGGCGATGAGTAGACCAAAGTCTTTAAGTGTCACCACAAAAAAAAAATCCAAAAAGAAACGCATATGTTTTCGTGCTTGACTGAATCGGCGATAACGCTATTTCGCTTCCATCGACTATACGTTCATTGTGTTGTGAAGAGACTCAGTTATGATATCGGACGCTAATAAATAAAACTTGATTTTACATCGAAAGGACTGCTTTTACCACCTATGTTGATTGGACATTTTTTTACTCCTGACGGTGAGTACTACAAACACTTTAACACTTTGAGTGGCACGCTCCATTAGCTGAAAATGGCAGACTTCCTCAATTTTTATACAAAATAAATGTAACCATGAATTCTACCTTTTTCAGTTAATAATATCTGTAACATCCATCATTTTTTTACTGCTCCTATTAGAGCTGATTAGGTATATTTTTAACACGTTGAGCGCCACAGTGAAAACGGCCATGCCTAATCAGACACGATATAATTTTCTATTTTTTATATAAATCGTAAAGAAAGAAATATTTGAGTACTCAGTCGTGTTCTTCTATTTCTACATTATTGTTTCAGTATGAAGTTTCCTCCGAATTTTGCGACAATCAATAATTATTTAATTAAATTAAGGTCTCGGTCACCGATGACCGCCATGGCGTATTAATACTTTACATGATCGAGTAAATAATGTTTGAATCTATCCGTCACCTAGATATGGATGATACGGCATTCAAAGTATTAACTGTCGGACCCTTTTTTAACACCCTGTATAAGATTGTCGCAATAAATGAAATGCAATCTTACGTAAAGGAGACAACCTCCTATATTGTTGTCTTTCATATGCGCCGCTTTGAATAATCGAAGCCTGTGTTCTTTTTTTCCAACCGGTGGGCATCATGACCTATAAAAGTTATTTATTCTAAAAATACGACAAATTATTAACATTTTATCGTAATTATTTTACGCATATACCTGGTACTCTGAATCATGCTTATCTATTTTCCCTTTTAGTTTTTCCGTGGGAATCGGCAAAGATTCACCTTTGTCAATCGCTTTTTGAATACATTTCCTTTGCATCATACTCACTTTAGATTCTTCCATCAGAACTGCAACGATAAATTGATGACACAGTGAATTAAAAAGTGAAACATCTGCAAACAGAATGCCGTCTGATAGGGGAGAGTGGGGGAATGGCGGTCACTCAAGAAAAACTGCTTGAAAACAACAAGCCTGTATTGTCAGTTTTAACTATATTTTTGTTTCAATAGACAGTAAACTGTGTTTCTTCCTTCATAAAAAAATATGAACGGGGATTCCCTCACCCTTGGGTTAATTGCGGTCAGTTTTCCCTCATAGTTTTTAAATAGGAGAAACAAAATTATATTTTTATTGTTATAATAACGGAATTTTCATTTTTTACAACATTTTAGTAACATTAGCATGAAAGAAGGACCTAAGGTACATAATTGAGTAAACTTTTTATTGTATTATTTTTGAAGAAAATAAACAGGCAGTTATAAGAGTTGCATCTTTCACGTATGTAATCTTCAGCAGAATCTGCTCTACTGTATAATGCATGAAACAAAAAGAAACCGGTGATCGAAAAAAAAACCACCATGATCCCCCATTTCTTATGGCCGGGTTATCCGACAAGCACATTGCACGAATGACTTCAACTGTATCGAAACTATTCTATTAACTAGAGACCATCGTTTTGAACGTGTATTAAAGATACACGTGTACACGTTTCATTAATACAGGATGATTCTGCTAAGTGCGCCACCTAAATTGCTTGTGAACGGTTTGTTATAGGAAAAAATGTTTCAAACAAAAGTTGTATAGTATCGAAACGGCTATACGATGTAATAATTAGTTTGTTGCTATTTCCTTTTTTTAATGAGATATGAAGGTCACCTTGAGTTTTTTTATTGTAACGGGTACAATTTGACCCTGCCATTAGAAAGGGTGTTGAATGCTGAGTAAAAGTTTATAAGGGTGTATGGGTCTAAAAACTAATAATTACTGAAATATTCTTGAGTGAATGATGATAAACTTTCGTAAGTGTAAAATCCGTACAGCACTTCCCACTTAATTCATGTAGCAGTAACTTTGAGCTGAATATCTAACGATTGTCGCAGAAATTAAGATACGCTTCCAATGATACAATGTAAACAATTAGGCAAGGTCAATGTCGTCAATGGTGTTCACGAGCGACGAAAAAAAAAATATCTCAGTAACTATTTATTTTTGGACCCATACACCTTACCAGTTTTTTACTCAGAATCCAACACTCTTTCTAACTGCAAAGTCAAACTTTACCCATTGCGATGAAAAAACTCAAGGTGACCTTCGTATGTCGGTAAAAAAACGAAATAGCAACAAACTAATTATTACACCGTATAGCCCTTTCGATACCATACAACTTTTGTTTGGAACATTTTTTTCATATAACAAACACTTCACAAGCAATTTAGGTGGCACACTTAGCAGAATCACCCTGTATATCTGTGTTTTGGTCCGTGTAGTTTTTAATACACGGGTACACGGATACTGAAATACACGGGTAGACGAGCATTAAAATATACGGGTTCACCTGTATTGGCATACAGGTAACCCCCGTATAACACGGTTGTTAGGTTCCTAAAAAATGCCGTGTTATGCCAACCCGTGTTATAGGAAACAAAGAACTAGTACAAAAAGGGGGTTAGGTTCCAAAAATTAAAAAAACATATTTTTATAATTAAGAGAGAAATATCTTTATTAAAGCAATTTTCACCAAAAGTATAACATATTAATATATATTAAATAATGTTTTCTTCGTCATCACTACTACCATTAACCGAGGGCGTTTTCTTTTTCACAAGATATCTTTATCCTCTGAACTTTCTTCAGCATTATCTTGACTTCTATTCTGTACTTTTTGTAAAAAATCTGTTGTTTTTTATTGCTTGCTTTTAGCTGAGAGATCTTTATAAATTTCGTTACATGGTGCTTTTAAAAGCTCTTATTACGTTCCATATTGTTCGGGGCCTTCCCTAATTTCGAATGAGATATTTTTTGCTCTTAAAAGCTCTTATTACGCTCCGTGTTATTCGGCGATTTCTCTAATTCTCAAACCGTGTTAGAGCGGACCCGTGTTCTAGGATACCGTGTTATACGACGGTTTTCCCCAATTCTCGAACCGTGTTATATGTAGAAGTGCCGTGTTATACGGAGGTTACCTGTATTTATATTTTATTCCGAAATTATGTTGGTTTTTATTGTTACCTGCAACCTAGAAAATCATATATTTGTTTCGCAAATGACTTGCGTAAATATACTTCAATATTCGGGTATTTTGTTATACACTAATAATCACACGAAATAAAATATAAATACGTCAATATATATATACGTATATTTTAATACACGTGTACCCGTGTATTTTAGTACCTGTGTACCCGTGTATTAAATCTACACGGACTAAAACACGAATATATTAATATGTATTTAGATACACGTGAAATAGAGAACTCTACTATTAACACGTCGATCGCCCAGCATAAATCGAGTATGTTTCCAGCGGGGTTCGACTCGGGTCATCGCATAAACTGCAGACAATGATTTAATAGTAAGAGAAAACTCTGACTGAAGAACAATTAGACGCATGTGCGTTTTATGCTATAAAAAGTAGGCAAACTTAAGGCAGTCAAACAGTCAGAAAAAATGTCCAAAAAACCTAGAACTCATTGTCCTACCTGCCTGGAAACGCCCAGCTTTGCTTAAATTGTTTCCAAAAATACCATACAAGACTACTGTAACATTATATCGTTTTTTTATGTATAAATTAGTTATAAGCCCTTGTATATAATTTAGTGTGCTGCTGGTATTAAATACTCCAGCAAATTGTTTTTGAAGTCCTGCTAATTACATGAATAAAACTGTCACCCACATTTGTGTGACGGGGCCTCAGCGGAAACTTATCCGTTACCCATGTGCAGGTGACCTGTTAAAATACAACAAATAGTGTCAGATCTAGAAGGTAAAACTTCGGGTTTTAGAAGGCACCGTTCTAAGTCAAAGTAACACTTACAGCTTTGCATTTTGTTGAAGAAATTATAACGTAAACTGTAAAAACATTCACTCGTGTGCATTGACTAAACGCTTCAGCTTACAATGGTTAATTGTTCTACACTCGTTCACTTGATTGAAAGTTGAGTATAATAACAAGCAAGGTGGTTTAAAATAAAGCAGTGTTCTTAATTTCTGGATGACCGGCATTCTCGTACCCTTCCCTAAGTGAATAATCTCACTATGTAGTCTCAGTAATGAATTATTGAAAATTTATAACGTAATCACTTACGTTTTATTAGATTCTTTGTCTCCTCACTGTATTTTGCTCTTGGTGGATGATGAAATGCACCCACCCCCTTCTCAACTGTCTGACACTTTCGATTCATTTCTTCTTTGTACAAATACGAAATTTGATGTCGTTAATGCCTGACCGTGGTTCGATGTTAAGTATACGAACTGTCATTATTCGTAGCATAGTAAAGAAACAATCGCGCATGTTAATCGTAGCGACACAGATCAGCACGCATTGCGTTTCTATGACTACTTAAAAAATGATTCATCCATATCGAACTAACTTTCGAACTGCGACACGATGTTTCACACGACCTTCCGTTTCGGTGTAATGAAGAATAAATTATCAGAACTTTGCTTACTCCTTAAATTAAAGAGGTTCATTAATGCTTCGAAGGGATTCAATATGAATATGTTAACCACATTAATTTGTTCATGAATAGTGTTTTTTTATATTATATGCTACTGTACAAATACAAGGTCTCAAAATAATAATCATTTATTTGAATTACACAGTTATTCTGCAGTTTGAATTACATTGTTATTCTACAGACTAATTATTTTTAATGTTCTTAAATAATAGATACGTATTTAAAAACAATCAATCGCTTTAATACCTAGATAAGAGCTACTGCTGATTTGGGTTGCAAGATATGTGGTACGTTAAAAAAATTAATAAATGAATTGATATAAACAGACTTTAAAGAATTATTTAATAAATAATAGTAATATCATGATTCGTACATCTAATGCTCAGAAACTGTTTCATTGCATTTCATTCATACCACTTTCCAAATTTACATTCTTGCTATACATGCGAATTGAAAAATAATATTTCGAATATTATTTTGATTTTACTTTGTAATACAATACATAGATAGGCACATTACTATGTATTAAATACAACAAATAGATGTGTTGATATTTACATATTTTAATATTTTGCGAAAATAACTGTTAACAGTTTATCAGAAAATTTGATAATTAAAAGATAATCTTAAAATTGAAGGATTATTACTAAAGCTACAAATATTGCGCATAATTTGTAAATGTTTTAATACCGAAATTCAAACTCAACATAGACAATTTATAGGATAAAATAAATTTCTCAAGTAGAATGTTTTCATCACTGAAAATAAACTACATTGAAAACTGATAAAAATCAGAAATCTTAAATTCGCGTCACCCTTAATATTTATTGAAAAATAATATAATCGGTTCAAATGATCTAAGTACTTTTATTAATGGACGTGCAGATTATTCTAGTTTAATTAATTGTAATTTTGTGGAATAATTTTTATCAAAACGAAATCTCAGAATAAATTAATGGGATAAGCATCACAAGTAGCATTAATCATACTTTAATAACTAATATCTACGTTTGAATTGACTTCCTCTTAAATTAAAATAAGAGCACCTCATTAGAAAAATATACAGTAGAAATATCGGATTACGTTAAATAAATGTCTTAGTATATTTAATATTACACGTCAAAATAAAATATAAGTGTATACTAACATAAATACAATTGTTTGTTTAATAATATTAATAATACAATTTTGAATCTCATACTTAAAAATATATTTTCAAAAGCATATTTTGCGACTCTTGTAATAAACAAAACGTTAACAGTGTTAGCAATTTACAATACAATTTGTTAAACATAATAATTAAATACTAAAGTAAAGTATCAATAGAAAGTTTTAACAAGGGAATCTCGCGAACCCAAAATCTATTATATGAAAATAACGCTGTAGGTGTATTATCTCTGTCGAATCGACTTTAAAAGGGGTGAAATTAACCTTTAATATACAGGGTGTCCCACCTAACTCTGCCACCCTTAATTCTTTTGTTATTTGTAAGGATACAAAAAAATGCTTCCAGAGAAAGTTATTGTACTCCAGGGGGGAAAGTAGATTATGGGGATGAAGGTCATCAAAAGGTCATATATTTCAAGATTTTACAAATAGTAACATTTTTTTATACAGAATGACCACTTTTTTAGTTTACCATGCGAAAGATGGTATCGAAACGCATTTAATCATGTATCACAGCATGACCTTGACATGACCTTTAGCTGAAAATTCACCGATTAAATGATCGAAGTAGAAGCTCACGAAGAATGAATTGTAATAAAAGAATAACCATCCTAATCACATGATTCATTACTATTTTAGACTGCGCTCAAAATCTTCTCCACCAAACTGAATACACTTATTTAAACGTAAAACAAATGCGTGTATACTATATACCGTACCCGAAGAAATGCTTGCACACGCATTGGAAATACGACCTTTCGTGATTTCAGCTGTTTTCGAAACGTGTCTATACAGTAATTTTTATCACGCCCCACAGAAACCATATTGTCGGTTGTACAATAAGAAATTATTTATACACGTTAAAATAATAATAAATCATGTACTTAATGTGGTTATTTTCTTACGACAATTCATTCTCCGTGAGCTTCCATCTCAATCATTCACTTGGAAATTTTCAGCTCAAGGTCATTTCAAGGTCATGTTGTGATGCATGGTTGAATGTGTTTTAATACCACCTTTCTCATGGTAAACAAAAAAAGGGGTCATTCCATTTAAAAAAATTTTACTATTGGCAAAATCTCGAAAAATATGACCCTGTGATAACCTTCACCTCTATAGGCTAATTTCCCCTCTGGAGTACAATAACTTCGTCTCGAAGCATTTTTTTTGTAACTTTACAAAGAACAAAATAATTGAGGGTGGCAGAGTTAGGTGGGAACATCCTGTGTAATATGAAAATCTATATTTGCATGAACTTATAAACTAAAAAATTGATATTCATTTGAAGTTACGAATCACTCAGTACATAAAATATGCACATTTTCATTATGCAAGAAAATATAAGTATGTACTTTTTAACACGTTCATGTAATTTAAGCATGTGAGTAAGCACTGTAAGTGATGTACAATAGAACCTCGATTATCCGACCTCTGATCATCCTAAAACCGCTCATCTTATATCAACCACAAGTTAAAATTATCATTAGTGATATTGCGCACTTAATTTCCTACAACTATGTATTTTACATTGTAACATAAAATTAAAATTCATATGCGAAATGTAGTTAGAATGCGAGCCATCTGATTATTAATTACAGATCGGATAATCGAGGTCCTACCGTGTACTCAAATCACACATATACTAGATAGGTACTACATGATCCACATTTTTCTGTTGTAAAGAAAACAAAATGTTAAATTTCCGTATGCGTCATTTTGTAACCTTATGATACCGTTCAACTTTTATTACAATTATTTTCAGTATCTGTTATAGTAAGAGATCTATGCAAATCTATAGCTTCGTTTATTATACACTAAACCTGGTGCGGACTTCGGGTCTTTTTGACCCAACGCGTCTTCACTGATTTAAAAAACTTCCGTAATGATGGCATTATAATATACGCGAGTGGTTATTTCTGTTTCCCTAAACCTTTCATTATACGGGGTGTCTCAGCTAAAGGAGGCCACCTAAATATCTCCTTTGTTTTTCATGACATGAAAAATGTTCATGGCAAAATTTGAATGGCTTCATTGAAAGAATACCCTGAAAAACAAATATTTTTGTCGTCATTTTTTCTGTTTTTTCAAGGTCATTGGTGTTTTTATCTGGGAAATGTATATTTTTTTCTATTGCATCTTGTAGCGGCTGAAAAAATACATTCAAGTACGCCTGAATCATGACCTTCGCATGACCTTGAAAACCAATAATATGATCAAATTGTTGCGATGGTATGCGAACTTACTGGACAGTGAATGCTTGGTGCGGAATTTTAAATAACAAAATAATTGGACTGTATTACATTAACGGAACATTGAATGGACAAAAATTCGCGACATTTTTACCTAGTTACCTGAACGAATTGATAGAAGAAGTACCATTAAGTGTATGCGATGCTATGTGGTATCAGCATGATGGCTGCCCCGCTCACTATTCGCGAGTAGCCGTGCCAGTATTAAACTGAAAAGTCCCAAACCGTTGGATTGGGCGTAATGGGCCCATAGCTTGGCCAGTACCCTCACCAGATCTGACCCCTCTTGACTTTTTTCTTTGGGAAAAACTAAAGGAAGAAGTTTATAAACATCGACCTCCTACTCCAGAAGACATGATGAACCGCATAATTATTGCTTGTGCTGCTATTCCACCGAAAACAATAGAAACAGCAGCACAATCTGTACTTACTCGTGTCAGAAAGTGTATCGCCGCCGACGGACATCACTTTGAACATTTATAGCATCAGCAGTAAGTTCACATACCATCGCAACAATTTCATCACATTATTGGTTTTCAAGGTCATTTGAAGGTCATGCTTCAGGCATACTCAAATGTATTTTTTCATCCGCTACAAGATGCAATAGAACAAAATATACGTTTCCCAGATAAAAAAACACCAATGACCTTGAAAGAACACAGAAAAAATGATCTGACGAAAAAAATTTGTTTTTCAAGGTATTCTTTCATTGAAGCCATTCAAATTGTGCCATGAACATTTTTCATGTCATGAAAAACAAGAGAGATATTTAGGTGGCCTCCTTTGGCTGAGACACCCTGTATTATAAAGTTTAAAATATGAGTTCCATACATTCAGGGCATTGATATAGTTTCCATACATTCAACGCACTAGTGTTATTGATTGATTCCATTCTTATCAAACAAGATTGAGCTCGAATAAAATAAACCGCCATTCATGTCTCAAAGAACTCATCATGCCCATAAGGTTTAATCAAAATCGGCGATTTTAGGTTCACAAGGTTCACTTATAAGTGTCATGTACAGTTTCCAAGGGTTTGCGCACTAAAGGTAGTGGTAGCAACCGCTCAGTCGCGCATGAGCCTGATGGTCGCAATCGAAAGTAATGACAATATTAACGTATTATAATCGAATAGAATGTAACACGTTTAATGAAACTACAAATCATTTATTCCTCGAGAACAAATAAATGAAATACGTACCAAAAATGCTGATGTTACTTATCAAGTAGAAAATATGAAAATTTCAAATAATTTTGAGTATAACGTTGAATTTCCAATAACAGTCGCCCAACTTTCGTTTAAAAGAGTAGAACATTTCTAATTTTACGTCATTATCAATCAATGATCAATCGGGGGCTGATGTACCTAGAAGGATGCGGTAGTGAATTGCTCTGATGCGCATGTCGTACTCGGAGTCCACTGCTAGGGTTCACGTTCGTACTTTCTGGACGAAGTAAACTCGCGTTTTACACATCGAAGACACACGGTTCCGCAAGCAGAAATCGAGCATCCCCCGAATTTCGTTCCACTTTCGATAAGAGAGCATTCAGCAAGGATAACGTCCTCGTCCTGCTCTTTGAACTTCGTGTGATATATTCTGCTGGACAATCGGATCTTTCGCTTTCGACCAACGAGAGACAGTGAAAGTTATTGATTCTTATTGTGAACTACGTTTCAGTAATAATTCGTGCTCCATTTTTCAAGGCGAGTGGCGGCACGCACTGCTTTTTTTTCTTTCCGACAGTGACGAGGATCCAGGTAAAAAGCACCCAATGCTGACACAAAAGTGCAGTCTCGATGAGTGACACTTTTCTCTAGCGTTGTTGTCATCAGTTTTTTGAATAATACATCGTAGAGACTCCCTGCTCGGTCATGATCTACTTTATTTTATTATGTACTCATTTCTAGAACACAATGTTGCGAGCCTTACATTAATTGATTACAAATTTTATGATAGTTGTAACTTATTACGGACATTTTAAAAGACGATCTCTGTTTTTTAGAAGCTTGCACACGAATTTTAATATTGAAAGAACAAGATGAAAGTGGGACTACTAAAAAACTTCTTGCATTATTTCAACCTAAAGCAAGGCACAGTGTTGATAGCTGTGTTTCAACTGGTAAATATTGTCATCGACGAACTGCAAGAAAAATGTAAAAATTGTAAGATAATTTAAAAACAAAATAAATTCTTACAGTTTACTTCTGGATTCAGCATGATATTTTTCGTATTGGCATTAGCTCATGCTATGGGAATTCAAGAAATGGTGGTAAGAGATACTGAAGATGCTCTCGAAAGAGAAGCATTGGAAGATATATCATCCAATCACCTCAATACCAAGAAAATGGATATGGCACATCATAACGCAACTGGTGCTTATACAACATTACAGAGCTAGGGCATTAACTTGCAACTACTATGTGATTTTTTCGCAAAAATATTTATTCAGAAAAAAGAAACAGTTTCATCTTATTTTCTATTTTCGCTTTAAAATCAGATTTACAAACATTTTATATTTTTACAGAAACGGTTTATTCGATGTATTGCGGGTTGGTTATAACAGTAATACATTTCATTTCCACTATTTTACTTCTATATGGCGCACTGACGGTAATAGCATTGCATGTAAACGTATACCAGAGTACTTCCGTAATAAAAAAAAAGTATTTCTTCCGCTAGAATAATCGTCACTTCATGGCGCCTTGGATGATGGTCATGATGACGATAATATCTGCGTTGACAATTTCTTTGTTCTTGGTCGAACAAGACTGTCCCTTTATCGCTACTCTCGGGGGCAAAGCAGACATTTGTGAACGTACGTCGCAAAAATACTAGCATAATGAAACCACAATACATTTCAATCAATATTGAAAACATTTTCTGTACGATATCATGCCGCTTCTTACGAAAGCTGTTTTTCAGGTATGATCGTTCTCTTTCTTGTAATTACGAGCTCCTACGTGTGGTTCGTGGTCTATAGTACCTACAAGAGCCTAGAGACGAAGAAAGGGCTGACTCACATTCTTCATGGTGTGAAGAAAAAAACCACAATTCCGAAAATGAAAATCACAATCCAAAAATCAAAAGCCGTTCAAGCGCACGCAAATAAACCATTTGAAGTTTAAATACTATTAAGGTGTAGAAATAGATATGAAAAATTTGGATTTAGTCGTTATAATGGATGCGAATCCATACATGACGGTGAAGCTTTCTCCACTGAGAGCTACCTCAAACTGAGAATGAGTTTTAAACGATTCTTTCAATTAACATCGGTTGGACGGGCCTACGATTAGGAAATAATCGTTGAGATTCGGAGTCTACGTGAATTTGATTATACTGCATTTGTTGTGACAAAACAACTAAAAGTTTAATAACGAAAAAAAATATCGCAATCTCACGTTAGAAAAACACTACGCATATGATGTGACCTGACGAAGACGTTTCGTTTTATAAAGCTCAAAAACGATCTGCAATACAGGATGTTTGCTTCATACATTATACACGTTATTTCTTGTGCATACGTTACATTGTTCATAATTTACGTTATTTTGCAACAATACTGCAAAATTATACTCTAAACAGCGCACAGATATACAGTTACTCTTAAATCCGTAATAATGAAATTGCATATCGAAATGTGGCGGTATTATAATGTAATACACATTTTTCATTTGAATTATTTACAAGGTACGACATGATATTACTCAAAATTAGCAACAATGCTATATCGACAGTTTTAGTTTAAATTTCCGTATACGTAATGTATATTTCGAAAATATTCTTCTTGTGTAAGACTGAATCTTAGTTGCTAGAATAATGTAGGATTTACATTAATTACACTATCGTTTAAAAAAATTAAATACATGGCTTGCAACGAGTCATCAATATTTTATTATAAATAGATACAGTGTTTCGTATCATAATAATTCTTATTCATATATCTTTTTTAATTCAATCCCAATTTCTTTGTGACACTACAACCTTCATATTTTATGATATTTCAATGTTAATAACTAAATGTAGTTATTTCTTCTGTATATGTATATTAAATATATAGAAATCATAAAAATAAAGATGATAGAACTCTATTATGTTATACGTATACGTACTTCATTAGTGATTTGGCTAATTATTGAAAATGTATTCAAGAATTAGTCAAATTTCATCTTTTTGTGTTTCATTTAAATTCGTTTTCGATAGAAGATGAAATGTATTAGCGTGATGTAATGTTTACAACATTAAGAACACATTTATACATTTCAACAATAAATAAAAAAATAGTCATGATTGGATCGCGAAGCATACACTTGCTATCAAAGAAAGATACTTTCCCAATTGTATCCCCCTTTGGAATTTTTGCATTGACTTTAGCTACAAATTTCTTAATTTAAATGTGAAAATGTTATTTTTTACATCAATGCATTAAATAAAACATCAGACATTTAGCTCTTTTCCAAATTTGCATATTTAAGAATTTATAATTCTACAAGTAGGCATTTCAACAATAGGCCTCCATAAAAAATCAATAACATGTTTTAGCATTACTTGAAGTCCTGTTTCGTTTACTATTAATAATTCACGCACAGTGCACGTATCACCAACTAATAATAGTACTTTTTGTTTGGTCCTCTACCATATGATACAATTTCAAATAACAAACAAAGTACTCACTTTTCATAGAAATTTCGTACTCGGATTCGATAAACACTGAAACCACTGTGTTAAAAATGTACTCTCATTCGTTTGTTTAGCAACCAATACATAAAACGACCAAATCGCAAAACATACACGCTGTTAAATTGATTATATCTAGGAGTTTACCTCCATTTTGTCTTCAAATCACGCTTTATCATCTGTTAATTCAAGGAACTGTGCATAAAAGTCTCTTGTACATTCACCTTTATTATTAAACACAAATTTGTAATAACTACCATCTGCACATATCACTATAAAAGAAAATATACGTTATGTATGAAATATAAAGAATCAAAATACTATTATATTTTAATACTGACCTATAATACTATTGTTATCAGTTCCAAAAGCACACATACACTGTGGTCCACCTGGGACCTGAAATTTGCAAAAGCTCCAACTCGAACTGAAGTATTTTGGCAGGAAAGTAGCAGATGCTAAACTAGATTGACGGTTTAATTTTTGATCTTCTACTGCAAAAACATGTACAGTTCCATGATCGCTTGCTACACACAGCCAAGTTGAGTCATGATTAAAATTTATGCTGTAAATGAAACACATTGAATAAGTTTATACTATATGCATATTATGTATTTTGCACTTGCTTACCAATAAATATTTGCATGATTAGCTCCCCTTCTCAGTTCATTGATCATAGTTCCACTCTGTGTTTCAAATACTCTTATCAATGTTCCTTTTTCAGAAGCAGTAGCCAATCTAGTACCTTGTAAATTTAATGCTATACAGGATAAGGGTGTTTCATGTGCTTCAATATTTAAAGGCTGTTTTTCTGTATTAGCCAAATCTATTACTACAACAAAAAAAAAACCTTATTTCATGAAAAAAAAGTAAAGAAATAATTTCTTTATTTAAAAGTTTACCTTGTACATGTCCATTTTTTCTACCAGGAAAAGCAAGCAAAGAATTACTACTATTTGGGCACAACACACACAATCCCCTGGGATTTGGGTTCGTTTCAAACACATGAAGCTGCTGAGGATTTTGTGTAAATGTATAAACTTTAATAACACCTTCTAAAATTACTACTATCCTATCTCTTCTCAATTTCACACCTTTTACAGGCGCATTAAATTCTAATGTAATGGCTGGAGATTTCTTAAGGTCATCCCATATCATGACTGAAAATGTAATACAAGATAAATAATCCCTTCTTGTTCTTAGAAAATACTGATAATGCGTAATAAACTTTTACCTTTATTGGTTGGATACATAGGTTTTGCACCGCTACCAACTAATGCTAAATAGTTACATCTAAATAGCATTTCCACATATCCCAGGCCCCCATCACTGAAATGACGTGCCTTTTCTTTTAAGGGATCACAATTATATACTCTGTAGCCATTTTCCATACCACATGCAAAACATCCTGTAAGTGGGAAAATCATACAAACAATAATGATATTGTTATCTGTTCACGCATAATACAATCACCTTTTTTCTTTGTAATCTATATGTGGTATTTAATGTATCTGTCTTTCTTACTAAAGGCACACAATACAAACACACAAAGAACTCAGAAGATAGATTAACACAATCATACAAACTGAATTATCATGAAATTCAATATAGAACAATGCTATATTAAATGCTGTATGTAGAAAAAGAAATAATGTGTGGCAGATACATCTTTTTTAAAACTTAAATAAGACATCTAATAAAGCAGAGTAATTTTTTGGTCTTGTTCCATAAATCTGCAAATCAATTTTAATAAATTATGTTAATGCACATTGTTATAAAATAACTGAAATTGTATCATTGTATGACACATTTAAGTGTTAAATAAATAATATATAGTTATCACTTAATATAGCTGCAGAAAGCAAATTTTCCACAAATTTATTGCGATTCTACGTCAATGAGGTTAGAAACTATAAAATTACAATAATCGTCAAATTTCAGTTACTTTCGTAAAAATTAGTATATGACGAATGTACATTTTTTCTCATTAAAGTGTTACTAGCAACATGAGGAGATAATATCATGAATTTATGTGAAAGATTGAAGATGTACAGGTTAGGAGATAAGAAATAAATTTGACAGTACATGACCGGGCTGTCAAATGTAGTACAAATACTTGAGTACCTTGATCCTGATTAAAGCCAGCGTACAGCAAGCCATTCCCATGAGGATTCCCCGTGGTTAGGTTCATTGTAAGTTACTTCTTTAACCGCAACATTCGAACGATCATTTACTCACGGAATTCTGTAATATCTTCGCCGGCAACCAACGTGAAACACTTTTCGTAACTACGAAGTTCGCCACCATCATAGAATTTCTACGCATGCGTATTTATCTGTTTTAATCAGCTGATACTAAACAGAATCTGAACGTAGCGTTTTCACTACTCAAAAAAGCAAAACTGCTAGATACACCTTTCTAATATCGTGATTTTATTTAAACTATAAAGAAACAAAAAGAATAATAGTTTCTTTTAATTGGTTTTGATATAAGGTGTTTCTCTTAAAGGTTATACTTATCAGGTTATATTTGTAATTAAGTATGAAGGGTTTGTATACAAACTTGATAAAAACTCAAAATTTGCACACGTGCACTATGTTACTTCATGAAACGCCTCGAAATTTGAGTGGGAAGAAACACAGTTCTCAATTGTGGATTATGCGACAAATGAAAGATCCTTATATTGAAAAAGCAAAACAAGAAAAGTATAGATGCAGAAGTGCGTTCAAGTTATTAGAAATAAATGAAAGATATAACATTTTGAAGCCTGGACAAATTGTAATTGACTGTGGTGCTGCCCCTGGGAGTTGGACGCAAGTTGCTATGAAACTGACAAATGCGGATGCCAAAAGCGATGATAGTGTTGGAACTGTGGTTGCCATAGATAAGCAACCAATCTATCCAATTGAAGGTGCAACTTTATTGGGAAATATGGACTTTACTGTAGCAGCATCACAAAAGAAACTTTTGGAGCTATTAAAGGGTGATAAAGCTGATGTGGTTCTATCAGATATGGCACCAAATGCATCTGGTATAAGGGATTTAGATCATGATAACATCATAAGACTCGTGTATGCTGCATTGAAATTTGCTATACAAGTTACAAAAATCGATGGGACGTTTGTTGGTAAAGTGTGGGATGGTGGAAAATCTCAACAATTAGAGAAAGATCTTTTGAGGTTTTATAAAACTGTTAAAAGTGTAAGACCGCAGGCAACAAGAGACGAATCTACAGAAAAGTTTTTCTTAGCTAGGGGTTTTAAAGGAATAAAAAGTATACCCAGTAATATAATATAACATGCAATTTCATTAACAATTGAGTTTTGTACATTAAAGACTGCTTAATGTGTAAAATGATTTGTAATGTAATTATGTAACATGCTTGGACAGGTTGTAAATAATAACAAAGCATAATTTTTTCACATAAGACCAACATAGAATGATTTTATAACTTCTTTCATTTGCAATCTAACAGACTTCTATTCAACACGACAAATACAATATACATTGATATATTTAGCTATAAATAATACCATAATATTTAATACAGTTATAATGAATACACATTAAGACGCTGTTGACTCTTCTTATTACTTTGTATATACAATTTTCCTTAATAAAATTAATATGTACATGAATTAACATTCAATATATGAAAAAGAGAGATTATCTACCACATTGAAACATACGTAGAGCAATAAAATTACTGGCCGCAATATCAGATTCATAATAATTTTTTGATAATTATACGTGATAGCCCCACGTAAAGATTTTCATTTCAAATAAAATTTAATAACTTATTTTTAACTTCAATTTATATTGCATACACTCTACCACATACTCTTATAAAAAATTATCACACACGTGTAATGGAAAGTAAAACGATTGCAACAGTGATCTGAAGCTTCTTGACATTTAAAGTGATTAATTTTGACTGTTTGAAGTACTATCCAAGTATAAATGCTGATAATGATCAAGTTGCACATTAAAAACACTCACACTATACATATACATGTTTTTGCTATACAATACAAGTGCAAAATTTGACTGATTTACATCGAAGAGACATAAAAAGTTGCAACTTTACAAATTTGAAAAATTGTAAATATGCAGCTTTGCATGAGTAGACTTTACAGGTAACTGTAGAATGTAAACAGAAAGTATGTTACGAGAAGAAGAAAAGTTTTCGAACTAAGCAAATACACAGTTTTCCATTTATGCTTATATGGAAGTATTTAATGAAATAAATAAAAATATGATTTTTTGGCACTATAGTATTTCTTTTTTACATTCCACAATCAATAAATCTCAATACGCTTTCCTTGCAATGTTAAAATTTCAAATTAAATTTTAAACTTGCAATATTAATTTACTTATGAAAAAAATGACTGATTTAACACGTTCACCGCGGAGTCGATTTCGGCTGACTTTCCGTTTACGCCCGGCTATGCCGATTTTCATTTGATTGTCACCCACCGGTGACCGACGCAGCGGTGAATATGTTAAGAAGTCTAAACGTGGTCGTAATGCCGGGTCCACACTGCTGTTCGCGAACAGCTCGCGAACTATGTTCGCCGGCAGTATGGACACTTTTGCGAACAGCGAACAGTGGTGTTCGCTCGGGAGGCGGTACATCAAAGGATCTGTTCGCGAACTGAAGGCGTGTCTGGACGCGTTTGTAACACGTTCTAACACGTTCTTGGTGAATTTGTCGATCACCGCTTTCAAGCTTCAGTCTGTATTCGATCTACGACTAGTGAGCATCGATATGGAGTGGAATGATTCGAAAATTACGATGTTAATCGAATTATATCGAGACCATCCATACCTGTGGGATGCGAGAAATGAATGTTACAAAATGAAATCTAAAGATGTGTATACGAGCAAGATCAACAGCGAACTGCCCGCAAACACCGAGCGAACAAGCCTGTAACTGCTTGTGATCTGCTAGCGAGCTATTCGCGAGCTCCAGTGTGGACACGGTGCTGCTTCTGTTCGCGAGCAGTTCGCAAACTGCTTGCGAACAGTTCTACCCAGTCAACGGCAGTTTCCAGGTAGGAAACGCCGGATCTCGTAAGATCACCGAAGTTAGGCTACAATGGCCACGGATCAACGCTAGGATGGGCGGTGACCGTCTTTAGCGCTTCCGTGATGCTGTTGACAATATTGGTGGTTCGGAATCCACTTAAAACTGTAGGTCCCCCCGCTAAAATGATCATAGCAGTCGATGCTGGGTTATACATACAAATACAGAAGAAAGTTCTACCCAGTGTGGACCCAGCATAATAGTTTGTTTCTCCGTATGAGAGTGGACACGATACGTACATGAAGCTGCATGACAGTATTTCGTTACGAAAGAAAACATTATACATTTTGAGGTTTTGCGTCATAGAACTCGATTTTTTTTCTATAAATTGTAAGGGAGAAAAAATTGGGTGGATTAGACCGGGGGAATCAAACCCAGGACCTTCCGCTTTCCGGGCGGGTGCTATCCCACTAAGCTATCCAACCCACTACCAATTCAATCTCCCTAAATTCAACACACTAAACGGCTGCCGCCTACAGCTCGACCAGCCTGACAAACGTGGCCGTCTTCGGCCACACACAAATTAAAAATTCACAAAACACAAAGACCAAACGTAATAGTACGAGGGCGAATCCCACTTCTGAATTTGTGAATGGCGATATATACAGGATGGTCCACGCAATTGTTTCAGGTGATAACTCCGTTACCAGTGCAGTTACAAAAAAATGTCAAAGAAGAAAGATGAATGGTTTAAACAGTACTACATCCGTACGGTCATGATTTTTTTAGAAGTGCAATGGTGCATGTGCAATCAAAAATTGCATTATTTTTTTTTACGTAGATAGATTCCTCTCGTCATTCTACGTAAAAAAGTTTTAGGGTATGAAGGTGAAAAAGTTATTAGTTATCGAGATATTTTAAAAAATGTCTTTATTGAAGAAAATGCTCAAACGCTTCTACATTATACTGTACACATTTCAGACTTTTCTTGGCCACCCCGCTCAGACGATTTAAGTCCCCTTGACTTTACTCTATGGGGTTATTTAAAAGATAGAATTTATTCAAATCCTATACATTCTGTAGAGGATATAAAAGAACGGATAATACTGCAGTGTGCAACACTAACCAGAGTCCACCTTAACTCAGTTATGAAAACAATTGAAAAGTTGTCTGAAATGTGTACAGTGTAATGGAGAAGCGTTTGAGCATCTTCTTCAATAGACATTTTAAACCATTCATCTTTCTTCTTCGACATTTTTCTGTAACTGCACTGGTAACGGAGTTATAACCTGAAACAATTGCGTGGACTACCCTTGTATACATAGTTTAATTTAATGATAAAAAAAGGAACAAACAATGGATTCAAAATGAATCAATGACAATACACGGGAGCTGATCTTTGAGTCAACCTCCTCTCAATATTCTACCTCGAGATCGACTTCCGCCAAAACTGTTCCTCGAGACCTGCAACGGTTTTTCGCTGAACGCATGATGTCAAAAAACAAAAGACTCGCAGGAGATCGGGAGCCGTCGACCTCTTCGACGAACAGCTTCAACGGCTGATTTCTTTTTCGTGCAAATACGTTACATCTTTATACAATATAACAGGGGCGGCTCGTGCATAGGCACTGCGGAACTGCAGTACCTCCAATCTTTCTCCACATTATACCAAACTGTATAATTTTATCGATAATAAACAATATTTTTTCATGTTTAATTTTTTTTTAATTTCTACCATAATTTGGATATTTTATCCAAACACGTATACACTGTATTTACAGTGTATATTTCGAATGTTGCAGCACCCCCACGATTTCAAGCCACGAGCCGCCACTGCAATGTAACGTTCGATCTCGTCGCGCAATCGGTAACCGCTGGTTGTCGCCGGCTTATGACGCACCTGTGTTCGTACATGTCAGAGATATAAATGAAAACACGGCAACATGTTCTGGCGTTGCCATCTCGCGACGCGGTAATTCACATCTTTTATGTACATGATGCGAGGGCGCAGCGCTAATTAATATACAAGAAGTATAAGGTTACAGCTCATTAAAGACGACGCGTGCGTATTTTCACCCTTCTACAATATAGTAATAAATGCCATAAAAACTGGTTGCTGTGTTTTTTGTCCAAGAACCTCAACAGTATAAATGCGATGGAAAAAAAACGATACATCGAAATTCGATTTACTTGATGAGATTGCAATTCGTTTCAACGATTCCGCGTTCGCCGGAAAAGAGGAGAAAGATGAAGGAGTCAGTAACGTGTCGAGCGAAGTTGGCATCAACGATGATATTATTATAGAGATCTTCTAAACGTAGCTACGAACAAAATGCGGAATAGTACAATAATATCGGATGCCAATCACACGAGCAGCGTCGAGAACAGCGAGGAAGATTTAAAAGAACTGTTGGAACATGAAGAAAATTCTAATTCAAAACCAGAAGTAGTATCTGGTGCTCAAAGTGTTTACGGTACCGTATCTACCAGTTTACACGGAAGAACACAAACAGAACAAGAAAAAACTAAAGCACAGACGTTGAATGATTTTAGAAACGACGAATTGGAAGCTGCATCCTCATCTTCCGAGTCCCTCTTCTATGACCCTGAGACTAGGGATCAGTATGCGGAAGAAGATCCTATCACCGAGATTCATACGATTGATGAGCAATCAGTTGACGACAAGGAAGCTGCAATTTCGATAAAATTCAAAGATTTAAATTCCTTTAGTACTTTCGAGTTAGAGACGTTGAATTTTCGACCCACCCAAGAATAAAACAGACACCACGCTTATCCCAGGCAATATATAAAGTTCCCTTCGGAGGAATGGAACAGTATACATAACCAAGCTTACAAGGAGAGGGTTTCCTACCCTCTGGATGATGAACTATGTTCCAGCATGAACAGCAGCGCTTTCGCACATCAGAAACCTGCATCACAGCGTTCGAACTCGACAGAAGCGTCACCGATGCTGATTCTGCTTTCGTCTCCAGTTACGTCACCGAATTCGATAACTCCTGAAGATTCTCCTGTTGGTAATTTACAACTGGATAGCTATCATCATGCAACATCACCGAATTCGATAACTCCTGAAGATTCTCTTGTTGGGAATTTACAACTGGATAGCAATCATCATGCAATATCACCGAATTCGATAACTCCTGAAGATTCTCCTGTTGGTAATTTACAGTTAACTAATTTGACGACGAACGTTACCGATGAAGAAAGTATCGGTCCAACTGTTCTAGAATCTGTATACCCAGACAAAGAACTCGACGTACCATTGATCGTGGCAGGTAAAATCGAGAGCAATGAAATGGGAGATAGAAGTTCTTCTGAAGTACGAAATTCAGGAGCTCGAGAGAAAATGGAATCCTTTCATGATCAAGATGAGGACGAGGACAAAGACAGCACATACGGTACGGACTATTTAGATGAAGAATCGTCGAAAACGGAAGGCGGTAAATTTTAAAGCACGGAGAAGCTGGAATGGCGATACCAGTGTGTGGATGGCGATATATACAGTGAGGAGCAAAATTGAAGCAATGAAAGTGCTTTTCTAGAAAATGATAATTTATTTACATATTTCGATAGGATTTGTTATGGATGTTCGTATTTTGCCGCCTCCGTGACGCGGCAACAAAACAACGAGGCGAGAGAAGAACAAAGGAACGCGAGGTGCAAAAAGACGTAGAAGATGTAGAGACCGCGTGCGGTTCACTTTAAAATCGAACATATTTGTAATCATAATCCTAATTAAACTTGTTATACACAACAGGATTTGAGAAAAACTCGTTGCATGTATTAGTTTGCACTTATTTTACTATAACAAAAGCGTATCAATTTTTGTTTGTTTTATTTAATTTGCTAGTTATTCAGTTTTTCTTCTGACTCAATTTTGCACTGTTGCAAAAGGTAGTAGTAACTAACGATTTGGAATAAATTTGATATTCTGTCCATAAGCCTTTGGCAGTTATGACTGCTGCGATTCGTTTTGGCATACTTTCAACTAAATTTGAGCAGAATTCTTCAGAAATCGAATGTCACTGTTTTTGAACTCTTCCCCATAATTGATTGAAAGTAGATGGTGGGGAATTATAGGCGTTTTGCAAATGTCTTTGTAGTATTGCCCATAGATTTTCGATAGGGTTCAGATTTGGTCTTTGTGTTGGCCAGTGTAACATTTAAAACGATTGCGATTCCAACCAATTTTATACACTTTTTGCCATGTGTTTTGAATCTCTACTTTGCTGGAAAATGATGTTACTTTCTTCAAGCAGCAAATTCTCTACGGTTTTCCATAATTTTTCATTTAAAATTTCCTTGTACGTGTACTGGTTCATTCTTTCATTGATACGGCTGAATGATCCTACACCATACACCGTGAAACAATCCTGTAGCATCAGGGATCCACCGCCAAATTTGACGGTTTCTTTTACACGGCAGTTCTAGAAGGATTCTCCTCCGCGTATCCAACATTTTTAAGGCGACTGTGAAGAAGACAAAGCCTATGTTGTCTAAGAAAAACATTAATGCTCATTTCGCGTTTGCCAAAAGATACAGAAATTTATCACTGGATAATTGGAAACGCGGTTTGTGGTCTGACAAAGCAAAAGTTAACAGATTTTCATCAGATGGACGCCAGTGGTGTTGTATACGCGAAGGTGAATGAATCAATACATGTACACAGAAATTTTAAATGAAAAATTATAGGAAACCATAGAAAATATGCCCCTTGAAGAAAGTAACATCATTTTCCTCTGTGGCATTTTCCCATGTGTCTTGTTCATCGCTAACATTGCTTGTTTTCGGAATTTTATAGTCGACCACCTCAGAGTAGCTAGTCTCATTTACGTCATCAACAAATTCCGCTGCAGGAATCACCATGTCAATTTTCGATGGAGTACTCTGGTTATATTTATTAGCAGGAGAAGGATTGGAATTCCCAGAGAAAAATGTCGTTTCTTCTTCAAGCACTGCGGTACGGTTCTCCACTTGTTCAGTCGCGTCTACACTTTCCGGAATTATATAGTCGACCACCTCAGAGTAGCTGGTCTCATTTACGTCATCAATATATTCCGCTGCGGGAATCACCATGTCAATTTTCGATGGAATACTCTGGTTATACTTGTTAGCTGGAGAAGGATTGGAATTCCCAGAGAAAAATGTCGTTACTTCTTCAAGCACTGTGGTACGGTTCTCCACTTGTTGACTCGCGTCTACACTTTTCGGAATTTTATAGTCGACCACCTCAGAGTAGCTGGTCTCATTTACGTCGTCAACAAATTCCGCTACAGGTATCACCATGTCAATTTTCGATGGAATACTCTGGTTATACTTGTTAGCAGGAGAAGGATTGGAATTCCCAGAGAAAAATGTCGTTACTTCTTCAAGCACTGCGGTACGGTTCTCCACTTGTTGACTCGCGTCTACATTTTTCGGAATTTTATAGTCGACTACCTCAGAGTAGCTGGTCTCATTTACGTCATCAACAAATTCCGCTACAGGAATCACCATGTCAATTTTCGATGGATTACTCTGGTTATACTTGTTAGCAGGAGAAGGATTGGAATTCCCAGAGGAAAATGTCGTTACATCTTCAAGCACTGCGGTACGGTTCTCCACTTGTTGAGTCGCGTCTATACTTTTCAGTAGTTCTGTATCTTTATCGCTTTCTTCGCTTGAATGAACTATATCTTGGGAAGACACAATTATTGGAATCTTTATTGAACCTTTCGTCGTCTCATGATCGACTTTCATCGACTGAATACCTGAATCGGAGAGTAAAGGAATATTCAGCTGGAACGGCCCACTGGACTTTTTCCGACTGTTATTAGAAGATTCAGATGTTCCTGAATTTCCGTTTCGATTTCCAAACTTATTGTTCAATCGTTCCAGAAGGAAAGATAGGTGGGCATCGTTATCGATGTTTACGCTCTTTATACATCTACCCATGGTGTCAGCACGGTAGCCGTCTGCACAGGGTGGCAATGCCGGAAGTTCAGGGGCTATGAACACACTTTTTGGCTTTATTCGCCGAAGGAAATTAGCGGACTCGAAGCTGGAGTGTGCACCCGTTTGTGAATCCAAGAGGAGCCAAGCTTGCCAGGCGAGATCGCTCGGTGAACCTAGGTTTTGCGACCTTGCTTCGGATGAACTTCGGGACGACGCAGACGACGATGATAAAGATGAGCTGGAGTCGCTTAATTTCTTTGTGGGTATTAACTCGCCGTGTTCAATGAGACCGTAAAAAATGACGAAACTGAAGAGCATCCTCCACCAAGGACATCTTCGGTTGTGGCTTATCGTGACCATTTTTCTCATTATTCAATGAGGTTCCTCGCGGGATTCGTTCGAGATATCTTGAAGATTCTCGTCTGAAACCTGCTCGTCACCTTTCTCTCGAACTTCGACACATTGGAATCGTCTGAAAAGAAAATAGAAAAAACAAAATTATACATATGTTGTGGTGTATGACATTGTTATTGACGAACAATTAAAAGGTATAATTTTTAAATGCTTTTTTCAATTTTCTTACTTTTCTGTAATATTTTATAAGAAATATCGTTTAAACTGTGTTTTTGTTTACGAAAGTACAAGAAAAAATCCGCTTATTGTTAGTCCTTTAACTCTTTGAACTCCAAATTTTCTTTTCAATAACTCCCTATTACTTTAAGTGTTTTATTTGAAATGTACTACAAAAGATGGTTGATAGGAACCAATTTAAACAATTTTCTAACACAAACAATCATGTACCTGAACACTTCAAGGACCTTTTTTGTTACACAAAAGGGTCACATACATGTAATATTGCTTATCTAGGTAACAAAAATATTGCAAAATATAATACATGTTTAAACAATTTAAAAATGTCGGGTGTGACTCGACGTAGGAGTACCTGTGAATAATATCGATGTCAACATGTTCAAAGGGTTAAATTTGTAAACCAATTTGATACATTAAAATACAAAGCCGAGAAAGTTACAGTTTACCAAATGCATTAAATCAGAGAGTAAAATGTTCTTAATACATGTTATTTCTAACAACTAAATTTTCGTTTCAAAAGCAACTTTCGTTGGAAAAGATTAAATAAATATTTCTCCTTTAGCCATGATTGTAATGAAGAAAAAAAAACAAAAATTTGTTGCCGAATACATTAATTTACTTTAATCAACAACTTCATCATATATTTCAGTTCAAAATGTGCATTTACTTAAAATTAAGCTACTATATAGCGATTCTATACTTTATTATAGCTCCACTTGAATAAATGTGGAAAGATAAAACTCAAGAATGGAGATAAATGTAGGCTGGCTTCTGTTTGAGATTCGAGCGACATTCTAATCAACGCGGAGTTACGAACGTTCGATCGCTGTTCAATTCGCGGAATTGATTAGGAATCATTGACGCTGCCTGATGTCGATACAATGGACTAACGTTTTTATCCTATAAAATCCCTTAAAGGTAATCTAATAGCCAAGTAATTAGCAGGCGTCAGTACCTTGATTAGTTCGCACCAGCTATCATTCGGCTCCGTAAGAAGCCGTTACGGTACGCGGGCTCGGCGTCAACGGTTCTTAGTAAAAAAAAAAATCCGAACTGCCTGTGCTGGATCGCGATCCGCGATCGTCGATCGTCGATCGTCAATCGTCGATCCAGTCTAGTTGTTTCTCGCCGCTCAACAGTAGCAGTCGATTCGCAATTTCTCGAGACCCTATTCGCGATCTCCTCGCATTCGTGTTTAATCAATTAACCCTTTGAACTCGATTTGTTTTCAATGTTGTTGCGTGTCAACTTGTATTTATTTTAACTCAAATTAACACTTCGACTGCCATGCATTATTAGCTGAAAATGACAATTTTCTACATTTTTATATGAAATGAATGTAACCCGAAATTGAACCTATTTTAATCAATAATATTAGTAACTTTCATAATTTTTTACTGGTTCTATTAAAGTTTATTAAGTATATTTATTAATGGCATACATGATCAAATAAATAATTATTGAATTTAAGTGTCACCCATATATGGGTGATGTGGCAGTCAAAGTGTTAAGTACATTGATGTACAACAATAAAATTTAATGTTTTTTATTTATTTATTATATATTTTGTTTATAATCTTTTAAAGTGTGATAGTTTCTAAAACAATGTCCAACGAGCAGGATAGGGTGTCTTTCGCATGTTTTGTATTGTCATCTCCAGCATGACACACGAGTTCAAAGGGTTAAAAATCACTTCTTGCCGCTCCGACAGCGAAGTCGATATAGTTCTCTTCAGCGCTTCCGGTTCCGGCGCTTCGGCGTTTTTCTCCGACCGTCACGCGTCGATCGAAGCCGAAACAGCTTTATTTTCCGGGTAACACACGGGAAGGTACAAGTAATTCTGTCAGTGTTATTTATACAGTACGGTTAGGTGAATCGATGACTCCGTCAGGTACTGTATGCTGGTATTTCTGTTCCTGCGCGTGTATGCAATAGAAGTGCATGTGCACGGAACGGGGAAAAGTGAATGCACGCCAATTTGTTTTTACCGTTATTCAGACAGACCGCGATTATGTCTACTTCGTGAATAAGATGCACGAATACAAGATTCGTTTTCGCGAATGTATCACGCACGCATCGATAACTTAACCCTTTGACTACCGGCGTCCAATACAGTGGACATGACTTTGGGATTCCCTCAAATTTCAAATGTCAAATTTTGTCGCGTACTTCCAACGCAAATGGAAGTTTAAAATTATATTGTGTCATAATATGCCATGAATCAGCAGAATATATAACATTTAAAGCAGTCGGACCCACATAACCAAAATCCAACACTGAAAAAAAGTTTTGAATCGCGGATCGCGAGTTTAGGAGCGGTTGTCAAAGGGTTAAGGGGTCTCCCTAGTTTGTCGGGTTGAAAAAATGTATTTTTTTTGCATTTTCTTACGCTCCAACATCGTTCAAATCTATTTCCAAAGTATTACAGCTAAATTCTAAAATTTGGCAACGCTATCAAAGGTAGCAGCACGCCCGGGCGCGCAGGTACACATCGGAGCGCTCGGCGCCCGGAGTAGTATTTCCTTATTTTCCGTATTTTTCTGCGTGTGAGTAAAGTAATCTCGCACTCATCGGTAAAGTAACCGCAGTGCGTATGTGTGTGTTTAAGTGGACACTCGCGAACGGGACAATCACCTGGCGTGTGTGCTTTCACGTACAGAATATTGTGCTTGCTTTGAACATTTCTTTGTGGACATTCGTGGACGGGACGATCATAGTGCGTGTAATTCGCATGGACACTTGCGAATGAAATAATCGCGATGCGTGTGTGCGATGAAATGGACAATCGTGGTGCGTGTACACATGAACACTTGCGAATACAATAATCGCGGTGCGTGTGTAAGCGCGTGTGGGTGATTTTTTTGGACAAAATCGTCAATTAGAAATTGCATTCACCCTCTCTGCTTGAGAATCCCGTGAGGCGGGTTTTGATATGCCCTTGTGTATTTTTTCAAGTAGGCAGGTTTAATGCCGTCAACGAAAGGTGTGTGCTTCTTCATAAATTGTCGCAAGAATGTAGTGTCTTATCGCATCGTATGGTATGTCATAGTTTCTGTTACATCGGTAAGTGAGCCCTTTACACGGTGAACTTGTCGCGCGATGACAGTCACTGCGCGTGTTTGGAGTGCTGCCGCTGGACAGGCGTTTTTAGCCCGTGTTTTACACAACGGTAACTCAAAAATGAAGCCTCGGACACGATTCTTTTATTCTTGATTTTGGTCTTATTTTGGCTTATAGAATCGCCCTTTAAAATATTTGACAGGGTTGGTGAAACACCCTGTATAATCCTACGTACATAGAAAGTAAGAGGTACGAAAGAAATTGGGAGAAAGTTTTTCTTTAATTTAAGGTCGCATCAACATCTTGATTATTAGCGACCATAGTTGATACTTATCCTATACTTCATAATACAACATTATTGTATGGACAAGTTCGACGGCTTTCTTGGGGTTTCTTTCTGTTTTAAATATTTTTTTTATACTGTTAGGTATTTGGAGCTGACTTTGGGTGTCTTCTTGCAGTCCAATAAAATGTGTTTGGTGGTTAACTGTTGTTGGCAGGGTTCACAGTAACCATGTGTAGGCTTAGTGTGTGGGAAAAAGTTATTTGTTTACCTACTTGACATTTTCAATATGCGTGTATTTTAGGCGGATTATCTATATATTGTGTAATAACTAATATATGTGATATTTGCAGAGGAAAGTATCAAATACTTTTCAGTGTGTATTGTACTCCGTAATTTTACCTATAAAAATAAATCAAAGGTACAGAAAATCGAACCTTTTTGTACGGGGCTCGATTTTAGAGACAAGGAACTTTTACTACATCATCGAGTATGCAGGTGTAGTCGATGGAAGAAACATAGTGTCGTTGTAAACTAAGGACAAGTTTGGGCAAGGTGTCAGACACACGTGTAGGGCGTCGAAGGAAGCTGTCACAGAAGAGAACAGGGATTTAAGAATTGGGGTTTGAAGTTGTAAGTTCTGACCCAGGGACGTACAAAACATCCGAATTCTGAGTCACTTTTCCTTGACGCCAATGTAAGAATATTTATAATGTATTTCATTAGACATAATATATGAAAAAGATACAAATAAAGGCTAAGGAGAAAAAACAGGGAATGTCCATTTTTATTTTACAGTGCTCAACTTGAAAAAAAATAACGTAAAAAAATTATTTCTATGCTATTTTTCTCCTACTGCTTAATTAGAGTCCTCATGTTATAAACAATACAGTTCAATTACTTAAACCTTGTCTCTTTACTGATGGACTAAAGTATTAAAAATTGATTTTCTCAATAAATCTGTCTCGTGACATTCCTCGTTTGTTCCCCTCACCCTTCAAATAATATGCGAATAATTAATGTAAAATTATTTTCAAAATAAGTTCTATCGCTCGAGTCCTGGAAGGTCAAAATCGATTACTGTATACGGCCCTGAATCTTCTCACTCTATACAATGTACAACTATGCTCACAGTCCAATCCTGTTTGGCGCTTGGCACCTCGCCTATGTAATTTACGATTGAACTATGTTTCTTCGATCAACTATACTTTCACTTAGCAGGTCTTGCTGTAGAATTTTTATTTCTTATTTTATTTTCGTTGAAATAGTCAATATGTCTCTGCATATTCTGCAGATACATTGATAACAGTAATGTTGTTGTAATCCAAGTACTCAGTCTAACACTTGAAGGAGCCGCAGCAGGCTAGTAGTATTATGTTAGATGAGAACCTCTTACAATGAGTCTTCATACGACATAGAGTAAGAATGGTTTCGCACTGACCACTTTTTATTGGTGTCAATGTTTTGTTGCTGTGGCACGTGTCATGTGCGTTTGTGGGACCACAAAAAGTCGCCAACCTGAAGAGTTCTAATAAAGTCGGCTATACACGTTCCGGTAAACCTGTATATTATAAAATATCACTCACTTCGTGGACCGATTGCAGTACAACTACTTTCTCAATATTGCATGAGAAATGTCAGAGTAACTGCAACAATAGCCTATCAAGAAGTCTTCAGGGCTAAATAAATAAAACTGAACAGTGAACTATAGTCGACTCGCGGCCGCACGTATGTATTCGGCGGTTGTCGACTAAAGTCGACGATCGTATCGAAAAGGTTAACACTACTTCTACCAAAGGTGTCAAAAGACATTTTAACTCAAAATTATTTTCTAACGTAATCATTTTTCCTCAATTGACTTTTTGACTTTTCCTATAATCAATATAATCATTATAGAACAATCATTATAGGAGAAGTCAAAAAGTCAATTGAGGAAAAATGATTACCTTAGAAAATAATTGTCAGTTAAAATTGTAAAAGGTGTCTTTTGACACCTTTGGTAGAAATAGGGTTAAAACCTTAAAAATAGTTTTGAGTAAACAGTATCTGATTCAAATCTTGTATGGGGATACCAAAAGGTAATCTTCGGAAGTAAGAGTGTTAATAATGGTATTAATTGTTATACTAAAAAAGGTACAGAAAGAACAGAGGGCGACTTTATTTGATAAAGTGAATTACTACTTAATTGATTGGGAACTGTCGGTATCCCAGCGTGCAACTCTGAGAATGATCTTTGTTACACCTTGTTTGACTTTTACAATATTTACTAAATTTCAGACTCCTATCTGCTCGCCACTAAAATACTCTAGTGGAACCTAAATGGTTCATATTGTCATTATGAACAATTATAGTATTTAATAAACGATGTAAATCTCATGATAATTTGTTTTCAAGAAACCAATTATAGTGATAATCATCGTACTAAATCAATAGTGTTTATTTATATATTTAAAAATTGTCTACAACTGGTAAATACTAGCAGCGCACAATGTGATATTTCGGCGATCTAGTGGAACAAAATTGAATTCCGATAATGATCCAGATTTGTAAAATTTCCTTATAAAACATAATAGAATTTCCATTTTACCAGGAAACGCAAGTACTGTACTAAAAAATGACCTATTACTATTAAATAATTGCATAAAAAGTTTATAATGTGATTATATCTAGGTAAGTCTATATCAAATGTATAACATTTATAAGTACACCCAATTCTGTTTTTACACGAACTTCTTTTACACGATTTTGATTTAACACGAATTAGAAGAAAAATTTAATTCTCTTTTTACACGACTTATTTACACGAATTTTTATTTTTTTATTTTTTATTTTTTTTTTACACGTATTCTTCGGGAACGTATCTATCGTGTAAAAACAGAATTAGGTGTATTTACTAAGGAAGCAATTTAATTAATTTAATAATTTTTACATTTTATAAAATTTAAGAGGTGGAATGGTCGAAGTAAATTTAATTGTACTGTATGAAAACGAAGAAATATTATGGAATACAAGATTATCAGAGTATAGAAATAAAAATAAAAAAAATGATGCGATGGCTAGAATCGTTAAAACGTTAGAATTACATAGAACAGAGATAGGGAGAAAATTCAAAGTATTGCCGGCTCAGTATCGTAGAGAAAAATAAAAAATTGATAAAATATTAAAATCAGGTATGGGTGTGGATGAAGTAGACTCATCCTTGTGGCAAGGGTATAAAAGTTTTGCGTTTTTAGTCAGAGCAACAACAGATTCCATAAGGAATGAAACTGTAAGTAATTACTTCTAATTAATTCTATTACTTATTTCTTAAGTGTACCGTGTATGATTCATAAAAATGCCTATTTTATTTCAAAGATTACACAATCAGAGCAAGAAAAAACTGAAGGAGAAGGAGAAAGTGACGAAGAAGTGGGGATGACAACTTTAGACGATAATTAAATTCATAAAAAGCGAATAAGAGTTGCAGAAGATCCAAGAGTAAGCTGCTGCCCAATTCGAAATCAATCGAATATTGTACGAAGCAGAAATGGGCGTTGGAAGATACAGTACTTATGAAGAGCAAAGGTACCGCTCTTCGGAAGATAATAATCTAACTCCTAATAATTCAGCAAGCAGAGCAGATTATCTGAAAACGGATTACAGAGGAAGGGATCAATCAATGATAGGGAGATTCAGCTGCGGAAACGAGGAAAGAGCAAATAGATATTGGAATAAAGCAGAGGAGAATAATTGCAGAATGTGTGGACAAGGGAAGGAACTATTGAATACCTAATAAGAGAATGTAGAGAGGTGGAAAGGGAGAAGGAATTAACCAGATGGAAGATTATGCAGGGGCAAGAGCAAGGAAGGTGATGAGTGAGCAAAATAGTAGATAGAAGAAAGGAATTTAGCAAGGAAAAGGGAATAACAATATAAAGAAATTGTTGTAATATAACTGATTGTATTATTATTATAATTATGTACGTAGTACACACGTGCCAACACCCTTTTCGACGCCGAAAGGCAAGAAAATAAAGTTATCTATTTATCTAATTCAGCAAGCACATTCCCTGTACCAAATCCGCAGCGATCAAATAGAACATCATCAGCTAATTATTGGCTCCAATAGTAACAGAAAATAATGGAATAATTCATTACGTTTGGTTTTACTTGAACTGTCTTCACAGAGATTCGTTAACAGACACTCCACCTTAATGTTGTTGGTAAATCTCAACAAGATTTTAAACTGAAAACGAATTCGTACGATAAATAAATCCCAAACTTTCATAATCTGAACTCTAGCACAAAATTAAATTGTAAGCAACGATTCATAATAAACAGGATAATGACATGGTACATTAAATTGGAAATTTAATGAAGTTCTACGAGTTTTAATAATTACATACAAGTTATAAGCTTACTACAGTGAGTATTCGAGTTAAGAATGAAAATTCTAAGCTTTGTTAAGCTTTGTTATTAATTTTTCACTTTGTGTTTTGTTTATAATTAAAATCGAAAAAATACATTTTTTTTTATTATTATCAAACAGTTATTTTGTTTATTACTGCCCGTACTAAATTGACTATTACCTGCATTCAATTGCAAAAAATATCTTTTATTTAAAGACTGGTCATTTGGTCGGTTTGGCAGAAATAGGTATATATAAATTGTCGGTAGATTTAGTGTTAACTATATTCTTCTTGCCATCGTCTTTACGTACAAATTCGATTAAAGAAAAAGGGAAAAGAAAAGTAAGTGGAAAAATCGAATGTTTCTAATGTCAGATATGATAATTACCTTCTGTGTGTGAATTTTACGTGATGAGTTATCAACGTAGAACGGTAGTGTTGATAATACGATTTGTTCGAGAATTCATACGCAGACTCGTACCAGAAAGAATGTTCTCCACTCTCCGGCCCGACTATCTAAAGGCGCGTATGGACATTCCGGGTCTCTATTAAGGGCTATTATGAAGCTAAGTGTGCAGTAATGATGGGAATTCCTTTCACTTACAATTAGTTCAAAACTGGCGTTTCTAGCAAATAATTATGTTCAATCTTTCGAGTCAATGCCCATGCTCGAAGAAGGGGAAAGACGGAAATTACGGAGGGAGAATGAAGGAAAACGTAGTGGTTCTATTTTTAATCTTGTGCAGAACAATTGATGTTGTTTATAATAGTTTGAAGATTGAAACAATGCTTATATATATTGGTATTCGACAAATAAAATTTATAATAAATACGTTGACTAACTAGTTACATCTTACTATTATAATAAAGAGACAGAGTTTGTTTGTACTTTCGCAAAAGTCTGAAGAACTACTAAACCGATTGTTATGAAATTTTCAGAATAGCTTCTTTACATTTTCCGGAGTGTCATAGGCTATATTTTATCGTGAAATAAATAATGTATCGAGATAAAAAGAGATGGGACTATTTTTTGTAGACGTGCCGGTGAGCCATCCACGGAAGCATAGTTCACGCACAGCCGCTAGGTGGCAACGCTCGGCGTCCGCACGCTCGAAAGAGAATTCGCCTGGCTATAAGACGTATGGGAAATAAAATAATATTTCGAATTTTATATGCAAAAAAATCGCCAGCGAATTCGTGTCCAGGGCATACTACATGTTGTTACGAACATCGTGAAGTCACGACGAGATCGAACTGAAGCGGATTCACTCGCGAACCAAACCAGCAGGCGGTTACGATCGCTAGGGCACTTCTAGAACATGTACTATATGCTGGCATGGAGCGCCGTTGGAAATTCACTCGGATCAAGGAAGAAGTTTTGAGTCCACGGTGTTCCGGGAATTGATGGAACTGCCGGGGATAAGGAAGACGAGAATTACTCCCTTGCATCCACAGTCTGACGGTTCGGTGGAACGCCTCAATAGAACGTTACTTCAATATCTTGCGATGCTCGTTTCGGAGCATCAACGGGATTGGGATTTTATAATGGAGATGTTGATTAAGTAGTTACATTTGGGGATGGCAAAAAACGAGAAAATACATCGATGCATCGATATAACTGCCATCGACCTATTACCATCGATGGTTATAGATATATCGGTAGTAAAACATCGCTGTTTGTGACATCGATATTTTTTGGGAGAGGGGGGAGACTCTGCATTATTACTAATGTGATCCTACAAAATATATATTTTTTTATCATTCACAACATTTGATGTTATACGAATTTTTCAGGATTTCAATGAATTTGCTAAAAAATGCAACTTTATGTTAGTATATTTACGTCACCAGTTAGCCGATTTGAATTTTTAGTTATTAATCGGAAAAACATCGATGGTTTCGATGTCATCGATCTCTAAACATCGATGTATAGACAGAAAATATCGATATTTTCAAGATATCGACACATCGTTGCCATCCCTAGTTACATTATAAAATAAAATATATAATGAAAGGAACAAAAGGGGTTCAAACCATTTGAATCTATGAGCAAATTACACTGTTACAAAAGTTCTAACTTTTTTTTTGACTTGTAACATTCAGTAAGCGTTTCTTATAGATTTTTGTGAGCTGAATAGGAATCCGCAAACCGTTTCTTTCCATCACTCTCAAATTTGGAAAAACTAAATTAAAAAAGGTAAATTTTCAACTTCAAAGATATTTTGCGCTTTACTAGAAGTTATTCAGTTGCCTTTTTACATGCTATGGTCTTTCCCAAATAAAATGATAGAAATTATTATTATATTATAAAGAGTCAAACACTTTTAAATAATTATCAAAGGAAAACGGATATCGGAAGTGCGCCTATTTTTCATTGACCAATTTTTTGGCGAAGTTGAATTTTTTTTACATTATTATTTTAGGAAGTATGAAGACCAAGTTCGTTTTTTTACGTGTACGTGGAATTATATATTTTTGTCAGATCTTTTGATACTAGCGTTTCAAGATGTATTCAACGTCAAGTATTCTGTTACGCAGGGTATTTCCAATTTAAACGATTAAGCTCGACTAATGCATATATTCTATGAGTGTATCATACAAACATATGATTATAAATGTTTCATTAAAAAGTTGCTAGAGAAGCATTAAATATAAATTATGTAAGAATACTGATACTAGTTTCTCCCTCTTCATTTTAACTTTATTTCGTATCTTCATATTATTTCTTAAGGCGAAAAGACAATCAAAATTTTACATTGATACATGGAGTTACGGTTTACTATTTTGTTATTGTCGAAAATCATAAATATAACTTTTATTAAACACTTACTATTACAAATAGCAATAATTAGTCATGTAAAAATGTCTGCTCTTCTTCTCAGACTGACCCCATCGGGAAAAGTGAATTAGCACTGTATGAATTTCATGTGAATTTTGGTTTTAATTCTTTTAATTTTTTTTAATTGTATCATCTATATACTGTATTTACAATGTTGTTGCTTAATTGCGTTCTTCATTTTTTGTTTATATACCTTCATAAAAAAGCTTCTTAAAAATTGTTAATTAATTATTAATATCTTCATTATAACTTCGTAATAAGGCGTTTAGGGGTATATGTTTATATAACATTTTTTAATTATTTGTACTCATAGACACAGTTCAATAATTTAATTGGGAAATACCCTACATATATACATGACAAATTTTCATTTTCACACAATTAGTTTAGCGTGTATTCATGTTTTGTTTATTTTTCATTTTAATCATTTAATGAACTACTTTCCCTACTATCGAGTAACAAGTACGATTTCTTTCAGCCTGTAACAAACATTCAAGACCAAAACTTCCGTTGCGTAATACAAGAGCAGATATTTCTACCAGACATTACATCATGACTGACAAGAATAACAAGAATCAAGAATCGTTTGCTCTCTAATTGGCATTTAAATGTTCTTTCACTGGTGCAGTCTATAAACACGTCTCTGTTATACAAGAGTACATGGTCTATTTCACCTCTTTCATAATTCATGTACATGCACTTAACAACATCTTAACACCGAATGCTTTCTCTATGAGATAAGAGTGTTGTTTCAAAGACCAGTTCTTTGAACCGAATAGTTACTCATACATATAATGTATGTCTGTATACTATATCCATTGTATGAATGGAAACCATGAACTCCAAAATAGCATAAGTCCATTTTTTGACACTATATGAGTTATTGGTAAAACTGTTTTGATCTCACTTACAATTAGGTGTATCCAATGATATTTAAATAACATTCAAAACAACACGAATATGTATGTATACACAATATTCACAAAAAGAAATAAAAAGATTAATGGAAAATTAAAGAAAATATAGAAAGAAAACTGTTTTGTTCGAATTAATGGTTGATGGACTTGGTCTGTACTGGAATTCATGGCTTAAATTTTCATTTTCCTACTCGCTTTGTTTAATGGATCATAATGTATCCTTGGGAATAATAAGTGTGATATTTCTACGTAAATTAAATATTTTCGACGCTAATAAAAAACATTTTGTGGTAAAACACCAATGAACGATATTCATCATTAATCATCGGATAATTTAATCGGATCATTCCATGCCAAATCGATCACTTTTTGACGTCGATGTCAGAGGTTTTGTTCAAAATGAAATATGATGTAGCATACGTGAAATTAAGGGGGCTTTAAGTCATCATTTTGCTGGTTTCGAATTTGTTTAAAAAATACGAATCTTTGAATTTTGTCATTTTCGCCTATTTTCATGAAAACAGGCTGCGCTTATGAATGTTTATCTCTGAAACTATTTGTCAGATTGAGTTCGTTTTTTTTTATTTGTATCTACCAGGTTTGATCTATTGTAATAATATTTTTCCAACTGAAAAATTAATTTTATAATATTGAAAATTATAAACAAATTCTTATTTTGTAAATTTCTCCTTGAAGGTTGGGTATTTGTAAATTAAAAAAAATATGACCATATTCCTTGAAATTCTGCCTACAAAGTAAGCCTCCGAGCAGGATGGAGTCTTCAAAACTAACGTTGCAATGAGCTGTTAAAGAACCGGTACTTTTGTAACATACAAGTACAATGTAATTTCATGCATCGAACTAATTTCCCTAATTATGTGCAAAATAGCCTTTCTAGTTCGTGAACTTTCTCCGTGCCTCACTATGTAGTCATTAACAGAGGACATCAACATCAAGCCCGTGGAATAACAGAATTACCAGAACCCAATTACTGACATGTAATTATTCGAACTGATAACGAAGGAAAAGTTTTCTAATCCTTCTGATGAACTATTAAATTATGCAAGTAATGCATGATAAGTATATTTAAACAGTAGCATGTCCTTAAGCGGAAAGATTAGATATACAGGGTGTTAAAAAAAGGGGTCTACGACTTTTTGGTGTTAATAATACTCACCAGGTGGAGTAAAAAATGTCTAATCAACGTAGGTCCTAAAGTCAGGCATTTCGATGAAAAATACAAAAGTTCGTTTTCACATTTATTACAAATGTACGATTCGTCTTCCTTGCATTTCAATACAAAACTTTAGTGTTACTGTTTCTTTTGTATTATTTGTATTTCTTTCGAATATTTTAAATGTTAAGATTATTATAACAATTATTGTCCGAATACCTTCACCCATAGATGCACACTCTTTTTTTCTAAATCGGCACCAGAAACACACTTTCTTTATTTAAATGTTCCTTTGTTGCTACATTAACAAAAATCTGACGGCTATAGCCGTTATTTGCGGCAATGGGTTAAAGAAAAACATACATGTTAGTGTTAAGCGTGAATAGAAAGCGTAGTTATGAAAGCCCCTGGAACATCTATAATCATATTATTGTAAATTTATGTATGTATGTATACCGTTAAGGTTCAATAAACAATCATTATCATTATCATTATCAATACAAAACTCACATCTGCGGCTCACAAATCGACGTACATTTTCAAATATGCTTTCTGTGTATCGTATTGTACAACACACTTTCTATTTGTTATTGTAAGTCCACCACATTATTTATTTATTTTTTTTATTTTACTTTCTTTAGACTCATTTACGCCATCCAATGCTCTTAAGTATAGAAGTTGATTTTAGATCGAAAGGATTGATTTTAGGACCTAAGTTGATTACACCTTTTTTATTCCCCTCGATGAGTATTATAAGCATCTAAAGTGTTACTCTTTTTTTTTAACACCCTGTACAGCGTGATTTTTGCAAGGCGACTGATTGAGTTATATCCGAAATTGAAAGAGACACGCAAAAGCTGTTCGCATAAGAAATATTTTGTTCGAAAGGAGACATCTTACTATGGACATGATCAGCTTGTTGGTGGAAATGCAGAATCTAAGGTCAATGTCATTTTTTTAAATGGAACCCTATAATTGTTCCCCCATAAACTGACAGTGTATTTTAAGACAAGTTCAACGACCTGTCACACAAGGTGAAAAACACCGACTGCCATGATTTTGCATCAGGAAGGGGGGATGTGTGCATTATAAATATAATTCTACATTGGAAATGAATCAGTTAAAAAATAATTGTCAATTTGAGAAACTAGTAAAAACTAAAAATTGTGTAAACATATGAGCTCTCTATTTTGACAGTAGCATGAGTCAGTTGTCCGGAACAAATGAGTTAAAAATAGTTTGGGTTATAAATAGATGTAATCTTTTTATCTAGAAACAATTTATTGTTAATATCTCGTAAAATCCTTGCTATTGGATCAATAGAATTTTACATATTAACCGTAATTGCAAATACATTTACTTTAAAAGAGGCATAAGCTGACTTTTCAAAAATTTTGTTTTAGATACATAATGTAGTAGAATTTTGGCATGATGAAACATATCAGATCTACGAAACATAACGCCAAATTGGTAACGTCAAAATTAGAGATAGCAATTATTTAAAAAATTTTAAACAAACTGAAATGTCCAAAGATGTAACAGCTCCTATTTCTAATAATAATGAGTAACCTTGAACATTAAATATGTTACATGAATTACTTATATTGTATAATGTATTTATGAATTTATGAAGTATGTATTTGTTATTTAAATCTATATTACTTTATGTAGTAAATATAGTAAATATAAAGTTATATATAACTAAAATTAATTTATATTAATGAAATATTAATTTTGAAAATGGTTTAAATCACTTTAATAGTTGTTTCGTTACCATCTTTAGGAAAATAATAATAACGATAATTGTAACTACTTGGGACAACTAACATAAAATACATTTCCCAATAATATTTTTAGAAACATTAAAATGCAAAACCTTAAATATCTCAAAGTAGCAAAAAAGTGATTTACGTCAGTTTCAAAATAAAAGGCTCATATATTTTTTTGAAGACGCAATTCTTAAGATTGACAAATATGTTTTGTAATGATTTTATTTGTTGACATGTTTTGGTACGTGCGTTTCAACAGGAAACACCAAGTTGAATCCGTTTTAAGTGTCTTGGAATTACAGGAAATATAGTGTATTTGTTTTACGTCCGATCGAGGAATCGATGGAGCTAACATTTACGTGCTCTGGAATTCAGAAGTATTAATCATCGTCGAATAACAATGTGTGCGTCCATCGCAAAGAATGCAAACAATACTCAAAAATTTTCGCTCGCCGATGGAAAATTTGGGAACATATATAGATGACTATCTTTAATTCTTTCTTTTAACAAAATTAGTGGCAAAATTGTTAGTACCTTCAGGCGTAACATTGGCACTTATGCTGATGAAAATAAGTTATGCTAATTTGTAGAGTACATGTTGTAAACAATTTTGTATTTATTTACTTTATGATTGATATATTTTTTATAATACTTTTTGTTTTCAATTATCTTTGAATAATGATTACAGTACATATAAGCGGTTCGCAATTAAATTTACATAATCAGAGATTATAAAAACGATACTAATGTTTACAATTAACTTGTGTGTCAAATACAAATGCAACCTAATTATTTTAAATAAACTTCTTCCTGAAACGTTCTTTTCGCACTTCGCTAAAAGAGAAACATGCGTTACTTGTCTTTCATTTATTCTAGACCACCGAAATATTTTTCTTATTATAAATTCAAGAACAAAATCTGTGTTTCAGTGTTGCGACCAATTAATTTCCTAATTCACGATATCTATCTTATTTTTTTTTCAGTGCATTGTAACATAGCTGAAAAGAAGTGATAAAATCGGTGCAACTAAATAAAAACACTGAAATTAAAGTCTTTTTGGACAACTCTTCTAGTTTGATCATTCGCAAATTTCAGGTCGTTTAGCCCCCATCAGACCCTCAGTTTCCCAATTGAATTTGTCTCTTGGTGTCAAATTGACACAATGGTAAAAAATTGATATAATGATACGATAAACAGTTAAATTTGCGAATTCCTTTATTCAAAATAAAAAAGTGAAGTTTCTGGACATTCAGTACTTTCAGACAAAAGATTATTTACATCCTTCACCAATAATAAAGCGATGTGCAAAATATACTGTTTTTTTTTTGCATTTATCGGATTTTTGTGAGAAAAATATGTCGAATTGACACGGGGGACGGATGAGGGTTAAGATATACAAATTCAACGATTTCAGGAGACTCGAAACTCATGGTACTATTTTCAGTGGGTTGTTTTAAACGACCTCGAGGTGCCCGATGTTGATCGCGTGTTCGCGGACTTTCATTACCCGCGAGGCCACGTGTTATTCGCGCCACTCGAATCCTACAATGATTCATGCTAACCCGACCTCTCTTGAAATAACACTTTACCGGTACATTCGAAAGAACGCAGTTTTGGTGAATCCGAGCCCGGAAATATCCGTATCCATTTAAATTGCGAAATTGTACTTTCAACGAGGAGGTAAGTACGACGTGCATACTAAAGTATTCAATCAGGGAACGGTATTCATATACATAGGTACAATATACTGTAGAGGCAAATAAATTTAAACATATGTAGGCATTGACGAAACCAATTGTATTATTACAGAGTTGGGCATTATTCGAATTGTTTTGAAAAAATATTTATCTCAAATAATTACTCGAATAAATTCTTTTTAGTCGAATATTTTATCCGGATAATTATTCGTTATTCGTAACAGATTATTCTCTCTATTTATTCGAATAATTCATCATTATTGATCCGAATAACGATTGCTAAATTATTCGAATAATTCATCATTATTGATCCGAATAACGATTGCTAAATTATTCGAATAATAACACGAGTAATTGTTTTTAAAAAAAAAGAAACATAATTGAATTTTTATTCGAATAAATTGTTCTACAAATAAGTTCTTATTCGAATAAATTCTTATTCGAATAATTTCTTATATGAATAAGTTCTTATTCGGACAAATTCTTATTCGAATACATTCTTATTCATTAGTGACGAATAACATCTTATTCGTTACTCTTATCCATAACCTGTTACATGAATAAAATTTTGCCCAACACTGTATTATTATTATCATAATAACAATTAAATACATATTGGTCATAAATGTATTATGATGTTCCAGACAAAATATTGTTTTGAAATTATTTTTTTGTCTTCAAGGTCACTTCAATGCATAGTATGCAGGTCATTAAACTCGTCTTGATGTCGACTACAACATCGAATTATAAAAAACAGACATTCTTATGTGAAAAACTTACGAGGACCATGAAAAAACTTCCAAGATGACCTTCAAGATTTTTTATTTATCATCACCAGAACACGTCTTGTAACCATTTAAATCCCCATTAAAGTCATTCTTTCTTGCTTTTAATAGTAGCGAAATAATTTAGATGTTCGATTTAAGTGAAACACCCTGTATATTCAACGTTTATTCATATTGATAAGTCATGGAACACCTTGCCATTCCTGAAGAAACCTGGATTACGATATAGTAGACTTGGTTACTTATTTCGATAAGAACGGTTCTTTTAAAAACATTTATGTTTACACAATATATTTTTAATGACATAGTTAGTATTCTGTTATAATTAATATAAAAAAGAATTGAAATAATTATAGTATGGTACATGACCAGTTTTTCAATGCGTTAAATTTGGGCGACATTTGTTTCCATTTTGTGATCTGTAGACACATTTGCAGCGATTCTGGACAGAAATCCAAGAAACCCCCCCAAAAAACGACCGCAAGACTGCCAAGGCCTTTTCGAGTTATCATCTTGAAACGGGAAGCATACATTAGTGAGCAAATTTTGAACTTGATATATATAATTTTCAATATATTTTAACATTTAGAAATTGTATTCAGTGTAAATAATCTGTGAATAATCGTTTGATTCAATATAGTCGGTGTTTAATAATTTTAATTTAAACGTAAAGCTGAAAATGGGTAAGTGTCTCACGACTTATGGATGGGAGTGTACATAAATGCATACAGAAAATTACAAATTTTTTATCACTCTTACTATTATCTGCTTCGTTACAGGGTGCTTAGAAAGAATGTTAACACATACATAGAGAATCTGTACGTGTGAGTATTTTCTTTTTGTTGCACTTTGAATATATAGCAAAAGTTGGATAACTGCCCGCATCGATCTATTTCGTAAGTGCCCGCTAGTCATCCCCACCACGGGGGGAGGGGTTCCCCTTGACGCACTCTGAAGTTCGCCGGATGAATAGTGTAACCTGATCCTGCCTCGAATGTCGGTGAGACAATACTAATGCATACATACAACTTTTTTAATTTTAATTTTTTTTTAAATAAAACGTTTACTAACGTATTTGTGAGGTTTTTCTGGTTAAAGTAAGACCAAACACGGTATAATTTGAATTATATTTACTTATTGATATTGATTAAGTGCTCCACATTGTAGGTTTAAATTATAAACTAAATATGCTTCAAATTATACCGTGTTTGGTCTTATTTTAACCAGAAAAAACCTCACAAATGAGTTAGTAAAAGTTAAGTTTAAAAAAAATCAAAATTGAAAAAGTTTTATGTTTGCATTAGTGTTGTTTTACCGATACGTAGTTTTCGCATTCTTGTGTGTCTCGGACCTCTTTCTCTTTCACTCGCTGTCCTTCTCTACGTTTGTCAACAAACCGAACCTCAGCTCGAGCCGTGTCTATAATTAGAATCGATCCTCCTACTGCGTAACTGCCCGCCTTGGGTCCCGATTTGCGGGCAGTTATCCAACCCTTACTGTATTGACAACGGTGGCGAACAAATGGAGACTTTGAAAACAAAATACATTTGTCACTATGATATCTTGTGTTATCATTTTTATTTCTCTAAAAAATTAACTTCTACGTACATGTACAGTATAAGTGTTAACATTTATTTTTGGAGCACCCTCTATATTATTGCTGTTGCTATTGCCTGTGTCACTGCAGTATTGCGGTAAAATAGTCTTTATACCTGCTTCATATATTTTTCAATTACGTCTTATCCAGAAATCTTTAATATTTTTAACTTGTTCTTATTGATGATGTACGCAGTTTTATGACAACATCACATAGGAGCCGTCAATGATTTGGGATCACAATCGTAACCACATGGGTTTCCATTTCACAAATACCTTTAGTTTCTAATAATTTATCTTTGTAATTACTAATTTATTTACCACTTGATTATACAAAGTACTGCACATAAATTGTTGTAACTTACATTTTCCAGTTCAAGAGCGTCTTTTACATGGCATACAGTATACTGTTGCCTTTCTTTGAGCAGCAAGGGAATAGAGCTATAAAGTTCTAGTGTAATAGCTTAATGAATTATTAAACTTCCACATACGATTATACTACTCGTGTAAAAAGCAAGTATCAGTATATCTCGTAAATAATGCTTTTGGTGAGCGAAAATGGTAAAAATTGTTGTGTTTGAATAAAGTGGTTTTTAACACGTTGACTGCTACGGTGGGCATCCGTGTCTGGCGTTACTACATTTTTTGGAATGATTAAAATAAGATGATCATCATCGATTAAAGGATTTTGAACAACGTAAGTAACTAGAGAACGCTGTGAAATAAAAACTGCGCTATTGAACAATTAAAAATTGTTATTAAAACAGAAATGTAACCATATTATTTAATATTTTGTCATTATATGTATACTCAGAATTATGAAAATTCTATTGTGGCCCCCAGGGAGAAACATAAAACATGCGTGGCAGTCAACGCGTTAAATAAATTATCCGATAATGCAAATAATTACGTACAATTCTATTTAAAACATGAAAATATCTGAAACATGAGCACACAATTCTGTTTTGCACGTCGTACGCACCGGACGTGTTACGCGAGTAACGCGAGTGTTTATGTCTAAACCCGGTAACTCACATCGTTTGTTCCGTTCCGTTTATTTCTCACACGGGCAAAAACAAAGTCCATTGGCAACTACTGGTGAAAAATTTACCGACGATACGCCTCAAACATCTGCACGATCGTGCAGCATATTTCTACAAAGAACTAACTGGAAATATTATCTTACTATAATCTATAAGTAACTACATAAATATTACAACTATAACTCAGTGGATAATGAAATAGCGAATGATGCCATTACATCGATACCTAATAATCATGCTAAAGCAGCGCAGAATGTTATATTCTCTAAAAAGGACCAAGCCATCGTATCAGACGTTAACGAAGAAATCTCACTTGTAGAGTACCTATGTAGAAGCCATCGGTAGGATAGATAACGCTGCTAACATTCGCTTCATCTCTAGAATCTCAAACAATAGAACCTGTACATTTCTATCTTCTAAGTCACTAGTCAACGAACTGATAGAAAAACACCCCACGAACAGGATAAACAATCACTAGACTGCGGATATTTATGCAAATATACATTTTTAGAGTTCAATATTTTTTATATTAATGCAGTTATAGAAATGAAAGTAATACAAAACTGTATTTTGTTTTGTAAATATTTAAAAAATGTATTTCTTAATTTTTTCACGGTTTTAAATGTGCGTTTTTTAGACGTTTGGGTGCTTCAAATTGTATAAATATCCGCAGTCTAATAATAACGTGTTAGAAACCGGACTACTACTTGCCACAATGAAAAGGATAATTTTAATAAACGTTTCTCCTATTATTCCCCATACCGTAATAGACGCACTTCATAAATCTTACTATTATAATAAAGAGACAGAGTTCGCTAGTATGTTCGCAAAAATCTCAAAAACTACTAAACCGATGCTTATAAAATCTTTACGATAACGTCTTTACATTTTCCGGGGTGTCATAGGCTATATTTTATCGCGACATAAATAATATATCGAGATAAGAAACATGGAATTATTTTTTATCGGCGTGCCAGCGGGCCGTCCACGAGGGGTAGTTCACGCACAGCCGCTAGGTGGCAAACCTTGGCGCCGGTGCGCTCGAAAGAAAATTCGCTCAGTTACAAGATTTAAAAAAAAAATGTAACGTTCCCAATTTTATACGCAGAAAAATCACGGGCGGAGTCGCGTGCAGGATATGCTAGTATTTACTTTATGTAGATCAAACTGTAAAGTGCAATGTGACAAAACTACTATATTTGAAAATTTTGTCTTTTTGTTAATCATTTTGTTAGATAAAGTCCTTATTTAAAGAATAACCTACGCAATCTGTTCTTCGGGAAGGTTTCTGAATTTGAATTCTGTTTTGTCTTTGAATGAATTTTATTTTAATCCTTAATGTGTAAACGTGGGTCTTTTGTGTCGGGGATAGTTCACTAAATTTCACGTGTTTTACTTTATACTATTTACAATATAATCTATTTAAACTAATTATTTGTCAACATTTTTGTGATTATCTTAATTTAGAATGTTTAAAGATGTTATGCAAATTTTTTCATAGTTTTTTAAAAACTATTACCCACTGAAAAACCCATCGGCTATGAGAGACCCACGTTTACACATTAAGGTTACCGTAAATACGTTTATACAGGCAAAGTGAATAAAAGAATTCAGACAAATTATTAGATCTATGCAAATTTTGCATAACTCAAGTAACTTGAGTGAAAGCAGCAATAGAACTAGAAAAATATATTCTTTCAATTAGTATACATATAGTAACGCAAACTGACAAGTTGTGAATATAATATTTCTACGTATTTCATTTTCTATATGCATAACGAAACAATTATTTCCTCGCAACATTATAAACTCATACAATTATGGAGTCACGGACATGTACGATGTCGGTCAAATTATGTATTTACGTAGAATTTCTCAACATAATCGGAATGATTTCGAAACAATTCCCATGGGTATCTTGAACATTCTCTACTGTACAGAGGTCGAGAATCGTGCATGTTAATAAATTAAATACAAGGTCTAGTATTTCACCGTATTACCTGAAACGTTTTTATTTCATTAGTCAAGTAAGAAAAGAAGAGTGGACCTTTGATTTTTGAATTTCATGATTGTGAAAAACATCAACACTGGACATTTTCATTAATCACTTTGAAAATATCAGGTTCCCAATGTTATTTAGAAACGTCAATGCATAGAAATAATTACGTTAACATCAATATTTGTTGTGTCTGTTCAGTAAACATAAATGCTTAAGACAATTATCAGGAAAAAACTAAAGAAAACAGACTGAAGAGTGACTTTGAACAATTGAACCTCGTGAAGTACACATTATACAGTCTCTTTTTACATTACCTAGTCTAACATTTCATTCACATACACCATAATTATTCGGACGATATTTGCAAATTGATGTTCAATTCAAGGGCAAATATATACACGAAATTCGTTTAAAATAATCTTAAAAACTTTTACTTGAAACGCAATGTTAAATATGTTGTCATATTGTAATTCAATATTTAAGTTCACGATAAGAAACCATTTGAAATTATAAATATATTTCACAGTAACTATAATGATGATTTTTCTTGATGAACCAATGCGTTCGAATAATTATGAACGGTACTGTAAGTGCAAACACTTACTTTAATTTTATTTTCATATTTCTTCTTTTTATTTATTAAATTTGTATTTTACGTGTCTTTTTAAAGTACAGTAAAGATCACAGTATCATTACAATTAATATTGTCATAGCACGATGCTTATCATCATAACAATTACTCGAAGGGATAACACTTTTTACGTATGAAAGATATAACTCATTTTAAAATACAGGGTGAACCACGAAATCTGATCAGCTTAGATTATTCTGCTGTTAGTGAGCTGACAGAAAATTTGTTGCCTGATATAACATGGTTCAAAGAGAGCTTTAAGATGATTATAGTAAATTTTATAAAAAATATTTCTTATGATACTTGTCGAATTCATCTCAATATCCCCTAAAGGATAGGTGTGAAAAAATTATAGGTTTATCTATAAAAAAAAACTGAAGATGACCTTGAAAACTCTGAAAAAAATGGGTTGACAAAAAATTTACTACAATCATCTTGAAGCTCTCTTTAAACCATGTTATACCAGACAAAAAAATGTTTGATGGACCCACTAACAACAGAATAATCTAAGCTTATCACGTTTCGTGGTTCACCCTGTATATCAATCAAAATAACACGTTTAACTATGCCTTTATACGTCCCTTCACATAAACTGTTCTCCAATGTGAGTTAGAATCTAAGACACTATTTTTAGATCTTCGGTCATCCTTAAGCATGAAAAATGCTACAAACACTTGTTACAGTTAGACTGCGGATCTTTATGCAATTTAACATGTCCAAGTTCATGAAGAATTCACATTTTATAGAGTAAGCGAAACCAATGATGTAGTTTTAAACATTTAACACTTTGACAGCCATGTCATCCATACATGGGTTCAGTTATTTATCTGACTACAAATTGTACTGATAAAAATATTTAAAGGGGTCCAACAGAACCATTAAAGAACTATAAAGAATTATTAACATCATTGAATAAATAGAGCATAATCTGAAATTACTCTTATGTTGTGTCAAAGTCTAGAAAGGTGTGTCGTTTTCAGCCTGTAATAGTGTGGCAGTCAACGTGCTAAGTCGCCAAATACAGTTCTGCCATAGTTGCGTTTCATCAGCTACATCCGAATCAAAAATATTGAACTGTAAATATGTGTATTTGCATAAAAATCCGCGGTCTATACAGTTACAGTGCAAAACATCCCGTAAACAGATTCGTGTAGCCGACATATAGAAAACGAGTACACGCGATCGCGTCGATTACACATACGTACGATGCATACACACGCGTACGTATGTATGTACATACGTAATATATAAAACACATTTACATGCGTATGTAGACACATACGACTGCTAGAACGTGAGAGTAGAAGCCTTTCGAAACGACGGCCCTAAGCACATTCCACGGGATTGTAATCGCAGCGTTTCTCTGGTGATTAGTAAACCAGCTTCTCTTGGTTTCTCTGCTCTATGTTCTGCTCGATTGACACTCGCCGATCGCGTTCCAGTTCCAAAGATATTCGAGCCATGATTCTTTCCCTCCTTTGTATTTTTACGGACTTCAAAGACACCGTTCTATTTTTTCCTCTCGATGGCTGCTCAGTGTGTTTGACCGCTCTTCGCGGGTTCTTCGCTTCTTACGGTTCGAATTTTTCCTTTTTCTCTGTCGCAGGTTTCGTGTTTGAACCCTGTGTCCCACTATACAACAATTGTTATTTTAACAGTAAACCTACCGACAATTTATATAGAGTACAACCTCGATTATCCGAACGTGGATCATCCGAAAATTGTTCGTCTTATGTCAGTTACAGAATAAAATTATCGTTAATGACACTGTGCATTTAATTTCATACCATTATGCATTGTACATTTTAAGATAAAATTATCATTTTTATGGAAAATATAGTTACAACGTGCGTCATCCTGTTACTCATCGCAGTTCAGTTAATCTGTGTACCTATTTCTGCCTAATCAGTCAAATGACCAGTCTTTAACCCTTATATGTATTATTGGGGCCGTAGCGGCCCTGTGCAACTTCAAACTAGTAATTGTTTAATTTTTACCGAATAGACAAAATAGAAATCAATTTTCCTTATAACATTAGAAGCATAATGAGATAATAGACGATTACGTAAAACTTTAAATTATTATATCAACAAACAATTGCTGGGGCTGGCTACGTCCCCAATAATACACTTAAGGGTTAAATAAAAGTCATATTTTTTGCAACTGAGTGCAGGTAAAGGTCAATTTAGTACGGGCAAAAATTGATTACATGTATATTATAGGAAAAGTTGCGAAGTCAAGTGACGAAAGCGATAACAATGAATGCAGACTTTTTAATCAAAAGTCTAAAAACGGTCCTTTGACCGGCCGTGGTAACTTTAGTGTTAAATACTGTGGAAATTGTACAGGGTGTTTTCAGTCTGAACGATCACAATGTAACAATGCGTTGTATGAGTAAAAATGAATAAATAATTTTATATAAATATACGTTTATAAATGGTAAATTACAAAGTTACGAGAAAAATATGAAATATATGTTATTACAGGCACGCTGAAACTGGGCTCCTCAAGGTCGTTTCTTCGTCCTCATTTTAATTTTATCTTGGAATTTCATACCGATACCCAAGGTGAAAAGACAATCAAAGTTTGTTTTTGACTTATGGAGATACAGTTTCTTGTTTGAGATCCTTGAAAATCACTCGTATATCATTTGTTAATCACACACTGTTACTATTTCATTTTAAAATCTCCGCCAATTCCTATCAGTCCAACTGTACTAATTTCACACTTCACTTATGTTTGATTTTAATGATTGCATAACAAATTTTTTATTCACATTTTCAACAATCTCAAACTACAGTACAGAGGTTCATGAAAAAGTTCTATAAATATTGTAGTTAATATTTAATGTTTTCGTTGTAACATTTTAGTAATGTGTAATACTTACAGGCATATATTTTTATAACATTCTTTATTAATTTCTACTCATAGAATATATTGGGACATGTGGATCGTTTAATCGGAAAACACCCTTTATAAAAAGAAATATTTTAAAATGTGTAACGAAATATTAGAAATACATACAGCCGTAAATTTGTATACATGTAACAACTACAAAGTTTCCGTAAATCGTTATTACGATGTTTCATCTGTAATAAAAAACTTATTGTGAGTAAAATAATCATGAAAGTAACAGGAACAAATTTCGAATGCAATTACAAGGGGTTGAAATATGTATTTCTGAGTATAATTACATTTTTTGCAGTTTATTATCAGACGCATATATAAAATAATATTAACTATAATTATTCAGGAACACCCTGCATAAAAAACTTTCTTTCATATCTCTCTACTCGTTTTCATTTTTATTGTTTTTAATGAGATGCGGTACAAATTGCAATATTTTGATTTTTTACTTCTTGAACCACTAACGATCGAATAAAATTATCGAACGAAGATCGTATTTGACGTTCATAAGATGTTGTACGTATTGTACCGGTATCGTATGTTTTTAATCCTTTGACTGCGGGACACTTGGAAATGAGACGAATGCTGCGTGCGGCCAAGTTGCGGCAGTATGTATTGAGTCATTGCAGCGAACGCCTATCGGCGTCAACAGTACGCGGTGAGCGGCTTTGTCAAGCGCCTATAGATGCCGATCGCAATCGAAGGGTTAAAGGAATTTCATGTTTTGTCGTATGGTGAATTGAAGCCCCATTAGCCATAACATCGCATTTTGTGCGGTGTGTACGAATATAAGTACGTATAAGTGAAGACTATATTTGATTGAATATTATCAAAACAGTACTCATAAAGCCACCATACTCTGTCACCCAAAAAGAACTTCATAGTTCGAAAAATGACAAATCATCGTGCACCATTGCTACAGTCTGATATAACTCGCTTCTTTGAAAAGTCTCCGGCTGCAAAAGAACTTTCAGACAACAAACGATTATGAACTTAACAATGCCAGTTGATAATCAAAATAAAATCAACTGTCATAATATAGGCATGTATTAAATTAGGTGGTCTTAAAAATAATTAACAGTAAGTTGAAGAGTTAATGAATGAATTTATGTTGTTGTTTTGTGTTTTGACCGACATCGGTTACTATAACCGCTAGCAATTGCCTATACAAAAACGCTCTTACAACTCCTGTGACGGTTATGGAATTTTGATCTGAAACCTAAGCTTTCACATACTATTCGTGTAAACTAGAGATGGTTACCGGAGCTACGTCCTACCCCCACTCTAGGTCCATTCCCCTCGTTTCAGTTCCCTCCAGTTCACTTCTCGTTCCCCCTCGATCCATCGTCGTCACAGATCACAGACTATATGAGGGGAATGAAGCTAGAGTGGGGGAAGGCCGGAGCTCCGGTGGCCATCACCGGTGTAAATGTACATTCGCTGAAGAGGGACAGTTTTTCAAAACAATTTTACGTTTCCATAACTATTTCACACAATTTTTACAACATGGTACTATACAAAGATTTAATTTCTCTTATATTCGCATAATTTTCAAAATCACGTTTATCTTCAAAAACTGTGTATAGGTGGTGGAAAGCTATATTAAACATACGCTTACGTGGAGTCTCTAAACAATATACAGTAAGGTTCTATTTTTCGTGTTTGCCACTTTATGCAGAATACTATCAACAGTTTTGTAAAACAAAATTTGTAGGTTTTAAACGGTGAATGAATTACATTTCTAATAATTTAAAAATTGATTTTCTTTTTGAAAAATAAGGTCACTTTGCACTTTTTAAATGGAACCACGTACGTTTTTAATAATATTGCAGAGATCATCGTAACAAATTCAGCAGATATTATATGTAATTTTTGTAAACTTTCGACTACAAAGGAATATGCTAAATACAATAGAACGTCGATCGAGCGAACGACGTTGGAATGATATTACAAATCCTACTCTGAAAAATCGATGGCACAGGTTATCGCTAAACATAGATGTGTATAAAAATAATAACAAAGTGACTGAACCGGGTCATGTTACTAAAACTGTAAAAAGTTTGATTAGGGTAAATGTACCAGTAGTTGACACGAAAAGGCTCATTTCCCACTGCAATCATTATCTACATATTAAGTAATTATTACCTAATATGTATGCGGATCTGTTATAACAGTAAAAAAAATGGTATAATATAATAGTTAAAAAAAGATTACGTGAACGATATGTATGACACAGAAATCATCTAAGAAATTATACACTGAAAACGACACAACTTTTTAGATTTTTATGTAACAGAAAAATAAGCTCAAATGATGCTCGTTTTAAGTAACAATTATAGTAATTCTTTATAGTGTTTCACTGATTCTGCCAGACGTTTTTACATGTTTTTACGAAATTATTCGTGGTCAGATAAACAACTATATTTACATATCACCCATACATGAGTGACATTGCAGTCAAAGTGTTAGGAAAGGAGCAGTGAAGGGAAAGACATTCCTGCTAAGAATTTCCTGCGCATTCTGCAGCATTTATAACTTCAGAAACAATTATGAACTCGTATGGAGCACAAGAAGGAAGTACATAATTCTAGTGATTACTAACTTTAAAGAATATACAAATTTCGAAGCTAAAAATGTTTCAGAAAGTGTACTGGAGGACGAAAAGAACAGTTAAAACATATGTATGTAATGTCATATGATAAACTATAGTTATTCATGTGGAAAGTAGTTATAATGTAAAGCGTACGATTACCCGATTATCCTGATAGTATTTAGTTCGGATAATTGGAGTCCTATTATACCTGAAAGAATTATTTTCGTGATAATCGTTTTTTTCTATGAAGCCCGTTGACACATCCGCATAAAGAAGCGACAGACAAAGTAAAAATTAGTGTGTACTGTGCGTTATGTCTACATATATGTAAACGAGAAGCGATCTTGAATATCGAGATCGATCTTGGGTTTGGATAATAATTTCTAGATCTGAAGATGTATTATTAACAATAAACATCCTAAATTGTTCCATTTTAAAAGGTCCAGGCGACCTTGTTTTTTCTTAAAAAATAACATCATTTTATCATGATTATTACGATAATTAACTTCCTATTTAAATCGTAGGAAGTTGCATCAACTTTATTATGATCAACTATTTCTATATTTCTTCTCTCTGTAATTAATTTCAATGTGCACGTACACACATTCATGAATACACTTTCTTTCAATGTAATTACACAAACAATAGAGTGAGTACGTAAGTACATTAACCCCGCTGTTCTCCTCGGGTCTATGTGACCCGAAATAAAGATTACATTTCCATAGTTACTATGTTTTCAAATATTTCTTTTTAATATTCAATGCATTTAAATAAATTTTGAAATAATTTATTCTCAAGAAATGTGAAATATTAACGAAGTAAACGCAATATTTAAATACATCGAATGTTAAAAAGAAATATTTAAAAACATAGTACCTATGGAAGCATAATCCCTAATTCGTGTCATGCAGACCCGAGGAGAACAGCAGCGTTAAAAATATTTTCATTCTTGATTTCTAGGTACGGCAGCACCTCGATTATCCGTACTGTATTAGTAACACGATGGATCTCATTGTAACTATGTTTTGCACAAAAATAATAGTTTGATTTTAGAATGTAAAATACACAATGGCACAGAATTAAGAACGCAATTTCATTAACGAGAATTTTAGCTTGCAGCTGACATACAGTGAGAGTCAAAAGTGAGTATACACCTTACAAAAATGAGGTTCGTATAATACTTAGATACCATAAAATCGAATTTAGCTGCAAGTGTTGCAAAAGTTCAATTGTCGGATTCATGGTTCGTTCAACAAGATCGAGACCCAAAGCATACCTCGAACATGGTTAAGGATTGGTTGCTACAGAACACTCCAAATTAATTAAATCCTCCACCACAGTCTCCAGATGTTAACGTAATAGAAAATTTGTGAGAAATATTAAACTCGAAATTATGAAAAATAAGAATTACGAGTAAGGAGAACCTTAAAACGGAATTAATAAAAGCATGGAATGATATTTCTGTTCAAACAACGCGTAATTTATGTTAGTTGCATCGATGTGAAGGCGATCAGCTGCTGTAATTAAAGCTAACGGTGGATCGACAAAATATTAAATGTACATAATTTTATTAATTAATAATGAGAAATCATTCTTAATTACTCATGCATACTCACTTTTGACTCGTTTTTTCTATTAATTTGTATTCCTACATACATTAAATCTGTTCAATCAATTTTCAATTTATGCAACATGAGTTTTTGAATAAATTTCGTGTCTTCAAGGTGTATACACCTAATTCTCTTTTTACACGACTTTTTTTTACACGATTTCAACATAACAAGGTTTACAAAACAAAAGCAATTCTATTTTTATACGGCATATTTTGATTCAACACGATTCAAATGGCGCTTATTTTTCAAATTACTATTTGAATTCAGTTCTGTTAAAAAGGATATTTCCATTATAATTATCATTTCCTAGAACGGTATATATGTACTTAAACTTGAATTTTGAAGAATCGTCTTGATGTTTTAACCCTTTGTCTGCGTTTCGTCTTTTTACGTTACACTGTAAGGGCCTAAGCCCTTATATAGAATAGATCAAATTATATAAAAGTTTATTCAATGATTTTCATATGTTTTGTTTGAAAATAACTTATTATTGTTCGTATCGGGTTTTCACATTTGGAACCATTCTTCTATTTCTTCATATGTTCTGCATTATTTTCTACACGGTTTTTTTCTGGAACCAATCTACCGTGTAAATGGAGAATTAGGTGTACTCACTTTTGACTCTGACTGTAGAATGACCAACTTACGGACGACCAGTGTTCAGATAATCGAGCTTCTACCGTATTTTGCACCATTCATTACAGTGGTAGTATTTTAACACTTTCTCGACCGCTAATATTTCGCGAATATTAATTACTTTTCGATATTTTTGCAAGAATTCTTAAGTAACTAATTATTTTATATTATTGACTTTGCATAGAATATTCTACGATTACCACTTTATTAATACTTTAAACATTTGTAACATTATCTTCAATATTTATTCATTTCAGATGGGTGTTATTCGAATGAATCAAGTGACGTACGTGTGACAGCGGCCGTCAAACTGTTAATATCTAATAAACATGCTTAAAAAACAGCTTAACATTTTTCGTATCTCTACTGTTTTGAACTATATTTTTTATTGTTCCTTCCGTAAATCAACACATAAACATAACATTCGAGTATTCCGTTCCAGCGTCGCCAAACTGAACGCTAGAAATCGTTCGGTGGTCAACGTTCGCCGTGAGACCGTATGAATCTTTTTTCTCTTTCCCCGTAGTTCTGCCGTCTGTTTCTTTTTTCGATCAGAGTGTCTAGGTGTCGCGAAGAAAAAGTATCGCCGACCAAGTCTACAGAGGGAGTTTCAGCGAGGTCAATGAATCTGATCTGGAAAGCGACGTACTCTTGGTAGCTCCGCTCGTGGGAGCCGGCGTAGGGAACTACGCAGCCGCGACCTCGAGGCCTCCTCTCCCGGAGGCGGTAGCTTCTGCTTCTTCTCTTTCTTCTTATTCTTTTTATTTTTTCCTGGTCGCCGCTAGTATCGCGATGTTCCAGGATCGTGTATTTGTACTACGTGTATCGTACAACGTTGCTCCCTGCGGTACAGTTGTGGTTTGCTCGCGTTCGCCCGACGGTTTCGTTTATTTCCCTGCTTTTACTCCTTTGCTATTTTGGATGTTGTTAATATGCCCTTTCAAGCAGAATAATTGAACCGCATAACGCAGAAGAGAACCAACTTACAAATGATTCCACGTTCGATCATGTACGCTGGACATTTTCTTAAGGGGACTAGGCAGTCAAAAAATGCGATTCTTTTTATTGTATTTTCCGAAAGTACTATCCTTCCCGAGTAAACTGCCGTTTGAAACATGTTAAAGTTCGCAAAATTAAGGATTTGACAGCCGAAAAGTTCGATCGCGAGGTATGTAGTAGTTAACGTCTTCCAAAGCTTTAAACGCGTTTTTCTCGATATCATATTTTCTCTTCGTTTTGCAGTGATTGCGAAAAAACGGAGGTTCAAATCGATTTGAAATAAATTGAGCAAATGTAAAACATGTCTAGTTAAGGCCTGAACCTACGTATATGTCTGCAAAAACTCTTGTTTTGTCAAAAAAAAATATAAAATAGCTTCTCTTTTAATGAAAAATCGCGTTTTTTTAACTTTATTGCTGCCATTTTCACAATTCTGATTTTCTTTCGTTTTCAATAGGTTCCGTGCAGATTAGGGGCCTTTAGAGTGCCAAATTTTCCAGGATATTTCATAATTCAATTCTTTATGGCCAGGATCACTGCAAAACCACAACGACTCCAGAAAAAGCGGCTTCATATCAGTCGACTGTAAAACCATCATATATAAGTATATGTTATTCAAAAAAATATTTTATTACAGCTTATAGTATTAATAAAAATTACCTAAAAGTACTAGTCACAATATGTATTCATTTACTTGTAATTAATTCTCAAAAGAAGTTACATTTTGACCAAATATGACTGCCTAGTCTCCTTAACACTTTGACGGCCACAAATACCTCGCGAAAACTAATTATTATTGGCTATTTTTATAGGAATCTAGAGGCAAAACAACATTCTATACTATTCTCAATTATATTGAATATTTCACAGTTTCAACTGTATCAGTACACGGGCTTTTATTTACAGTAGAACCTCGATTATCCGAACTGAAATCGATAACAAGATAACTCACATTACCACTATGTTTCACATAAAAATGATAATTTTGATCTAGAATATAAAAGTATACGATGGAATAAAATTAAGTACACAGTGTCGTTGGTGATAATTGTAATTTGTAATTAACCTGGAAGAGGAATTTTTGGATGACCGGTGTTCGGATAATCGAGGTTCCACTGCATTATTGCTATAAATGTGCTCATTCATTTGTTTCAAGTGATTGTTATTCAAATGAGTAATGTCACGTATGCGTGACAGCAGCCGACAAAGTGTCAAGGGGTCGTCCCACCGTGACCAGCCTGAATACTCTTGAGACTTCAAATTATTTTTTAAAACAATAAAAAAGGTTTGATTTTTCAAAGATTCTACAGTATGATAACCCTTTGAAAAAGTTTCCATATTGACAGTGATATATGTTGGCATCCTTCAATCACTAAACCGAATCATTCAAATGAATCATTCATGATTAGATGAGATATTTGTAGAAAGGAACTAAGTGGGTTGGCTCCTTTTTATTGACACAGTAAAACTCCGTTTGTCCGAACACGTTGGCGGACAGAGTAGTTCAGATAACTGGATGTGTTCAGATAATACAGGTTTACTAAAGCTTACTAAATCTTTAGCAACAATTCTTTCTTTCCGACAATAGGAGCTGATGTTCATAGAACTGGATTTAAATGCTCTGTAGACCACGCGTTCATTTTATCTGATTCGGTACTTTAACGTAATTTGTCATTATATTTTGAATTTTAGTTTATTTCATGTAGGGTAAATGTACCTGTAGTTGACAACATAAGAATCATTTCTCATTGTAATTATTTTCACAGAGTTTTATTTTTAGTAAGCAATTTTGTAGGCGGATAACTTGCTTCGTCAGCTGTTTTTAAATGACTTGAATTCGTTAGTACTGACACATAATTCTATAGTAAAGTTTTATTAAAAAAAATTGAACCCTCCAAACTGCTCGAGTAATTGGCACATCAAATTTCTAAAAAGCTAGTAGTTGACAGGTTCATGGACCAGTAATTGACACCAGACAAAATAAAATACAATGTTTATTTAAGAACTAAAATACAAGATTCAAGAAGTAGAACAAAATGAAATATGATAAAATTACATAGGTAACACGTACAGACCATTTTAAAATACTTTAACATACAAAAATGTTGTTTAATACAAATCTGCATTTGAATATACAAAAATTTAATCCGTTTTTTTTCTGTCAACTATTAAAGCGCGTTCATATTATCGCTATACCGTCAGTCAATACTTTAAATCAGGCATTTCTCATGATCGCTTCAGTTGTTCATAAGAGTTTTGCAGTGACTTTAATAAATAGAAACTAATAACAACAATCATTCGTTGAGATAAATCGAGTACAAATAAACAGTTTTCCTAATTAACTATACAAACTCACAAATATTTTCATTACATTCTAAATAACAATTTTGCTATACAATAATTTTTATAATAATTTGAACTTCTGTTGTGTGTTGAAGGTACTGTTTATGAACAAGTGAACATAGTTATAAAACCAATTGACATACATAGAGGGTGTTTCACCACACGTGTTACAGGCCGGTATCTACGAACCTATTAATGGTATCGAGATGATGTTTTTCCTAAAGTCATCGTATGAAGTGGCCTTTTACACTACGCGATAAAAAATAATCCAATTCTATTCTGAGCGTGGGAATCGGAGGGTAACTTCAATTTTTTATATGATACATGAGGTCAATTTTTATTTTTTCACATAGTCCTTCAAAACTGAGTACCTCTTGTTTGAAACGTTTTTCAAAATCTTCCACGTATCAAAAATTATAATTAGACTGCTGATTTTGATGCAATTTAATACTCTCAAATTGGTGAATGATGCACATTTAATAATGTAGCAAAATGAAAAGTACATATTTTAAACATTTCAAGGAGTAAATGCACTCCTCTTGAAGTTCCATTTATTTAATTACATTAGTACCGGAAATATTGATGTCTAAAAATGTATATTTGCATTAACATTAGTTATAATGGTTTGAATGTTCAATGGAGTATTTACTCACGGCGTTTCAAATTGATATAAAAAATACTTTGCAAGAAGTTCTTTGTCAGAATAAAAATTTCATTATACGTATTAAAATTATTCATATTTTATTTTCCAGAAGTGAATCGCCTCACAGAGTTAACAATGATAAGAAAGAATATACCTATCACTTTGTTATTCCAGTAGATATAATCGACGAAGATTGTTTAATATTTTTTATTCCGTATTAACTTCAACTGAATAGTTCTCATTTCTTTGCTATAGTTATTTTGTGTGAACTGGTTCCGTTCTACGTAAAGTGGTCTAATTGGGTTGGAGTATTTAATTTTCGTACCCACGACCTTTTTGAGGTTGAGAAATTTACAGTTCTTGAATGAAGGAGTTTACGCTGTATTTTGCTATGTGATACGCGTACTACTTTTGGAAGACAATTAATACGTATTACATGTACGATTTCTTTAATAATCACAGTAATTATAATGTAGTTAATGATAAGTCATATTCTAACGGAATTTTTATACTCACGACTACTGACGTCGTTATTAGTATTGGTAGTAATTTAGTTCAGCATAGATGTGTTAGAATTTATATACAGTCACTCACGAAATTGTTCAAACATTTCCACAACTATTTTCGTTCCTTAATTCTAGTGCAACCAACTGAAATGTTATTTGTTAAATATACCACATCCGTGCTTCAGATAACACTGTCTTAAAAAAGTGTTAAATAGAAGAATGTTGAAATAACATAATCATGTGATCAATTTCGTGAGTCACTGTATATATAAATTCACACTTTCGGTTATTTTACAACTACACTAGAAATGATTTCATGAATATATTATTTTTAATACTGTATTACAATTGAAAAGTATTTTTTTTTTCAAATGAACACCATGTTTATTTAATTACTTATTTTTCATAATATGTATATAAACACAAAGTACATATGTATTTAGCAGTTTCTACTCTTTTTCATCTGTTTGAAGCGTCTCAAAAGAATTAACTCCAAAACACTATCCAAAAATGTTTTATATAAAATAAACATATCGCAGAATTAATTAGTAATCAGTGAAAATGCCTTCCAATCTTTTAAATGCCTATCAAACTTCAAGTTTGGCAAGTATGTTTCAGGTATATTGTTATAACTAGACTGCAGATGTTTATACAATTTAATATGTCCAAATTGGTGAATGATGGACATATAACAACTCAAGAAAATAAAAATGACATGTTTTAAACATTTCAAGGACTAGATGCAATCTTGTTGAAGTTTCAATTATTTAACTGTATTCACAGAGGAAATATGGAAGTCTGAAAATGTATATTATCATAAACATCCGCAGTCTAGTTATAAAAGTTAGATATACAGAGTTTTATCACCTGTGTGATCGTTGCCATGAACGTACAGAATCATCCGGAACTTATCCTGATTAAAAAAATAATTTTTCCTAAATAATATAGCTGTCTGGTCATTACTGTGCCTACCTGACATTTCATGAACACCAGCCTGATAATTCAGCATTCCGGAATTCCTCACATAATCTCACGATCATTCAATAATTTTGCAACTTTATGAACTCACAATCAGTAGTATTCTAAATGGAATTCAGTGAATGCTTCATCATTTTATTCGCTTTCGAAGTAATTGTCGAAGAGTGTTTATGTCGAAGCATTCAGACTTTTCTCCTGGAAGAATAATTGAAAATCCACGTGGCATACAATGTGGACGTATCGAAGCTGTTCGAGAGGGGAATTCCAGGGCATGTTTGCAACATGTTTGGCCGGTGGCCAAGCAAGTTGGCGCGAGACACTCATAATCGATATAACCGAAAGTACGTCTGGGTCGTTGTAAGAATTAAGATTTCGGCAATTCGCCAATCTGCTACCTCTACGGATACCAGTTCCTGCTACTCTTCATCATAGACACCTGCGCCTGAGACTGAATAATAGGTCTAGACCGCGAGACTTCATTTTACGACTTTCTTCAGTGTGTTCTGTTGTTCCGTTTTCTTTTTCAAGATTCCGGAGGATACGAAAATTCCTCGACTTAGCGAAAGAAAGACAAACAACTCTGAGTACTAAAAAACCTCTGACAATTTTGAAAAGACACCAATCTTGTACAATTAACCTAGTTGCAATACAGCTAATGGACAATTATGAATCAATCTACAGTATAAACCAATATACAGGGTGTCCCAGCTAAAGGAGGCCACCTAAATATCTCCTTTGTTTTTCATGACATAAAAAATGTCCATGGCACAATTTGAATGGCTTCAATGAAAGAATACCCTGAAAAACAAATTTTTTTTATCACATCATTTTTTCTGTTTTTTCAAGGTCATTGGTGTTTTTTTATCTCTACTATCGCATCTTGTAGCGGATGAAAAAATACATTCGACTATGCCTGAATTATGACCTTCAGATGACCTTGAAAATCAATAATGTGATGAAACTGTTACGATGGTATGTTAACTTACTGGACAGTGAATATTCGGTGCGGAATTTTAAATAACAAAATAATTGGACCGAATTACATTAACGGAACATTGAATGGACAAAAATTCGCGACATTTTTACCTAGTGACCTGAACGAATTCATAGAAGAAGAACCATTAAGTGTCTGCGATGTTATGTCGTATCAGTTTGATGGCTGCCCCGCTCACTATTCGCGAGTAGCCGTTCCAGTATTAAATTGAAAATTCCCAAACCGTTGGACTGGGCCTAATGGGCCCATAGCTTGGCCAATACCCTCACCAGATCTGACCCCACTTGACTTTTGTCTTTGGGGAAAACCAAAGGAAGAAGTTTATAAACATCGACCTCGTACTCCAGAAGACATGATGAACCGCATAATTATTGCTTGTGCTGCTATCCCACCGGAAACAATAGAATGAGCAGCACAATCCGTACTTACTCGTGTCAGAAAGTGTATCGCTGCCGACGGACATCACTTTGAACATTTATGACATAAGCAGTAAGTTCACATACCATAGCAACAATTTCATCACATTATTGGTTTTCAAGGTCATTTGAAGGTTACGATTCAGGCATAGTCAAATGTATTTTTTCATCCGCTACAAGGTGCAGTAGAAAAAAATATACGTTTCCCAGATAAAAAACACCAATGACCTTGAAAAAACAGAAAAAATTATCTGACAAAAAAAATTTGTTTTTCAAGGTATTCCTTCATTGAAGCGATTCAAATTGTGCAATGAACATTTTTCATGTCATGAAAAACAAAGGAGATATTTAGGTGGCCTCCTTTAGCTGAGACGCCCTGTATTATATTCATTATATCTAATGCGTATGTTAACGCTAATGTTCGGAAGTCGTTAAACTTAACATTCCCTAGTTATTGTTAACATTAACTGAATCAAGCCGTTAGAGTACGAATAAAGTATTATGTTCACTCCGACCCAACCCAACCATGTATTCTCTCTTTTTTATAATAATATATAAGATCTAACTCGTTGATAGGAAATTATATCCCTGATTAGCTTATTACCACAGTCAACGTTCTTAGGTCCCAACAGTGTTTTAAATGACACAAATCTGTGCTGCGCTCCCCTGATTATTTTCAACGCTCCTACCTTGACGATTTCTTTATATCATCCACTAATGGCACATCATGCACTCTTTACTTCTGAATCAGCGATTACTTGGGCTTCTGTAACACAGTACTTGTGTGAGTTACAAGTATGTATCGCAGGTTTCTCGCGGTGCTCATGCGAGGTTTAACGTTACTCAGGATTCGAGTGTCCATTACGAGGACGTTCTCAGAGACAGGAAACAATACGAGTGGTTCGCAGATAGCGTTAACGTTTTACTTCCATTATCAACTCCGTACTTTCTGACTATATAACGATATTGTGTGCGTTTTCAATTAAGAGACACTGTCACGTTTATGACATTTTTCGGAACATCTAACCATACCAGCTATGAAAACGTGAGCTCGGTCTAATATTTTTTACACTTTTTGGTTACGCTTGCAGCAGATATGAGATAAAATCCATTCATCGATTTTTTAACCTGAAAATCGTTGAATTTGTACATCTTAACACTTTGACGACCGCTGGCACACATACGTGACTCTATTCCTTTGAATAACACCGATTTCAAACGAATAAATCTTCCAAATAATATTATAAATATTTCAAGTACTAATTAAGTTGACATTGTAGAATATCCAATACAACGACAATATTATAAAACACTTAGTTATTTAAGAATTGTTGCAAAAATATCCAAAAATAGTTCATGTTCGCGAAATATTAGCGGCCGTCAAAGTGTTAACGTGTTAGCTGTGTTATGACGAGCATACTCGTTACGAAGAAACGGCAATTTTCTGTGTTATGACGAGTATACTCGTCATGCGAAAAAAGTAATTACCATTTGCTATTTAAATTAAAATTTTAGTGAAAACTGAAACATGTTCGTAAATTTCAGACATTTTAGAATATTTTGAGACACGCACGAAATAAAAAAAAAACAATATTTTCCATATATTTGATTTTCCTTGTTTTTTCTTTTAAATAATAAATGTTTAAGTTTTGCCAATAATATCAATGAATTTGAGCAATAAATTATTCATTTTTCAAAAAAAGCAACTGCCATTTCGTTATAATTTAATTCAATTTTACAGCAGCTGCGTACACTCTGTGTTTGACGAGTATACTCGTCATCTCTTCATTTTTGCGATACAATGTAAATACACGCTTTTAAAATAGGGCTACACGGCTAACAGGTTAATGAACACGTCATTCTAAATTTTATAATCGGTATTTCGAGGAAAATTATACTTTTGATTACTTAAGTAAATGTTTATTTAATTTTTTCTGTATTGATTTAGTATGAACTATATAAAATTTAATTTTATTCAGAAATATAATTAAAGACAATTGTTCTTGCACGCATATTGAGCAGAAAATGAATCAAAACCGATTGTTTTATAATTAGTCCATCATTCAATAAGCATTTTCAAGTTTGAAACGCACCACTTTCGAATACACTTTGCAGATATCAGTTTATCGCATTCCGTAATTTTCCCTGAGTCGCTCGATGATTAAGTGCAACATTGAGTATTTTTCAAACATTCCAGCATTCAGTTACAGAATCACGGTCCTTTCACTCGGCTAGATATGCCGTTGCTCCTACCACCGCGTCTGTAAACTCCGTGATACTTGCCCCGCGATCACCTTCTGGAAAATGAATTACCGCATTTCCATTGTTTCAAGGAAGCCGTTGTTAGATGGGAACAAGTATTTGCGGGAATGCTGTGAAACGGTGCAATGCCATGACGTGGAAGGCAATATGTATTTGGGCCAGTGGGTAGTACGTATCATTGCGTACTCACACCGTACTGACGATAATTGCTTTAGAAATTAATTAGCAAACCACGGTTTGAGCACCCAGTGGAAGTGGACCTAACCACCATATCGGTAATTTCTAATTGAGCATTGATGAAACCAACCGGATCGAATTATACCTTTCCTTGCATGTGTGACAAACAAACTGCAAAGTACACCCTTATAATATTCAATCTGTAGATCGTGTCTCCTAATAGAGGAAGGGATCCCAGTACTGCACACTTTTATATGACACCTAGTAGATTACTGGAAAATTGGGTTAGATATTTTTATATTATATGAAGTTACACGGAAATATGTTTACTGATATTGTGCTTATACAATAAAAAAAATAGTGTTAAATAATAGTAGAAAAATTCTTATATCAGTATTTTTTGGTCTTTTCGGTAAGTACAAAAACTGATGCCTAATATTGCCTATGCGGTATTAGGGAATACATACGGTAGTCGATATTAGGCCACTTAATTTTATTCTTCTAAATTATCCTATCAAATGAAAATCACAAACATAAAGCTTCATTTTACCAGAATTAACACATACTCCATGTCTCCACTTACAGCACATAATACACCTGATCCATTTTTCGCCTATTTGGCCTTCTGAAAAAAGACCTACGCAGAACATGCATTCTATTTCGTTATCGTCATCATAACCCATATTGAAATCATCATCTAGTTTCAAGCTTTCATCGCCACTATTGCTAGTAGAACTATCATCTTAATTTCATTCCTGTTGCTACAAGGAAAAATAGTTCACAGAATTAGTCAAAGGGCATGCCCAATATCGCACAGTACGAAATTAGGGTACGGTTGGTATGCGGTATTAGGGAACTTTGTACTCGTAGGTTATAGAAATATACATCAACTTTTAACATTAAAAAATTAAAATGCTATTTGTACAAACAATAATCTAGGCCCTTTGCGTTGCGGGTGATATGTTAAAATCGAAAGTTTATACCTAGTTCTGGGCAAAAAACGATTTGCGGTAGCAGGTGCACAAAACTTGAAAAATATGTAAATTTACTATTCAGACAAAAGGCTATCCGGTGTTTAAAGGAAGCATTGTTATTTTCTTTTTAGATAGAAATCTACTCCAAGATGCAATTACTTTATGGTTTGCTTCTATAGGTATTATGGTTCTGGTAGAAGTTCAATGTGGAATATTAGGAACCTATCCAATAATGGGATACTTTCCTCTATGTGGTAAGCACTGCAGTGTATTAGATTCTTATTATTCGAATATGCTGCAATTTTTACTCTATGCATTGGCCATCGTGTTAATAGTAGCAACTCGAAATACGAATGTCTTATTTTGGCTGAGTACAAAATACAGTAGATCCTCGATTACCCGTACGCGGCTCATCCGAGAATTCTTCTTCTATGTTAATTATAAGGTGGAATTATCATTAGTGATATTGTGTGCTTTATTTTGTACCACCATGTGGTTTTATTTTTTAAACCAAAAGTATCGTTTTTATGAGAAACATAGATCCAATGTGAGGCATCTCGTTACTGATTACAGCTCGGATAAATGAGGTCCTACTGTACTTTTCTCTTTGACTTATTCATTTCATACGTCCTTTATGTATACACACATGTATATTTAAAACTCAGTAGACACAAGATTAACCCATTTTGTTCTCATCAAATTGGAGTATGTTAACTTTTTCTCTATGAGTGTAGTACTCAAAGTCTTGTGACTCTGTGCTTATCCTCTTCTGTAGTAGATTAAAGTGATACTTCTGTATGTTTATTGTTAATTTTAGTACGATACAAGAGACGATTTTTAAATAAATTCGACACTAAAATATATAAAATGTATATTTTATTTGTAAATGCAACGGTATTGATTTATATTTTCTGACAGGAATCTGTAATCATGTTTTTCAAAGAAAATAAATGCAAAATAAGTTTATAATAATGCCTTTAATTTGCACATTTTCCTGTAATTTACTAGCGCATAGCTAGGGAATCAGTTCTAATCCTATGTAGAAAAAGAACATACAATTCCTTTTGAAGAAATATTAGTGATTTCGGATATTCTTTTTTAAAACTGTTCAACAAAACAAATAATTACAGATTTTGTTTCTAGTATGTCACTTTTTATTATAGTAAGATATACAAATTTTATTACATGAATTTTATAGTTGTGTAGCATAAATAAACTACACATGTATAACAAAAATTAACTAGTATGCTTAAAGCTGTTATACTTTAAATAACATTACTAACAATTCGTAAAACGATTCAGCTTTCATTATAAAATCACAAATATGTAGCCATTTCACGACAATTCGATACATCAACACTTTTACATTTTGGGCATACTCGTTAGTTAATTTTAATTGGCGTTCCAAAGGTGGGAAACAGTAAGGTAATATTTATTCTGATTTTATTTTATTCATATTATATTACATTTGATTTGCATAGAAATATTGCACTCAATGATTACTCAGTACTAAAAAACGTGCACTATTAGACCTTATACACTCGTTAGTTAATTTTAATTGGCGTTCCAAAGGTGGAAAAAAATAACATAATATTTGGTTTGATTTTATTTTATTAATATTATATTACATTTAGTTTGTATAGAAGTATTGCATTCAATGATTAGTAAGTACTAAAAAACTATTAGACCCTGTACGATTATTAATTTCCTCTCGTTCACCTAACTTTAAAAACGCAGACGAAGTACGATTTCTAAATCCGTCCAACGGCCTACTATCTTTAGAAGCAAGGGTATTTTTCTTGCGGTTGGGTGTGTACCACGTTTTTTCCTTTTTCGGTGGGATTTTCGTTTTATATGTCTTTATTCTGCCCCGTGACGTGCGAAAAAGGAGGAGAAGGGGCCAAGATACACAGAGAAAGCAAAACCGAACGAAACGAAGCGCGTCATTTCTTTTGGGAGTAGTCTGGCCCACCGAAAAAACATTTCACTATAGAAATAAATAAATTCTAACTACTTCTCAATAAAGAACTATGTTAAAAATCACCTAGAATTAACTGCAATAGATTTATTTGAAATTCTACTGATTCATAGGTCCGTACAAGAGTCATCGATCCATATTGTTACTTTTTTCACTGGACTTCAGAGACAGGAAGAAGAAGAGTCAATCCTTTTAATGAAAAAACATGTTACAGGATATTTTGATGAATGATATTAAATAAAATGAAAGGATAGGGGAAAAAACAAGGAATGTCACAAAACAGCTTCATTGAGAAAATCAATTTTTAATACTTTAATACATCAGTAAAGAAACAAGGTTCATAAAATGTAACTGTATTGTTCATGGCATGAACTTATACTCTACCAATTTAAACGCGGTTATGCTAACGCAGATGAACGTTTATACATGTCTAACTATAGTTAAACTTTGTTCATTAATTTTCAATAATTAAAATAAAGCCATTGGACTTGTACTGTTTTTCTACTGAAACAACTTCTTAGTCAGGAAATTTAAAAAGTAACACAGTAGTAAAAAAAAATATTTATTAATTTGCTTTAAACATAACTGAAGTAGAAATTATTTCATGAAAAGTGATTGTTAAACAGATTGTTGAAACAGTACAAGTCCATAACAGATATTGCTTTTACACTCATTAAACTGAAGAGACTACTGAAACATGAGTATGGGGTGCTTTCTTTGCACTGTTTTTGGCCCCAATATACTTCTGTACATTTTACATTTATTTTGAGATTGTTTGAAAATGGCTAATTTTGGACTTGTATTGTTCCTCAACTCATCGATTCAATTGTTTTACATTATTTTCATTTTTCTTTCAAGTTGAACACTGCAGAATAAAAATTGACGTACCCTGTTCTTTCTCCTTACCCTTTAAATGTAAAACTTGATTGCTATCTGAACACCACAATACAAATTTTCACCACTGTATATTTTTATACATTTTACGTTTCTGCGATACAATTTGGACGGAATTTCTTTTATTTTGTTCGACTCTAAAAAAATGTAGAAGAACATTATCTTCCCAGAAAAGCATCACCTGAGTTCTACAAAAATTTTATAATCTAAGTGTACTTTACACTCATTCCGAAGGCGTGAGTCATACATTAGGGGAACTACTATGATACGGAATCTATGACTGACACATGCTTGGCCTTTAATGTTTAGAAGCGACTAAACTTTTCCCCTGTGGTCTTCTGTTCCTTCACCGTTGAATGGTCATGAATAGATTGCGGATGTTTATGCAATTTCGCGTACCCAAATATCTAAAAAAACACACATTTAAACCCAAAGTAAAATAAAAAGTACATTTTCAAGCATTTACAAAACAAAGTACAGTTCTATCAAAGTTTCATTTCTATTACAGCAATGACATAAAAAATATTCAATTTTAAAAGTTTATACTTGCATAAACATCCTCAGTCTAATCATGAATTATTAGAAGTTAGTGAAATTAACGACTTTGGTGTCTGCACTGCACCTACATTAAATTTCTCCACTTCAAGCGTTTCTCCACTAATTTTAAAAACATTTACACCATTAGGTTACTATATATTCAATTAGTCAGGCCTCAATTAGAGTATGCGTCTATCATTTGGTCTTCGCAGTTCTCAAAGTATAAGCTAATGTTAGAGAAAGTGGAGCATAAATTCATTAGACATGTTGCTTTTAGATTAAACACACCCATGTTGCGAAATGATCATGATTATGAACCATTACTAAATACACATAATATGACTTTCTTGGCTGAACGCAGAGTTGCCAACGATCTATCTTTTTTTATCAAACTTGTAAATGGATTTCCTGTGCACAGTTATTACAACTCATTCATGTTTATGCTCCCTCAAAAAATGTTAAAGAAAGGCATATATTTCATTATATTGCTGTAAAAATTAACCCACTTATTACCCAAAAGCCGAAATATAACATAAATTTTAACACATGTAATAACGCCTTATTTTTATAAAATGTGTTTTTATAGTAGAAAATAATACTACTGAAAAGGAATATGTTTGTTTTACCGAGTTCCGAGTTTTTATCTTCATTTTTAGAAAAAATGTGTCATTTTAATAATTATCTTAAAAAATGCATATTTTCCAAAGTATTTCTAGATGGTACACAGAAAAATTATAAGGTACTAAAAGGGTTAAATATGTTTCAAGTGATGAATCGAATATTAAAAGCAGCCAATATAGTTACAGATAAAATTGATTTTTTCAGTGGTTCTTATTCGTTGTTTTAAGAAATTTTTAGACAGAGACACCACACATTTTTATGTTCTTTGTGATTGCAGTTATGTTTAATTCTTCTTTTAAGTTCTTTTTACTTTATATTATGTTGCTGCGACTGTTTCTTTTTTTGTTTTTCTATTTTGTTTTTAATTCCTAGTTATGTGTAGACTGCGCATCTTCATGTAATAAAAATACCTACATTTGTTGAAGATGCACATATTTTAACACGTTCCCTATCACAGTAGAAAATTCCATACCTATGCAGACACGTGAAAATGGCTATTTATTAATACACCTGGTTGATTGTACAAATATTTATCTAACTGATATTACAGTTTCTATTTCTACTATCATTTTAATGTGAATGTTACTTCAAATTTCATAAGGGTTAGTAGTTACGTGACAAAATTAAAATTGATGCGTGGCAGGGAACGTGTTAATACAATTACAATAAAACATATTTTGAGTGTGTCTGTAAAAGGCAAAACGAATTTTTCAGTTTCATGTGTTCACCCTGAAGAAAATATACAGATGTTGATCTATAAAAATCTATAATTGCACAAAACTCCGCAATCCAGTTACGTGTATATATTATGTTCACACCCATACAATCTACTAATACATAAATGAATATTTTAAAAACATTTGAAGGCACTCCGGAGCTTCTTACGTAAAATACAAAAAATAAGATGAATCTTGGGGGTTGCGCGTTTTTCACGTCTGACAAAAACATTCTTGCCTGGTGAGCTGTGAACTCGCCCCTTCGAGACAGGCGACTTTCAATACTCGTATGCATTGAACAACGATTACGAGTTTGTTCCGTTGTGTGTGTACGTGCCTCATGACTTTTACGTCGTGCTTCCAGCACTGAAATTCTTTCACGTGGAAATATTGGAAAGGGAAAATACATAGCTGCTTTATAAAGAATTAAGTTTAGCGCGTTCCAACGAGATTTCTCAGGCACCAAAAAAATAGTACAGTTACGCATTTGGAATGCCATAAATTGCATGCCAACTTTTTTTTTATTTGAAGTTTTCATTCAGTGAACATTATTTATAGAATCTGTACTGTTCTATCTTGGTTTTTAAATGACCGAAATTAGTGAATAGTGTTTACTGGCATTAGAAACGACGATACATATACTTGCAATGCACTATGCAATCGATAAATTGCATACCAACTATTTTTTTATGGAGAAGTTTTCACTCACAATCAGTTAACATTATTTATAGAATCTGTACTGTTCTATCTTGGTTGTTAGATGACCGAAATTAGTGAATAGTACTTACTGGCATTAGAAACGATGATACATATACTTTCAAAGTACTATGGAAACGATACATTGGCTACCAACCTTTTTTTATTTGAAGTTTTCACTCAGTTAAGATTATTTATAAAATCTGTACTGTTCTATCTTGGTTGTTAGATGACCGAAATTAGTGAATAGTATTTACTGGCATTAGAAACGACGATACATATACTTGCAAAGTACTATGGAAACGATAAATTGCCTACCAACCTTTTTTCATTTGAAGTTTTCACTCAGTTAACATTATTTATAAAATCTGTACTCTTCTATCTTGGTTTTTAAATGACCGAAATTAGTGAATAGTATTTACTGGCATTAGAAACGACGATACATATACTTGCAAAGTACTATGGAAACGAATGATATGTACTTAAGAATTTGAGGAGCTCAAAACAGTAATTGAGCGGAAGACAGACTCATGACTAGTCTGCGGATATATATGCAATTTAACATTCGTATTATTGAAATATGTACATTGAATTACATAGCAGAACTAAAAAATACATTTTTTAAGCATATGAAGCACAAAGTATAGTTACGTCAACATTTAATTTGTTCAACTACACTAACATAAAAGTTGTTCACCTCTGAAAATGTATATTTGCATAAACATCCGCAGTCTACTGATGACAATCTATTATTAAAGCTGAAGGACGTTATACCTTCTCATCTTCGTTTCTGTTTGGTACATTTAAATGTTCTTCATGCAGAAAAGTACTAAATGTTTCATGCTAAATACTTCTTCCTTCATAAAACAAGGAGGAACAATTTTGATAAAGTCTTTAAAATATACAGTGGCGTGCAGAAGATTCCGGACAGTACATTTTGTACTCTTACTTTTGTTTATGATAAATAAACTGAATTTTAACCTGACATTATGTTGAAAAATAGGTCAAACAAAAGATAAAGATGGATTACATGATCCTTCTTTTCATTTTTTAATGTGTACGTAAATCTAAATTTATTATATATTGTTTGAAGCACGATTGGAAATATGAAGTGTCCGGAAATTTTTATACGCAACTATATAATCTGATCATTTTTCATAAATTCCAAAGTTTTTATTATGCGACAAATTGTTATTTAAAAAGGAACAGGTCAATTTTCATGTTCAATTACGACCATAGAACAATATAATTCCAGCATGTACTATCACTATTTTACCACGTAGTAGTAACAATATTTATGATTAACGCATCGTCGCGGCCTTGAGACCAGGTGTCTCGATTTAAAGCCATCAATGAAATTGTGAGAACACTAATTAATCTTTCAGAACTCAGTGTTAAAAAACAATGACGTGTATCACTTAAATGTATGATTCTCTTGTAATCTATTTTACTGCGAATTGTACAGTTAACACGTTGACTGCCGTGGGGGTTACCAGTGACCGACATATCAAATTATATTTCATTAAATAATTATTAATTTTAAAACAATTTTGAATAGAACTAATATTGTAATAAAAATAAAAGGACAAACCTGTGCACCTGAATAGTTGTATAATTATTTTCTTTGTTATTTCTACTTGAAATGGGATATTATAGTACATCTGGCCAGGTATGGTAGTTTTTATTGTGACAGTTAACGTGTTAAAAAAAACACTAACGTACTCCGAGAACGTTCAACTTTGAATCGCGTTAATATGCAATTTTGGTGACATATCCTCATATTTTCGTGAAAATACTAAAAAAACTGTATTTCTGAAACATATATTTTCTTTGCAAAAGAAGAAAGTCAAAATAATAGTTTAAATTGAAAAACAAAAAATATAGCAAAACGGAACCACCTTTCTGTGACCATTGCAACCAAGACATGTCGATAAACCATATACTGTAGGAGTGCAGAAAAGACCAGACACGGCCCTGACATCACAGGATCACATAAAAGAACCCTACGTTACCTGAAACATACTAACGTGTATTGCAAAATCTAATTATATGTATTGAATGTATGAGATAATCAACCTAAGTTCGTCGTTAGTGGCCTAGCAGTAGATGCGACGTAAAGTCAGAAGATAAAAAAGAATATAGCATTTGAAGGAAAGGATGGACAGTTTTATTTGGATGCATACTGTTTGACAAGATTCATGTAAATTCGATTAATCGTTAACGATTTAATCATGAAGATCAGTTCACTGATCATAGTAAAAAAATAAAAAAATACAATACGTTTCCATAGAAAGTGTTTGACTCCGATAGGTATACTAAATCATTGCTACATTGAACATTCTTCAGGTCACGTTTATGATTACTGCAAAATGTTCTTGAAACTAGTTCGAAGTCCAAAAATCACATTTTGAGATATTTGAAAAAATAGCATCAGTTTTCGTGTATCATCAAAGCCATTCATTTTACAGTGCTATGCCAATTGAAACACGGTTATGCTAACCCAGATGAACATTCATACATGCCTAAGTATGGTTAAACTTTGTTCATTAATTTTCAGTAATTATAATATAACCATTCGACTTGTATTGTTTTTCAACTCAACCCATTTTTTAGCAGAGAAATTTAAAAAATAATACAGTAGTAAAAAAAACATTTATTAACTTGCTTTAAACATAACTGAAGTAGACATTATTTAATGAAAAGTGATTGCAAAACAGATTGTTGAAACATTACAAATCCATGAGAGATACTGTTTTTACACTCATTAAACTGAAGGGACAATTGAAACACAAGTATGGGGAACTTTTTCTGCACTGTTTTTGATCCCAACATATAGTTCTAATTATTTAGTGTTGAGATTGTTTGAAAATGGTTAATTTTGGACTTGTACTGTTTTTCAACTCACCGATTCAATTTTATTTAACTAACACGTTGACTGCCACACTGTATTGGTTGAAAATGACCATTTTTCTAAATTTCTACACAAAGAAAATATAATCTCAAGTTAAAATCCTTTTAATCAAGAATATTAGGAACATTCATAATTTTTTTATTGGTACTATTATACATTAGTAAATAAATTTATAAATACTAGAAATGATGAAGTAAATAATAACTAAATTTAAGTGTCACTCATATATGGGAGACATGGTGGTCAAAATGTTAAATAATTACCGCTTTTATTAAAATTTTGAATAAAATTAATATTTTAATAAGAATAGACGGTCAAAAGTGTGCAATTGAGTAGTTACATATTATTTTTCTTCGTGAAGTGTGCTAGAAATGAGATACCATAGTATGTCTAACCAGGTATGAGATTTTTCACTGTATCGGACAACGTGTTAACCGTTCTTAAAATACAAATTTTTATCAACATTCCTCTATTGATCAGCTTTCGAACGGTATTAAAATAGATCTACACCACTCCACGGGATCACGTGTTCCAAGAAATGATAAAGGTTCATTTAGATCACGATATTAGTTACTGGTCTATGATATAATCACCGGTAACAGGTAGCATAAAAATAAGCGCAAGCGTGTTCCTTCGACTTGATGAAAATGCTAAATCCGATCCTGCGGAGAACAGCATTTAATACTAGCAACGAACTGGAATCGATGAAAAATCAATGCAACTCCTTCAGACACGCTCTGATAGACTTCGACACTCGCGTCTCTCGCAATTCATAGCCTCGCGAGCACAGAGTCAATACTTTCTTTTCCTTACTCTGAAGTTGTAGAAATCAAGTTAAAACTCAGAAGCAGTTTCAATTCGTGAGCGATGAAGTAACTGAAGATCTTTGTTGACTCTTTGCCACATTAACACGTTGAACGCCACAGTGAAAACGGCCATACCTAATCAAACACGATATAACTTATTCTTTTTTATATAAATCTTAAAGAATAAAAAGATTTGAGTATTCAATCGTGTTCTTCTGTTCGTACATGATTGTTTCAGTATAAAGTTTTCTCAGAATTTTATGACAATCAACAATTATTTAGTTAAATTAAATTTGAGGTGTCGGTCACCGGTGACCACTGCGGCGTTCAACGTGTTAATGCAGGAATATTTCGAGCCAAAGAATGTGTTCTGTGAAATATGCTCCTTTATAATAATTTTGCTCTAAAATGTTGGTTGACAAATATTGGGTCGTTCAAACAGTTTGCAACAAAATTTAATGAAAACTTGAACGTAATCTATCACTACATACTGTTTAGATAGTGCTTAATTATATATTCTTTGTGATTGTATTTATGTTTAATTATTGGTTTAATTTGTTTTTTAATTTGTATTATGTTGCTGCGACTGTTTCTTTTTTTACTTTTCTATTTTGTTTTTAATTCTTAGTCATGTGGAGACTACGGTTGTTTATGTAATTTAAAATTCCACATTTGTTGAAGATGTGCATGTTATAAAATAACTACAATAAAACATACCTTTTCTGTAGCTGCAAAAGGCAAAATGAATTTTTTGGGAAGTTTCATGTGTTCACCCATAATAAAATATAGCAGTATCAACCCTAGGAGGCTTATGGTTTTAGAAGGTTTAAGGTCAGCTTAAGGGAGGGTCATTTTGCGTTCACATAAGCGAAATTTTTAATATATTATTTAAACGAATAATATTTTTCTAAAATTTGTTTATGTGAATAACTCCCCCATTCAAAAACACACAATTTAAAACGGAGGAACTTTGTTCTGCACCCCTTGGTTTCCGAGATGTTCCAAAAAATATGTTTTCAATCCTCAACTTTGAGGGCTGCTATCACTCCTTCAATATGGACGATGGCCGATAAGAAAAAATACGTGTCTAATATTTTTCTACGAACTATCTCTCATATAAATTTAATTAGGTTGGATATATTCCCTTGTGAGTGTCACATTTGACCCGTAACTACTACTACCCACAATTTTTACTGGTACTGGCACTACTAGCGGGTCCCTGGGACCCATTCGTGAAATTTGCAATAAAACTCACATTTAGCTTAAACAAAAATGTATTTCCTTTTAATAACATCGAATGAACTGTATTAACAATACAAGTAAACGAAATATTGTTAAAGGCATTTTGGACCAATTGCATTTTTGAAGCGCTGGGTCCGTGAGGCCCGATAGTAGTAGTCATGGGTTAAAAAAATCGTTAAGCTTGTGTAGTTATTAATGTTTATACTTTGATGAAGAATGCTTGTCCAAAGAACTTTTTTTTTTATAAATCTCCCTTCTTTATGTACCAGTCTTACTATTTGTAGACTTTTTACATGATTTATATTCCCTGTTATCCATGCGTTCCGTTCATTCACTGTTCTCATTCATTCCACTCCATCTTTCCACACATTCATCCGTGTTCATCCCTCACTTTCACCAATGTTATCCAAAGAATAAGACAAGAATGCGATTTTTGCATACCTCCTGATAAAATCATGCTGATTATATTTATACCTAACCTTCCTACTCGTACTTAATTCCTTGCAGATTATCTGTCTGGATAAGCCCGTTTCTAATTCAAAAGAGGGGGAGTATAGTAATCCTCGCTTGTATCCGATTAGAAGTTATAATGAGGTGTGCATGTCATCGATGTTACTGATATTATCAAAAGCAAACATAATACATTCTTTCGCTTTTACTAATACGGTGGCGGCCAGCTATTTAAGACGCCTGCGTAGTTTAACACTTTGAGCGCCATGTCATTCGTACACGAGACTTAATTATTATTTATTTGATTATGTACACTATTAAGATATAATAGAACCAATACAAACATTATGATAGCTACTAGCATTCTTAAAATTAACAATTAATTACTACCATTTTATGACCGTGAGTCGCATGAGCGCGGCCTGCGCTCCTTAACACATTAACTTCCATGTCACCCACATATGGGTGACGCTTAAATTCAGCTGCCATTTATCTAAAGACGAATACTATTAGTAAAATATTTGAGAAGATCTAACACAGCCAGTAAGAACTATAATAAATTGCTAATATTATTAATTTAAAAGAGTATAATTTCAGATTACATTCACGTTCTATCGAAGTCTAGAAAGACAAGTCGTTTTCAGCCTACAAAGTATGGCAGTCAACGTGTTAAACCTACTGTACTCTCTGCATCGATTACGTTGCCAGAAACCTTTTTACATTCTTCGGTGATTTCTGGCATTCAAAACGCAACAATAACACATAGGATGATGGAATTTCATAGAATATCACGAAAACTTGTAACCTTTTCCGCCATATGGGTCCACAAAGATGAAAGTAAAAAATCCAATTTATCCGTATTTTTGCTGTTGGACTGTAGTTTACATACATAAATTTTAATGAAAATGTATTAACATTTTACCAGAAAAAATTGTGAAAATGTTATAATTTTTAAAATATTCTTTAAACTAATAAACTTTCGACAAAATCGCTCACATAGCTAAATTCATAATTAAAAAATACACAGTTTAAAAAGAAAAAATAGTTGTCCTAACTCCAATAGTGTTCGAAATATTCGATAAAATATGGCTTTCACCCGCTAGTTTGAGGGCTGTTTTCACCCCTTCAACATGGACCTTTGCCGATTAAAAAAAATACGTGTCATATATTTTTTTGAGCTCTATATTATATTAAAATTTCATCAAAATCGGTGTGTGGCGGTTGGGTATCCTCCCTTTTTAGTAGAATTCACAGAAAATCTTACAACTAGTATCGTGAAATTACTAGATAGAGCTTCTTCCGCATGCTCGTAACATAACGTTCTCTGCCATTGTCCCATCTAATTCTCGTTTGTTTGATACACGCAATATGGCGTATAGAGATTTAGAAAAGAATTGCAAAAAACTGATTCAAAGAAACGCATTCTGGACGGACTGGGTTCACGCGTGCAAGGTTGCAGATGTTTTGTAGTCGGCTCCGAGCATACAACAAAATACATACCACGGCACGAGGTGTCATTGGAACGCTTTGTGCCATTTCAAGCATGCAACATTTGGTCTCAACGTGTTAAGAGCCACCGATATGGGTGGCATATGTGTACGAGCTTTGTTCACGTCACGAACCTACCTCACGAAGAAGATTCCTAGAAATTCCGTGCGATCGTGTCGAATCATACCACCTTATTAATTAATGGCAAAGTCCATCTCAAGGGAATGATAAGTTATTGTAATTTTAAGAAACTGAATGTCGTATGTGAAAAAAGATCTACAACCTTGACTAGCGTTGAAATAGCATTCAAAAATATATTATGCTACTGACATTAATACGTAAAACTTTTCTTAAGCGGACCCTTCAGTTAAAACGCACAAAAAATATATGATCTTTATGAATTTTTTAAAAGTAGAGATTACAACATATCGAGAAAAATCTTTTTGGCTTTTATTAATAGGCTTATTAAGATAAGAAAAAAATTTTGTTTACAATTTGTCGGTGTCCGTGCATGTTTTAGGTGGCGCTTAGTGCAGCGCTGCCAAAAAGGGTTGCCTAAACGGTAGCCATAAAATCTAGTCACAGGATCGTCTGAATTCAAAAATCGAAATACTTTCTTAAAATTAATGTCAGTGGCTATCGCCTTACCTAGAATCGGCGCAAAAATACAAAACTACGATGATTGGTGCACATTTGAGCAAAATAGTGCAAAAAAGGTGTAAAGTTACGTACAAAAGTGCAGATAAAAAAAGAACACGTGTTCCAAAAATTATGTTTGTAGATGACGCGATAGCGACTCTAATTACAAATCGAATGCTGTAAGGTTTTTTGAATCGGCTCACTAGATCTTCTGAAGTCGTGGCCACCGTTTTAAAAAATCGTGTTCTGAGAAAAATGCTTTCAACATTGCTTACATCACAATGCTCATGTTGCGGCTTGGCGTCCATCGATATTTTATAGAAAAACGTTGCATTTTCTGAATTTGAGTCAGATTTTTTGTACAGTCTTTCAGTGGTTTGTACATTCGTTCTTCAACGTGTAAAACGCACTCCAATTTGTGGATCACGAAATTATCATACGGCGCGCTCGCCTCTTACCTATCGGAGCATGGATCGATTATGTGACTGTAATACCTATACCGTTCCGAATTTCGATTGGAAACTTTCACAGAGTATTTCCGGGATGTTATACTACGAAAATATGCATGAAAAAAATATCCATTTTTTGAAAAATTATGACCGGAGGGTCCCCTTAATACATGACAAAAATTGGGGGTGTAAAGTGAAAATCTGACAAGCGAAGAAGTCTGGTTGTAAAAGAAGTGCATGAAATAACAAGTTTTCAATAAATTGAAAGTGTAACAGGGAATTTTCAAATTGTTAATTAAATGATACTCCACTATGCTACCTTTGTTTTCAAACAAAATTGTTAAAAGAAGAGAAAATTTTATTTTTCTATTTATAAAAATATTTATCCAATTTTTTTGCACATCCATTAACATTACGAACTGACATGTTTTATACGATTCTATAAATTTTATAAATGACACCAATAATGTGAAAATACGGAGTAAGAAAAAATGTTGTATATAATGACTTGTACAGAGACGAACTCTGTCATTTTAATATCATTTGTGTATAAAGTATTACCATTGTATAAAATTCGATTCTAATCGGACGCCACCAGAATTCGTAAACTCATTGCAAGGTTTTTTTGTAATCTTTGGTGCTTATACAATTTGTTATTTCCTTAACAAACTAAAATTAAAAGTCACTTTGTTTCACTATTTTTAGAATCATTATTTAAATATATATAAGTAGACTGCGGATGTTTATGCAATTTTACGTATGCGATTACGTGAAAGATATGTATTTAAGGTGATAAAAATACTAAAAATATTAAACTTTCTAAGTATTTGGAAAACATAACAAAGTCTTGTCAGAGATTTTGTTCCTCAACTGTATTAATAGAGAAAGTACTGAGGTATAAAAATGTCCATTTGCACAAACATCCACAGTCTATATACATATAAGTCATCAGAAAATATTTCACACAAAAAATATTACTTAGTAATTGGTTAAAATTTAGAAATGATGTGTGACCCCAAACTTTTGAGTCGTACTATAATTCAACAATTTTCTTATTTTGTGTAACAGAATTTTCGTACGGTACATTACTGTAGTACTATATTCATGAAAACAGAGTAACTATGCATGCGAGAAGAGTTTGAGGACACTTGGGAGACGTTGCTTCAGTTGTTAATTGTTACTGCAGTATCTCTTAATTAACGGGATAGCCAGAGTGTTTCTCGCGTGCATGAATGCAAATTGCCTGCGATAATTACTCTAATACCCTCGGACTGCGTGTAGTGGTACACCTCATTTAGATTATCTCAGGTCAAAGAATATCGCGTGTGACTACATACCTATTTGAAAACCGTTGTCAACGACAACTTACAATACTATAAACATTGATACGTCACGCATTCTAATGGAGTACGAACATCATGAATATTCGTGAAACATGCAATCGTTTGGGTAATTTTGAGTCGATCAAGAGAAGAATATTTGAAGACTCATCTCAAACGCACGCAATTACGTGAATTCAAATATGAAGGGTAAGGGGAAAGAACAGGGTATGTCTATTTTTATTCTGCAGTGTTCGACTTGAAAGAAAAGTTAAAATAGTGTAAAACAATTATATTTTCGCTCCTTTTTTTCTGTCGCCTAATTAAAGCGTAACTTCATGTCGTGGACTATACAGTTCCATTCATTGGACCTTGTTTCTTTACTGATGTACTAAAGTATTAAAAATTGATTTTCTCAATGAAACTGTTTTGTGACAGTTTTTGTTTTTTTTCTTACCCGTCATATTAGATTGAACGGAAAGTTCGTGCGTTTTTATTTTATTACATTTTGCTATATTATTTTTATTGAAACTAATTCTCTTAATCTATGTTATAATTTCCATTAATCTCTATTATTATTTGTCCACGTTCCATGAGCTCTTCAATTTCATCTTTGCAAAATTTCCTCGGTTTGGATGAGAAATAGTCTTGAAGGGCGTTGTTGACCTCTTCATAGTTTTTGAATTTTTTTCCATTCGGATAATTTTGCAACGATCTAAATATACAATTAAGCGAATATGAGGGATGCTCATAATTTCTCAATTAAGGCCCTTAATTATTTTTCGGATCATAACGCTCACACGCAGTCGAGCGTTGTCTTGATGGAAGACTCCTTTTCGGTTGACAAGATATGGATGATTTATCGTCGATCATGCCACCACTCGTGCCAATTGTTGGCAATAAAATTCTGAATCAATGGTCTAATTTGGTTGCAAAACTTCATAATAAATTATTAATTCCGTATCCCACCATGTACAAAGCATAAACGTCTTTTGATGTAATTTCTTTTTTGGAGTAAGTTTTTTCGAATATTATTCTCATGAAACACCCACTTTTCATCGCATGTAACCATTTGTTTAAAAAATGGCTCCTGTAGTTGTCAATTCCATAATGAAACACACTTTCATACTCGATCCAACTTGTTTTTCTCACTCAACAAGTGCGGAACCCAGGTATCGAATTTTGCAATCATTTCAAAGCGATGAAGTGTTTCAACAATACTTGTTTGAGAAACTTTAAACTTCATCGCAAGCTCCCTAGTTGTGATGCAAAGATTTATGGCAATATTAAATATAAATTATATTTCATATTTTAAAATAATTAAATATTAAAAATATTATTTTATAAGATATATAAAATCGCCTGCACAATATACTATCAGAATTATGATCTTTAACTGTCTAACGTGGACGTATCTATTATAGCGTCGAGGACGCTAGGAAGGATTGGGATTCGAATTCCCAGATCAATTTTATTTTCTTGTATTTTAACTATTTATTTTCTCCTCAAAATTTCTTGCTTTACTATTTTACCTATTTTCTACTGTAAACCCCTCGCCGCACGCACGAATTGACATTTTGACAAGTGATTTGCACCTGCGTACTGCAATTTCAAACTACTAATATTATGAGAACATACAGTGCTTAAAAAGTGTGTAAAAAGAAGTCCTTAATATCATAGTGCACTTACAAAGAAAAATAATTAACCAATATAAGCTTGAAAACGAAAATTGTTACTTCTTGACAATTTACAAATTATAATACAGAAACGTAGACACTATTCTTTATTTGAAATAACTTTATTCTGAAGAACAGTATGTTTTTTATTAGAAAAAGTAGTGTTTACAGAATGAGAAAGAAAAAGTACGCAAGAATACAAAAATTTAAGTGACAATGTGCCAGTTATGTGTACTTGAAACATTAGAAGAGTATTAGGTATAAAAATAAAAATTTGTTTCAGAAAGCACAGGCGGCAGGGTAGTCAAACTTTGCGTGTGGTAACAAGAAAAGTGATCTTGAGAGGCTGGGTTTCGGAGTCGCTATAATAGTTCAAATGTTATTATCGGCATGTAGAGATAACGAATAAGTAAAACATCATTTGTCCAAATTTATTCAGATATCTATTACAAGTCATCTGCTCCAATCTCTGAGAAAAAGATTTTATACGCATAGTTCGTATTGCGTAATTGAAAAAAGACACATTACGTGAATCGAGCATGTCCCCCAATAAAAAATGACTTAAATAAAGCAAAAAATAATCTGGAAAGAAAAACGCAGTAAAATTACCCCGGCGATTCTGTGGTGGGGTGTCACATACGCTAATCAATTTTTTTTCAAATTTATATTCTGCATGTAGAACCTTTAAATATAAATGTCAAATCTGACTTCTTTCATTCATATGGAATTAATCTATGCACAAAATAATTAGAAATTAGTTTATATTTTGAAATGTAATGGTAAAATACAGATGTTGTTGTTTTAAAGACAATCATATAATAGTTTCTTAAATTTAAATTTACTGATTAGAAATACATTACTAAACGATAAAAGTGATTTTTCTAATCCAAGAAATACTTATATTAATAATAACGAAAAATTTGAAAAAACTTATATTTCATAATAACAGTATTAACTAGTATTAACCATCCCCCTTTTCAAAGCAAGTTTTCTTTACTTTTATAACCTTAACAGCACAACAGTAAATGCTCGCTGAAATAAAAGAGCGTTGTATAGAAGAAAGGTACTGAAAACTTGGAGCATCGAGCATGCTTATTGTTAGTAAGAAAGTACAGTGGAACTTCGATTATCCGAACTGGAGTCAGTCAAAAATTGATCATCCTATATTATCAACCAGCTAAAATTATTAGTAATAATAATATGTACTTAATTTTGCACCATTATATATTTTGCATTCTAAAATAAAATGATCATTTTCATGCGAAATCTAGTTACAGAGCGGGTCATATTGTTATTAATTACAGTTCAGATAATCGAGGTCCTACTGTAAAAATTTGAACTTTTAATAGAGCTCAATAATTTCCAGGTGAATTCCTCGTCACAATGATTAATGGGGGACCACCACTGTGATGGCAGGAAAAATGAACCTTCTTTAAGAATTTTTTTGTAAGAAAATTTGACAGTTTTCATATAAAATTTTTATTACCTACTCTTAGTATAATATCTTACGAGATTATATAAAAAATATGAACAGAAAAACATACATAAATTTCAATATACAATTAATTCTCTAGACCCTTTACAAAAAAACATAGGCCGCTAGCAGGATGTCTAATATTGGAATGGCAGCTCTGAAATCATATTTACACAAATTTTTAAAAACTGTGCAAATGTAGTTTTCGTTGTACGGACAGATTTTTGAAAAAAATTATTTTTGTAAAAATAGCGAGTGTTCGAAAAAGATTTTCGATAATCCGCAAAAAACCGAGCAGTTTTTCGAGTATATATTTAAAAGAATTTACTTTCGATCAAAAAAGATGTACGTGCAACTGAAGATAATTCTGTTTTAAAGATCCTTTCAAAATTTCAAGTAGATCGGATAAAAATTGACGGAGTTATCGTACCCGCCAGTGGGAAAAATGTCATTTTGAGAAAAACGCGTTTAAAGTTTGACTGCTCCTTCCGGGCAGAAATAATGTTGCGGAGATTCGTCGCTCGAACTCTTATTGTATAACGTGGCCCATGTCTCTTTCTACCTATTTTCTACGCTATTTATATTTCTTCGTATTGCCACACCGTAATAATTCAACAATTCATCGATTAATTTTCCGGTGAGTCCTTTAGTATGCAGCGCTGCCCAGCACTCCCGAACAGCACTGTGACGCATTTCACAAAATGCACTGTATCTTTATCAATTCTTCGAATATCAATTTAAAATCTTTACTGGGTATTTTTGAGGTGTACAACTTTAACCCCTTGCGTTATGATTTTTTTAACAGCTATCTGCACTGAAGCTTATTGTTCGAGTATTCTAAGGGTGAAATCTAGGAACAATATTTATCAACATAAATAGGTTGCTTTAGATAATCCTCTAAAAGTTAGGGGTGTTGTAATATAGAATTTTGAAAAATTGATATTTGAGTGAAACTGATATTTATAATACATAGATCATAATCTGCATCACGAGTGTGACTCGTTATTATAAGGCAAGCGGTTAAGAAAATGTAAAAAAGAAGAAATCGATTTTTTTTTAATTTCACAGTGGCGTTCTCCCTTAAGGAAGCAACCCTGAGTCAAGGACAACGGCGAAGCAACATGGATGATGCGTCTCTGCACGGTCGCTGCGTGTTGTTTCTGTTTCAGTTCGATACGCTACTGTAATGTGACTAACAGAACGTTACGCATGAATTCTTGTGCATGCGGTCCGGATGAGAACAAAAAGTGAAAGCGCACAAGGGAAAACGGAGAAAAGGGCGGGGAAGGGAGGCGACGACAAAGAGTCCGTTGCGAAACGCCGTTTCTTCGGCTTTTTCTTTGAAAAAGCAGCAACAGTCAGGCGTTGATGTGACACGTGCGACCATTCATGAAAAAATTATGGAAATCGACGATAACAGTTTGAACATTTCCTACGGGAACCAAAAGGTTTCCTGCACGCACCTACATGGAGATTTAAAACATTGAAGACTGGGAAGGTTTTACTAAAATTTAGTTTAGGTTAATTTTTTGCTAGTTTAGTTTTATTTTAAAATAAACCAAACAGTATTTCGCTGTTATAAATCGTGTATTCTAACACCTGGGAAGTATTGCAATGGCACGATAACACGAAACATTAGAATAAAAAACAACTCTGTTTTTAATTGTCCTAAATTTGTAACTGTTGTGAAAAAAAATTAATAAAAAGAGGAATAATGCAAAAATGATGCTGCTTCTTGGACTCTAGTAAGCCTGGGGTTCCGTGGAACGCATTTTGGGAAACATTGCTGTAGAAGAAAACACGAAAGAAGGTATGTAAGTCCTTTTTTATCATACATGTGTGCGCCAGGGCACAGTCTACTAAAACAAAATCAAGAATGCATATTAGGAACTTGTGAAATTATAAAGTATAACAGAACGACGAGAAAATACGACGGATGAAACGAGAACAAAACCAACGAAAACAAAGCTGAAAACTCAAACTCTCAAAATGAACAATGTAACTTGTAATTACAAATCTCACAATCAGTTGAGACCGTATTTTTCGATTTGCTAGAATTTACAAAAAGTTTCCTGAAAATTTGTCTGAAAGAATATTATGTTTTCAGACGAGACTAAAACTAATTTTTTTTAACGATATATTCGTGCGGAGACAACGAAATAGGAAGCTTCAAACTCGTAAGACTTGTTCGACGAAGAAATAAAGAGGAAGTTGCATATCGTTGTAGCGCCCTATAATGGCCAGTGATATATAAAATGAGCTATGGATAAAGCTAAATATGTAAATATGTTAAATACAATTAAACAATACATGGAACAAGGAAGTGACCCAAAACACACGTTAAAGATTTGTCATATGCCATACCAGTATGTTCCGGACCACGGCCGTCTTTAGTACAGGCCGGAGCATAGTAAATTAGGTAACGCCGTCATCAGTCCTATGAGACTAATGAAAAACCGTTCGCGTTATGTAGTGTTATTGTGATTTACTGTGATTATATGTACAAGTGTAATTTATGTGTGTAGTCTGTAAGAGTAATTATTGTAAATGTTATAAATAATTAATTAATCCCTTTTTAAAATTAATTGATCCATAGGTAAATTTATCTAGCAGGTGATCCCATTGTAAAGAGTAAATTAGAATTACTGTCTATATGAAACGGCAAATAACGTTATCAAATTACATCCTAGGTAAATTTACATGTAAATAAGTCAACTGGTCCTTATTAAATAGTATATATATCTTATAAAAATCACATCATATGTAGTAGTTTGATCGGCCTGATGTTTTTTCGTATGTGGTGTTGCCCCATCACATGTTCCGGCCTGTACTAGAGACGGCCGTGTCTGGACACGTCTTTACACACGACTTTTCTGCGTATAAAATTCGGAATATTGTTTTCTTTCTCTCATACTTTGTAGTCGGGCGCATTATCTTTCGAGCACGCGGGCGCCGAGGTTTGCCACCTAGCGGCTGTGCGTGAACTATGCTCCAGCGGACAGCCCGCCGGCAAGTCGACAAAAAATAGTTCCATGTTCTTTATCTCGATGTATTATTTATATCGGGATAAAATATAGTCTATGACACTTCGGCAAATGTAAAGAAGCTATTGTGAAAATTTCATAACAATCGGTTTCGTAGTTCTTGAGATTTTTGCGATCATACAAACAAACTCTGTCTTTTTATTATAATAGTAAGATGATTAGAATGAAGATGTAATTGTTAGCAATTAGGGATATTACTTTACATATCCGTAGTATCGATTTCACAGAATATAAGTCCTAGACTTTTAGTCATAAATGACTGTACAGCGACTGGATGAGAAAGATGAAACACTTACGGCATTTGTCTTCGACACGACTATAAAGAATGGGTCAATTTTATAGCCGAAGTAATAAATGCTCCTTGTGTCTGTTTCTTCGTAATGAAACACAATCACTATGTCATAAAATTATGCACTCGTGTAATCGTGTCGGCGATATGACCCATTTCCGGTGGGTTATATCAACGTGAGATATTTGCGTGAGAAATTGCGCAGATGTTCTACAACTTTGTAATTATTTTATTAAAGTTTGGCATTAATTAATAAAATAAATAATTTTCTTTCCTTCCTCTTTTATCTTCTCTGTTATCTCGAGTTTCGAATTATTCCTAGTAAGTTGTTAAAGAGATAAGACGTATTAAAGCTATTTGTTTCACCTGCATCTGTTTGCGAATAACGCATGTATACAAGTATACATTCATGTATTACTAACACCTATCAATGTAGGTATCAGCATACACCTGCGTACGTATTTCAAGTATTATAACTACACTGCGGATGTTTATGAAATTTAACATATCCAAATATCCGAAGGACGCATATTTAACACCGTGAAGAAATAAGACTACATTTCTTAAACATTTACAGAACAACATACAGTTTTGTCAAAGTTTTATTCTCATAACTGCATTAACATACAAAATATTGAACTCTAAAAATGTATATTTGCATAAAGATCCGCAGTCTAATTATAACTGTTGACAACATTCGTGACTCTTCTAAGTAAAGTCTTCCAACTTCAGTCACCCAAGAGAAAAGCCTAACTCTGGATAATGATGTGGTATGTGCAAAGTCTTATGCTTCTGCTACAAAACACAAATCCTTCCCTACTGAAAACTAAGGTATTATATTAGGTTCAATTGAAGGGTCAAAGAATACACTTGTGCTATTAGATAAATAACAGGGCTTACAAACTTATTTCTAGAATTTCTAACAACAGAATGTACATATATTTATTTAAACAATAAAGACTCCTGAATATACAGGGTGGTCCACGCAACTTGTTCACCCTGAATAACTTGTAAAGTATGCATTGTATGACAAAATTTTTTCTAGAAAAGTTGTATGGTTTAGAGGGATACATTATGTAGTGCATCTATTTTTTTTGTAGGTGGAAGCGTTACGGAGATTTCAAGGTCAACTCCGTTTTTTTAAATGGAATGCTGTATTTTTTATGCCAAAATATCGAAGAGCGTTAAATTCTGAGTAAAACAGTACTGACCGTTATTAGCCGTAAACCTAATAATTATCGAATAATTTCACTTTGTTTCTTGAAAATGGTCTGTGCGTAATATCAAGTTGGAGATTCAATACCAGCAAAGATTTCCGTAAGACCGCGGAGTTTACGTGACATTTTACCAACTTTATTAGAAAATGTACCATTAAATATCTGCACAGAAATCTGGTACCAACATGATGGTTGCCCCGCACATTATTCACACGTAGCAAGGCAAGTGTTGGACAGACGATTCCACGATCGATGGATCTATGGGGTACATTAAAAGATATGGTGTATTGTGAACCAACAACAACACCAGAGAATATGAAAGAATGAATTCGTGAAGCATGCGGTATGCTCGCTGCAGAAACAATTCAGAATGCAGTTTCCTCGTTGATTAATAGATTACATCACTGTATTAATGTGAATGAACACCATTTCGAACACCTACGTTAGTAAATGGAAGAAATCTTACGGAAATCTTTGCTGGTATTGAATCTCCAACTTGATATTACCCACAGACCATTTTCAAGAAACAAAGTGAAATTATTCGTTAATTATTAGGTTTACGGCTAGTATAGGTCAGTACTTTTTTAATCAAAATTTAACGCAATTCGATATTTTGGTATAAAAAATATAGCATTCCATTTAAAAAAAGCGGAGTTGACCTTGAAATCTCCGAAACGCCTCCACCTACAAAAAAAATATATGTATTACGTAATGTATCCCTCCAAAACATACAACTTTCCTAGAAAAAATTTTGTCATACAATGTATACTTTACAAGGTATTCAGGGTGAACAAGTTGCGTGGACCACCCTGTATAGAAATATCAGATCACAAAATATCGGTCCAACCATTCAATTTCTTTAATATAAACCTAATAATTCTTCATAACGTAATTGAAATATTAAAACAATAATGTGAGAATTTGCGCGAAAATAAATTTTCTTAGTGCTGGCACTATGAAGCCAGAATGTTCATATGTATTATACAGGGTGTCTCACGCAACTGGGCGGAGCTATATCTTTAAAACTGTGAGAGATAGAAAAAAAAATGTCAAAGGACAAAAGTAAATGGTATTGTAGTTTAAAGGTACATATTACTAAGAAAGTTGAAATATCTCGTAAACTGTTTAGTTTACGATCATATCACCATAACACTTTTATACGCAGAATAATCCAGAGAATCGATTAATGAAAGAAAAATGATATAGTTCCATTTAAAAAAAAGGTGCAGTTGCACTTTGCAAGTGCATCAATACACAAAAATGCTTAAGAGTGGTACAGAAATGTAGAACATACAATACCATTTACTTTTGTCTTTTGACATTTTTTTCTATCTCTCACAGTTTTAAAGATATAGCTCCGCCCAGTTGCGTGAGACACCCTGTATTTTAAAAGACAGATATATGTTAATCTAGAGGCGACAACCACAGAAAAACTAGAAATATCATGATTTGGTGACTGGTTTTAGGTAGTATAATGTTCACTGTATTCAACCCCAAAAGGATTTTTAAGATCGGCCTTCCCATGACTGAAATTTGGGTCCTTAGATGTGCTGAAACTGAAAAGGTGACCCAGAATGTAAGACAGCGACTGTAAAGAACATCTCTGAATCTGTCACGATTACATTTGACACTGTGTGATATCTTAGCTTTGTTACAAAGGATAACTTAGTTTCTTTCTTTATAAACAAGATGGATATATTACCAGGCAGTGGCCTAGTAACCTAGAAACAAACCATACAGTACCATCTATCATTACATCAAATACCTGTAATACGAGTGAATGAAATACACCAAACGATATCATGGATCACACCGAGACAGGTTAGATAAATGAAATATAAACAACAACGGAGTCAAAACATCACTTTCTAAGGATTTCAGGGAAGAGTCTTCCATTTGATCAAATTTTGGAAAGTCCAAACGAAAGAAAAAAGGGATACGTTCTATGCTACTTCACTTTTTATACAATTACTATGTTAACGTTGAAACATTACGCTATTATCGTATTTACTTAAATTAATAATTCTCGTATTTTTGCACACTGTTTAAGTTTTCGAAAAAAATGAAATATCTCGTAAAGTATTGTGTTTTCAATGACCTTACTTTATACAGTAGGACCTCGATTATCCGAACTGTAATTAATAGCAGAATAACCCGCACTGTAACTGGATTTCGCGAAAAATGATAGTTTTATTGTAGAATGTAAAATGTATAATGGTGCAAAATTAAGTATACATTGTTGTTAGTGATAATTTTACCTCGAGTTCGGATATCCGAGGTTCTACTGTACCTTTTATACACAGAATGACACAAGGAATCACTTTATGCAAAAGAAAATCGTAGAGTTCCATTTAAAAAAAGTGCAATTGCATCTTGCAGATGCATCGATGCACTTGTGAAGAAACTCATACATTCCGATTATACAGCTTGTTAAATAGTGCAAACTTTATGAAAGCAAATTATGGTGATAATATTATGAAGAATATACAAGATGGACAACGTAACTGATCACCTTAATTTTTTCTTTTTTTTTTTAAGATCTTGTTTTAGGGGAGCCTAAAGGCTAATTGCAGTATATTTTTTGTACGTAATTTTTTTTTCAAAGTTATCAAAGTCTTCAGTAGTTTTTTAAATGGAGCTCAATTAACCTCGAGATATTTACATCTGACAGTAATTAAAATTTCCTAAAGATACACGTGGCACATCGATACATGCATTCGTACTCGAACGTGAACATAGCTTTACGTACTAATTTTAATTACTATCAGATGCAAATATTTCGAAATTAAATAATCGGAAGGGTAGGGTTAATAGGGTCGCTGAATTTGTTCTTTTATGCTCTATGAGGATATAGAAAAAAGATATAAGGTTCCACTTAAAAAACTAAATATGACCTTGATAACTTTGAAAAAAAAATTACCTACAAAGAATATACTGCAATTGAAGGGTAAGTGGAAACACCAAGATACGTCCATTTTTATTCTGCAGTGTTCACCTTGAAGAAAAATTAAAATCATGTAAAACAATTATATTTTCGCTCATTTTCTTTTTCCGTCGCCTAATTAGAGTGTAACTTCATGTCATGAACAATACAGTTACAATTATTGAACCTTGTTTCTTTACTGATGCACTAAAGTATTAAAAATTAATTTTCTCAATGAAGCTGTGCCGTGACATTCCTTGTTTTTTTCCCTTACCCTTCAATTAATTTGTACGCCTCTCTAAACCAAGATATTTAAAAAAGAAAATTTATATTGGTCCAGTAGTGATAAAAATAATTAAGATAATCAAGTGACGTTGTCCACCCTGTAGAAATATGCTATGAAAAATCGAAGAAGGCAAGAGCAAGCAAATATTCACTGAACGTGTAAACTACGGAGAAACGTGTGGAATCGACCGGCGACAAGAGGTGTTTCACAGAAGGGGGGAAGTTGGCAGAAGAATAACACTCCAGATTTTTTACTCTATCTCTTTTACTGGAAAGATGCTGAATTTCCGATATAAGACTCTTTTGCGATCAAAGGTACACGCGGAGTACGTAAAGGGAAAGGCTTGATCTATTTTCCTTTCCTTCTGCTTGCCTTCGCACGCTCTTCAAAAAATGTTAAAAATTCTGCGTCCTGTCTCTGAATGTTACATTATCCTTTTGTATTTTCTTTGAAATATTATACTCAGTGCATGAAATTCTATGCAAACAATATTACATACAGCTGCAAGTTATATTACGCGAAGAAATGTTACATTCATGTGATACATTGGGTTGGCCAAAAAGTAATGTCGGTATTTTCAGTAAGAAACATTAATAATTTTTTTTAAATATAGGGAACTATTATATAATGTATTGATTATTTTTATCCACAACCTTTGGCATCTCGCAGGCAGCACCATAATTTTGTCCTCCCAGAACTTCCTTGTTTTGGTAAAAAATTTTGAAACGAAAACGGCTCTCTGCTGCATAAATCCGACATTATTTTTTGGCCAACCCAATATTTGACTACTAATTTGTGGTGATATTTAACACTAACTGCTGAACTCTGTAGGCTGAAAACAACACGACTTTCTAGACTTCGATACAATATGTACGTAATCTGAAAATATAATCCCTTTAAATAATAATGTTAGTAATTATTTATAGTTCTTACTGGTTCTGTTAGATCTTCTTAAGCATTTTAATAATTGTATTCTAATTCAGATAAGTGACAACTGAATTTAAGTGTCACCCATATATGGGTGACATGGCAGTCAAAGTGTTAAAAAATCAGTGTTTTCAATCTTTGTTCCAAAGTCGTTTCACTTTTCGAAAGAACTTCTACAGTTGAAGACAGGATATATTGCAAATTTTATATAAGCAGAACATCGTCGGCAACTGCAGCTTTAATCTTCAATATCTTTCTGATGATTAGAAAGAACAAATTAACATGGGTGAACATTTTTTTTCCTTTTTTGTGTTCAGTTTATGAGACCTTAATTTCATTTTGGAATATCTTTCACTGGATTCTTTTTCAAAAATTGAAGTGTCCATGGCAGTTGTAAAAGAAGTAAACAGAACACCATAATGTTTGACAGTTGCTAAAAACTTGAAAGTTCATTTTTCTCACTTTCGATTTTTCAGTTATCCGAACATCTTTATTTTCTCCGAAACTCAACTTCTGTTCTAACTTCTATTTCATGTCGCTCAACTATACAAACAGGAAACACGGTGCTGAGGTGTTCGTGCTTAGCATTAACGTAACACTTTTCAACGCAAAATTACTTAAATAAATATTTCTATTAATGAACGAAGAATTTCTATAAATTATTTTCCAAAAAAATATAATTTTAAAGTATCCTCTTTAGATCTCGACTATTTCGTGGACCTCGTATAAATCGATTGATCGAGATACGACAGTAATGCGTTTCTGTATAATCTCTTTGAAAAATATCTACCTTTCCTGTTCGCAAATTGACAAATTCGAATATTTCAGGGAAGTCGATTTTCTTATTGAGACACCCGCGCGATGTTCCCTCAATATTTCAGTAATTAGTCAAGACACAGGACAGAGCGAAGTCGTGTTAAAGTTACGCCAATGGAGTCATCGAGGTGAATTCAGGTACATCACGGTCAAGGTAAGAGGGTCAGCAAGGAGCATGTGCACGAAAATAAACAAAGGCGATGTACGCCACTATTCTCGACGAACAAATCCATTGTGTAAAATTCCGATGAATCATGAACCAAGTGTATTTTTAACCCCTCAAACACTGTCTAAGATTTTTTAACCTAACCCAATCCAACCTTGTCGTTTCCATGCAGATTTCGAAGAAAAATGATAACGTGTTGCTTGTTCGAATATCAAGACTCAAGAAAATTTCAAGAAAAATAAGAATTCATGTACGTCGGATCAATCAGTTACTAACGTAGTTAATAACAATTAAATCTACTTTTCGACGCTGTACATTACGTACATCGAACAAAAAGAATCAAATACTATAATCGTGTTTCTTATAGTGACAGAACTAAATTTTTCCTTCCGTAGACATTTATAGAAATGTAGAACAGTCATATAAAATAAAAAATATTCTATTAACATAGGATTCTCTAACGAAAAAAATATTCCATGGTTATAGCTTTACTTAAGGGGGTATTCTTCTTTCTTGGCCTGTTTTAAGAATAAATTCTGGAAATTTTTTTTAAAAAACTAAGCAATAGATTTGTGTGAATCTTTGCAAATTTATTCATATACATTCATACTATATTCATGAATTTTTGTACACTGTTGTCGTCTAAACTACAGTAAATATTCACCGGAAAAGTTGACAGATTGAAGTCATTCGAAATTAAAAGATATTCCATCTCTGGGGTTTGCTATTGAAGCCGCTGGCCGATTTTAGCATAACTGCTAGAAGCTTGAATCTTCTTTGAGAAAGGCTTCAAAGGAAATTGGAAAATATTTCTGCAGCATATTGAACAAACTTATTGAGCAATATACTCAAACAAATTGATGCAGCTTTTAAAGCAAAAAGGAGAGTATACGAAATAGTATTCTGAAAATGATTAAATTGTTGGTAAGTCTTGCATACATTCTATGCACTTGTTCAATAGTAAATTAAACCTTGTTTTGAAAAGTGACGATGCTACTTAACACTAGATCTACCGACGATTAATATGTACTTACTTTATCGAAGCGATCAAAATGACACGTTTTGGAAAAAAATACGTAATTCAAGGAAGCAATGTTTATTTATATTTTTCTTTAGCTTTATTCAACGTCAATTCAAAATAAACGTAATCGTTGTAAAAAATAATTCGTACATAGTTAAACTGCAAATCAGTCATTTTGACTGCCTTGATAGTTCCAATGTTAATTAACAATCCATCGATACAATAAGTATTTAATTTTTATAGTAATAGCGAAGACAAAAAGAGTGATTATCCTGCACGGATGACTGAATGTACAGTGGTGTGCAAAAGTTTCCGGACACTTGAACTTTCAATTGCGTTTTAAACAATTCTGAAAAATGAACAGTGGGATCATAGATTACGACCATGTCTTCTCGTTGACTTATTTTTCAATCTGATCTCGTTTCAAAGTCGTTTTTATTATATTTTCCAAGGGTAGACTGTAAAATTTTCCAGGTGAAAACTTTTGCATGCCACTGTATTAATTTCGTGTAAAAAAATTTGTGGGGCACTGTATTGCTTAGGAGATACTCCACAAATAGGGGTATGGATTTTTTAAACTGACTAGTTTTTGCACTATTATTAAATACATTTTTGTAATTGATGTTCACACCATTCTGTTCCACAGAAAACCAGACATGTATAAGCGCAAATTTCAGAAGTTTACCTCAGAAGCTATGTAATGGTAGTCAATTTTCACGTGACAGTCCCCTCTCAACACTGTGACTGTCATGTCACCCATATATGGGTGACGCTTAATTTCAATTGCTATTTATCTGACTACGAATAATATTGGCAAAAATGTCTAAAAACGTCTAACAGAGCCAATAAAAAACTATAAACTTCATTGATTAAAAGATTACAAAGGGCATAATTGGAGATTACTCTCATGTTGCACCAAAGTCTAGAAGGGTGTGTCATTTTCAGCGTGTACAGTGTGGCAGTCAACGTCTTAAATGTTGACCGTCATCGTGTGTTCATTCTAAGTTTAATTATACACTGCCGCTCAAATGTATGTGGACACTTGCCATTTTTAATGAACCAATGTTATATGATATAAAGTATTATTGTTAAACAGTGTTTACTGCGAAATTCTATTACGGATATTTAATGTACTCTAGTGTTATTATACTGAATAATTTAATTACTTAAATCCTTTAAATCCTTTAAATAATAAAATGTTTGTGCGGTGTCTACGCTGCATTATATTCTGTTGCTTACAGACGGTTTCTAGAGATTTCTTCTTTCATTTCACGATGACTGAATTGCTTTAGTGTGATTCTCTGTCTTCGTTAGACTAATATAAACATGTAGAATAATGATTCAATTCGAGAGAACATCAGGTAAGAGCATAAGACTGTTCTGTCGTTCTATCGACATCATTTTTGTTTGAACACATGCGAGAGCACGATGGGTGCAAGAAGAACAGTGTTACGTATTCAAATGTGTTTTCAAATTCTTATGCTTTCAAACGAAGGATATTTTGTAAGGGAAATTGCAAGAAAAGTGGGAAGTTCAAAATTTAGTTACTAACGATTTCATAATTTCTTTCAGGTAGTTATTACGGTTAAGAAAGTGTCCACGTACTTTTGAGCGGTAGTATATTTCATCCACATGACATGAAAAACGCATGATGATGATAGTTTGTTTCTATTATGGTGTCGGATACTGCGTAGTCGAAACGAATTGCTTACGCTCTATAAACATGCCCTGAAGAAGTTCAATAAATCATGGTGGTTTTATAGGTCCAGTAATAATAATCAAGAATTTGAAGCTACTACAACAGTGTGTAAAATACAGATCCAGTGAAGCATTGATTTGAAGTGCCAATACATTAAGGCATTACACACTAATATGTTCCGAACAAACACTAATCATCTACATTAACACGTTCCGTGCCACGTGGGTCGTATGCGTCCCACGCACCAAATTCGATTGTTCTAAATAAATGGTTTGTATTCTTTATATTCCAATTAAAACGAACGCCACAATAATCGCAACCAAATGAATGGTATACCATAAGACAATTCAATGTTTGTGTTTTTAACATTATGTATTTTTAGAAACTTATTTTCACGCGTCTGACTAGTTATGGAATTTTTCACTGTGGCATGGAACGTGTTAAACTTCGCCAATATTAAATAAAACGTGAATCCTTCACGCTTACCCTTGCTTTTGGTAAAAAAAATATTCATTTGGATATTGTGGTGAGAATTAGAAATAATGTAACTGGTGAAAAAAAAATTAGTCTGTGACATACTTGCAGCATTATGAGGATTACAGTAACAATTCACATGTTATAAATTTGTTTTTCAGGGCTATATATTTTTTGGTGTCCTGCCCTTCGCAGAAATGATTAATACCCATTTTTTTTCTATCAAAAGATACCATAGAATACCAGAGATACATGTTTAAAACATTCCCTTTCCTGAAAGCCTCTTACTGCGTTTCATGTATTACGCTCCTCACGAGAATTTTACGTATAAATCTTCCTAATGCTCGGGCTCGCCTTATTTCTCCGCTCAAATTTATCGCAGAGCATCTGCTACGGTTTGAAAGAAATCCATAAATCGTACAGTTTTGCACGACGTGTAATAACAAGCTGATCCAAGATGAGCTGAAATAGCTAGAGCAGCCCTCACTGGTAGCTTATTTTTGAATTAATCAACAACATCGCTTCCGAGTTGTATTATGCTTTTGGAAATTACTTACAACATAAAATTCATTTTTGTATTGATTTGTTCGTACTGTAGAGTACAGATCATCTTCGACATTATAATAAAAAATAATACTTTAGAACAGGAAGGATTATAAAACATTTTCTAAACAAGTTTTTTCACGTTTCTATTTCTATTCTATTCTATTCACGTGTCTATTTTAATATTTAATATTTGCCATGGTTTGTCTAGAAACTGCCATGTAAAATAAATCCTCACTCGGTGGTATTAAAAAATTATTTATATCTTTTTTTTCATTGAAGTATCCGCCACGTTTCTTTCTTTTTTAAAACCGCAAGTGTCCTAAGACTTTTGAGCGGAGATGTAAATACACGCATACACCTCTGCGCCCTTTTAAATTTCTGTTTCCTTTTATTCAAAAAATTACGCTTTGTATAATATTCTTTCCATCACTGAATACACGATACGCCTAAAAGTATCATCAAGATAGTAAAATGATAAAACCATAAAATCTCCTGAAACGCTTGTTTTGAGGTTCTGCTGTTAATCCGGGATTGCACGCGTGGGGGTCTAATACGCCTAACTCCTAAAAGAGATGACTGGTCTGGTGACTAGTTTATAAATTGTTTGCTTATTAATATTTTTTATTGTATAGTATCGAGTAATGTTAATGTTTTCTTTAGATGTACATACGTATACTGTGTCAGTTTCGATAAAAAGTCATAAAACACAAATTTTATACAGGATGAACAAGATGTCGCGCACTATATAGACATAGCAAGTAAATAGATCAGACAGTACATATATAAAACTAAAAAGAAGTATATTTTATTATTCAAAAAGTCTTATCACACTTTCTAATTATTCAAAATGCGGTATGTTCGAACCGTTCGCCTACAACGTGTAAACACTTTTCAATTCTGTAGCTGCATGATTCCTGAACACGTTGGAGCAATAGAAAAAACCTTTATAAGAAATAATGGAAATAATATTTTCTTTATCCTTATGGTGCGCGACATCTGGTTCACCCTGTACATCGTAGTCAATAAATGTTACTTTTTATCGGCGGTCCATGAGCACCCCACGCGGGCACTTATGTTTCAGAAGTTCACGTGTGCACTGCCGGGTTAATAATCGTCCACTTTCTAGCCCTTAACGTTCACGAACCATAAATACGAGGTGTGATAATTTAATTCCCAGAATGCGCCTATAAAAAATATATTTTTGGAACTGTACGTTAATGACTATTGTCGTCTTCGGAGCAGTCCCCTTGTGCAAGTATACAGTGTAATAGACGGTGTCTCCATGTCTGGAAACAGCCTCGAAACTCGTTTTCTGGAATACTATTAAGTTCCTTTATCACATTATGTTGGATATCAGCGATATTAGAAAATCTTTGCCCTTCTAGCGTGTTCTTTAAATTTTAGGAGAAGCCAGAAATCACAGGGAGCTATGCTGGCGAATAGGCAGGATTGTCTAATTGAGTAATCGAATTTTAATTAAACAAAATTTAATGTTACTACGCTGATCTAAAGGAGGATGTTAAAAAATGGCCATTTTTGGCATCGTCTAGAAATGAAAAATTCATGCAGGACCTTTAAGGATGTCTCACAAGGAACAAAAAATGTCCTTATCACTTTCCCGAAAACGATGGGAAAATTGTTAAAAATGAATCTAAACATGTGAATATGATAGTGATCGAACACACCTAAGCGTTGTATTTCATCTTCTTCTTTTCGGATATTAAACCATTTTCGAAATAATTAATGAAAAAATCGGCTGATAAATTAACTGAAGTTTGGAATCAAGCAAAATCAAAGTACCATAAAATCATTGTTACATGGGAACAACCAATAACGCGTTCACCGTTCTGCATCCGGAGACGAACATGTGTATTGATTGTAAGTTCAGAAACTTGGTATTCGGTTTAAAAATAGGAATGATATAAAATACGTATCTATATATGTATATTTGAAGTAATTATCAGAATGTAATTAACGGATAAAAATCAGAGTAGAGAGATATTATTATTGTATATTATTATTATTCATTTCTAACAACTTTCCCATCGTTTTTCAGGAAAGGGATAAAGATATTTTTTGTTCCCTGGGAGACACTCTTAAAGGTCCTGCATGATTTACTAATATCGCTGATATCCAGCATAATGTGATAAAGGAACTTAATGGTATTCCAGAAAACGAGTTTCGAGGCTGTTTCCAAACATGGAGACACCGTCTATTACACTGTATAGATGCACAAGGGGACTGCTTCGAAAACGACAATAGACATTAACGTACAGTTCCAAAAATATATTTTTTATATGTGTACTCCGGGAATTAAATTATCACACCTCGTATTTATGGTTCGTGAACATTAAGGGCGAGAAAGTGGACGATTATTAACCCGGCAGTGCACACGTGAACTTCTGAAACATAAGTGCCCGCGTGGGGCGCTCATGGACCGCCGATAAAAAGTAACATTTATTTACGTTTCCAAACGATGCCAAAAATGGCTATTTTTTAACATCCTCCTTTCCATCAGACATTTTTATGTTACAGTTCACACGCAGATCTTTGTTGGTTTCACAATATCTAACTGACGAATGACTCTATAGACTTGAAGTATACGCACGTACTAGTTAAAACAAGTGCAAAGACAATTACAAGCGTGATTACAACTAAATCACTACACAGGTGACACTACGCGGCCGTTCCGGGAATTGAATTGTGACACCTCGTACATATTACGTATTTCTATCGGGGTGAATATTTTTTCGCACCACATAAAGTAATACTGCGAACTATCCAAAAAGTTCTGGCCATAAGCCAAGATGGATCGTGGTACGTGCGAAAGAGGCACTTTCAGTTTCTACCAAATATCCGATATCTTTTCTCGGCAGCTTTACAGGTGCTGATCGACCTTTCATCGCGTTTTCTTACAAACAGCTCTTTCAGCTGAGCTCAAACAGCACGATCGAGACGTGTCAGCTTTAGTATTGGAATCATTCTGTGCTTGAATCTGCGATCTTGACGTATTTTTTCCTTATAATTCTTTTATAATCTTGCTGGATCTTCGGCTTTTATCGGTCCGTTTTCTGACAAACAGTAACGAAGAAGATTAGGTATTACGTGCACCCATTCCTTGATTCAGGTACTTCGTAAACTTTGTCAGTTTGTCAAGTGAAGTACTGAATACTGTGAGATAATATAGATAGTATAATAAAATTCTAATCGACCGATATTAGCGTGTCTCTAGTAATAACAGATTATTTAAGAGGTCTCCCTAGTGTGATGGTTTCAAAAAAATCGAATTTTTTTTGTGATTTTCTTATAGTTTCACATCTTAAGAACGTATTCCCAAAGTATTATAGACGTATTACAAAAATTGACAATATTACAGGCTTTGAAACGAAGTCTTTCATATAATTTTAAAGGGTGCGTGAAACTTCGAACGCGTTTTTCTGAGGACGATATTTTTTCAAACGGCTGCCACGATATCTCAAAATCCAATCATCCGATTTACGTGAAACTCGGCAGGCATCTTCAGTAGATGTCTCATTCTAGCCGGTACTAGAACTAAGTCAGTATTTGCAAAATTCAAATTTTGCGGCTTAAAAAACTGGCCATTTTTGTTCAAAAATCGAAACTTTTCCTTTAAGACTTTGTCATTTTTTAATTTGTCGTTATTTTTCATTTATTCTATTACCGACTATAGCCACACTCATACAGATTAAGAATCCTTTTCTTTTTTTTCATTCTTATAATTCTGAGGGCAGATTTTATGGCAACCGTGAAGACAAATTTTTTTTAGGTGCAGTGCCAGAATCTCTATAGCTTTGGGCAGAGTCATTATTTCTACACTAAATAATTAGTACGTATTGTTCAAACATTGTCTGATACAGCAGCAAACTATTACATTCATGCGTTTATTACTTTTCGTCAAAAAAATTCCCAAAGATCGCTTCGTTTTTCGACCGTCACACTAGGGAGACCCCTTAACATTTCAGATTATGCATATATAGTCTATTCAGAATAGTTTGCGTTGTTTTATCGTGCTTTTCTAAGGGCCCATATTAATACCATTAACCTACAGTAGAACCTCGATTATCCGAACTCCTGACATCTGAAAATTGGTCATAGTATGTCTGCTACAAGCTAAAGTAATCACTAGTGACATTGTGTACCTAATTTCACAGTAGTGGATATTTTATATTCTAGAATAAAATGATCATTTTTTATGCGAAATATAGTTACAATTTCGTCCATCCTGTTACTAATTACGGTTCGGTTAATCGAGATCCTACTGTACTTGAAACGATCACCTAAACAACAAACTGCCTTTTTTATTCCTTGTATTCAGTATGTCAATCAATTCATGTCTGGAAACTTTTAAGCATGCAAATTTAGTTAAATACACGGAACTAGTAAGTAAAGTTTGTTTAGTATGCATTTCTTTTCGCCCCTCTTACATTCAACGTTAACACTGTTGTAGTCTTGACTTTGTCAACTGCTATTCAACTTGCATACTACCGTACGATATCTAATGTACAGTAAAGCGTCAATCATCCGAACCAATTGGGACCGAGGTGATTCGGAAAATCGAATTGTTCGGATAATCGAACCGTTCAGATAATGAAACATGCACGCACTTCCCCAATTTATAACTATAGGAATTAAACTTAAAATTACTTATTAAATACAAGAGTACTACTGCTGTAATTTGAAATGTAGTGTACATACATTACGCAAAATATTAATTTATTTTTTAAGAAATACTTTCAACTAACAATATACATTTATTACATACATATGTAGATATATCCTTTTACATGAATAAAAAAAAACACAAATATGTATGTACAATACGTACTAATTACAGACGGTTAATCTTAAGAAAGTTTATTTTTTATAGTAATCTTTTATTTATTTTTTTTTAACCATTTCCTCGAACTGGTGGGGTTAGCGACGATGCGACACTGGTTCGGATAATTGACGTTCTACTGTATTTTATTTTCATTCTAAACTTCAAAACAATAAGACTTTGAAAGAACAACTTCGCACGTGTTATATTTTCGTGTGAAGAAGTCAGTGATGGCCACCGGAGCTGCGGCCTTCCCCCACTCTAGGTCCATTTCCCTCATATAGGCTGCAATCTGGGACGATGATGGGCCGAGAGTGAACGAGAAGCGAACTGGATGAAACTGAAACGAGGGGAATGGACCTAGAGTGGGGGATGGTCGTAGCTCCAGTGGCCATCACTGCTCTGGGCGATTCGCATTAAGCTGTTATACACCTCAAAAGAAATATTGGTATATTACTGTATCTGCTTTCCTCAAAACTAGGCAAAAAGAAATAAGAAAATTGTTTGTAATAGTGTAATTGTATTTGTAATACAGTAATTCACTGTACGAAATTATGATATACATCCCCGTCCATAAGTATTAGGACACTTACGAAAAATTAAGTAAACCTGAAGTATTATGAAGTATACAGTAAAATCTTTTAGAATTATTATGTAGTTTGATACCTAAGATTATAAAGGAGTAAAATCTTTAAGAACTGTTATGTAGTTTGATAGCTAAGACTATAAAGAATTCGTACATTTAATATTACAACAGACATCTCACCAGATATGTGTAATAAAATTAAATATTCTTCTCGTCTATACATATATCTGTCGCGTTTCTCGATTACTGCCTTAACCAATTTTGACAACTGTTTTAATAGTTTTTTTATTGTGTCTGTTGTTATCTGGACTTATGTGCGTTGTAAGTAATTCCACAAGTCAGATTCAGATTTTGAGTAGACTTCTCGGATTTTCCGATCTAATTCATTGCATTTTTAATAAGTCACATGCAATAAACGGGAAAACTAATTATATAAATAGTAAATATGCTAATATGATCTTATAAAACTAGCGAAAGTTCTATAATGTGGATCAAATACACATTTGTGTGAGATCTGCAGGTGTCTTAATAACTCATGGACGGAGGTGTATATTATATGTATATATTTGGAGTGTAACGAGTGTTGGATTGATATGTCAGGGTTATCAGAATTAGGCGACTCACTTACATTTTATTTCATTTGAAACGTGAATAAACTACACTTTACCTTACCCCATTATCGGGGAAAAAATTATGGACAAATAACATAGTTCTAGTTCATATTAAAGTAAGTCTTCAAAAGTACTGTTTTTAGTGTTCAGTATTTCTCGTTATTTCCCAAGATGATTACATAAAAATTTTACCTTCTTACAATTAGTTCTAAAATGCTTTTTGGATATTCTCATTGTTCGATCTCTGGGTTTTCATACAATAGAGTTACGGGTATTATAGCAATATAATTCTCTATTTTTTGATGATGTATTATCCAGTATATAAAAAAATGGAAATCCTTTCATTTACGCCAGAAGATGTGAAAATGTAGCAAGATGTATTTGTAAGTGTATTCAATAATTTATTCAAGAATCAATTAAAATTTGTGTACTCAAAATTGTTAGAGGGTATGCTTTAAAGATAGAATTGTCTAACTTCAAACATGAATGTAAATTAATAGCCCTGAGAGCGTAATTTATGATATTTAAACGTGATAGAATAATTTCATTTTACCTATCTGCTGTGAATTCACACTCCAAGGGAAGAAACTTGAAAAACTATACGTTGGAAAATCCTGACATAACACGCAATTGACTGATATAGAAATCATCGTCGAAATTCTGATTGGCGAGGCTTGTATCACGCGTCCAGCAGGGTTAACAGTTAGGTTAAATTCTCAACTAAAGCAATTTAGTGGGAAGAACAGATGCTATAGCCCATTCAAATAAGTTATCTTCGATCGATCGCGTTAGCTTACTGGAAACAGCTCTGAAAGATTCCTCTACTCTAGACCCAAGCGGTTTAGAAACAGATTCGAAAGATAATTACCTTATCCCATTTAGCGAGCTTACCAAAAGATTTAACTCGTCATTTGAGCGGTGTCTTTGTTCCAATTAAGGGAGGATAATCTCACTTTTACAAAACTGTACTACAGTGAAATTCCTTCAACCTAATTACATTTAAATCGGCCACAAGACGGTATATTATTACTCATTTAAAGTAGATTTACACGAATATCACTGATTGTGAATAGGGTAATTTCGAAGCGACTAACATGTATTTATTTAGTAAGATATATGTAAATTAAGTATAATTTGAAGTTCCTAGAAACTTCTAGCCCGGTTTCATTTTTGTTTAATTCTCTTACAATTAGAATCGTATACGGGTTAAGGCACCTAACTTGGCGACTACAAATTACTCATAAATTATTAACTGTCTGAAAAAACGTGTCAAAAAAAAGTTGTATTGTACGTATCAAGACGGGCATATGTATGAAGCAATAGTTCGTTCCATGCGACCTTATATTTTTATAGAAATATGAAGGTCACCTCCAACTTTTTAAACGGGATGCACAATATTTCTTCTCGAATTTCGATAAAGTATCAAACGCTGCGTAAAAAAGTATTGTACCAAGTCGGGTCTAAAATTAACAGTTACTGAGATATTTGCAAATAAGTCATCTTGTATCCCGAACAGGGCTCAGTCAACGTGACTGTAGACACTAGTGCGGCCTTCGGGTCTTTTTTGACCCACCGCGTCTTCATTTATTTAGAAAACCTCCGCAATTATGAGAAAGCTACAATGAAATTGTTATTAACGGGTTCGTCTTTCATTCTTTAACATTACATCGAACACTCGTTTCGTGGGTTCGCGTGACGTGTTGAAATTGTAAAAATTGTTTCTCATAAGCTACCCGGGTCTTTTCTGACCCAGTATAAACGAGCATTACAGAATGACAGAAATTAATTATACTGAACCCTATAGAGTAATGTGGGAAAGTAAAGTGGAGAGAAGCGATATAAATAATAAAAAATGACTAGCGTACTTTTAGTAATACCAAAAAGGGAATGCACTGTTATTGTTCGCATACAAATTCAGGTACCACGGAGAATCTCGTGTCACTCTATACGTATATCCAGTGTAGGACCTTTCACAAATTATGTACAACCTGTTGTAAATAAATAATTTAAGCATCATATATTAGGTACATCTGCATTATAACGGCGCCACCGATTTTTCTACTTTGAAAATATACATCCATCTACAATGTAACAATATATGAAATAACGTGAGATAAACGGAACAATAATATACAAAGAAAAAGTCACATGTTAATTTCCAGGGGCCAGATTGAGTTGGGTTGTGTTATAAATTTCTTAGAAATGTATATTCACAACGGCGAAATTAACGAAAAATCGGTGGCGCCGTTATAATGCAGAAGTACTGTATATTGTTTACCTATAATTAAAGCTGTTATAATACATGCGACTGAGTATTTCTCATATTTACTTAGTCCTATCATTACATTATAAAGCTGAAAATACGAGTTCCATACATTCGGGTCATTTTTGACGCAAAGACCTTGAGTGCATAGTCGAACACACTAGAGTTAATATGATGTGCATAACAGCCGTGTTTAAAAAAGCAGGTCACCCTGTATATTATACAAAATATTTCACTAAATATTCATAGCTGCAATTTGTAAAATATTAGGTTGTTCGGAAATAAATTGCGGTTTTCAGTAGTCTAACATTTGGCTTCATATACTACAAGTTTTGAATTCATGTTTATTATGGGGTATACCATTTTACAGCATAGACGTCGCACATCGTATTGCCACGAACTGGAGGAAATGCACAAAAAATTACGTGTAAACAACCAGCTTTAGTGAATCGAAAAGGTCCAATACTGTTACACGATAATGCCCACCCACACGTATCACAGTTAACACTTCGGAAGCTCAACGAATTGGGATATGAGACACTGCCTCACCCTCCTTACTCACATGACCTGTTGCCAACAGACCACCATTTGTTTAAACATTTGGACAACTTACAACAAACAATCTTTCACAACACGGACAACGCTAAAAACGCCTTTAAGGAATTTATCAATTCTAGGACATCGGATTTTTATAATAATGGAATAAAAAGGCTTGTATCTCGTTGGGAAAAGTGTATAAATGGTAATGAATTTTATTTTGATTAAATAAGTTTGTTTTCAGTAAAGTTACACAAGTTTAAACATCGTGCCTAAAAGCCGCAATTTATTTCCGGACAACCTAATAGAACGTTACTACAAAATGTAGGTATAATCAACATTAATTACTCAAAGTGGTACGACAGTTTTGGTAGCACATTTTTTTAACATGGAATATTTTGTTGGGCGAATTTCCTTCCCAACTCTTATTGCGAACACATGATATCATTACAGCAACGCAGTCGATTGCGAAAAGTCGCTTTGTTTTCTTGAGGTGCAATAATGTTTGCGCTTCCGCGACAGACTTGACGAACGCAATCGTTAATATTTACATGTGATCCATAAAGCGGCGCGTTTCATTGTTGAGGAAAGCGAGCGAAGTCAAAGCAAATCTTGTCGTGCCCCTATGCAACCGCTCGTCGTTCTCGTGCCAATTGTTCAATTGTGTCTAATTACCCTACCGAGAACAGCGGCTACACTTGGGCCGAAGAAAGGATCGTCATGGTTGGTGAGGAGATTCCCAGGAACTGGAACCCCCACACTGTCTGCCTCATCCTTCCAGTCCTAAACGGTTCTGCTCGTCTCCTCAGAGGTCTGTGACAGCACCATACATATACGCCTTCTGTCACTGACAATGAGTGGGGGAACAGTTCCCCTTAAGAGAAGCAATAGTGGGAGTTCCCTGTACTCGATTCTTTCATCGGTCCAAGTATAGTGTCAAGTGATATTTCTTTGCGTCGCAGGGAGTTCATTTTTGCGACATGCAAACTAATTAATATGACGTGTTAAATATAATGATTGGGGAAGTGCACCGTTGGTTGCTAAAATTGAATTAACTAAACTTAAGATTGAAATTGAGATGTACACCCCCGTCCATAAGTCGTGGGACACTTACTCATTTCAGCTTTACATTTAAATTGAAACTATTAAATACCCGCAGTATTAAATTGAACGATGATTTACTGATTATTTACATTAAATACAATTTTTACATGTTAAAATATGTTCAAAATTATGTAGCTGTTTTTTCCAAACTGTTAGAGATGGATAAAAAATAATAGCAAACTTTAACTGTAATAATTTTTGACTTAATAGGTTTAGGGCATAAGTACCTTAGTACTTTTTTGTAGAGATTAAAAAACTGCATCGACTAGTCCAGGCAAAACTACTTTTATTTAAAAAAAAAGTTTCAATTGCATTTTCCAGGTGCATTAATGCATGAAAATGCATAAAATTATTTCCAGATTATGCATCATTGGATGCCATCTACTTTTAACTTATAGCATTTTTATCCATCTCTAACCGTGTGGAAGATACAGTTTGTCCCAGTTGCATGGGACATCCTTATAAAATTTTAAATTTTCTTATCAATATACACTCCCCGCTTTGCAATGATAGTTCGAAATAAGTTTGGCAGTTTTCTGTGTTTTTTTTTAGTGTTTCGGGATTTCTGGTCAGAATCGTTGCAAATGAGTCTTTAGATCAGAAAATCAAAACGAAAGTCGCCTAAATTTAAAACACCGACAAAGTGGTGTTGAACCGTACTATAATTATTTGATGTTCTTTTTATATTAATTATAACAAAATACCAACCACATCATTAGAAATATACTGTGTAAATATAAATGTTTTTAAAATAACCGATCATATCTAAATAAATAACCAAATTTACTGTATCGTAATCCAGATCTATTAAAAAATGGTAAGGTGTCCCATGACTTATGGAAGGGGGTGTATGTTACTTGTGCATTATGCCTTCATTTCTGTAAAGCGGATGAAATAATTATTTTGCATGAGTAAATGTGAAGCGTCCAATACGCACTAAGTAGATAAATTTGAATACATAATCTGTCATTGAATGTAGTTAATTTGAATGTACGTCATATTTGAAAATATGCAACATTAAAAATAGCATTTGCAAAGCATTTATTAGAAACATTAATTATACAAACGTTGCAACAATTTAAAGGAAGATGGAACATGATGGGATTTTTAAGGATTTAATTTATCTATGGTTATTCATCGACGTCATGAGAAATAACAAAAGTAAAAATACAATTTTCTAAGACTTAAAGAAATATAAAATAAAATTATGTCGTTTCTTCATGAGTCTTGCCCCGATAATGAGCTAAGATGAGGTATAGTTCGTTAACCTGTTAACCCGGTTATTTCTCGATCAAAAACGCCCACTTTGCGTCCAGCCAAAAATGCGTAAGAACGAATTACGGGGACCCTTCGGTCATAATTGTAAAAAAAATGGATTTTTTTTCTAGCATATTTTCGTAGTATAACATCCCGGAAATACTCTGTGAAAGTTTCCAATCGAAATTCGGAACGGTATAGGTACTACAGTCACATAACCGATCCATGCTCCGATAGGTAAGAGGCGAGCGTGCCGTATGATAATTTCATGATCCACAAATTGGAATGCGTTTTACACGTTGGAAAACGAATGTACAAACGACTGAGACTGTACAAAAAATCTGACTCAAATTCAGAAAATGCAACGTTTTTCTATAAAATATCGATGGACGCCAAGCCGCAACATGAGCATTGTGATGTTAGCAACGTTGAAAGCGTTTTTCTCAGAACACGAGTTTTTAAAACGGTGGCCACGACTTCAGAAGATCTAGTGAGCCAATTCAAAAAACCTTTCAGCATTCGATTTGTAATTAGAGTCGCTATCGCGTCATCTACAAACATAACTTTTAGAACACGTGTTCTTTTTTTATCTGCACTTTTGTAGGTAACTTTACACCTTTTTTGCACTATTTTGCTCAAATGTGCACCAATCATCGTAGTTTTGTATTTTTGCGCCGTTTCTAGGTAAGGCGATAGCCACTGACATAAATTTTAAGGAACTATTTCGATTTTTTAATTCAGACGATCCTGTGACTAGATTTTATACCTACCGTTTAGGCAACCCTTTTTGGCAGCGCTGTACTAAGCGCCACCTAGAAAATGCATCGACGCCGAAAAATTGGAAAAAAAATGTTTTTTCTTATCTTAATAAGTGCATTAATAAAAGCTAAAAAGATTTTTCTCGATATGCTATAATCTCTGCTTTTAAAAAATTCATAAAAATCATATATTTTTTGTGTGTCTTAACCGGGGGGTCCCCTTAACTCGCCATGACCACAATAAATATAATAACATTTCAATTTAGCTCTGATAAATATGTCAGTGAGTGACAGTATGATTTGAACTTCATTCATTCAAACAAAAAGAAACGAAGAATCTCAGATAACAGAATTGCACTGTAATGAAACATGAATGGTACATCGAGTTTTCCTATACGAGTGTAGCTATTAAAGTCCCGCGACGAGTTAACTCGTTGTGCCTACTGCGGGGGCATTCTGTAATAACGTATTAACTCGTCTTCCCCGATCAACACGTCAAGACTTGTATGAACACAATCATGTATTGTTTCTTCGTCAGCATCGACATCTACGTAAAAACAATACACCTAATTCTGATTAACATGACATTGTATCTGACATTTGTTAGACTGCAAGTATATCATAATAGTGTCCACTGCAAACATTCAGCATCTTCCATTTCCCTATCGCAACAAATTTTCTTACACGGGATATCAGTTAAGTGACACACGTCAATTTCAATAAAATTTTGAAATGATACAATGATGAAAAAAATATTCGACAGGTGTATCATCTCCAATAATACAGAGTGCACCAGTGAAGTGGGAAATTTTCAAAACGCAATTATTGCATATAAATTTTATTTTAACATAAATTTGTTTACATATTTTTGTTAGATATAATATGCCATTTTATTTTTTTAAAATAACACTTGACAGGTGAGCACCACTTCGATCCACGCATTCATCTAATCTTAATCGAAAATTGTTCATCACACGCCTTAACATATCTAGCGGATTCCTTGCGACATCTTTTTGGATTTTTAATTCAAGTTCAAGGATGGTGCGTGGACGATCAGTATACACCTTGCGTGTGAAATATTTCCATAGAAAATAGACACATGCTGATAAATCAGGCGATCTTGTCGGACAAACAACATCCCCATTTTTGGAAATGATATGATTTGAAAAGAGCACTCTTAAAATTTTCGATTAAGATTAGATGAATGCGTGGATCAAAATAGTGCTTACCTGTCAAGTGTTATTTTTAAAAAATAAAATGGCATATTGCATCTAGCAAAAATATATAAACAAATTTCTGTTGAAATAAAATTTCGTTTAATAATTGCGTTTGGAAAATTTCGCACTTCACTGGTGCACTCTGTATAATTGACCGATATTTTGTTTACTGTATCTTAAGGTTTTGGTAGCATACAAATTTAACCCTAGTGCCGTCTTCGGGTCCTTTCTGACCCACCGCGTCTTCATTAATTTAAAAAACTTTCGTAATTATGACATTATAATACATTCCTATGTTTCTTAGTCTTCTCATCATATTATAAAGTTGAAAATATGAGTTCCATAAATTCGGGGCAGTTTTGACCCAAAGACTTTGAGTGTATAGTTGAACGGAAGAACGCACTAGGGTTAATCGAATTTAATCGAAGAGTCATAAAAGTCATAAAAACTTTAAAACTGCGAGTCTTTGCGAAAAAGACATGCAACATATCTTTAGAACGACTCTACAAACAAGAAGGTCTCATAGGGAGATAATAAATATTCAGATGATAGGACAATCACTCTTCTGACACTATACTTCATTTATTTAAACAGGTATCAAGAAAATTGACAGTCCGTTTACAAGTTTATGCCTGCTAAGTCACACAAGTTTTTTAGTAAAACTAACTGCATAGAGTCATTATTTTTGTACCTCAAATCATCGTAGTCCTCTTTCTAATGCCACGAATGCCTCGACGTGAGAAAACACATCATCATCGTCACTTTAACTTTGTACGATTACAGCAGAAACTTGAACAACGCGGGGGATTGGGACGCCGACTCTTCGCGTAGTCGAAAATCCGCGGAAAAATCTTTGGACTCCCCAAAAACTGAACTACGATAACCTACTGTTGACTGGAAGTCTTATTTTGTGTGCTATATATGCTATTACTAGACTGCGGATGTTTATGCAGAAATATACATTTTTAGAGTTCAATATTCTTTATGTTTGTGCTGTTATAGAAATGAAACATTGACAACAAAACTGTATGTTGTTTTGTAAATGTTTAAAAAATGGTACCTATTATTTTTCCACTGTTTAAAATTTGCCCTTTTCAAATATTTGGGGACGTTAAATGGCATAAACTTCCGCAGTCTGGCTGTTACTGTGTTCTTACAATAGAATAAATTAGAGAAAAGAAAATATTATTAAGAAAATCATAAGGAAGGGAAAATGAGGGGACCTGTTCCGTCTTTTTTTCGATAGGCGACACCGTTGCTGCGACGACCATAATTTATGGCTTATGAATGTCACGTGCTCTGTCGCTCTTTCTCAGCCCTCTCCTCGCTGCGATAGAGCATAAAGGCAAGCTGAATATGTACACTACCGCTCAAAAGTGTGTGGACACTTTCATAACTGTAATAACTACCTGAAAGGAGTTATGAAATCGTTAGTCACTAAATTTTGAAATTCCCACTTTTCTTGCAATTTCCCTTACAAAATATCCTTCGTTTGATAGCATATGAATTTGAAAACACATTTGAATACGTAACACTGTTCTTCTTGTATCCATCGTGCTCTCGCAAGTGTTCAAACAAAAATGATTTCGATAGAACGACAGAACAGTCTTATGCTCTTACCTGGAGTTCTCTCGCATTGAATCATGATTCTAAATGTTTATGTTAGTCTAAAGAAGACAGAGAATCACACTAAAGCAATTCAGTTATCGTGAAATGAAAGATGAAAACCTTAGAAACCGTCTGCACGCAACAGAATATAATGCAGCGTAGACACCGCATAAACATTTTATTATTTAAAGGAGTTAAAGGATTTAAGTAATTAAATTATTCAGTATAATAATACTAGAGTACATTAAACATTCGTAATAAAATTTAGCAATAAACATCGTTTAACAATAATAATTTAAATCGGATAACGTTGGTTCATTAAAAATGACAAGTGTCCACATACTTTTGAGCGGCAGTGTATGTATATACACTGATTCGAAATAAGCACGCGGCCAGCCCCGAAAATTTTCAAGAATTCGCGTACAATCACGGCCACGTTGTTCAAAGTTCAACTGTACATTACATTACGATCACATTCGCCTTCTTTCTCATTTCGTCTACAATTTATATGCGCGATATATCCTCGTCACTGTTATCGTCTTTATCGGAGTAAAGCCATTCCATTACGCCCGTTTTATCATGATCGCCACATCCTGGTATGCTGTGCAATGCACCGATAGCTTCTCCAATGCTTTCTTCTGTTTTTATTTCTTCTTCGTTCATTTCTTCAGCTTTATTGTATAAAAGCTTCCTCCACACTGTTTCTATTGTAGGTCTCCCGACATCAAAGAATTCTTGCTAATTTTGTGGGCCCCTCATCCATGTCCAACCTTTTAACCCATAGACACACACTTTTTTTCTTGATCGGCCTCAGAAATACACATTCTTTTTTAAATATTCCGTTGTTGCTACAAGATGACTGCTGTAGCTGTCATTTGCCAGCACATCAATAAAAATCTGACAGATATACCCGTCATTTGCGGCAATGGGTTAATTATTTCGTATTTTGTTTGGATACTCAGCACTACAGGCTTTCGCTTTGCTGCCATTGCCATATCGTATAAATGCGTAGATCGTTAGTTTCATACTAAATCGTTATGATTACAATTACTTTTGATCGTTGCAAAAGGAAATAAAGACTCTTAAATGGAGAAGGGATATGCTACAAGGAGACACTCTGTTCGGATAATCGGGGTTCTCCTGTATAAACTCACAAGGAACGTCAGGCAACCGGGACACTCCGATTTCGATGAAATTTTGGTATGATATAGTACTCAGGGAAACATTTGACACGTATTTTTTTATACCTGCTGACATCCATTTTGAAGGGGTGAAAGCAGCTCCTGACGTTGGGGATGAAATACACGTCTGGTCAAATATCTCAATAACTATTGGTCGTAGCAAAAAATTTGAAATGTATACATTAACACATTAATAACTTCTAGTATACTACATTTACCAAAAACATATAAAAAATCTGCGATTTCCTTGATAATACCTGTGCAAACACAGTTGCCGAATATACGATATAAGTACATTTCGCATGTAATTATATTTATTACGAGGGCGAAATTAAAAATTCCAATTTATCCGTATTTTCAGTAAAGATCTATAGTTTACGTATACAAATTTTCATAAAGATACATTAACATTTTGCAAGAAAAATTGAAAAAAATACATTATTTTTTAATATGTTTTTAACACTAACCGTACCAGGCCCGGTCATATGACCGGTTTCAAAATTTAATTTAAAACTGTACATTCATTGTTATTTCTTTCGTTCATCTACCTTTATGTAAATTCTTATATTATCTGATTAATCAATTTGTCAATTTATGTTTTTTTTGCTACTTTTTTTACTGAGGAAAATTCATATGTGAAGTGCCGGTACGGTTAGTGTTAAATAAATAATTTTTCTTTAATCTACATGTACACATGAATTCTCCATTTAAAATAGACGATCTATACATTTAAAATTTTTTGCTACGATCAATAGTTTTTGAGGTATTTGACCAAACGTGTATTTCATTCCCAACTTCAGGGGCTGTTTTCACCCCTTCAAAGTGGATGTCAGTACAATATGATACTAAAATTTCATCGAAATCGGAGTGGTCCGGTTATCTGACGTCCCTTGTTAGTAAAGTATAGGGACTTTTAACCCTAGTGCGTTCTTCCGTTTGACTATACATTCAAGGTCTTTGAGTGAAAAATGCCCCGAATGTACGGAACTCATATTTCCAACTTTATCATATAATGAAAGGACTAAGGACACAGAAATGACTAGTTACGTGTATTATAATATCATCATTACGAAAGTATTTTAAATCAATAAGGACGCGACGGGTCAAACAAAGACCCGAAGACGGCACTAGGGTAAAATCTGTATGCTACCAAAACCTTTTAATGTAGTAACAATGTGTAATCTTCGTGTAAGCATGAAAAAGGGAGCAAGAATACGAAAAAAATATCGGTCAATTATACAGAATGCACCAGTGAAGTGCGAAATTTTCCAAACGCAATTATTACATGAAATTTTATTTTAATATAAATTTGTTCGTATATTTTTCTTCGATATAATATGCCATTTTATTTTTTAAAAATAATACTTGATAGGTGAGCATCATTTTGATCCAAGACCGCACAAGGTTAAACTGACAATTGCTGGTCAAGTGGGCTTCCAGACAGTATAAAAACTTTAATCATGAATATTTCGAAAAATATTGAGTATCTGCCCCTATAATGGGGTATTTTCGTAAACAGGGTGACGAAATCTACCAGTGTGTGAAGTCTCAACTAAATCGATGAGACGCAGGTCGGGCACTCTCCTTGTGAGAGAAACTTCTACTAATGAAACCAAGTGCTTTGTTGGAAGACGCGATGATACGTGAATAATGATCAAAGTTGAGAAAATTGTTAAAGATAATGGCCAGATCTTCGAATTGAAAAGTATCGGTGAACGAGTCTCCTACGACAAACGACCACAGTGGCCTGCGGCAGTGGTGGTCCGTTACAGGAGATCCATGTAACACGAGATAAACCTCTTAGATCGATCTTTCGATTGACTGATTGGCAAGCAGACCCGAAGTTCATTCGGTAGCCACGGTCGCTGGCCCTGAGAAAGCCTCATCCCTCGTCGAGATCGAGTTCGATATGGTTTGGCACTGACCCACACACTGGTTGGCCCACTTACGTGACACGGCAACATCGTAACCAGTGTTGCCAATAATTACGCGTTCACCGAGCTTTCCCCTTTGCAGCGATCGAATTCTCGTCTCGAAAATTCGGAATGATCTCTTTCGAAAAGCTTTTACGCCAATGTCTATCGCTTGTCCTACACCGGTCGGTAGATAGTAGAGATGGCGTGAACTGCTACTTGTGAATCACGAGTGATTCGATCACATTCATTTCCAATCACGGTGATTTTTCACAGTGATTCGTGATTTTTTGTCATCTTTTCTGATTGGTGGAGAACGTAATAACAGTTCTTTGCACTCGTCACATCACTTGTATATTTTATATTAGCGACATCGAAACAAAAATGCGAGTTACATCGTATAAAGTAAAGGAATAATGAGGGACAATGAAGAATAATGAATAAATTAATGACTATAAATTTCAAGCGTAAGTTTAATTTAAAATTTTTGTATACTTAATTCTACAAAATATAAATATAACTCTACTACAAAATAATATTTAATATGAATACATAAAAACTTGTATAATTTCTTTTTTTCAACTAATTTTTAAAAACGCAAATAGTAATGTAATTCATTTTCAAATCATATTGAATATGTTTTTTTTTAAAGATCAAGAATTGCGGTCATAGTGAGCAAATTCACTCAAGATAAAAAAATCACTGTCACGGTCGTGAATGAAGTTAAATCACGACCGTGATCGTGATTCTGTGATCACTGTGATAAATCACTATTAGTGATTTTGCACATCATCTCTACTGGATACACGCTCCTATTGAAATGTTTTTTATTGGGATTAATTCAGGTTTAGGATGTGAAATTTATTTTATAGAGAATAATTGTTCTAGGATCACAGATGACCGGAAGGAGCACACGGAGTACAAAAGTTTATTGTTTCCTTTCATTAACTAATTCTATGTTTGTTATAGATTCTAATATTTTCTTCAATTTTTTTTATTCAAATCATCAGACTGCGGATGTACAGTGGCGTGCAAAAGTTTCCGGACAGGACATTTCGTACTCTTACTTTTGCTTATGATAAATAAACTGAGTGTTAATCTGACATTACGTTGAAAAATAGGTCAAACAGAAGATAAAGATGGAAGGCCTGATGCTTCTTCTCATTTTTTAATGTGTACGTAAATCTAAATTTATTATGAATTGTTTAAAGCACGATTGGAAATACGAAGTGTCCGGAAACTTATGCACGCTACTGTATACTATGTATTTCAGCGTATACAAGTACACCTGGGACTCCTTTTACACTGTTTTTTTACACGGTATATGTCGGGCGACGAAAGTGATTTTTTTCCAGTAATAAGAAAACGTATTCGTTGTAATATAATAGAGAGTGACGCTGAATAAAATGTCGATCTTTGAACAAAATATTTTTTTGATTTTCCAATACTACCTTTTCTTTCATGTGTTTATTGAATAAAATGTTGTTATCGAATGCAGTTCTATATTTTAAACTGTCTTAACTTTTGTTTGCTTTAGTTTAACACAAGTTTTATAATTTGTTGCAAATCAATTGTTTCACGACTTTTTTTACACGATACGCATCCACCGTGTAAAAAGAGTACCAGGTGTATGTGAAACAGACTCATTCAGAGGAGTTAGCGAAGTAAAGGTATAATCTTGAGAATCTTCACAAGGTAAGACCATTTTTTTCGTTGTGTGGCTTAATTATGTACATTGGAGTACAAAAGTGTATGAGAATAAAAATATATATTTGCATGAACATCCGCAGTCTACAAATCAAATTTACGTATTATTATTTTAATTTACTGCGCACTGATTCAAAATTAAAAAAGAAAGATAATTTTACAGTATAACAGTGCACTAGTTAATGTGAAAGACATTTATCACATTAAATAAAGCGGTCCACTAACAAGTGTGACTCTAATACCACCTACACTGACAACTCCAAAACGATCATCTAACTCCAGTTTATTTTCCAAACAAACCATGTCGTCGTGAACTGGTTTCTTTTCTTTGGACTCTTTAAATGAATATTATTCCACTCACAAACAGCCGTACCAAAGGCGTGCAACATACAATAAATATAAAAAAGACAATAGATTATTCTATTAGATATTAATATGAAAATAATACAAATAAGACAATGGAATTCATCAGAGAATTAAACATCCTCGACCAAGCGATATCGTTATTATCACGAATATCTTTGAACAGAAGCGACTTGCAACACACAATAAATATAAAAAAGACAATAGATTATTATATTAAATATTAATATGAAAATAATACAAATACGACAAAGGGATTCATCAGAGAATTAAACATCCTCGACCAAGCGATATCGTTATTATCACGAGTATCTTTGAACAGAAGCGGCGTGCTTGATAACATATTGCGTTGAAAAAGAATTTACGGGTCAGAAGAATTTCCTCTAATAGACGTTCCGAGAGGAGAACATAAAACGAATTAAAATACCATTGTCGTTGATCATACGACATTCTGCAGATGGTCGGTGTACGTACGTACGTACGCACGCGTCTATACCCCTATAACTGAACATCATCTAGTTGATTCGCCTCGTATCGAATATGGGATGAAAACGTGCTGGATGACTTGGCTGGAACAGTGACCAAGTCAAGCATGTAAACACGGCAAATTATATCAGTACTTGGTCGACCGTAAAGTCTGCAAAGCGTGGCCGATTGTGCCAGAAAGAAAGGATTTATCCACAGCGTCAGATTTTTCACTCAATTTGTAAAACGCGACCGTGTTTTGGGATCAACTGTTAATTTATTTTAGAAGTACGTTCGTCTGATTGTATTTCTTGTATACAATATTTTATAAATGTTAGCGATAAAATGCTTTTGCAGAAGAGAAAATATTTTTTGAGAAATAAAAACAAGGTGTTCACTTTAACACTTCGACGCTTTGTTAGCTGAGAATGGCAGACTTTCTAAACTTTTATATAAAATGAATATAATTTCGAATTCTACTCGCTTTCTTTAATAATATTAGAATTACTATTTGTGAGCGTATTCCGCAGAAATTAATTACTTATTTGGATAAAGGAGAATACAACGTGTACAAAATTTGAAAGAAATTAGATGCAATTAAAACTGTCAGTAATGTACCTAATGTCATAAATAGTCAAAGGAAGCTGAACCTTATTAGGATACCGCAAATCATAATTATTGATCTATTGTAAGAAGTAAACATATTATAATAAATATATCATGTTGCTGATTATATTATAGAAATTTTAGATTACCTAATCTTACCTAAGCTTTAAGTAAATTTCTTTAAGAAGCAAACAATTTTTGGTTTGTATTACACTGTTTAGTTGTATTTTTTCGTAATGAATAAAAATATGCCAGAAAGCAAGGAATGATACAAGGTGTGCAACTGTACTTGAGGTAGACGTATTGTGTGAACTAGTCATGAAGCATGTATAGACTAGTTATATGCACAAAATACTAACTAAGAGTTCATCAATCAAATTACAATGCAAACAAAAACATTTTACACTTGTATCCCAAAGTTTTCAATAAGAGATATTTCTGTTTTTATTCTAAAGTTTAACAGTTTTATTTATTTTGAAACTTGCGATGGACTAGACTCCATCATTCTCTCTCACACGATTGTCCGTATACTTACTTCTTCTTCATAAATACTGATCACAAGAATCTGATTTTAATATTAAACGGCGTTAAAGTAAAAACAGGAGAGGTAATAAAACATCGCCGTCATCAATTTTTCCTGTATTAAAAACAAATTCTTAAGGTGAATCATACGTCAAGGTTACTTAAAACATTATTGACCGGACACGTATTAATATGTCTTTTGTTACCAGAACGTTATTGACCGGGGATGTATTCAGACGTTTTTAGAGAGGGATACAATTAAAAGCACCCTGTGAAGTTGTCAGAGCTTAAAATTGATAAAGTGTTCATTATAGAATTCATTATTGTGCTTATCATTCACATTTTGCCCCGTTAGTTTTTTTCTCCGACGTTTTGTGCAATATAAATGTAATTTTGTGACCGTAAAATTTTCGAAAATGGCGAAATTTACTCACACGCGGGTGTTTCAATATTGACTTGTATGAAAAATTGCCGGCCACAGGTGTTAGTTTCTGTAAAAATCCCTCGGTCAACAATGTGTTAACACATTAGCTACCACAATTTATTCATTGAAAATGACAAGCTTTCTAAATTTTTATACAAAATGAATATAACTTCTAATTCTACACGCTTTCAGCAATAATATTAGTAATTTCCATTACTTTTCACTGATCCTGTTAGATTTTATTAGATATAATTATTATGCTATACATGATGAAATAAATAATGATTCAATATAAGTGCCACCCACATATGGGTGACATGGCAGTGAAAGTGTTAATATTCTATTACCAAGTCTTTTCTCGTTATTATTACAAAATTTATCTAACATCTAATTCAATGTTATGAATCTTGCAATTGTAATGTTTATAGTTGAAGGATAAGGGGAAAGAACATGGTATGTCCATTTTTATTCTGCTGTGTTCAACTTGAAAGAAAAATTAAAGAAATGTAAAACAATTATATTTTCGCTGATTTGTTTTCTGTCGCCTAATTAGAGTATAACTTCATATCGTGAACAGTACAGTTACATTCATTGGACCTTGTTTCTTTACTGATGCACTAAAGTATTAAAATTTGATTTTCTCAATGAAGCTGTTTTGTGACATTCCTTGTTTTTTCCCTAACCGTTCAGGTATTCTGTTCTGTACAAAATATATGCACCTAATTGGTTGAAATGAATTCAGAATGATATATTATATCAGATATCAAGATTTCAATCATCGTAGATGCACAAATTTAAATAACAAAACTTTTAGTTTGTAGCACAGGTGTAACCCTTCGAACTCCTAATTTTGTTTTAATTTTCTTTTCAATAACACCCTATTATTTTAAGTATTTCATTTGAAATGTACTTCAGAAGACAGTTGGTGATAGGAACCAATTTAAACAATTTTTGTACTGATTATATTGAAAAGAGCATTGGAACTTTGCTAAGATCTGATATTTGTGATAAAAAGAAAATATTGCGAAATATAATACATATTTAAACTGGCAGTTTAAAAATATCGAGTGTGACACGACATAGACGTACCTGTGAATAAAATCGATGTCGAGTCACACTCGACAAAGGAGTTCAAAGGATGAAAGAAAAGTACAATCGCACGGTCACAGTAAAATATCTCACAGTATTTTTTCCACTGAATTCCAGAGGTAACGGTAATCACTATTACGACGCTACATGAACTGTTTCATTGTGTTCTTCATTGAATACACGGAGGAACGTATTAGGCTCGTATCCACCGCAATAGGTCAGGCACTTGTATTCAGGCATACTCCAGATTGCCATAAATTCTAGGAATTTTAAAATAAATATATGTATCTAAGAATAGGATTAACGAAAGGTAACGTCGGGGTCCAGTTATATTTTATTATGCGAGCGACTTACGCGACAGGTACTCAAGATTTAAATACCTGGGTTAATAGTTTCTCGCGCCTCGATCACGGTCGTTCAAATAACCATGTCCGTAAACAGGTAAGTAACATTTGAAAGCAAAGGATCGTTAAGATCCTTGAAAACTGGTCATATCGTCGGTGAAAGGATATGATGCTAACAAAAGAACCGTTGCCACCGGAGTAAAATTAATACAATACTTGTTGAAATCAATGCCCTGATCAAGTAATACACTTTTGTACTGTCTTCTACATTCTCATTGTCTATTGATTTTTATAGGGATAACTATTGTATTTCTAAGAATGCAGTAATAGTATATTATTACTTTTTTATGAAAATTAGTATACTAAGATGAATATCAGTGTACAAGATCACAGTCCAGATCTGATCTAATCTCTACTAATGCTATATTTTTTACTGCCTTTACTACATTGAAGTTATGATCAGAATTATATTTATACATACTTTTATAGAAATTACTATTGTATTTCTAAGAATCCAGTAATAATACTATCATTACCGTTCTATGAAAATTGGTATATTAAGATGAATAGTACGAGACTACAGTCTAGAGGCAGTATAGAAGTATGAACAAATAAGTAACTCTATAAGTATGTATATAAAGTACATGGAATAATATAAAACCCAACTAGAATATTCAGAAAAAAATGTTAACTTTAATGTTCTTTTTATCCGACCGACTAATTTTGAAAAATTGTTTTATTTTTCGGGAATGTTGTATCACGAATATAATCCTGCGTGTCTTAAAAAGTACAATTATGAAAACCATGTCGTACTTCCTACATATTTTAAAATGTCACTCGATATATGTTAGGGCATACATAACTATATGTACATATACTGTTTCATCGCGCTGTTTTTGCTAGAATTTATGTAATCATTTTTCTATTACGTCTGTTTTCTCCTCTCATTTTTTATTTTAAAATTTCTAATCTTTTCTGAATAAGATGAAACGTTTAACTCACTACAGAACTCATAAATAGAAGTAAATATGTATATATTAACGTAACACGATTCAATAATATTTATTATTTATTGTTAGTGTTGTATGCAGAAATTTATTTCTAATCATAGTAATCATGCCCATTTGTGTTAATTATCATGTATATCTCACATATAACAAGTATTTACAACTCTAGCGACATAGATAATTATTACAATTGCATCGATGAGTTGAAGAACAGTACAAGTCCAAAATTAGCAATTTTCAAACAATCTGAAAAATAAATGTAAAATGCATAGAACTACATGTTGGGGCCAAAAACGGTGCAAAAAAGTACCCTATATTCGTGTTTCAGCAATCCCTTCAGTTTAATTTGTGTACTTTTCATTAAATAATTTCTACTTTAGTTATGTTTAAAGCAAGTTAATAAATGTTTTTTTCTACTACTGTGTTATTTTTTAAATATCCTAACTAAAAAGTGGCTTGAGTTGAAGAACAGTACAAGTCCAATGGTTTTATTATAATTATTGAAAATTAATGAACAAAGTTTAACCATAATTAGACATATATTAACGTTCATCTGGGTTAGCATAACCGTGTTTAAATTGGAACAGCACTATAAAATTAATGGTTTTGATGATACACGAAAACTGATGCTATTTTTTAAAATATCTCAAAACATGGTTTTTGCACTTGTATTGTTATTCAACTCGCCGATTCAATTAAAACACCATGGATGAAACACACGTGCTCTACGAAATTTGAACCTATTTGTACAAATTTCATCTTCGTTACATAGTTGTCATAATACACTAATTTAAACAATTATTTCGTCTGTTTATACAAGTAGGATATTTTACTGAATAATTGGAACATTATTCATTGATACTGTAGAAATATTCTGCACTCTTTTCTTGTGCATGGAATGCAAACATGATTGTTCTGTTTACGAGATATTATGTATTAGAAAGCAGCATGAAGTTATCTAATCAAAGTACTTTTATTTCTTCTAGTACACAGCCGTATCTAGCTGTTCACTGAATGTCGTATGAGGCAGACGAATGAACATTCTGACTTTACGTAACATTGCCTTCATTGACCAACAATGAATAAACATCTACATATCTTTCCTTTCGTTTCTTTGCTACTTTCTACGCTACTCTCTCCTTTCTCTGTCCCACTAGCTTTCCGTCTCAAAAACTCATCTTTCTCCGGGACTAACCGACGAAGCAGTTTTCAGACAAGGTTAAAAGCGAAGCATTCGAAAGGAATTCGCTGTAGTAAAACGCACATCTGCATGACCGAAGTCGTTGGACGTATTGCAGAATGGCAATACAAAATTCGTCCTTGAACGTGAAACCATTCGAATCGAAATCGTTTAGCAACATATGCCTTTAAACTGAGAAGGTATTGCATTTTTTCTGTCTCTCAAATTTGATCATCCTAATAATTGCATTATTATGCAGGAAATGTGTCATGTTAACCCTTTGAACTCCTTTGTCGATTTTATTCACAGGTACTCCTATGTCGAGTCACACTCCACCAAAAATAATGTAGGAAAATTCCTTTAATTTTCGGTGTATTGAGAATGTGCTTTTACTGATTGGCAACGAATATTCTCTTTAAGTTTTAACAAAGTTTATTACAATTAGATAACAAATAGAATAAAGCGATAACAATGAAAATAACAAGATATAGCACGTGTAGCCCGCGATAATTGTTCGTCGAAAGAGCGGACGATTTTTAAAAGTCACTCGATTTTTAAATTGCTGGTTTAAATATGTATTTTATATTTCGCAATATTTTTTTTACCTAGATAAGCAATATTACATGGATATAACACTTTTTTGTAACAAAAAATGCTATTTTCAATACAATTAGGAAAAAAAGTTGTGTAAATTGATTCTTATCAACCAACTGTTTTGTTAAGTACATTTCAAATAAAACGCTTAAAATAATAGGGAGTTATTGAAAAGAAAATTAAAAAACAATTAGGAGTTTAAAGAGTTAGAGGAAAAAACAAGGAATGTCACAAAACAGCTTCATTGAGAAAATCAATTTTTAATACTTTAGTGCATCAGTAAAGAAACAAGGTCCAATGAATGTAATTGTATTATTCATGACATGAAGTTACACTCTAATTAGGCGACAGAAAAAAAATGAGCGAAAATATAATTGTATTACATTATTTTAATTTTTCTTTCAAGTTGAACACTGCAGAATAAAGTTACCCTTACCCTTCATTTGAGATAGTAGATCTCTCTAATTTATAAATAAATCTGAGTAGTACAGTATTAATTTCGGGAGTAAAATTTTGTTGAACTTAATTAGTTAGGGTAGATGTACCATTTATGGCCACTGTTTTATTTATTCAGATATTGGCAATAATTGCTGTCTTTGTACAGCAAGTATTGTATTATTTGTTCAGCAATAAGCATTCGTAATTAATTAAAGGCTGTAACTTTTACTGTGGGTCTTTCGTGTTACCGATTATACAAGTGACCACAGATGGAAAGCTGGCTGGCCAAAAATGGCATTCTTGTGGCCAGAAATTGTGCAAAAAGGTCTTGCATGATAATGTACTGATGCTTTAAATAATTATGTTTAATACATTGTTAACTTATAATCTGTTAATTTTCTGTTTATTTTGAACTACACTGATACATTCTTCGCTGTTGTGTACGTATTTTATCTTAAGTTACAAATCAGTGAATGCTACGAAAATCCTTCAAGTAGTCACAAATGGTACATCTATCCTATGCAAATAAGGAAATATGCTTAACTAGCACATCGCATGTGCTAAAATTACTATTTATAGCTTTCTACCGTGTTGAAGACTATCTTGCTGCACACAGTGTTGTTACGGCCAAAGACTAACGCTTTTAACATCCACCGTGTTCATGAAAACGTGAGACTGCGCGAGTTCACATAAGTTTGCACGTCTCATGTGAACTCGCCAATTGTACTCGCGGTGCCTAAAAGTTACCTCGACGTGTAATCAAGCTTCTTGAAGTTAGTAGACAGCTTCTAATATAAGTAGAAAGCTGACTAATAATTTCATATTTTACTAATATACTCAATCGTTATAATCATTACAAAATTATATTATTTTTTGTAAAAATGTAATATGAACATTGTCGAATCAGTTCCATTTAACCCGACGCACACTTTATTTTTACTAGATCGGCCTCAGAAACATACTTTTTTGTTAAATGTTCCTTTGTTGCTATAAGAAATTGGAAAAGACAATGCTTGTAACGGTTAATTAATACGATTTCTATTAGTATTAAAAAAAAATTATGACGGTAACATGTACAGGAATTTCGCCTACAAAGTTTGTTGTTTCTTTTAGCAAAAATATACACGGGTGCTATAGCTATCATTTGCGGCAATGGTTTAAGAATCTAACTTTTTTTAATTTCAGATAAACCACAGAAGAAGTATTTTCGGCACAGTAAACGCTGTCGACGAAAAACGTGTCTCATTCACTTAACTATAATTTTGCTATGGCGACGAATTTTTAACAGATTTTATGTGGAAATATTCACTATAATTGTAGACTTTCAAGCATACTTTACACTTTTTCGATCAAAAAATAAATTATATGAAAAAAGAATTGTTGAAAAGTATCCCTTATATCTGTCCCAGGTGTATGTAGCCCCTTGTCCAGCTTTGAGAGGAAGCTGAAGCATTAGCAAAATTTCAAAACGAAAAATGAAGTTTGGTGTTTTGGATGCTTTGACGGTATGTAGAATTTGGAATGTACGTTTGAAATTGTACTTTAAAAATACGGGATATAACGGAGTTGCAGCAATTAGAACGTCGGAGGTCGAGAACCGTCGCAGGTAAGGCGTTGTGCAGTTTAAACGCGTTTTTCTTGAAACTGTGTCTTTAAAGTCAACAGACACGGCTTCTCGAAAATGGTTCGGTCTATTTCGATGAAACCGCGATTCACTAGTCTCGAACATCTTTTCTGGTCAACCTTGATCTGCTTTTTGTTCAAGGTCGACAACCTCTTCATTAAAAAAAAGAACATATTTGAAAAATTGTCTAAAAATACGCACTTCAACAAGATATCGTATTATTATTCATGTAAAAAGAAACTGGATCGAGGCTAACTCATGACTCATGTATTCTAACATTTTCTATTCTGTGATTTAACTGACATCAGTGCTATGTCCATTAGCCAGAATGTATTTCAAGAATGTGTTTCATTTCTTTGGTTTTGACCGACCTGTTGTGTAATATACAGGGTGAACCAAGTATTGTGCACATGAATGGAAAAAGAAATTATTATTTCTATTATTTCTTATAAAGGTTTTTTGTTGCTACAACGTGTTTGGGAATCATGTAGCCGCAGGATTGGAAAGTGTTTACACGTTGAAGGCGAACATTTCGAACATACCGCATTTTGAATAATTATTAGTCGTAATAAGACATTTTAAATAATAAAATATATTTCTTTTAACTTTTATACCAGGGCTGTGGAGTCGGAGTCGGAGTCAGGAGGAATTTCTGATCACTGGAGTCGGAGTTGGGAGTCGGCAAAAAATATACCGACTCCGACTCCATGTTAGTAAATTTTATAAAAATAAAAAGGATGCTCAAAATAATTGAAAGTTGTAATAAAAACTAAATAAATACTAAAATAGTAGTTTGTATCAAATTGTATATTAACTCTTAACGGTCCGGAAGTATTTCAAATTTACTTACCACCAGGTCCAAGCTATTTTTCATACGAAGAGAAATTGTGTAGTAAACATTTTTATATCAAGTATAGAAACGAAAATATTTATTTTTTAGTGAAAATTTATTGACATATATTCATGGTAATAGGGTAACAAGATGACGTGGCACAGTACTTAACGCGTTAATTGTAAATATGACAATAATAACAGTGATAAAAATAATAAAATGATTTTTGCCGCCATATACGCGGTATTGGACCCAGTAAGTAAAAGTGCCATGCCGCGTATATGGCGGCATTGGTCCGGTGAGGGTTAAATATTAGTAATTTAGTTATAAGCATACATATACTTATTAGGTTGACAATTTTTTATAAATGCAGGAGTCGGAGTAGGAGGTTAAAAAGAAGGAGGAGTCGGAGTCGGGAATTTTTACTGCCGACTCCGCAGCCCTGATTAAAACTGACGCAGTATACCAGGTCTGACAATTAAGTTAGACTGGTGTAAGAAATGAACTTTATTTTAAAAATAATTCAATTTAACTATGTTCCCCTTCAAAGTACTCCCCTTCCCTATATATTCTGTGTTGTATGCGTTTTTGCCATTGCTGGAAACAATTTTCGAAGTCTTCTAAGGTGAGGCTGCGAAGTAGGGTTGCCGTTTTTCCCTTTACTTGTTCTAAAGTCTCAAAACAGGTTCCTCTCAACGATTCCTTCAGTTTTGGGAACAGCCAAAAGTCGCAGGAGACTAACTCCGTCGAATACAGTGGGTGGCTAAGTACAGGGATCCTTTTATCCGCCAAAAATTGCTTCACGGAAAGAGCATTGTGTACCGGCGCGTTGTCTTACAATTAGTGAAGGATGCAGGCGTTGTTCTGCCACAAGTCCGGACGTTTCTTCCTTAAACGTTCCCTCAGCTTCTGCAGAACCTCCAAACAATAAGCCTGGTTAACTGTTTGCCCCGCAGGTACCCATTCGATGAGGATGACACCCTTAATATCGAAAAAAACGATGAGCAGGGCCTTCACGTTTTGATTTACTCATTCTTGCTTTTTTGATTTTTGGATCATTATCTTCGACTGCTTCCCGACCTTCGGAAAATCTCTTATGCCACGTAAAAACCATTACACATGACATACAATTATCCTCGTAAACGTCTTTCAACAGTTGAAGACATTCCGTAGGAGTTTTCTTGAGTTTCACTCTAAACTTCAAGTTGATGCGTTGCTCGATTTTTTCGTTCGCCATGAATCCGACACGGGCACTATGCACGGTTCGCTTCTAACGACTGCTAAAACCAGACTAAACAAACTACGACGACGGAACTGGTCTCTAACGATAGAGAACACTTCAAGGTTCCTAAACATCCCAGGAAAATCGCCATGGGAGGTGAAACCTGCTCATACGGCGCTCAGTCTTATAATTTAATTCTCAGACCTCGTATGTACATCTAAAAGAAACATTAACCTTATTCGATACTATACAACAAAAAATATTAATAATTTATAAACTAGTCATTAGACCAGTCATCCCTTTTATGAGTGGGGTCTGCTAGACCCCACGTGTCCACTCCCGAGTTAACATTAAAACTTCAAAACAGGCGTCTCATTGATCTATTTACTTGCTATATCCCTATGGCGCACGACATCTGGTTCACCCTTACTGTCCATCGCAAATAATTTGATACAGCGAATAATAATGGCGCTCTCAAGACTGACATTCTTTTATTTATAACACTTTGATAGCCGCTGTCACATATACGTGATTTAATTCAGTGGAATAATTTGCCTGAAATACAAATAAATGAGCGTAGCTATCACTCACAAAAAATACATAACCGAATACTTGTAAAATTGAAATTGTAAACTAGTCGATCTAAAAGGAATAAAGAGGAATGTTTTGTTACTTAACGAAAGTTTTGCAAAAATGGCTAAGGGAATAATATTTTGTGAAATATTTGCGGCCGTCAAAGTGTTAATATATCCAATATAATAAAAAGAACATTTTAATATAATTTGTACTTTCTGCTAAAAACGTTTAAAAATTGGTGTTTCCTCAGCCGCCTCCTCCTAGGTACATCCATACAGCATAATAAAAATTAAACTTCTTGAGTACCCTCAGTATTAACCCTTAAGTGGACTATTGGGGCGTAGCGGCCCTGTGCATCTTCAAACTAATAATTGTTTAATTTTCACCGAACAGACAAAATAGAAATCAATTTTCGTTACAGCATTAGAAGCATAATGAGATCATAGAAGAGTACATAAATCTTCAAATAATTATATCAACACTTGTTAAACAATTATTAGTTCGCAGTTACATAGGGCTGCTACGGCTCTAATAATCCACTTACGGGTTAAAAACGATAAATTGTTAATAAAATTTCACACGATACTCTGCGTTAAAGAAAAAAAATTGGAATGCTGCAAGGTAAAAAGAAGAAATACAATTTTCCCAACTGGAAAATCTAAATTTTCAGGCCACGTGAGTTTTGAAAACAGATTTTAATCTAAATCAGTCATCGTTTCCCACTAAATCTGCTCCTGAGTTATCTCTCGTTCGATCAAAACTGACGAACGGCTTACACACGAATACAGATCAGTTGATCACATTCGCCATTGAATAGTTAATACCCATTTTCGTTTCAACGATATACGTATCGCGGCATTTTATTTGACCCCACTGGACCGTGTCAAAATCCCTCACTACAATCCGAGGCTAAAATCCTCTATCGAGGGCTACGATTGGTCGGCGCTTGATTGAATCGGCGGTCAGTACCGGGCATTAGGTTCAGCATGCAAAGGATTGAATTTCTGTCACAATTATCAACCCCTCCGCCCTCCTTTCTATTCGTTTGTGTATCGTTTGTATACACGGTGTCTGTGAAAAACATGCATCTTGACTGAAGTCGCTCATAAAACAAATGAAGTAAAAAGATTTCATACGAAAATTATATCTCAAACACGTAATTAGCGAGATAAATGCTGTCAAAGAAAATGCAAAAAAAAAGTCCGTTTTTGGAATCAACATAAATTTTACAACGGTCTTATGGTTTTTAACACTTTGAGTGCCATATCTGGGTGACAGATAAATTCAGACATTATTTATTTGATCATGTAGAATATTAAAAATATACCTAATCAGGTCTAATAGAAGCAGTAAAATGTTACTGATATTACTGATTAAAAAAGGTAGAATTCATGGTTACATTCACTTTGTACAAAAATTGAGAAAGTTTGCCATTTTGAGCTTATGAAGCGTGGCACTGCAAGTGTTAATCAAATGACATAATGATTGTTTATTGAACCTTAACGGTGTACGTACACGGATTTACAATATATGATTATAGACGTTCCAGGGTCTTTCATAACTCTGCTCGTCATTCACGGTTTACATTAACATATATTCTTTAAGGTATTCTGACAATAATTCTTATAATTAGACTGCGGATGTTTATGCAAATATACATTTATAAACTTCAACCAGACTGCATCTGCTCCTTGAAATGTTCAGAATATGTAACTCTCATTTTGCTAACTTATTAAATGTCCATCATTTACAAATTTGGATACATTAAGTTGCATAAACAGTTATAATAATCTTAACATTTAAAATACTGGAAAGAATACAAATAATACAACAAAAAATAGTATAATACAAAAAAAGAGTATTTTTAATAAAATGTTACTCAGTAATAAGGTTATACTTATGCTTGATGACGTTAATTATAATAATCTTAACATTTCAAATATTGGAAAAAATACAAATAATAAAAAAAATAGTATAATACAAAAAGAACAGTATTTTTAATAAAATGTTACTCGGTAATAAGGTTATACTTATGCTTGATGACGTTAATTATAATAATCTTAACATTTAAAATACTGGAAAAAATACAAATAATACAAAAAGACAAAATGATAATATAAAAAAAAACAGCATTTTTAATGAAATGTTACTGAGTAATAATGTTATACTTATGGTTGGTGGCGTTAATAAAGAAATTATATTCTATCATACGCACCACATTAGCTAGAATTTTTTAAAAACGCTTGTACCGCAATTCTATTTTGATACAATAGTTTGATTTATTTGTTCGTCGAGCTCGTGACAGCTCCAGCTGCGAGACCACATTACACCATCCGAGTAAAAACTATTTACCCGCTCGTCGTCCACATCGATGGGTGAAACATGAAAATGATTCTTTCTGATTGCAAACCGTTTTGAACAGAGCAATCATCCGATAAAAATACATTTGAAAGTGGAAAGAAATCGTAAAATTGTGTAATAGGTATAAGGAACGATATCGCTCCAACTGTATTACGAGATGTACCTCGACCAAATCGACCATTTCAAAAGTGTCTATTACCTTAGTATTATAGTAACGTTAGCGATGCTAGACATTCCCGTCCTTGGCAATTTCTCCGATACCGTTCAGTCGATTCCATGCGCGTTTTCGATGCTATATTCCGTTTTATGATTAATAACCTCCTTTGAAGCAACCGTTCTGTAAGGACACCCTATGCACACACTCGAACCTTCGTTTCGATTTAGCTCGGTTTGAGCACAGCTTCGACTTTTTTATACCGAGAATAGAATTAACAATTTATATTCAATTATTGCGTTGATGGTTATATTTCGAAGGCGTACAACCCGATATCAGATGAAATGGAATATTTTGATTGAAACTTTAGTTACTGATATTTTTGATATGATATGTCACATCTTTATATTGCACTAACAATTTATAATTTTGAAAATATGCGTTATAGTATGTAGTCAGGAAAAATAATACATGCACAATGGTAAGCCTAAACATGAACACGTTGACTGTCATACTGTGTAGACAACGACACGATTTTATAGACTTTGAGACAATATGAAAGTATCTGAAAGTATTATATATTCTTTTTAATTAACACTAGAACTATCAAAGCAATCAAAATGACTGGTTTGCAATTTTACTATGTACATACGATTTACTTTTGACGACTACTATGTTTACTTTGAATTGATACTGAATAAAGCTAAACAAAAATCTAAATAAACGTTGTTTCCTTGAATTACGTATTTTTTCTCAGACGTGTCATTTTGATCGCTTCGATGAAATAGGTGCACGTTAATCGTCGATAGATCTACGTGATCTACTAGATCTTAATAACGTTAGTGATTGTTCATACAACCCGATATCAGATGAAACGGAATACTTTGATTAAAACTCTAGTCACTGAAATTTCTGATATGTTACGTCTCATCTTCATATTGTACTAACAATTTATAGTAGTGTAGTTCTCGCTGGTCTGTTAAATCTTCTTAACCTGTTAACCGGGTTGTTCTTTCATTAGGAGTGCCTATGGCTTGTAGTTAGAAAAGAATAAATACAGGAAGTAGGCAAAATAATGGAACCATTGCCTATAAGTCGTATATTGTGTAGTTGAGATTAGTAGCCATGAAGTTGTACACACTGCAATCGTATTTGCAAAACGATATAATATCCCATTAAATATTATTCAGGATTTGTATGATTCCATTCTCAGCAGAATTCAGGCTGTCAGACGCCAATGCTGGTCTTACACGATATTAATAAAGAATTTTCTTAATGTACAAGGTGGTTCCCTTATTTTGTCCAACCTCTGTATGAGGTAAATTGTCTTGTCCGTCATACACACTTTCAAGTGACACGTTAAATCGTCTTCTTCGATCACCTGGTTTAAATATTTATCAGCAAATACTGTGAGAACAATTAACAGGCGTCTTGCTTATGGCGGAGCAGTTTTCACAGGACGAGTTAACTCCTCTTCTCCAGTTAACAGGTTGAAAGTATTCCAGGTACTGATCTAGCGCATATAGAAAACGCCCAAGGACGTTCAGATATTGTATTTAGTGATCAACTTTAGCGTCCGATTTTTAAAAAAGGAATTCTTTTCAGTGCAGATGGATATATGATGCCGTACGTCATGTGTGGAAGGTTACTAAACTTTTGTTAATAAGTATACTACCTAAGAAGTGTCTATAGTGGATTATACTTAACCCTTTATAGGATAGTGGTACAATAATGCTCCACTTTATTTAAAAAAGTATAGCTATCATACTTCTTGGTGTAATATTGTACCACTAGATTGGTGTCTACCACCAAATTTGACGCATGATGAGGTCAGAGATTTCAAATTGTTATTTTTTATAGATTACGATGGCCATCACTGGATTACATGGATCCTATAGTGCACAAAAAATCGAAGAACGAGTCAATTGCTTTTGTCTTTACTTTCTGCCCTGTAAGGGGTTAAGGTTAAATACTTTATTAACACTAACCGTACCGGCAGTTCACATATACCTATTCTTACCGTAACCGATCATAAACAAACCAGGCGATGAATTTTCCTCAGTAAAAAAAGAAGCAAAAAAAAACAAAAATTGAGAAATTGATTAATCAGATAATATAAGAATTTACATAAAGTTAGATGAACAAAAGAAATAACAATGAATGTACAATTTTAAATTAAATTTTGAAACCGGTCATTTAACAGGGCCTGGTACGGTTAGTGTTAATAGTATTTATGTCCAGGTAAATGAAACCTGAATTTAAGTGTCACCCATATGCGGGTGACGTAGCAGTCAAAGTGTTAAACATATCTTGTTGTTGAATATCACATTGAACGGTAAGATAATTTTCCTTATTGAATTAATAACTTATTATTAATTGAGAAATACTAAATTCAAGGCGCACAAACAATGAACATGTTACAAAGATCATGCTACAACGTAAATTTGTTCACATTTCGTAAGAGTTCCTTCGACGCTGCATGAGCAAGTTAACAAAAAAAAGTGTCATGGTCCCTTCAGTTTAGTACGCGCACAATGTCGCATGCACTTTCGTCGTTGAACCACGAAAACGTGAGATGAATCTGCCGGTTATTGTGATCGTTGTATTCGATCAAGATCAACATTGCATCTGATATTCTGATCGAGTCACCTTAGAAAGTGTTGCACCATGCACACGTACACCCCTGCCCATAAATATTAGGACACCTGCTGATCTCACACAAAAGGTGCTATTTCATTCATATTATAGAACTTTCGCTAGTTTTATAAGATCATATCAGCAAAAACATATATTCAGGTACATATATTTGATATTTATTTAACCTTCGCATAACGAATGCCGGGTCATTTTGACCCGTCCCATAGCTCGCCTGTTGCAACAGTCGACTGTCGTTTTATCGCTCTAACAGAAACACTGACGAATCGACGCTGTTGCGGCGGATGGAAACTCAATGAATGTTGCGTGTCGGTATTCAGTATAGCAGCAAAGAAGAAGTGTATCTAGCAAAGTTCTATCTAATAAAGCTCTAGCAAATAACAAAATAATGGTAAAAAATAATAACAGCAAAATTGATTACAAAACCTTCCCTCAAAATGAACAAATATGTCTCAACTTTCACTATGGGCCAAAATGACCCGGCATTCGGACTCCGCGTCGTTGCTCGAGCATTCGGTGTCCGAGGGTTAATTAATTTTCTCATTTATTGTATTTGGCTTATTCAGAATGGTCTGCTCACAATCTAATCTGACTCGTAGAATCATTTACAACACGAATGAGACCAGATGACAAGAAAGACAACAGAAAAACTGTTAACCCACATCCGTTCCTCGTCTCCATTTGACGCATGTTTTTCACAAAAATGCGGTAAGTGCAACAAAGCAGATTGTCTTGCACATCGTTTTATTACTTGTGAACAATCTTATACCTGAGTGTACACAAATTTTATTTCCTTATTTATCTTTTCATTATATTGATTTTTTACCATTGTGTCAATATGACACCAAGGGACAAATTAGATTAGAAAAGTGAGGGATGGATGAGGGTTAAAACAAGTGCTAAAATTGGTTAAAGCAGTATTAGAGGAGATGCGTCGGATACATAGCGAGAAATCAGTTTAATTTTATTATACATAATTAGTGAAATCTCTATTGTAATATTAAATGTACAAATTCTTTATAGTCTAAGGCCGTAATCTGCAACCTTCTCACTATAAAGGGCACCTCGAACGGTTAGCTTATTACAAAGGGCACTTGGGCCTTGTTATGGAAGAACCTACCAACCCTCAATGATCTGAAATCGAATAAATTCAGATTGAAGTTTGAATAACTATAAGCATCAAATGGAGCTATGGCTTGGTAATTTCAATAATTTTAATGTAAGAGTTGTTCTATGGGTTAGAAATTTTTTGTCAAATAAAGATCGCAACATTATGGGATCCATACTATGTTTAACTAATTTTTTGTCATTTTGAGGGTAGGTAGGTTTCTGCTCAGTGGTGGGCGGCGGACACTTTGAAAATGATTGGCGGGCACTTAGGTGCCCGCGAGCTCCGCGTTGCCGACCCCTGGACTAAAGTATCAAACCAGATAACAATTCTTAAAGATTTTAATAATCAACTAATTATATTTCAGGTTTAAGTGTCCTAATACTTATGGACAGGGGTGTACATGTATGCTCGCGTATACCTACACAGTGTCCCATAGCAAACGGTATGTGAAATAACACCAAAGCATTCGATCTTGTGTAATAATGATAGATGAAAAATTTCTCACCAATCAATATATACAATTTTTGTGAAATCACTTTCGAAGGATTCTCTGAATTCATCCTTTTATTTATCATACAGAATATTAAAAAACTATATAATTCCATTTAAAAAAAACAAGTTGAAGTAGAAACGAACTAAAAGGAAGTAATAAAAAATTTATTTTAATATTTCCAGATGAAACGGATAATACATAGGAAAATGTTTTCATTCACAATTATTTCATGAAGCCAGCAGACGTTATTTGAAACGACAATTATCACACGCCCTGTATTGAATGCAACAAATACAAAGCGGGCAGCCTCGTGTGAAGTAACATAACGGCGGGGAATAATTCGTGTCATTAAACAGCGCAAATATGAAGAATTACATACACGGTTACAAATGTATACAGAGGACTTGTGCTGTTGCGTATTAAATATCGCGCAACAATTTCAATTTAATTGTGAAATTCAAGTTCGAGGAATAATTATGTAACGTAGAGGTTTCTGAATGAATTTTTGTTTTACTTAAGGAATGTTTTATGTGTTTGTAAAAACTTTCAGTACAGCATGTACCTTCTACGTGAACGTGAATTTTCTTCACCATGAAACAACTTGTATCCGCAATATTGGGTCTTATTTTTATTACTGTGAGAGATATTTAAAACAGTCACGGTATATAATAAATATAAAGGTATAAAAGAAAACTAGATAAATGTTATCACTGTAAAACATCTTTCTGAAGTTCATTCTTTGTATTTCACTTGTTTTTGCGTTTTCCACAACATAAAATGCCTAGGAGCATAGATTGCACGTAGATCATCTTTATACAGAAAATGCTTAAGAGGTTCAATTGCAAGTAGATCATATTTATACAGAAAATGCTTAAGAGCATAGACTGCAAATAGGTCATACTTATACATAAAATGCTTAACAGCATAGATTGCAAGTAGATCATATTTATACATGTATCAATCAAATTTCGAGATAAAACCTCAAGTAATACATCACATGACTGTATAAGATAATGCTAAACAATTTAAAAAAATTTTTAATTCGATGGAACTAGCCGGTAAGACATTACTGGAAAATGTGTTAAAAACTCAATTAGATCCATTAACGAGGCCATATATGTATATATCTAAAAAACTGTTAGTAGAACTTCTAAATTTTTAGAATTGATGGTTGAGAAATTTCGAAAATTATGTAATATCATCCCTGTATTATATTAAATTGGAATATGTATCATTTTTACTGCACTGTATACTGTAGGACATACTACATTGATCAAACGTACAATGCAATAAATGTCGACACATACAAGTATCTACCTACAATTCGTTATAAACAATTAAAACATACATGTCACTATGAACTTCGGTTTTTGTTCTGTCATAAATCTTGTACAGAAATGATGTAAGCATTTACCCTAACTAATAATGCAAATGGTTAATTCTGCCCTCCTTAATTGAAATGTCCTATGTACCATTTTTTCATTTTTCAAGATATTTTGAAATATTTAGAGTTCGATATGTTTTTTACCTTTTAAGCAAAGTCAGAATGTCCTACTCTTTGTAGTGGCATAGAAACAGTTTAATTTATTTGCTCTAACTGCTTTTCGTATGGTTTTTAATGATAAAACCTCAACTTTCTCGGATGTTTCGAAGTGTTAGTTAGAACAATTGAGCTGAGGAGCGCAGAATTGTCCTATATTTTTAAAATGTTTAGAAACAACTACTTCGTCGATTCTAAGTTCTATGTTTATATGAAATTGTATAAAGAAAAAGGGGAGTTGTTTACTATGATTGAGTGTAAGAATGTTTGAAATACAGTAGAACCTCGATTATCCGAACTGAAGTTACTAACAAGATTACTCACATTTTACACACGTTTCATGTAAATATGATAATTTTCTTTTAGAATATAAAATACACTGTGGTATAAAATTGTTATAAATGCACAGTGTCACTAATGATAATTGTAGTTTGGAACTGACATAGGATGACCAATCGTCGGATGTCCGCTGTTCGGATAATCGAGGTTCTACTGTATCTACAGAATGAATGGAATAAAATGTTAATATCGAAAATTGTTAACTCCTCGTCATGCGATTATATTAATTGCTATGTACACTAAAGTTAACTATTTAAGTACCCCAATGTACTAATAAATAAGGAAGGTGCCTTAAAACTTACAAAGTGCCTTGAACAATCTTTTGTTAACCAGAGAAGCTTTTGTTAGCTTAATTTTTATAAATTAATACAAGACTGCTTATGCTTTTTCTGATGTATCTAGCAAAATTTTCATCTCGAGTATGACACGTTGTTATAAGTCAAGGGGTGAAGCAATTATTTAGACATGTAAAACATAAGCAGGGGAAAATTAATTAGAACTCTTAACGTTGTGTCGGAGTAGTGATGTTGACATTACAATGCTTGTGAACTTATGTACACGCGTGTACATGTGTACGAGTATGTACCGCTACACGTTCCGCTGGCTGCGGTTTAAGTAGTGCGTCCCGGAAGTTAAATACCTAATTTTTAATCGCTTGTTTTTCGAAAGCAAAGTCAAGGATTGCAAAATGGTACAGGCCCAGTAGATTTCTTTTGGTATAAAATATTCCTATTTAGAGTGTTTCCAAATTTAACAATCAAACTGTGTCACTATGTTTCATCAGTAGAAATGGTATGTAACTTCTTTATTAACACTTTGAGTGCCACGTCACCCATATTTGGGTGACACACAGATTCAACCATTATTTATTCGATCATGTACCGTACTAATAAATATACCCAATAACATCTAATAGAAACAGTAAAAATATATTGAAAATTACTCATATTATTGATTACAAAAAGTAGAATTTATGGGTATATTTATTTCGCATAAAAATTTCGAAAGTTTGTTATTTACAGCTAATGTAACGTGGCGCTCAAAGTGTTAACACTTTAACAGCTGCTGATATTTCGTGAATATTAATTACTTTTGGATATTTTTGCAAGAATTCTTAAGTAACTAAATATTTTATATTACTGTCTTTGTATAGAATATTCTACAATTGCTACTTTATTAAAACTTTAAATATTTATAGTATTATTTGAAATATTTATTCATTTGAAATGGGGGTTACTTGAATGAATGGGGTTATTAATACTTTAAATATTTATAAAATTATTTGAAATATTTATTCCTCTGAAATGGGAGTTATTCGATACTAAATCCAGTTTTCTGAATAACATCGGTCTTATGAGAAGGTCCGACATTTTGAAACGTAACAGTACACTGCTGAGAATAACAAAAAGTAATCCACAGCTCGATAAATCAATACTAATGAATTCAATTCATTTAAAAACAATTGACAAATCAAATTGTCCACCTACAAAATTGCTTACTAAAAATAAAACTCCGTGATAATAATTACAATGGAAAATGAGTATTATAATGTCAACTATTGGTACATTTATTTAGGTAATAACTTAAATTTTATTAAACACTTTTCCATCCATCTTCCTTTATGAACGCATTTGGAAAAAGATTGATGAATGTATGATTCAGGGAGCTCCACAGGCCGAGTTTAAAAAGAGAACTGAACAGGATCGGCAAGCAGCTGCCACCGGTGCTCATAATATTGTTATAAAACCTACATTTGCGTGCCTGGAAGCTATAGCAACAGTTCTTTGAACGCTCGAGAGAAGAACAAGCCAAACTAGACACTGCGTGCTACAAATGATCACAATCTACTTCGATCTTGATCCCCTTTTCTATAACCTCGCCGCGATCTGAACACGAATACTGACCTCTATTAACCTGATATCTTTGGCCTCGTGGTCTAAACTTGCCTTTAGGATACACTCCTTATCACGTGAGTTCTCAAAGTATCGAGTCTCCATGATTTACTGAATAGCAAGTAAACTGATTCTAATCTTATATTCTTGCCTTTTTCTTTACTCTATGCACGGCAAATGACTGGAAGTATTTATTTTAGAAAATAATTATAAAAATTAAAGAAGATACTGACATCGAGTAAAAATTATAAAATAATAGTAACAGTAGAATTTTTATTAAATGCCATTACTGAAAATGGAGCACCTTTCTTTCTGCTGTATTCTAATGAAAGTAATTCTTATTTTTCATATAATCTCAGTATTTTCTTGGTTAAAAATTAAAAAATGAAGAAGCTATATTAACTTCTATTGCAAGATTATTGTAAAAAATATTGAAACATTTAAACTGAAGCTACATACACTTTATATGTATGCACTGAGAGATTTATAGGAATAGTAATTTCTTGTAAATATTTTAATTCTGAGCTTCTTTAACACTTTCACTGCCACGTCATCAATATATGGGTGACACTTCGATTCAACCATTATTTATTTAATCATTTCTAGTATTCATAAATTTATTTACTAAAGTTTAATGGTACCAATAAAAAAATGGAGTATTCCTAATATTCTTGATTAAAAAGACTTTTACTTGCAATTATATTTCCTTTGTGTAGAAATTTAGAAATATTGTCATTTTGAACCAATAGACAGTAGCAGTCAAAGTGTTAAAGTATTGTTAACGTTCTGCAACAATCAATCATATTTTTCTGAACATACAGGTTGCTCCTATCAATTATTCAGAAAAAGATTAATTAGTACAGAGGCCATTATTGTATTGAATATAATAGGCTTTGAATTTAGCACAATACACATGAAATAATTACTAATTCCCGTATTCCAATAAAATTAATACCTCTCGAAGCAGTTTCCATTATTTACCATTACGCATACACTTACATTTCGATACACGATTATGATACCAAGTTCACCGAACGAGGAAATGGTATAATTGATTAAGAAGCTAAAAGTAAAGTTTGTACTTTTTTATAGATTTGATCTTGTAATTATTGCACCATTCCAACTGAATGATCAGTCCTGGAAATGTTAGTATAGTAGAACCTTGATTATCCGAACTGTAATTGCTAACAATATGACCACATTACAACTATGTTTCGCAGAAAAATGATAATTTTGGTTTAAAACATAAAAGTACACGGTGGAATAAAATAAAGTACACAGTGTCACCGGTGATAATTTTAATTTCTAATTCACCTGGAAGAGGAGTTTTTAGATGACCGGTGTTCGGATAATCGAGGTTCCACTGTAGTTCCCTTGGTTCCTTTTGCGTTAAAAGGATGAAAGCGGCCACATTAAATGCTACCGATAGGAAAGAAAGCGGAAATATTTCACAATGATGGACATTAATCTGACATCCAACGTATCTGCCCGTGACTCTCTTCTAATGGTCAAAGACATTAAGTTCCTAACTTTTTACAGTATTATCTACCCCCTCCTCTCCAGTTTATCATCGTTCCTTAGTTCATTATCTTTCTCGACGAGGACTCATCCCCAAAGCATACAGTACCGACGAGATCTGTTCCCAGAGGTTCTCATTTTTCTTTCACCACCAGTCAGTCGAATTTGAAGAAGCTACAAGACTTTGTGAAAAGCAAAATTACCTGTAACGGTGCCTCATTGCCATCAATAACATATATACAAACGTTTATCCGCATCGGGAGGGGACAGGACAAGGTACTCGCACGAAATTTCCTAATTACGAGCACGAGCTTACGGATACAAAGTCAAATTTATTATCGAAGCGGTTCTCAATTTGTAAACAGATTATTCACGGTACAAATGGAATGGAGATACCGTCGGATAAATCATTACTTCGTGATAGCCTAAAAATATACTGCTCTCAATTGAGATGCGATTTTCTGATAACAGAATTTCCCGAAATTAGTGTAAAACGAAATTTAACCCGTACACTTTTCTGTCTAGATCAGCTTCAGAAACACACTTTCTTCTTTAAATGTTCCTTTGTTGCTACAAGATGACTGCTATAGCTGTCAATTGCCAGCACGTCAACAAAAATCTGACAGCCGTCATTTGCGGCAATGGGTTAAGTGACGAGAGGGTACACAAATTTGGATATAGGTGTCATTGCTGAATACTTTTAACAACTTTTATGACATAAGAGATAGTGTTACGGTTACAACCGCAACATACTCTACATCTAATAGAATATTCGAAAGCATCGCACAAAAGCATCTGCCGGATGTCGACACAAATAATTCTTTAATATTTAATTGTATTCCCGACGAATTTCATTCGACCAGAAAAAGTAGTTCAAACTTGCAAAAAAAAAATGAAAAAGAATTAAATAGGTAGGTTTGATAGTATAGTAGTACCTCGATTATCCGAACATCGGTGATCTGAAAATTTCTGTTGCATGTAAATTACAAATTAAAATTATCATTAGTCACACTGTGTACTTCATTTTATTCCGCCGTGAATTTTTATACATTTTATACATTATATATTTTAAAGAAAAAGTATCATTTTTATGCGAAACATATCTAAAATTATTATTAGATTAATATTAGAACTACCAAGGCACTCATAATGACTTGTTTGCAATTGTACTACATACGATTTATTTTTTACGACCATTATGTTTATTTTGAATTGACGCTGAATAAAGCTAAAGAAAAATATAAATAAACATCGTTTCCTTGAATTACGTATTTTTTTCTAAAACGTGCCATTTTGATCGCTTTGATGAAATAGGTGCACGTTAATGGTTGGTAGATCTAGTGTTAATCTTGTTACCAATTACAGTTCGGATAATCGAGGTTCTATTGTATTGTGTTTCGACGTTGTGCTTAAAGTCTTCACGAAAAATTATTTGAAGTTATTCAACTTGACGCGTTATAACATGCTGTCCCGAAACGGACACACACTTTTCGGTAATATCTGACTGTTCGTATATCCTACTTTCTACCGAACCTTCTACACCGTTAAATCATGCGTAGAGGCGAACGTTTCATTATCTTTCGAACTCTTCTTCGAACGTGATGTATCTCGTGTGAATGAGCAGCGAACGCAAACGCGGATAATTACGCAAAGAGCCGTGATATCAACAGCTGGCTGTACTTTCAATACACCACGTCATTTGTTTACAAACAGCCATCTATACTGAACTCCGAATCACCATGATCGATGAAATGGTCACGTAACTGTCTCAATTATGGATGGTACCCATATATTCCTCACAATAACCTCGACTCATTCTTTACCACTACAAATCGCCGTAACAAAAAAAGGAATCCTTCTATGGATATAAATAAAGTAATACAATGAAGTTGAATTATTTGTCAGAGAGTATGAGACCGATAATGATGTCTTTCTTTTCGTTAAAGTCGATAGTTCCATTTTTATTGTACCGAAAGCAAGTTATTGAAGAAGTATTTTAAACACTGACGCTTCTAACTACTTCTGGAAGTAAAAGTTTCTCAACAATTCATAATTAACGATAAGGCACATTTGAATTTACACGTGTCAACATCGGTAAAGAAATATTAAAAACTGGAAGGGAATTTATAAACTATAATTTCGTGACAGTTACATTATTCTGTCTTGACTACTGACAATTGATTACTGAAAATTATTAATACGAGCAAATATCCACTAAACGCATATCGAATAAACATACACTGCAGATTAAAGGTACAACTACTATATTTTCGTTTTGTTTAGAAGCAAATGTAATTAATTTTAACCAATCAGTCATCAGTTGGTTGTTCTAAATATTTTCATACTCGATATTAGACACAAACATAAACCCCCACTGTGTAATTTCTCACAAGTCTGCAGTGGTTTCAAAATTCACTAAAAAGCCAACTCTACGATAACTACACAACATTTACACAACCGGATAATTTTTACAGTAACAGAACAACATCCATCGTCAAGTGTCCAGAACAGTACAACTTCGTTTCTTTACTATTCTTCTTGGCTTCATTACTCTGACAGCACGCAGCGAAAAGTACACACACCCCTTTAACATCCTCTGAAAGTTTTCCCCTTAAGGCAAACATTTTAATCGATTGAACCGACACAGATAACGAGTATAATTAGAGTTTCATACAGAATTTCCAAGTGAGCAGTTTGGAATGAGCGAACGGAGCGGACTTACCATTCGAAATCGTGGTGGGCACCACGGCCGTTGACGTTATCCGATAAAACAAAGTTTATTTGCCGTAACTCCACCCTCCCGCTGCTTCCGTCCTCCTTCCCGTCGTCTTGCCAGAAAACTCTCTGTAGTCGAGAATAAATATCCTTAGGTAGCGAAACACTTCTTTCCCTTTTGTTTGTCGCTGGTCGTGGAGAAATATTCAGCGATTCGGTTGCTGCACGCAAGTCCCTCGCGGTTCATACACGCGCCACTCTGATCAGCTGTATTCCTTATGCACGAAAACGGAACAGGAAGCCAAGCAACACTCGGTCGTGCGACAAAAAGAAACGGAGCACTCACTGCACAAACCTTGCTTCCGCAGACGCGAGTCAACACTGTCTTCGAAAACGCTGGGACCGACTTCTGTTCACGCTTGTCACGTGTACGCGAAAAATCACACGACCATGTCTGTTCTTTTGTCGATCATCACTTTCGGTCGAATACCGTTCGCCGGTTCATTTCACCCTCGCGTGAAATCGTTCTTTTCCACGTCAGCCTGCATACCCGGACTCACTCTCGTCTTATGAAACGTGGTTCGCACCTGTTCCACCGATAGACCGTCGATGTCGTCTCCGTCCTCGGTAAACGCGTCTCTCGCCTGGGATTCTGTTCTACGGACACTTTCACAACTTCTTTTTTTCTCTCAACATGCGTGCCACGTTCGAATCCCTCTTTCGTTCCCGCCTCCACGAATTCCCGAACTTTCCTCCTCGCAACACCTACTCCAGATCGAATTTGTAGAACCGATAATCCAGCCGATGTTTCGCCGAGCACCGTGCGCACCTCCGTGTGTTATCAGTCATTCGCTGATCGGATCGCACACTTTTAGCCGCTTTCTCATTGTACTTTTCAGCGTTCGATGCGTGCCTCTTGCGGCCGAGCGTTTCTTTCACGTGTCAGTATTTACGCGGCTGCAGGGGCTCGATGATTTGTCGATGATCGATACGAAATTCACTGAAATCATGATCCACGGTCGAAAACCAGTTTTGATTCTCGCCGAGGAACGGATACAGTATCTCGAAAAATGCGGCTCGCGTCTGCGCAGAGCTGCCTTCCGTTCGATGCAGGCGTCGAGTAGCGACTGTCGTTTCTTCCGACAGTAGACTGCTCCTGGCCTGTCCCTTCCCCCTCCCTGTCGGCATCGAGAGCCGACTACAACCACGGATTTATGCTATTACCGCACCGTTGCCACCCCCTATGCTCCACTGCGCCTCCGCCTATGGCTACTGCTTCCCAGTGGCCTTTTCTTTTCAATCGTACCACCGTGACACGCTGCTTACCCGCCAAAGCCCGTTCGTCGATCCTTTCCATACACGATTGCATCGCTGAAACAATTCAAAAGAACCTCATTTTTCTCCCTCCTTCCACCGTCGCTCCGCAGGAAGGTTCATTGAATGGGATCCATGCGTTCTATCAAACGCGGCTTCCTTCTCTTCTTGTTCCTTCGATACTGTTATTAACCCCTTGTCTCGCAATGACGAGTTATACTCGTCAGAGAGTGTCATTCATACGGTACAAACACGAATTCCACTTGCATACCGATTCTTTAACGCTTCGAGTGCCACGATCCACTAGCTGAAAATGATAAACTTTCTAAATTTTTGTACGAAATTAATATAGTTATAAATTGTAGCTTTTTTAACCCTCTATAACGCTGTGTAACTTGGAAGCTACTTACCTGTATATCTATGTATCTATGTTTTTTAAATCTTATTTCGTTTATTTATCGCTGTGTACAATTATATTCTACGACTATACTGCTACCAAAGAGTCCGTTCGTTTATTATTATGTTTATATACTATGATACACACTTTGTCATTTATTTTTATTATTCACCTGTTGTATCATTTTCGTCATGCACAACAAAATTTCGGTTATAGAGGATTAATCAATAATATCAGTAAGTTTAATAATTTTTTACTGCTATTATTACACGTTATTAAATGTATTCATTAATACTATACATGATCGAATAAATAATGGTTGAATTTTTGTGTCACTCAAATATTGGCGACGTGGCACTCAAAGTGTTAAAACTTTGCACTACAGTACCTTTAATCTGTTAGCTGTGTATGATGAGTATACTCGTCATGAAGAAATGGCAATTTTTGTGTTATGACGAGTATACTCGTCATGAAGAAATGGCAATTTTTTGTGTTATGACGAGTATACTTGTCATGCGAAAACCGTGATTACAATTTGCTATTTCAATTAAAATTTTAGTGAAAACTAAAACATATTCATAAATTTCAGACACTTCAAAATATTTGAGACAAGAATGAAATAAAAAAAAAACAAAAAAATTGTTTTCAAGTATTTCTTTGTCCTTGTTTTTTTTTAATAATAAATGATTAAGTTTTGTCAATATTGTCAATGAATTTGAGTAATAAATTATTCATTTTTCAAAATAACCAACTACATTTCGTTATAATGTAATTCAATTTCACAGCAGCTGCATATACCCTGTGTTTGACGAATATACTCATCATCTCTTCGTTTTTGCGACACAACGTACAGTGGCGTGCAATAGTTTCCGGACAGTACATTTTGTACTCTACTTTTGTTTATGATAAATAAACTGTGTTTCAACCTAACATTATGTTGAAAAATAGGTCAAACAGAAGATAAAGATGGAATGCATGATCCTCCTTTTCATTTTTTAATGTGTACAAAAATATAAATTTATTGTGAATTGTTTAAAGCACGATTGGAAATATAAAGTGTCCGGAAACTTTTGCACGCCACTGTAGGTGCACACTTTTTAAATAGGGCTGCACAGCTAACAGGTTAACCCTGTGTAATCGGAATTTTTTTGCAAATAACGAAAAGGATACATCAGATAAATGATCAAAATAAATGATAAAGTTTGTATCGCGAGACATGAACATAATAATTAGACTGCGGATTTTTATGCAAATATACAGTTTTAAACTTCAATATTTTTGATTTACATGTAGCTGCTGAAATGCATGACAGAATTGCATTTTGGGGTTGAAATGATTAAAAATACATTTTTCGTTTCACTTACTGTAGAATATATGTATTTTTTAGGAAGTGAGATATGTTAAATTACATAAAAATCCTCAGTTTAATAATAATAAACAAACAGACTCGTTGTTGACAGTATACTTGTAGAATATAATTGTACACAGTGATAAATAAACAAAATAAGATTTAAAAATATATATACATAGGTAAGTAACTTCCTAGTCACATGGCATTATGGAGGGTTAACTTTCAGAAGATTGTCAAAATCGAATTGTGTGTGCTGATGGATGTTCTTCGTTTATCAGAACACTCGAGGGCTTGAATAGTAAACGTTACCGCAGGGGATCATTCGAAAAGCTGGAAGTCAAGGGCTAATCCTCAAAATTAACGTAGGGTAACGCATACAGTAAATGTTTCACGCATAAAATATAAGCTTCAATATTTTATGTTCAATATACTATTTTTGACTGTTTTCAAGGTCACCTGATAACATCCTTTTGTCCATTTGCAGGATATGCCGGAAAGCTTCATTTTTGAGAAAATTGAATTTAGAAATTGGCCGTGTATGCGTATACTCCAGTTAACTGTATTTATTTTGTTATTTTATTAATCAGTTAAGACCGTATTAGCGATTGCATTAACGGATTGACTGCCACGCTGTATTTGCGATTATATGTTGTATTGCCGATTATACTTTTTCAAAACCTCACCCGGATATTGTTAAACGAGCACTTGAACCAATTACACACGTAATACTATTAGTGTGTGTGTGTTAAAAAACGATATAAGGGATTGGTTTTCGACTATACAAAAATTGTTGAAAGAAAATGGATTATTTAGTATATCAGAATATTTAACCGTGACGAAACAAATTTTTTAGTTTGTCCAAAATTTAATTCTATTGCTGCTTCCAAAGGTGAAAAGGCAAAAACAATTTTGCTATTTAAATATTATACATTCAGAAACATTCCTCTGTTAAATTGTTTTATCAAATGCAAATTTTAATATTAAGAAGTTAATGAAAATATTAATCTTGAAACTGTCTGTAAACAAAACTAATACTCCATTGTTTAATCCTTGCTACGTTGGTGTTCAATAACTGTAATACTGACATGCAATCACTATAATTTAGTAGTTTTAACTTTAGTTTCAAGTAAAAACCAAGTAACGTATATTTCTGTCTCAGGTTTTGGGTTGAATATATTTCTTCCCTTCTTGTAAAATGATGATGTTTATTGGTTTGAACAGAAAATGTAAGCTACGATTATACTATTAATAAAGATCATTCATTCGTATACGTTTAATCACTGTGTACGTGCATTACCCTATATGTTCTTTATATTTGTACATTTCTTTCAACCATTGAACCATTAAGTATTTCCATGCACAGCTCGGATAAAACAATTTTTGCTTTGTAATAGAAAAGAATTTTTTCTTATCATCTCAATATTTTTTCATCACAATATTGTAATATTGCTTATTTAATCTTGGTAATTTGTAACAATGTTAATACACAGAAGGAATATACGATACTTTTCTATTTCTACGCGTGTGGGGCATATTTATGCTACAAAAATATTGTTATCAGAGAAAAATAAAAAAGAGAAGAAAATGAAAACATAAAAATTGTATCTATTATTAAAAGCGTTACATAAACAATCTTATTAATACAAATTATGGGAAGCAATTTTTGTCATCGAAAGAAGACATTTTTTTTTTATTTTTTTATTTCATAAAGAAGACATTTCGAACATGCTACCATGTTTGTATGTATTAATCAAGGAACTCGAATTCTTAATCAATCCTTATTCTTGTTTTAAAGTATTATGACAGAACATGCATGTAAAAATTTACACTGCGTTAACTAATCTGGAACCTGTGAAATTTTAGCTTCATTCTCTTGTCGTTACTTGTAATTTGTATAATTGTGCTTGGATCATTCTCATTTTACTGTATTCTTCTATCCGTTATTCTGCTCCATACCTTTCATGTGTTAGTATGATATTATTATTACTCACCTATCTTGATTCTTGTTGCTTCAGTCGTTTGCAATCTAAATTGCTATTAAATATAATTTTGCGGATACTGCATAATATATTGTTTATTTGAAAATTATTTCAATGCTCATGTATTGCATACAGTAGAACCTCGATTATCCGAACACTGATCATCCGACAAGTAGTTATCTTACGCCAGTTACAAGCTACAATTATTATTAATGAGACTATGTACGCAATTTTGCACAACTCTCTATTTTATGTTTTAAAATAAAGTTATCATTTTTATGCGAAACATGGTTGTAATGTGTGCCATATTATTACTAATTATAGTTCGGAAAATCGAGGTCCTACTGGACTTCTAACTGTAACATGAAATTATACTTTACTTTAAAATATGTATTTTCTTATTTTTATTATGTTTGCATAAAATATTTATATTACTCTCAATATATTTATGTTAAACTATCCAGTACTAAAGTTTCAAGATTTTTAAAAATTCCCATAAATCTGTACTATTACATTCTCTATGTATACTCACTTACGTGTTAATCAGTTTTATATCTGTGTTAGGAAAGCACTGTTTTGGAATTGGCAATGTCTTTAAAATATCTGATGCGCCGAAACCGGTTCAGACGTGGTTTTAGGGACCAGGTCAGATAGTCCGCGCAAGAGAGTATCGATCAAAAATAGGTTAAAAGGTCAAGCATGTTTTAGAATACCATTTTCCAAATACAGGTAGATACCATTAGTAAATGTAATCATCATCAATATGATGTTCAAAAGATTTATTAAAGTCACATTTAAGGTACAATTAGTAACGAGAAAAAATTTTGCTCGAAAGTCTCTAACATTTCACATATCTCCATGAAGCATCGTTTCGTAAATTTTAGAGTTCGAGAAATACCTTTTAAAAGTACCGTAATAAAAGTTGGAACTACCGGAATATTCGAAAGTAATGTACTGCAGCCATGTACCCGCTTCTTTCCAACTACCATTCAAGGTACAATTAATTAACGTGTTCAACCCTCTTAGTACCCCAGACTCGATATATCTGCTCCGCGATTTTCCCGAGAAATACCTTGAGCCGATATTTCCGCTTCTCATTTCTTTTCAAATTTATTTTCACCACTGATTACAAGCTTTAATTTATGGAAAATAATTTCTTTTCTTCCTCATGTAAAACTACATACATTTTACAATAAAATACAAAAAAAAGCATGAAGTTATGTTTATTTTTAAGAAAAACGTGTTAATTTTAACCCTTTGTGTCCTGGAAGTTTCGGGAGAAAGCGTGCACAATGTGCTGAAATTTAACACGGTAAAGCACGTGTTATACTGAATATTACATTTTAATCATTTTTATGATGTCGATTATTCAGTTGTTTTAGTACACTAAAATTAAAAATATGTAACGAAGCATGTATATTTTAATAAAATAAGCTGGTGTGATAATTCATTCGAATGTATAGGTTCATAGCATACAGTAAACAGCTGTGCCTGGGGCAGTACGGTGACCCGTAGCACACGATGAACTATTTTTTGGAACGCATGCACTCTCAAATGTATGTGGACACTTGCCATTTTTAATGAACCAATGTTATATGATATAAATTATTATTGTTAAACGGTGTTTATTGCGAAATTGTATTACGAATATTTAATGTACTCTAGTATTATTATATTGAATAATTTAATTACTTAAATCCTTTAAATCCTTTAAATCCTTTAAATAAATAAATATTTGTGCGGTGTCTACGCTGCATTATATTCTGTTGCGTGCAGACGGTTTCTAAGGTTTTCTTCTTTCATTTCACAATGACTGAATTGCTTTAGTCTGATTCTCTGTCTTCTTTAGACTAACATAAACATTTAGAATCATGATTCAATGCGAGAGAACTCCAGGTAAGAGCATAAGACTGTTCTGTCGTTCTATCGAAATTATTTTTGTTGGAACACTTGCGAGAGCACGATGGGTACAAGAAGAACAGAGTTACGTATTCAAATGTGTTTTCAAATTCTTATGCTATCAAACGAAGGATATTTCGTAAGGGAAATTGCAGGAAAGGTGGGAATTTCACAATTAGTGATTAACCATTTCATAACTTCTTTCAGGTAGTTATTACAGTTAAGAAAGTGTCCACATACTTTTGAGCGGCAGTGTACGTGCATTCACCGTCCTCAAAGAATTAACAAATGTCTTCAAACATGCATATTTTCCAAGGTATTTCTGGGCGGTACATGAAAACTTGTAAGGTACTACAAGGGTTAAGTTCCCTCAGAAATTATTTCTCCTTACCCCTTCTGTAAAGGAAGTCCTATTTCTATCGAAAATTAACTCTCTTGAAAACACCGAACATTTATCCACTCCCTGCTCTGTAACAAGCATTCGCGGGGTAACGTCACTTGCGTTTCGCCAAATTTGTCTGGGAGGGCACGATCTGGATATCCACGGACTTCGTTAAAGCATCTCGCTTGGAGCGTTGGTCTGCCCCCTCGATGTATGCTCCTACACAGGCTCGTGTCCGTGCGAAAAACAGCACGACCATACGTGTGCACGCACGTGCGTATCGTGCCGTGCGATTTCAGCCCCTGCGGAATAAATCAAGTGAAGAAAACCTGCCGGAAGGTATTAACGTTGGGGTTGGCTCACCCCCGTATTGTGTCCCTTCGTATCGGAGAGGGTTAAGCTGTGCACCCCCCGCTACCCTTATCGCGCGTCCCCGAAACGCCATGTACTCCCAAAGGATCTTCTCGTCTGGATTTACTCGACTGACGAGTGATCATGCTTACTGCGCGACTGAAGTGAACCAAACGGGGAGAGAGAACGAGCGATGGAGGAAGTGGGGGTGGAGAATGTTAGAGAGGACAAGAGTGAGGGAATCCCTTATCAGAGGTCGCGCATGACGAGACAAGCTAATTGTGTTATCAATGCACAACGGACGGTGTCCCTACCCCTCGCTTCGTCCTAACCACCATCGCCCTTTCCTGTGTGCAAAGCGCGAGTGTTTATTTTGTAAACTATGCTGACGTGTACTACCTCATCCATCCGCGGTCCTGTAATGAAAATTGTAGCAGAGTGAAGCAAGGCGGGCAGCGTTGTCCAGGCGCTTGGGAATATTTTGGTATACCCTTGGGCCGGCTAATTTCCTTTTTACGTCTAATATGCGGGTTACGTTTAATTAAACGGCTAAGGGAGGAGGAGGTTTCTCTATCGCTTCCATTTTCATGTATAACGTAATATGGGAATTCTGATAAGAGACATTGTACTTTGTTATAATTATTTAATGCAACAAGAAGTATTTAATAATTGAGCATACGTTTTATGAGCAACTTTGTGAACTCGGGTAAGAAATATACGATGTGGTTATTTATTGGAAAGAATTATGCGTTGTTTGAATAATGTAAGCCGTAGGTTTCCTTTGCAAGACATGAACGTCGTTCATTTGTGTTGCAGACACAAGGTAGACATGCCGAGCATTTTCTATGACTCGAAAGCTATGGTATGACACAGATAATATTTTTTTTACTTTCTTTAAGTCATACATTGAGTCCCTGATACACTGCAGTGAAAGCTACAAAATAATATTCTGAAATTGTATATTACATCTACATGAACTAATATTTCTGTTTTGTAATCAACATTAAATTGGACAATGTTTTTAACAATGTCGGTGGATATTTATTCATATACTACATAATGTTGTCTCTTTATGAAAGAGTTACAGTAAATAATCCTATACTGTGCATTATAACAAAAATTTTCATGCCATAATGAACATCTACAGGGTGTACCATGTAACTGTCACCACGATTTCTTTGGCACTTTCGATAATCTGACAAAAAAATGTTTGCAATAAAAGTTAATCAGCTTTCTATCGGCTACAAATTGCAATATAATAAATTTCCAAAAAATTGTTTTTTCGATAAAAAGTCAAGGTCACCCTGACTTTTTTAAATGACACTACGTATTTTTGATATCATGCTGTTGCAGCTGATGTAAAGACGAGTTCAACGACCTACTATACTACGACCTTGAAATGACTCTGAATCTCGAAATGTCAGCTTAATCAAGGGAAATGTTATCGTCAAAATTTATTCTATTTCGATCAAATTACACATTTCAAAATGGTGAGCTTCAACAAGAAAAATGTTGATCATACGCACATTACAAAGAGGACATAAACAGCGTAGAAAAATAAACATACATTGTGAAGTGTAGCATTTATTATAATTGAACTGAAAAAGTACTGCAACACTAAGGTGATCCTGACTTTTTAATGAAAAAACAATTTTTTGAAAATTTCTTATATTGCAAGTTGTAGCCGATTCAAAGCTGATTAATTTTCATTCCAAACATTTACACCCTGTATATAATGTATTTCATAGCAAAATGTAAATAATTTCCATTGTTCCATAAAGATTCAGTTTCCTTGTTAAGTCCATTGCAACAAAAAATGTTGCTACCCAAAAGAGTGGATGCACAAACTTTACATCCAGGCTCCAAAATATTAATCCAATCTTAGTATTGGACACTACTATACTCTACAATATGTACCTTAAAATTCCCTAGAGGAACCACGGTACCTAATGTTGGCCATTACCGTAATCACTGTTATAAAGGCTTCGGAGCAGTCGAGTTCCTACAATAATCTTCGTAAATTATCATGAATCCCACACCAATTTAAGCGCACATTTGCATTCACGATTCTTTCAGATTTTTCAGCGAAGATACACATCGAGGATACTATGTTGCTTTGAGAAGAAGAGTCGAATTATCGTATTCTGATCTTCATGTACGCTATCATACCGTAATATTACCGTAATGCAGACGGTCGATTTATTATTCTATTAAATTCGTAGCTTCCCATCGGGGACTTACCCCTGTTGGGAGCTATCTATCACTCATGACTTAATGCGATATTTATATCGTGGAGGAAAGGGAACCAACTTGGGGTCTGGTCCATATGCTGTGTTATAATTAAGTCGGGAACCGTTAGATCTTCTGATTCCTTACTTTATACAGTAACTCGCATTAATATTTGGACGGTATAGTGCTTCAAAAATTATTGACCCATATACCTCTTTATAATCGAGCTACCGGATTTATTGCTTTTTTGATACGCCGAAACTCTCATTCTAGATGACTAAAACAGAAATGTTATTTATTTAAAGCAGTAAGTTTTTTTCTGACCAAAGATGTACTAAATAAAGCCTGATTCTTGCGTCACAAAAATATTCTGGTAATTAACAAGTTACAGTAACTTTTTACAAAATACACGTTTAGAATATAGTATGTTATAGTTTTGTAAAATACTCTGTATGCGTTACCTATGTAATTCTATTGCATTTCATTTCGTTCTGCTTCTTGAATCTTGTATTCTTGTTTTCAAATAAACATTTCTATTTTATTTAGTCTGGTGTCAATTACTGGTTCATGAACCTGTCAACTATTAATGCCTTTAGAAATTTGATGTGTCAACTACTGGTGCAGTTTGGAGGATTCAATTTTGTTTTAATGAAAGTTTATTATAAGATTATTTGTCAATAATAATGAATTCAATTCATTTAAAAACAGCTGACGAATCAAATTATCCGCCTACAAAATTGCTTACTAAAAATAAAACTCTGTGACAATAACTACACTGGAAAATGAGTCCTATAGTGTCAATTACTGGTACATTTACCCTACATTATCAAAGTGACTGAATTATTTATATTTTGTTATACAGGATGCCCCAACCGAAGGAGGCAACCTAAGTGTCTCCTTTGTTTTTAATGATATGAGAAATGTTTAAAGCACAATTTGAATGGTTTCGAAGGAAAAAAACCGTTAAGGATAAATAATTCTTTTAAGGTCATTTTTTCCGAGTTTTTTCAAGGTCACCGATAATTTTTGCACGATAGCATATATTTTTTTCTATTGTATTTTGTAACGGAAGAAAAAATGCATTTGAACATGCCTAACAATGGACATTATTTAGAACATTTGTAACGTAAACAGTAAGAACACGTACCATCCTAACACCGTCTTAGAATTTGATCACTTTTTCGGTGTTCAAGATCATCTGAAGGTTATAACTCAAGTATGTTCGAATGCATTTTTTCTTCCTCTACAAGATCCAATACAAAAAAGTATTAGGTCTGCCGAAAAGTTCTGTCCGTTTAGCGCAAATTTATTTTAAGCAAGTGGAAAATTGTTTGTAATACAGTTTATGACTCATTCGTTTTACCTGTAGCTCTTACTCCTGATGACCTATAAAAGGCACCGTACTGCATTGTTTCATCATCAGTTTTCACCGAGAAATAATAAAGGAAAGATTGTCCATATGGTGGGATATGAGAGGACTAATTTCTTATGAGCTGCTAAAACCAGCAGAAACGATCAATACTGAAAAATATTATTAACAAAAATATTGTACTGATTCCATTCGATTCTCACAAATATTCCCCCTTAAAATGTAAACCAACGGACTCTTATTTAATAAATTATCAATCATCTTCTAGGATTTTCGTTTTCCATGATGATAAATGATTACTCATCGCATATTAAACAAGGTATTTCTATTGTTTTCTCATCATATTCATGCTAATAGTTCGCATGGTAAAGATGAATTCTTAACAGTAACACATCTTCTGAGGTATTTTTTATATCATGTGTTTATGAGTAATATTGATCGACGACATAGCTGATGTTCTGCTGTTATAATATTTACAATATGGAAACCATTTATTATAATATTTAAATATTTTTGCGAAGGGCATTATTTAGTAGGATAAATCAGGTAGAGATGGACCTAAGGGAGAGATGGACCAAGTAAGTAGTTTTCAAACTATCTGGCAGATTTGCAATGCATGAACGTTCTTTTGTTATAGTGAAAGTAATCAAACGTGTCTATGAGTTTTACATCGTAATTGTATAAAATTTGGATGAAAATAAATATTTTATTTTCTGTTGAGGTCAACAATTTTGTTACATAGTTATAAAAAATAGGATCACTGTGTTGTTTGAGCAGCTGATTGCGCCATTCTCGTAACCTAAGCTTTAATAACATGTACATATAATTGTAATCTACAACGGTGATATTACAGACAACCGCAATGGCGTTGATAGATTGTTCATCTATCTTGAATCATACGGGATAGATGGACCACATGTACTTACTCTATAGTGATGGACCGGCTGGTCCAACTCATCCATAGTGTGTTCATACTGTTTCAGGTGAAATGCCGACTGGATATATAAAAAAAGGGACGTTTGGTCGAGGTGAATGACAAGAAAGGTATTTGAAGCTGAAAAAAATAAATACATGCTCAATAATTATAATAACAATACTGATAGTAGTAATACAAACACAGTAGGGTCTCGATTATCCGAACAGCGGTCATCTAAAAATTAGTCATCATATGTAAGTGAACTGCTAAAATTATCAGTGAGGATACTATATATCTAATTTTATAGCACTATGTATTTTATTTGCTGAAATAAAGTTACAATTTGTATGCAGAACATAGTTACAATGTACGTCGTCCTTTTAGCAATTAGAATTCGGATAATCGAGGTTTCACTGTAATCTTTTACTGCTCAGCAAATTGTTTCGATAAAAATAATTGTTAGAGATCAATATCATGAAAGAATATAACTTTTATGAAAGCAGTCCATCTCACCAATAGTAGTAAAGGAGAGAAGGACTACAGGCCAAAATTTAATTTTCTTCACTCCGTAGCTATTTATAAAGATATTGTGTTAGAACAATTACATGTTCTATAAAAGATCATCCACTACACAAACTGTTAAGTAGAATATTTAGTATAGTATATGTAAAATATTACGTTTTTAAAAACGTGATTCATCTCTCCCGAAATTACCCTATAATTTTTGTTATGTAACAAAAAATTGATTGCTTTAAGTACGTAAGATTTGCGTTGCTATAAACTATAATAAGCATTTAAACATATCAAAAAATAATAAATTCGTTACTTTATTTATTAAGAGATATACAGGACAATAATTTTCGAAATGTTATAGGGTCCGAATGTTAATGTGAATCACTATAGATGTCTGATTTTCTTTTAAATTTTATATCAAAGTTAGTAATAGAATATTATAAAAAAGAACATAATTAGTCGAAAGCTGGCATGGAAAAGTCATTTTTCAGCAGTACGTCACTGCTTGGATTATTTCCTGTATAACCCAGGCTGAAGAATAAAGATTCCATTTTTCTATTACTCCTAAGAATTCTAAAAAAACTATGTACAGTATGTTATACAATTAGGACCACATATGTAATTACAATTAGTAACTGGTAATTAATTAAAGTAGGTTTCATATTTTACGTCTAAAGACTTTAATATCAAAATACGCATTGCGGTATTCTCAATATAATATTTACAATGTTCCTAATTGAAAAATTAAACATTAGGAGAAGTAGTTGTAGATTAATTCTACATAATAATAATGAATAAAAGGATCAAAGGAAAGTGATCCGGAATTGGGACCTTCATACGTCGCTGCGTCAGGACTAAAGTCCTTAGCTCCCTATGCTCTTTTGTTGCCACTTGTTCCGACATTCAAAACATATGTCTGTTTGACATCCCTCCCTATTTACAAACACACTATACCTCTTTTACAAACCTCTCGATGGGTGTCCAAGCTATTAGAACCCAGGGTTTTCCTCGTAACTGACTCTTATGTAAAAAGCACAAAAGAACAGAACGTTTCACGTCTGTTTGCAAAAAATAAGAAAACAATTTTCGAAATTCGCAATAGATTTTGCAATACAATAGTGATCATAATATTATTAAGTAATATATTATAACTTTTTAACACTAGATCTACCGACGATTACCATGCACTAATTTCATCGAAGCGATCAAAATGACACGTTTTAGTAAATAATATGTAGTTCGAGGAAGAAATGTTTATTTACATTTATCTGTAGCTTTGTTCAGCGTTAATTCAAAGTAAATATAATAATCGTAAAAAATAAATCATACATAGTAAAATTGCAAACCAGTCATTTTGACAGCCTTGGTAGTTCTAGTGTTAAATATCATGTGAAAGCGGCTCATAAGACTAATTCAACAATATACATTGAAGGTGGCAAATCATTACTTATACAGGCTGTTCAAAAGAAGGGTGCAAGAATTTAGATTTCTATTGTATTCACAGAGAGGAATAAAAAATGTCTAATTATCATAGGTCCTAAAATTAATTCTGTCAATGAAATACACAGAAGTTTATTTTCACATTTGTTACAAATGTTCGATATGTCTTTCGTCCATTTTAATAAAAAACTGTGTTGGGGATATTGAATATCCCTAGTTCTGTGGCAGCTAGTAGCACTGGCTATCAGGGGTTGATAGTACAGCCTAAGAAAAGGGTTTTCTTTGTGTTGCGCATTGAATTTGGTAGAATACAAAGCGTGGTCCCGTATATTGTAAAAGCGTGTATTATTTTATATTTCTCATTTCACAATAAATATATATATATTCTCTTACACTATTTTTGATCATTAAAAAGGATCCCAACAAACACATCTGCGGATCAGAGACCGACCTACAATTTCAAATATTCCTTCCGTGTCTCGTATTATACGATATGCATTTTCTATTCGACGTCGAAGGTCCACCACAATATTTATTTATTTTTTACTTTTCTTTAGACTCATTTAGGAAATCGAACGTTTGTAAATATAAAAGTTAATTTTACATCGAAAGGATTTATTTTAAGACCTACGTTGATTAGACATTTTTTACTCCACTTGGTCAATCTTACAATAGACCCTTTTTTTAACACCCTGTATAGTTAAATAAAGATACCTCTATAAAAAAATACACTTTTTAAAATTTATCAAATTTCAAAACTGTATAATAACTTCAACTATATAAGCAAGAAAACTTCCTTCCTATTGGAAAAATTTTCTATAATTCACACCGTTCCTACACTATAGCTCCATTTTTTAAATTTTCTCCAGTTTAACATAATTTCAGTAATGTATACGCGTTGACAGCACTTTTATTTATTACATCTATAAAAAATGTCCATATGAAGGATATGGTACTTGTCACCTGTCACAGATGCTCTAGAGTTTTTACGTACATACCAAAGAATTAGTTCTAGGTTCTAGGACCAAAAATGCAGTAATTACATCTGGCATGAAGCACATTTCCCATAATGAATCCAGCTGGGATATTCGTGAGTATATACAGAAGTGTATTTCTGCATATATATGTAAAAGCAATGCAATGGGACAGGAGAGCAAGGGGTGAATAGAGCGAGTAGCCTCTCTGATGTAACAGGTTCAGTGCATTAGTTTGCCTAAAAGGTTTGCGCCATCAGTCTCTAAATGTCCCTCTGTCGTTCCTCTAGTTTCTCCCTTCTTCACCCCCCACCCCCACCCTGCACGATCTCTGTCTTTCTCCTGTTCCTCTTTATCTGTTTCTCGTGCTTTGTTTATGATATCACTTACCCTCTGTCTCCGTTTCGTCGACGTGTCCTCCGGGTAGAAAGAGGGGGAATACTCCCTTGCAACGTGCAGGAGAACGGTCGCCGCTGTAAATTAAGTGCATTGCATTAGCGGGAACCAGATGAGTTAGCGCACTGCATTAATTCGCGCTAATGAACAGGTTATGAAAGTTTAATTGTCGGTTAGTCACCCGGAAGATCGACGGAGGAAGGGGTGAAAGTGCAAACGCGAATTTACGGGAGTTTACAGGAATTGCAGGAGCACGTCTGCGGAAGCAGAGTTGCCCGAGGCGGTATAGCCGGGCTGATATGCGAATGAAACGTTGGATTTTTAATTACACAATAACTTCTGTTTACTCGTTACACGCTGCGTAATTAAACCTGATTGTTAGGAGCTTTTTGCATCTAGATAAATAAAAAACATACGTATGCAGAAATTGTATGTAGTACCGTAGAAGTAATAAAAGTACCTGCAGAACAATTGCGAAAGATTAATCAATATAAGGGAATTTATTTTGATGATTGTAATTACTAGATACTGCAGATATTTATGCAATTTAACGTATTTAATTGCGTGACAAATGCACGTTCTACACAGTACGTAAGATAAAAAATGAATTTTGCAACAATTGAGGTGGGAAATATAGTTTTACCACAGTTCCATTTCGGTAACTACATTAAAGTAAATAATATTTATGTTTTAAAATGTATATTTGCATAAACATCCGCAGTCTAGTAATTACTTTTTATTGCAAGTGTATCCCAAAAAATGGAAGTTGAAGAAAAAGACACTTTTCCTGGGACACTTGAATATTATAACAGGATAGGGTGTAATGTAAAAACATCTATACTTTAAAATAAAAAATATCATAACTATTTTATTTAATTTTATTTTCAAACTTCTTTTTCGAGTTTCTGTTTATGTCAATAATTTTTTGATTTACTGTATGCAACTGTAAGTAAGAATTTACGTGTCTTTGAGACAAAATATCTATGGATAATACAAAAGATTCGAGATATACACAAAAAGAATACAAATTGGATAGACATAGAAAAGTGGGTCGTCCTTTCCGGATAAGTGGGGAATATTCACCATCTTCTCGACCACTTTTCTTCGCCTAATGGCGAGTATTGTGAACAATTTCTATGACGACAGCAGGGATCTACAGATCCAATTTTCTAAAATTATGGAAATTTTTAAACACGTAACGTCGGAATCGATAAATTAAGAATTAACAGAATATCACAATGCACTCAACAATATATTTACGGTTTAGAATATTCATTTAGATGTAATAATTCGGTACATATGTATAATATGTATAGTAAAAGAATTATAATGAACTCGTAAATTAGGTGAATTAACAGATAGATTTTTGCGTATAATAAATGTTTCAATAAGTGGTGGCAAAAGTGCAAGTTCATCCAGAAACGAATAGTCTCCATCCTGTAATAATTTCTAATGATTTCATTGCCAAATACGTTTTTAGAAATTTTCGTTAAGTATTCTTTGAATTTGTGAAAGGATTGTGAAAATTCATAATTATTTCGCACTGCGAAATCTCCGATTTTTCTACTCCATATACTTTTTAAGTTCATTATTATTGCGTTATTGTACACTTTAAGCCCCGTAATTGATTACTGTATACAGCTTATGGTATTATCCCTTTAAGACTGTTGATGGTCGCATTATATTTCGTTTTGACATCTCGTTTAATTTGCCATTCCTTTACATTTCTTCTACGAAATTCATACAGTTGGTCACAAAAGTATCCGACCACCTTAGGTACTACGTGAATTTTGTGTAAAATTACAGGTTGGCAAATAAAAAACTATATCAAAATCTATTTTTGTCGAACATTTATGAATTTATTTTACAATAATACGTAACACTTTTTCAATGAAGCAGAATATATAGGGTGATTCACGCAATTGTAAGAAACCATACCTTTTTTGGTTGATTTGGAAAGAAATGTTAGAGGAAAATGATGAATGGTTCAAGATGAACTACATATTCACGATCATATATTTTTCACAAGTCCAATAATGCATGTGCATTTTGCAGTTGCACTATTTTTTTAAATGGAAATCTTCTTTTACTTTTGCATACATCGAATTCTTTCGTCATTCTACGTAAAAAAGTATTGGGGTAATATGGTCGAAAAATGATTAGTTTAAGAAAAAATATGTATAAGAAGAAAAGTGATATTGTAAAGAAATAACATAAAATTAAGGCAATGATGGACACCGGAGCTGCAATCTTCCCCCACTCTAGGTCCATTCCCCTCATACAGATGTGATCTGCGACGACGATGGACCGAGGGGGGGACAAGGAGCAAACTGGAGGGAACTGAAACGAGGAGAATGGACCTAGAGTGGGGGAAGACTGCAGTTCCGATGGCCATCACTGAATTAAGATCACAAACGTATTCAGTAATTTATTAGTATGTGTGAAATTAAAATATAAACATAAATTTTAATATATTGTCGCATATCCTTTAAATTCTACTATAACTTTCAGTCTACTTGAAATTGATTTAACAAGTTTGGTAGTAATTTCAACGTTTGTACTGTCCCCTTTGTATTGAAGATGATTCTAGTGTGTATTTATATTATAAATTTCATATTTTGTTAACAATTTCTTTAAATGGTCCCAAAGGTGTTCAATAGGATTAATGTCAGGAGATTGTGGAACTGTTTTAAGTTTCTTGATGTTTTGAATATCTTGAAATTCCTGAGTTTTTCTGGCAGAGTGCTTAGGATCATTATCCTGTTGAAATATAAAACTGCTTTCCACACTCGCTTCTAAATTTTATTTTAGAATATTCATATACGCATATTAGCCCATTTTCTCTTTAATAAAGTGTAAGGTTCTAATGTGAGTAGGCAACATATACTCCCATATCATAAGGGAACCGCTGCCGTACTTTACCCTTTGGACTAATAAGTAGTTTTTATTTAATTCTTGGCCAGGTTTTCTCTATACGATTTATCTTCACTTGATGTTAAAAATTTCACCCTTACATTCATCAGTAAAAATTACTTTATCGCAGAATCCCCCCGGTTAATTAATTTATTAATTCATTTTGTTGTATTGTTTTGCAAATTCGAGGTTTCTCCAATGTTCACTTAATACTTAAGGTGGTCAGATACTTTTGTAACGGACTGTATGTTGGAGAAACTCAATTAATTCCGAAGTATAGAATATGTCGCAGCAGTATCTATATGTTTTTGTACCCAAGTTGTTTCTTTTCCACTCCAATGGGCGTACAACAGACAATATTTGCATTGTAATACATTTTTTTATTTAATCTGCGAAATAAAGATGTGTTTTATTTCTACATGCCTTAATATTCCTTTCTAATGAAAATCTTGACATACACCCCCGTCCAGAAGTATTACGACACTTATCAAATTTGAAATAAATTGAAAAATGGATATGAAATCATTAGATGATTCGACAATACATTCTCCTATTCCATACTTTATACTACAAATAAGATATACATTCCATATTACATCGCAAATCTCTCGATGAAAATTATTTAAAAATTAAATCCTCATTTCGTTGGTATGACTCCCTCGCTTCGTAATTACAGCTACAACCAATCTTGGCATTCTGTCTGCGAATTTTTCAATAATTTTTGGAAATATTTTCTTCCATTCCAAATTACAAGTGGTTTCACAAATTAGATTTTGATTTTGGGCAGATTTGTCGTATTTTTTGGTTCAGTTCAACCCATGTTATCACAATTGGGTTCAAGTCGGATGAGCAGGTGAGACTGTATACGATTTTTGTTTCATTGCGCTCTTGAAACTCTTCTAAATAATTTTTCCACAATTTGCAGGGATCTAAATAAAGTGTCATACCTCCAGTGGAAATGCTAAGTGTCCTAATACTTATGGACGGCACTGTAAATATGACATGTTTTCCTCTGACAATTGAATCGTTTTTATTGAAAGGATGTATGTTCATTTTTTTAAATTTTACACCAGACAATAAAAACTCCCTAATTCTTCAAAATAATGTTTATTCGGTTTTTTCAATCGGAATCGATAAGAGATATCAAAAGACACTTTTGATGTTTTTTTGGATTCCGTAACCCGAAGTCTAGGGTACCTACAGCAGTTTATCTTTGATGAACATAACTTAATTTTCCCCAGAATATGGACATACACCCTCTCAATAATAAATGACTCAATTAGTATGCGGAATTAGCCAAGTTCCCCTTACATGTGCAATGGTGGGCAAAAATTTTCGATCAAACCATTTCGTTACTATATCTTTTAAAAACACGGTTTACTGTTAATTGTTATGAATAGAAGTGATATACGGAAGATAGGCGAAGGCAAATTGATTTTAAAAATTTGTTTTTAATACAGGAAAAATTGATGACGGTGATATGTTGTTGCTTCTCCTGTTTTAGCTGTAACGCCATTTAATATTAAAATCAGATTCTTGTGGTCATCATATATGAAGAAAAAGTAAAGAAAACTTTGGGATACAAGTGTAAAATGTTTTTTTTTGCATTGTGATTCGATCAATGAACTCTTAATTAGTATTTTGTACGTATAAATAATCTATACATGTTTCATGATTAGTTAACACAATACGTCTACCTCAAATACAGTGACACACCTAGTATCATCCCTTGCGTTATGGCATATTTTTATTCATTACGAGAAAATACAATTAAACAGTGTAATACAAATAAAAAATGTTTTGTTTTAAAGAAATTTATTTACAGCTCAGTTAAGATCATGTCAAATTTCTATAATAAAATCAGCAATATGATACATTTATTATATTAATTTGTTTACTTCTTACAATAGATCAATAATCATTTGCAGTCTCCTGGTAAGAAGGTTTAACTTCCTTTGACTATCTATCACATTAGGTACATTACTGACAGTTTTAATTGCACCTAATTTCATTCAAAAGTTTTTACACGCTGTGTTCTCCTTTATCAAAATAAGCAGCTGAATCGATGAGTTGATGAACAGTATAAGTCCAAAATTAGCCATTTTCAAACAATCTCAAAACTAAATGTAAAACGTATAGAACTATATGTTGGGACCAGAAACAGTGCAAAAAAGTACCCTATACTCGTGTTTTAGCAATAGTCCCTTCAGTTTAATGAGTATAAAAACAGTATCTGTCATTGACTTGTACTGTTCCAACAATCTGTTTAACAATCACTTTTCATGGAATAATTTCTACTTCAATGATGTTTAAAGGAAGTTAATAAATGTTCTTTTTAGTACTGTTATCTTTTAAATTTTCTGACTAAACAGTGACGTTAGCTGAAAAACAGTACAAGTCCAATGGTTTTATTTTAATTATTAAAAATGAATGAACAAAGTTTAACCATAGTTAGACATGTATGAACGTTCATCTGCGTTAGCATGATCGTGTTTAAATTGGAACAGCATTATAAAATCAATGGTGTTGATGATACACGAAAAGTGACACTATTTTTCCAAATATCTCAGAATGTGGTTTTTGGGCCTGTACTGTTCTTCGACCCACCGATTCAATTAATTTCTACGGAACACGATCAGAACACCTCAATTCTGCTTTATATACCACTACAGCTCCAAAACAGTGGAGACTCTGTGAGTTCCCGGCGTTTCTGGTTGGTTTCACGTCTCAGGATTTCCTGTTTCCTGCGCCGCGGATAGCCCTAAGAACGCGCTACAGTTGCACGTTACTGTTGCAACTGCAGCTCCACCATGCTCGCGAACCGTGGCCCCTTCCTTCATGCAAGGAAAAGAAAAAGAAAATGAACTAACGACAAGGAACCGCTAGAAGGAAATGACAAATTTAGAAATGCCGTGGAGACAAGAGCAGACCATTTTGTATATACAGCCCACCATATTGCACTATTTCAGGCTACTATTGATTTAACAATCAAATCGTTTATTATTAACCCTTCGAACTCCTAATATTTTTTAATTTTCTTTTCAATAACTCCCTATTAAATTAAGTGTTTTATTTGAAATGTACTTCAAAAGACAGTTGGTTGATAGGAACCAATTAGGTACAAACAATCATGTACTTGAACACTTGAAGGACTTTTTAGTTACAAAAAAGGGCTACATACATGTAATGTTGCTTATATAGGTAAAACAAAATATTGTGAAATGTAAGACATATTTAAACTGGCAATTTAAAAATATCGAGTGTGACTCGACATAGGGGTACCTGTGAATAAAATCGATGTCAAGTCACACTCGAGAAAGGAGTTCAAAGGGTTAAAAGAACGTATGTCCATTTTTTCAAATTTGACACCAGGCAATGAAAACTACCTAATTTTCTTCGAAATAATGTTCATTCAGTTTTTCAATTGTAATCGATAGGAGATATCAAAAGACACTTTTGATGTCTTTCTGGGTCCCATAACTCGAAATTTTAAGGTCAGCTTAAGGGTGGATCATTTTCTGTCCATGTAAGCAAAAGCGCTAAAAATTTTATTTTTTCTGTTCGAACTATGTTTATTTATGTAGTAAAGTAATATAAAACCTCTAGGTACTTTATATTGAAAAAATAAAATATTAGAAATGTTTGTTTACGATTACTAAATACAATATCTTTCTGACAAAAAACCAGACTATTGGCCTCCTACACAGATTCTTCTTTAAAAAGAATTTTGTGGAGATTTTTTGACCCTCCCTTAACCGTCCTAGGGTTAATTTTCCCAAAAATATGGACCCTTTTATAATAATAAACGACTCAATTATGTATTTCTAGTTTAGTTGGGCGATAATATGTGGCACGTCACTTTCTCATCTACTCGAGAAAGTTTTAATTATTATTCTATGATATTTATCACGTGATAGTTTCACGTAGGTGATACTCGGTTATATGCTAAGAGGTTACAAAGTATTCAAATTATTTATGGTTCTATTTTAATGTAACTAAACGTTAATTATCGGTTGAAGTTGATATAGTATTTGTAAGCAGAGTCGGGCATTATTCGAATTGCTTGGAATAAATATTTATCTCAAATAATTATCCGAAGAAATTCTTTTTAGTCGAATATTTCATCCGGATAAAACCTATTTGTTATTCGTAACAAATTATTGTCTCTATTTATTCGAATAATTCATCACTATTTATTCGAATAACGATTGAAAAATTATTCCAATAACGATTGTGAAATTATTCGAGTAATAATACGAATAATTGTTGATAGTTTTCGTTTCCACTTCTTCTGCTGATGATATTCTGTCTGCTTACTTCTTGACTATGTCCTTCTGAACCATAAAAAAAAGAAAAAATAAATAAATTTTTATCCGAATAAATTCTTATACGAATAAGTTCTTATTCGGATAAATTATTATTCGAATAAATTGTTATTCGAATAAATTCTGATTCGGATAAATTCTTATTCGTTAGTGACAAAATTTTATTCATTACTCTTATCCATTATCTGTTATCCACATAAAATTTTACCAAACACTGTTTATAAGGGGAGTAAATAGCTTCCCAAATATTTTACTTGAAAATATTTCCAAATAAGGAATATCGAATAAAGATTAAATATTGAAAAGTGATTTCTATTCCACAGTGTGTTAAAAAAAACGGTCTAATATTTTAGGTATGTATAGTACTCACCGAATAGAGTAAAAAATGTCTAATCAACATAGGTCGCAAATTCAATCATTTCGATGTAAAGTCAACTGTTGAATTTACGAGCGTTCGATATCATAAGTGAATTTAAAAAAAGAAAGTAAATTAAAAAAATAAATAATGTAGTGGACATGCGACAACGAATAGAAAATGCCTGTTGTACAATACGATACACTGAAGGAATATTAAAAAAGTACGTCAATCTGTGATCCACACATGTGAATTTTATATTGAAATGGAAGGAAGACATATCGAACATCTGTAACAAATGTGAAAATAAACTTCTGTATTTTTCATCAAAAGGATTGTTTTTTGGGACCTATGCTGATTAGACGTTTTTTACTCCGCTCGGTGAGTACTATAGGCATCTAAAATCTTAGACCCTTTTTTTAAACACCGTGCATGTATCGCAACATGCACAGCGTACAATGCTAAAAAAGGTTAGAAATGTGGAAGAGTACTGTCAAAAAGACTAATTAAAACGAATAGTATTTAAAGTATCAAATTTAACAAGCACTCTCATTGTATTTTAAGGGGGCGTAGGAAAAACTGGCAACAGGAAATAGTAGATTCAGCCAGGAGAATGTACAAGGTGGCAGTTTTCTGTAATCATAAAAGCCTCATTCAACGCGAGCCTTCTTTGAACTACGCTCGCAGCTGTCGACTCGTAGCACTAATTAGTAGATTTGTGGGAATGAGTTTTGCCAGCGTTGTGTATGGGTATCTGTGTGATCCGAGCGAATGAAGGAAACGTGTCAGCTGAGAAAATGCGTAGTATGTATTGGGTTATAACTTCATAAGCTAGTCCTGACTCCCTACAGATATGGCATAAACAAAAGTGAAATGAAATTGGCAGAGATACAAAAAAATCTTACATACTGACAATAAATTGCTGACATATTATCGTCGCTAAGTAGCATTTTTCTGTTTGAAATCAGTAAAAAAAATGGGAATGTGCATTATCTATAGTGAAGAAAACGCAGAACACGATCGGGAAAGAAATGTGTTACTGCTTGCAACGATTGAGTTCTGCCTGTAAGCAGTGATGGATATTCGATATTCTTTCTTGCAAGTTTTCAAGCAATACAATCATATTCGAGTTTCGAATTACTTCGATAATTATTCGAAGTCAAAAATTCTTGAAAATCTTGAAAGTCTCTCAAGGCTTTCAGAGTTCGAATAAAATTCGAAATGATTCGAAGCGATCGTTACATTCAAAATTAAGTTGTCAAGCTCTGCATTTAGAAACTTTTTATCCAGATTTAATACAATTTTTTGTACATATATTATCATCTTAATTTCATTGACAGGAACCATAAATTATACATGTACATTTTAAAGGGCTATTGAGATTAAAGTTTATATAGTAAAAATTAAGTGCACTTGACAAGATAGTTGCATTCCTATAGTACGCTCTACAAGTATACGCAATATTAATTTATGCGCTTATAATATTTATTAAATTTTATAAATTTATACTGCAAATCTATCGTGACACATTTTTCTGTAAAACGAATCTACGTTTCATCAAGTTTCAATCGGCGTAGGCCATAACACGTTTTATTTAAGAGAATTAAGAATACCAAGAAATGCAGTTTAACCATCGGACAATTATTTGATGCGTTTATTTAATTACCCTTAGTTAACAGGCTTCTATTGATTACGAAAAGAGCGTCTTAATCGGAATAGTGTTTTTCAGCTTGTGGGATATTTAGTCCACCATTTCTAGCACAAGTATATTTTCCGGCAGCACGCATGAGAATTTCACATTTAAAGATCAAACTATACTACTATGATCTATGAGTAAAAATGAATAGAAAGTGTCATATAAATCTTCGTAAAACTTTCATTAAAATGTGACGAGAAAATATTAAGTATCAATTACTGTGTGTACACTGGAACCGCACCCCACAGTATTATTTCTCCATTTTACAATACAGTCGAACCTCGATTATCCGAACAGCGATCATCCTAAAATTGATCATCTTGTGTTACTCACAAGTTAAAATTATTATTAGTGACACTGTGTAATTAATTGTATACTGTTATGTATTTTACAATCTCATATAGAATTAACATTTGTACGCAGAATATAGCCAGAATGTGAGTCATCTTGTTACTAATTGCAGTTCGGATAATCAGGGACCTACTGTATTTTGAATTTCGTCTAGGAATTTTATAGGTACCCATTCTCGAAGTAAGAAGGCAGTTAAACTTTGTCTTTCATTGTTCAAAAATTATCAATTGTATTAATCACATACTACATGTAACTATTTCATTCCAAAATGTCGGCCCTTTAAACGCATTGGGCTGACACTATTGAGAAAAATGAATTGTATACCGTTAGTGAATTTCATATCAGTTTTGTTTGATTTTAATGAATGCATTATTAATTTCTGATTTATATTTCCAGCGGTTTCTAACCGTAAATTACAGCTTCATAAAGAAGTTACGTAAGTATGATTGCTTTAGAGTTTTTCATTGTAACTTTTTATTGAAGTGTTAATAAGCATACATATGTGTATAGTTATAACATTTTTTTATCTATGCCCGTAGAACATACTGGCCGGTTTTATGGTTTTATTAGGAAACATCCAGTATAATAATTTTGGGGGATGTTGATACACGCATATGATACTGATGCGCGTATAAAAATTAACAAAAAAAAAACAGAATACGTATATATGTAATTTTTGTCGTTTTCAGAAACAAATGAAAATTTTGAAACATTAAGTCTTCATACTTGTCTTTTTTATCAAATTATTTTGATTTATGACAAAAGTAAAGATTGAATGAAATAATTATTATTTCATAATAATTATGAATCAACCTATTAACTGGGGAAGACTTAACGGAAGAGTTAACTCGTCCCGTGAAAATTCCTCTGTCACAGTTAAGACACCTTTTAATTGCTCTCACCGTATTTGTTCACGAATATTTAAACGTGTTAATTAAGGAAGACGATTGAACATGTCATTTTAAACTGTGTCTGAGGTGGACAAGACAACTTACCTTATTCTTATTAATTTTTACCAACAAACAATAGATGTTCCTAGACAAAGAATGGCTCAGTTAACAGGTTAATTAATTATATCCAATCTGACGCGACCAATACCTGGCAACGTCTAACAATATCATCGGTATGAATCCGAGCCGCCAAAACCTATAAAATTTTAAGTATTATTGAAATTTTCATATTTATTTTTACTTTTTTAATTCATATAAAAAACGAATCCTCTCAGGACATTCAATTTTTTCGAATTGTAAAACAACAAACGTCTAAAAATGCCATTTATAATTGAATCGATGAGTTGGAGAACAGTACAAGTCCAAAAAACACACTTTGAAATATTTGAAGAAATAGCATCAGTTTTCGTGTATCATCAAAACCATTAATTTTATAGTGCTATTCCAATTTAAATACGGTTATGCTAACGCAGATGAACGTTCATATATGTCTAACTATGGTCAAACTTTGTACATTAATTTTCAATAATTAAAATAAAACCATTCGACTTGTACTGTTTTTCAACTCAACCCACTTTTCAGCCAGGAAATTAAAAAAATATGACAGTGGTAAAAAAAACATTTATTAACTTGCTTTAAACATAACTGAAGTAGAAATTATTTATGAAAAATGATTGTTAAACAGATTGTTGAAACAGTCATGAAATCTATAACTGATACTGATTTTACACTCATTAAACTGAAGAAACTGCTGAAACACGAGTATAGGGAACTTTTTTTGCACTGTTTATGGTCCCAACATATAGTTCTATACATTCTACATTTAGTTTAGAGATTGTTTGAAAATGGTTAATTTTAGACTTGTACTGTTCTTCAACTCACGGATTCACTCATTTTATAACTGACAGATTAATTTCCAGGGCGTGATTCACCTTGTATCATCTTTCTATCTTGGCATTCGATCAATTTGACCCGGAACCAGAGACCGTCAGTTCTTATCCGTTCGTTCGTCCCACTTTTCCGTGTGATTACTCAATCATGGGAGTCACGCTTAATCCGATTCATTAAACCCTATATCGTTTCATGATTTGGAGTCTCCAGTGACGCTGCTTCTCTCTGGTTGATAGACACGCGTAAGGAAATGTTTCCTCTGTAATCTCATTTCAAATAAAAGGTGTTCTAACTTACTGCAGACCGATTTGAAAATTTCCAGTTTGTGCTGTACATTCGCACAATAATACACAGTTCACTACTTTTGTGTTTGTGTTAAGTAAATCCTCGCAACTTATAGAAGCTTGTCCGGAACTGTGTTAGCCAAATTACGCAGGATAAGCAATTGAAAGTGTGAAGCCTGCGTGATCGTTCAGTGATGGTGACAATAAACAGTGATTAAAGAGACCGACAATAAACAGTGATTATTAGAATGGCCAGTCCGACAGAGTCCACCGTCTTGGAAATTGAAGAGAAATTACGAGAGATGGGATTGTCCACGATGGGCAACAAGGCCGAATTAATGAATCGGCTGATGGAAGTGGAGCCAGTGGAAATGTGAACGCAAGATCTCCAAGAGCCGCGACAGACTGCGCGAAGTGAAGGCAGCCATGAGGCTAACTTATTTGAAACAGAGCTGCCTGTATTTCGGCAGCAAGCAGAAGTTCCCTGACAAGCCAAGGAACAAGAATTCGCACTGGCAAAACAAGAATTAACACGTTGACTGCCCCAGCACATAGGCAGAAAACGACACACCTTTCTAGCCTTTGATATACCATAAGAGTAATCTCAAAAGATGCCATTTTTAATCAACGATATTAGTAACTATTTACAGTGCTTTACTGATTCTGTTAAATCTTTTCAGGTATTTTTACTAATACTATTCATAATCGGATAAATAATAATTGAATTTAAGCATCACCCACATATGGGTGACATGGCAGTCAAACTGTTAAAGATGCTGCGGAGATTTCAACAAGTGAGCATTAGGGCGGTTCTTATTTTCGACTTCTGAATTTTCTTCGCGGCACCCCTCAGAATAGTTCCAATTAATAAAAAAATAATATGTGAAAAATTTGAGCTCGGTCGCATAACGGGAAAGCGTGCCCCCGGGCCCTCAAACATTAAAATAATTAATTTAATGCTCATAAAATCGTTTTTTTCGATTATCCTCTAAATTATTGATTATATCAAAAAATGTGTTAGACAAAAGTTGTAGATCTAGACAGGACGAATCTTTCATGTTGTATTACTTTTTTTCATACGACGAACGGCTTTCGAAAAAAATAGAATAAAGCCTGAGAAAAATCTAAAACATTTTTTTTTCGATTTTGAAAATTGAAGCGCGTTTTGATCATTTTTTTATGAATAGAGGCGAAAAAATGTGTATTTTTTTTTTCGACCCTAAAAGACTGTTTTAGAAATTAAAAAACTTTCTTGAAAAGATTTGAAAATTTCTGTAAATTATTGTAATGAAAGTTTATACATTATGTGTTTATTTTGCCTTTCTTCATAAAAAAATAATCAAAACGCGCTTCAATTTTCAACATTGAAACAAAATTTTAATTTCTTTCAGCCTCTTTTTTTCATTTTTTTTCGAAAACCGGTCGTCGTACGAAAAAAAGTAGTACAACATACAAGATGCGTCCTGCCTAGATCTACAACTTTTGTCTGACACGTTTTTGGATATAATCAATAATTTAGAAGACAATCTTTCACGTCGCGTGGTGTGTAGCGTCCAGAGTTGGGCAAATTTCATTCCGAATAACGAATAAAGAGTAACGAATAAAGTCCAGGATTTATTCGTGAATAACGAATAATGTATGTATACTATACAGGATGTGTCATAAATGCATGCCCATACTTCAGGGGGTATATCTACATACTAAAACAAGTAAAAAATGTCATATGAACATATATCCTATATACCAGGCTTTGGAATTAACTGCTCACGACGGCTGATTTTCGGAAGCAACGCCCACTTTTCTAGGGCCGTCGCGGGGGCCAAGACGCGCGGCGGGAAAAAGTGGGCGTTGCTTCCGAAAATCGGCCGTCGTGAGCAGTTAATTCCAAAGCCTGCTATATACCTTAGTTTTCGAGTTGTGGATGATTAAAGAAAATGTTCGAAGTGTCCGACTCGTTCCTCAACACACGCTACTGCATATACCATGGTACTCTATACCAGGTACTCTTCGAATAGTCTCAAATCCATTTTATATCCTTCCTTGCAGATCGTGCACATTGCGTTGCATACACAATAGTTTTTAAATAGCCCCAAAGGTGAAAGTCTAACGGATTGAGATCAGGAGAGCGTGGTGGCCATGCGATGGGTCCACCTCGCCCTATCCATCGGTTTGTGAAGGTGTTGTCCAAGAACGTTCGCACTGATCGAAGAAAGTGAGATGGAGCACCATCGTGCATAAACCACAAGCTTGACCTGATACTCAGGGGCATATCACACAGTACTTCTTGAAGGTCGTTTCGTAAAAACTCAAGATAAACCGTTCCATTTAGGCGAGATGGAAGAAAATATGGTCCCAAAAGACTGTCCAATTCCTCCCCGCACATCAACAGAAAACTGTTGTTGATGCCTTGACTCCAAGCTTGCGTGTGGATTATTTTGTGACCAGACATGTTCATTATGATAATTCATTATCCCGCTTCTAGTAAATCACGCGTCGTCAGTACATAAAATGACACATAGGAAAGCAGGGTTTTCAGTAAATTATCTCAGTAACCATTCACAAAATCTTCTGCTTAAAATGTAATCTGCCTGTTGAAAACCTTGTACACGTTGCAAATGATATGGATAAAGCTGCTGTGTGTGTAGTATTCGCCACACTGTCGAATGAGAAACATTATGAGCTGCGGCTACTCCCCTTGTGCTTACTGTTGGAGTTCTATCGACTTCGTGAAGAATCTCCTCTTCGACCTAAGGCGTGAATACTCATCTTGGCCGCCCGCGATCGCGTGTTCGCAACTTCAATGTTCCAATGTTGAAATACATGTCGGTCATTTCAGCATAAGTATACAAAACCATTTTGTCGATTTCAGAACACTACTAACTGCCGCTAACACTGCTCACGAGAATAAGGCACTGATTGCACGAAATTTTGTCTGCTTCACGTCGATGGACATTATTTACAAACATTAGATAAGAACAAGATGTACTAAGGCGTATAGTAGCATGTGTTGAGGCACGAGGCGGGCACTTCGAACATTTTATTTAATCATCCATAACTCGAAAACTAAACTATATAGGACATATGTTCATATGACACTTTTTACTTGTTTTAGTGTGTAGATATACCCCTTGAAGTATTGACATGCATTTATGAAACACCCTGTATAAGCAACTTGGTAGAAAGGTTATCAGATCCAGCTTGAGGGGATCAAATTCGCCTCCATACATTTAAAACCAAAGTTGACCTGCTACGGGTTCTCGAAGATGTCATGCTGCGGGAGCCTACCGTTTCAAGAGGACCGAACGACAGGTATATACCTTCAGCAAGGCTGTTGAAGGAGGGATGAAAGGGGCAGCAGAGAAAAGAAGAAGCGTGAATGCGAGTGTTTCTACCACAACTACGGAAAACCGGAACACGTGACGAGGGATTGTCCGATGAGGCAGCAAGGTGTCAAATGTTTTGGATACAGCAAGCGGGGACATGTTGCATCCATGTGCCACCAAGGATGCACTAGAATAGGCATGGCGAACCTATGGCACGCGTGCCAGAGGTGGCACGTACGAAAATTTTCCTGGCACGCGGACCATTTACCGGTATATAATATCATTTTATACGCTTATGCATTATTGAGATTTGTGTTAATTTTTATAATATGTACAAGTAAAATTTGGATTTACACGAAAGAAACTAACCGGTTAGCGTCAATTCTCTTGCAGAGGTGACGCATGTGTCAAAACCGTCGTATCAGGCGGTGTCGGTCTACTCCTAAGAGTATGGTATCGCTGATAACCGGAACCTTAAATCTGCACGCGCATTAAATAAAAGAAAATTTCGAGAATTATTAAATGAGGTAAACTCAGTGTACAATGGTTTACTTATGTACAACAATGTCCGATGGTTAAGTTGTGGAAAAGTTCTTCAAAGATTCGTTGAGTGTTCAGATGAAGTTAGACTTTTTTTTACATAATGAAAAAGTCATTGAAAAATATAATCAATAAATGGATGTCGAATGGCTTTCCAAATTAATGTTTTTTACTGATTTGTGCTCACATTGAAATGAATTAAATGTTAAACTGCGAGGTGTTAACAAGACAGTTATTGTCATGTTCGATTTAATCAAAGCATTCGAAGCTAAATTACAAATCTTCAATCGTGACGTTATTTTCAATATCTTCAAATATTTTCCGAATACAACAAAATTCTTTGCAGATCTAGAATCTCATGAAAAACCAGATCAAATTAAATTAACACAAGAGTTTTCTGCAGTTATTCAGTCGATAATCAAGAAATTTTCTTCAAGGTTTACACAGTTCAGGTAATTTGCGGAAACATCAAAATTTATTTTACATGCCGACAGAACATCGATTGATAAACTCAATTTGGAGATTTTCGAGTGGTTGAGTTTGGTAGATATAGAAATGCAATTAATCGATTTTCAATCCAGTTCTATATGAAAACAAAAGTTTGTCGATGTAAGAAATGACTTGGAAATCATTGAAAATGATCGATTATTGGGCGTAAATAAAAAGAATGCGAAAGAGGAAGTAATAAGGACTTGGAATGCCATTCCCGAAACCTTTAGTGGTTTGAAAACACTAGCGACAGCAATACTATCAATTTGTTCCTCTACATATGCTTGTGAGTCATTATTTTCCGAAATGAATTTTATAAAAGATAGTTTAAGAAATAGAATCACCGATGAATCTAGTTCGGCGTGTGTATTATTAAAAGTGACGAAATATGAACCCGATATAAAGCATTTGGCATCCAATGTATAACAGCAAAAATCTCATTAATAAATAATTTATATTGATTTTTATATGACAAGTTCTTCATGAAATCCTATGTTAATTTTCAAAATTGTCTCAATAAAATTCTGCAATAATTAATTTTTATTAAATTTTTCCCCTATTAAAAATTGCCCGGCACGTCAGAAACTCAATAAATATTATTTATAAATTTTTGCCACGCGCACATAAAAAGGTTCGCCACCACTGCACTAGAACATCGCGAAATTGCGCAACCATCCAAACTCCATGGAAAAAGAAACATAGAAAAGGTGATTATAAACGGACAATCTGTACTAAAGTTAACAGATATCAGGAGTAATGCGTGACCAATGTACAGGGTGTCCCGTAACATGTGGAAAGTACTTTAAGGATGGCTTCAGCACATCAAAAGAATGAAAACAGTTCTTCTAAACACAGGTCCTACTTGATTCTGTTTTGTTGACTGCGGTAGATTTCATGAAACCGTGGGGGAATGAAGAACATGATTTGTCAAGCGAAGGAGAAGATAAAGATGATCGGTCGTGTTTAACTTGTTAACCAGCGAGTTCATTTTCCAAAAGCGCATTCTGTACGCGTCGTGACAAACTTATAAAGACGAGTTAACTCGTCATGCCTCTAGTAAAGGCGACATGTCCTAACTTGTGTCGGGTACAATTATAACTATAAGAAACTCAAAAACCGAGGCTCTTTGACGGATAAACGAATAATTTCAGTAAAAAATATTCTTTGTATGCATGGAGAAGAAGAAGTGCGGAAACAAATTACGAACTAACAGATTAATTAATTAATTTTTTTTTAATTCTTTGTTTCGCCGATAAAAAAGGTGCTAAAACATCGTACCAGTACGGTGATAATAAAAAATGAATGATATGTTGACTTTGAGTACATGTGCGTAATGTCTAAAGTTTCGAGACGAGTTAACTCGTCATGCGCGCTGCAGAGCATTTCTCAATGACGAGTAACTCGTCATCCCCGGTTAGAAGGTTAAAAGGAACCTACAGAACGCATTGTTCGACTGTAATCATTTTGGTTCGTCGTATCAGTTGCCCCGACCCTAACAGCCTCATTGTCAGCATCGTATTTCACCCAACATGAGTGACTTCGGATCTCACGTCTTCCCAAAATTGTTAGAGCAAGTTCTGACTTACTGAAGCTAGATTGTTTGTTGCTCTCGATATGTACCACTTTAGGTCAAGTTCAACAATGGGTTCCGGGGTCCTAGCACCGCCTGTCATGCGTGCGGTATAAACAATTGAGATGACGGTTGAACACAGAGCTTTGTCTTTGCTTATTCACGTTTTATAGATGGGTTGTCGCCCGGAAAAATGATACGTCTGCAACTCAACGGTTGAGGCCACTGTTCTGCTGACTCGAAATTCTTCATGAAGAATTTAGGTCTGTATGTAACAAGATCAAGTTCTTCATCAACAATTGGGGTCTCCGCGTAACACACTATTCAATTTACGAGGCATTTCTTTTCAGAAAGAACGTAATTGAAGCGTTTATTATTGAAAGGGCGTATGTCCATATTTTGAGGGAAATTAAGTTATGCGATTAACACTTCGTCTGCCATGTCACCCACATGTGGCTGACACTTATTGTTAGACTGAATCATTATTTATTTGATCATGTACAGTATAATAAACATATCTACTAAAATCTAACAGAATTAGTGAAAAATGATGAAAATTACTAATATTATTGACGAAAGCGAGTAGAATTAGAAGTTATAATCATTACGTACACGAATTTCTAAAGTGTGCCATTTTCAGCTAATCAAGCGTGGCACTCGGCGTGTTAAACTGTTGTAGGTAACACAAATTTCGGGTTATGGGACCTAAAAAAACATCGAAAATGTCGTTTGATATGTCCTATCGATTCTGATTGAAAAAACCGAATGAACATTATTTCGAAGGAAATTAGGTAATGTTTTTATTGCCTGGTGTCAAATTTAAAAAAATGGACATACGCCCTTTCAATAATAAACAATTTACTTAGTTCTATTGGATTTTTGAGTACAATGTTATATGTGTGTTAAATTGTAAATAATTTCTGCGAAACAGAGATTTATATCTGGATGAAACATACTCTATACAGATTATACGTGTAGCAAATGTACGTTTCTTTAATTGTTCAAATAATTTCGATAGTGAAAGTATATTTTCACTCTCATATAATACCACGGAGTATCCATGCCGTGATTCTGAACCCATTGTTTTTCTCATAATTGACAATGTATAAAAAACGGAAAAAAAATACTTTACTATTTTCTGCAAGAAATAAAGAAACATAAATTAATTTTTTAAATGTGCATTATGAAATTCGTACTATTAATTGTAAGCACATTTGTTTCGATTTGAATGCTATATCTTTTAGCTTCGAAAGAAAGTGGCTAACGAGACGAATTCAACGATATATGACAATGACGTTCACCATTGTAAGAAGTGAAAATGAAAGAAATAATTTGAATATAGTGTAATACTTATAGCTCCAATTGCAACGTGTAGGATTATATTGATGGAAGATATCTGGAGCATATCATCCTTAACCCTTTGAGGACGATAAACGTATATATGCGTTCCAGAAAATTGTTCTACACGTGCTATGAGTCACCATACTGGTCCAGGCATAGCTGATTATTGCACGCTATAAACCTATGTATTCGGATGAATTATTACTTTAGCTCATTTTATTAAAATATACATGTTTTGTTACACATTTTACAATTTTAGAGCACAAAACAACCGAACAATCAACATCATACACATTATTATAATTACATATTCAGTTTAACAGGCTGTTCTGCCACGGAAAATTTCAGCACATGGTGCACGATTTTCTCGAAATTTTCAGGGCTCAAAGGGTTAAGTCAGTTCCTCAAAAAGGTATCCCAAATTTTGTTGCAAGTAAGATTTTTACCGAACGCATGCATTAAACACAGAGAAACAGAACAAAATAATGCAACTCTGCGCCTTACTCATCGTAAACTAGTGGAGGCATACACATTATAAGCAATGTTATGTCACTTTCAAACTGTTTCTTTCATTCCTGACCTCGTATAACCTCAATCGTTATAGTACCATATTTCGTTGAATTTGTTATGACGACTGCCCTCATGCATAACATTATAAAAAATACATGGTCGCCATAATTTATTAACACTTTCTCAGCCGGTGGTTCTGACGCGAGAGCGATAGCTGGATGCTGCGTACAATTTCCAAAAATTGATAGCTGAATGCCGTAAGATTCTGCCATTAAAATGACAGTGAAAATAAAAAATATTGCTTTATAATATCATGCTTGTAATCACTTATTGTTTAAAGTTGAAACAAACTTGTAACCAGCTATAAGCTTTAAAATGACGTAGGAGTACACTCCCGTCCATAAGTCATTGGACACTTACTAATTTCAGCTTTGCATGTAAATTAAAATTATTAGACATACGCTATATTGAATCAAACGATTATTTACAGATTATTTACACTGAATACAATTTCTAAATGTTAAAATAGATTGAAAATTATGTATATCAAGTTTAAAATTTGCTCACTAACATACGCTCCCCGTTTCGAGATGATATCTCGAAATAGCCTTGGCAATCTTGCTGTCATTTTGTTTCGGAGTTTCTTCTTGAATTTCTGTCCAGAATCGGTGCAAATGTGTCTGCAGATCACAAAATCGAAACAAATGAGCCCCTCAATTGACGAGTGGCATAAGTCTAAAATTACGAAAAATGAGTTTATTACAAAAATAGTAAGTATTAAGAATACTTGTTTTATTTACCAAATTAACTTGAGTATATTTTCTTTCATGTTGATAAAAAATAAGAGTCAATTTTACATCGTAAGTAAAGTGACTGTAAAAGTATCTGGAATGGCGACTTAAGTCCAGGTTTTGGACTTACTCCATTAAAAAATATAGTTTTTCTTTTAAGTTATGTTATCATAATTATTATTCTTTCACTTTATATTCTTACAATAAAGCTACATTCTGTTCTTAATTTTTTATAAAGTATTACACTGGAGTGCAATTTTCACAAAACTAAGAAAAGGGACTTAATTCACTTGTCAACTAAGGGGCTCAAATGTAACCCAAATTTAACGCATTGAAAAGCTGGTATTGAACCGTACTATAATTATTTCAGTTTTTTTTTTATATTAATTATAACAGAATACTAACCATATCATTAAAAATATGTTGTGTAAACATAAATGTTTTTAAAAGAGCCGTTCATATCGAAATACGTAACCAATTCTACCATATCTTATTACAAGTTTATTCAGAAATGGCAAGGTGTCCTATGACTTGTGGACAGGCGTGTACGTCGGCGGCAACCAGCTACAGATTTTAAAATGTCGTAGAACTACGTCGGCGGCTGCCCGTGTGTTAACAATAAATTCATGATCACCTCTGTACAGGAAAATTAATTTGTTTCCTTATTTTTGACGAAAATTTCCATTTTTCTATACACTTGCTGCTCACGAGAAAAACGTTGGGTACTGTTGCAGGGCCAACGAAATCTGCCAGTCTTCAGGGGCCTGGCACATGAGCAAGAACACTGTATATACGAGTCTCTACTACGCTGTCCCTCTCCTATACCGGAAAACAAGACACGTAATAATAATAACACGAGAGTTCACGAGTAAAGAGTGAGAGGTTAATAGAGAGAGAAAGACAACTAAAGCGGACCGACAAAGGAAAGCCGCTGATCGAACTCGCGATGTAGGAGAGGAACTGTGTAGTAGGGATACGTACATGTGTTCTCGTCTTGTGTGTGTACCCCTGAAAAATGCCAAGTTTCGTTGACCCTACAATAATAGCGCGAGAGCCTGTATACATGCCAGTGTATGTATGTTTACTGTACGATTCCGTGTGAAATTCTTTGGTGCATTAATCCTTTGCACTCGTGTGGTGTCTTTCAGTCACCATAATATTCACGTTTCGAATGCCCTATTTTAAATAAACACATAAAAATTATGTTCAATTTCATGTATTCTACAATACACATTTTATATAAGTATTGAGCTACAGAAACAACTGTACTGAAAATAAAAGAAATCTGCCTGTTAAGATACCTTACACTTGTATTTGTAGCTTATGTATATCAGATGCAAAAGACTTCGAGTGCAAAGGGTTAACCTTGTAAATCCGAATAAATGAGTTAATCAAATATAGAGAACCATTTAACAACAATATGGAAATTAATCAATTTCGAAGTTTGTATTTAAGCCTCTATTCGCTTCACAGTAATCCAAAATTATTATTTTCGCTACATGTGTAATGGGAGTAATGTACTACGCTTTTCTTAATTACAGTAGAGCTTGCCGCACCCGAACCCCATTATCCGAATATCCTAATATCCGAACATTCTATTATCCAGACAGCCGTTTCGTGAAAACTTACGTGATTTAGCAGCCAAAAAAATATGGGTTCCTTAAATATTGAAATAAACTGTCAATTTTGTTGATTTCCATTTTAATAAATGAAGTTTAATGTAAAAAAAAAGTGATTGTTCTGTTGGATAACCAACCACCTTTATCTATTACGATGTCCAACTCATCGCCACAGATGCGTCAACTTATTTACGCGTAACATTCCAAGTCGAACTCTGTCTCCAAACGAACGCTACCTTTAGTCATCAAGGACCACGTTCGTCAAGGCTGGTCATCCATACCCCTTCCCTTTCCCTAAAACATGATATATACGCCTAGAAATTAGGGAAGAGCAATCAGACAGTAACATTCTTGTAAGCGTCACGGTCACACTTTTGTAAGCGCCGCAGTCAGATTCTTACAATGTCAAACTCCGATTCTTGTACAACGCCACGAATACTTGAATAAACCTCTTCTTCGGCATAAAAAGTGTTGTATTCGATTCCAAGACACGGAATTCAACAGTTCTATTATCCGAAAATTCTGCTATCCGGCCACATTTGTCTCCCTATTAGCTCGGATATGGGAGGCGATACTGTATCATGTTTATTTATTTTTATAATCGGAAATATCACAAATATGAACGTGGTTTATTAGTCAGAGCATATTTATAACACCTCAAACTTTATACCCAATACAAAAATATAATTAATATTTAATTGTATATACAGGGTGTCTTAGCTAAAGGAGGCCACCTAAATATCTCCTTCGTTTTTCATGACATGAAAAATGTTCGTGGCACAATTTGAATGGCTTCAATGAAAGAATAGCCTGAAAAACAAACGTTTTTTGTCAGATCTTTTTTTCTGTTTTTTCAACGTCATTGGTGTTTTTTATTTGGGAAACGTGTGTTTTTCTCTATTGCATCTTGTGGCGGATAAAAAAATACACGTGAGTATGCCTGAATCATGACCTTCAAATGACCTTGAAAACCAATAATGTGATGAAATTGTTGCGATCATATGTGAACTTACGGGACAGTGAATGTTTGGTGCGGAATTTTAAGTAACAAAATAATTGGATCGTACTACATTAACGGAACATTAAATGGACAAAAATACGCGACATTTTTATCCAGTGACCTGAACGAATTGATAGGAGAAGTAGCATTAAGTGTCTGCGATGTTATGTGGTATCAGCATGATGGCTGCCCCGTTCACTATTCGCGAGTAGCCGTTCAAGTACTAAATTGAAAATTCCCAAACCGTTGGATTGGGCGTAATGGGCCCATAGCTTGACCAGCACGGTCACCAGATCTGACCCAACTTGACTTTTTTCTTTGGGGAAAACCAAAGGAAGAAGTTTATCAACATCGACCTACTACTCCAGAAGACATGATGAACCGCATAATTATTGCTTGTGCTGCTATCCCACCGGAAACAATACAAAGAGCAGCACAATCCGTACTTACTCGTGTCAGAAAGTGTATCGCCGCCGACGGACATCACTTTGAACATTTATAACATAAGCAGTAACTTCACATACCATCGCAATAATTTCATCACATTATTGGTTTTCTAGGTCATTTGAAGGTCATGATTCAGGCATACTGAAATGTATTTTTTCATCCGCTACAAGATGCAATAGACAAAAATACACGTTTCCCAAATAAAAAACACCAATGACCTGACAAAAAAAAGGTTGTTTTTCAGGGTATTCCTTCATTGAAGCCATTCAAATTGTGCCACGAAGATTTTTTATGTCGCGAAAAACAAAGGAGATATTTAGGTGGCCTACTTCAGCTGAGACACCCTGTATTATGGTTATTTTTTTCCTTTCTCTCTTTACGTCGCATCAACTGCAATGGTTATTAGCGACGACAATATTTAGTTATACTACAGTTGTAAATAGTTTTGTTTCTTTCAGGAATTGGAGCAAGTGAAGTATATTTTATGGCTGGAAAAGTTCCTTTCTAACACGTTGACTGTCACACTATGTAGGTTGATAACGACACACCCATTTGGACTTTGATACAGCATGAGAGTAACTTCAAATGATGCTCTTTTTAATCAATGATGTTAGCAGGGGTAGAGGGGGCATGACGGGGTAGCGAGGTAGGATGGGGTATCGTACCTACACGGTAATCGAAAGGTACTACTGACGAATATACCAATTGAAGACCATTTTACCCCGCGGCAGGGGCAAGACGGTTTTTTCTAATTTTTTTTTAAAGCTTTATAATTCAAAAGTCTGACTTAATATCGTCCAAAGTATGTGCCAAATACAAAGTTGTTAAAGTATAATTGCATTGGCATTCACAAAGACTTACTCAAAAGGTAAAATTATTACTTTATTTGCATTTTTCCTCAGCTTCCCCATCTTGCTCTCCCCCTATCCCCCTAACAAGGAACACTATTCAATTGATGATAAAATCGCACAGATTTTTTTATATAGATCCAAAGTATATGTTAAAAATGTCACGAAAATATAAATTAAAAATGTTACCAAAAGCTGGTCTGACTTTGAGAGATCAACAAAGGCGGAAGGAAGGAAAGAAGAAAAGTGAGGGGAAGACAATGACAAAACTATCTGTTCAAACTGAATTGTCTTTATTATATAAAAATAAATGATAATAAATTAATGATAGATAATAATTAGAAAAAATTAATGATAATAAATGATAATATTAATGAAATCATAACAGTGGGTAATTGTCCATTATTTTTTCTAATTATTATCTATCATTAATTTATTATCATTCATTTATTATAATTTATTTTTATATAATAAAGATAACTAATTTTGAACAGACGGGTTAGTCATTCTTTTTCCCTCACTTTTACTCTATCCTTCCTTCCGACTTTGTTGATCTCTCAAGGTCAGACCAGCTTTTGGTAACATTTTTAATTTACATTTTCGTGACCTTTGTGACGTATACTTTCGATCAATATAAAAAAATCTGTGCGATTTAACATCAATTGAATAGTATTCCTTGTAAGACTTTATAGTATTTACTGGTTGTGTTAGACCTTTTTAGATATTTTTACTAAAAATGTTCGTAGTCACATAAATCATAACTGAATGTAAGTGTCACCCTTATATGGGTCGAATATTTACTGCAGTGTGTGATTAAGTGGTTGGCAGTTATTTGTACGTTACATGTGTCACAAATTCGGGGACTACTCTTTAAGAGTAAATATAAATGAGTTATTTTTGTACGTCCAATTTTCATTCAGGAAATCACAATTGGTTCTCTTCTTGTTAGTTCTGGTAGTATATTATCCTTAATTGTGAAGCTGCTGTTGATTGTCTGGGTATGTGGTGATTGTGCACTTTTCCATTCCGTTTCTCAGATCATTTTTAGTTTTCTGAAAGTATATTCCTGTAGATCAGTTAACGATGGGGGGATTTGTGATTGAATTAAATTTTGTAGAATGTTGTTAGCCCCGTTTGTTGCTATATCTGCTATTGTATTGTCAGTTACATCAGTATGTGACGTAACCCATGCCAGGATTATGTTTATTCCTTTCCTGCTTGCTTCGAAGTGGGTTTCCAGAATGTCAAATTTTACCATCAGTGGGTGTTTTATTGTTGATTTTGCAGATTGAAGTCATTGAGTCGGTGAACATTAAATAGTTTTCATCGTGTTCCTTATATATCAATTGGGTAGCCCTTTATATGGCAATTAATTCTGCTGACAGTACGGAGGTTTCTTCCGGAAAAGCCCCTTGATTTGATCCCTAATGATTATTTAATGCACAATAAATTTGTGTATGTGTCTGTTTGTGTCTGTTTATGAGTTTAAATTTCTATAATTCAGCGATTAAAACATTCTGGTATTTAGATACAGGTTAAAGTGTTACATCTTAGAAATCTTCAACAGGTTGGCAGGAGGTCCTAAAATAAAAGTGCTAGCCCATATTTAGACCACCTCCTCTACTTATAAAATATCTTGGCAGAGTGTGATCGTTTAGTTGGGAAACACTTTGTACATGCTAGAATTACTATTTGTCGACAGAGTTTGTTCTTATACAATGCTTCTTCTCGTGCGGTGTTCTCCTTCAGCAAGTCAAGTGCATGCACATATGTAAGTATGTGCATATGTTATAAGGTAGAATGATTTGAGTGCATCTCCAAGCAAAATTACATTGTGCAACCAATTATTTCTTCACGCTGAAGCTTATGTTCCTTAAAGATGTACATGCAAAGATAATATTTTCTGTTACAAATTCCTTCTTTTTCACTTACCTTTACTCATATGTTTATCAGCATGCAGTTGTGAGTAAACGTTATAATTAAAACAGCAAATACTTCTTTAAATAATATGACTGTTGCTTTTAGACAGTAGAAATATCTACACTTAATTTTTTTTTATTCACTCGACTTTTTATTTTAATCTGTCAAGGTCGACAATAAGTAAATACATGTAATTACTCAGTTACAATAGCATGTACTACACTAAATAGAAAATTTAATATTTCGAATGTTTTTCATAACATTCCTCAGATTTATTTTAGAGTATCATTTCGGTTTATTTTACTATGGCAATTTTACCCCTTGACCTGCGAAGACGTCTGGGATACATCATTTGTTTATTATGTCATTGTAAAGCTTACATAACTGTTAAGTTGAGATGTATTAAATAATATTTTTTTAATGAATCGTGTTTCGTTTTATTTGTATGCCAAAAATGTGATATACATATAAGACATATTTCTAAATAGGGAATTTTGTATGTGAATTGTCGTAAAAGATGTAATTATGGTTTTATTAATTCTTGATTGCCAGCTACAAAAAGGGATTGGCTTATATCTTTCCACTCTCATTCTTCCATACTACATTCTCTAATCTATATCGCTCATACCTATTTACACCTTAAAGGATGTAATTATGGAAATAAATAGCATTGAAAGAAGATAGTGTTCATTCTTGCACGTATTACATATTTTGAAATCGTGATGAACAGTGGACTTCGACCCTTACAGGTACAAATACTTAGAAATAAAGTTATACGCCGTACAGTCCTAACGTATGATTCACTTTCTCAGGAACTGTTATTTTCAGAATTTTTCTTCCACATCATAAATGCAAGTGAAAGTATTTTATTACATTTATTACACTTTATCTGCATTCCTATTTAATGTTCAGCCATAACAACATTAATATTTATGTTTCACACAAGAAATATGTGAAAGACAGAGTTAATGTTTATCTTCCTTTTCAATTTGTTTATTTTGCACTTGTCTTAGTGTCAGTGTTATATTACTCTAATTTTGCTTTAACATGACATGAATTTGTGTTACAAATATCTTAGCATATATCTTAACATGATATGTTAAAAGGATGTATAATAGGTATAAAATATATTGTTATGTATAAAAGGATTCAACAGAAAATTGAAACCTACCTAATTTTATCAATAAACAAGACTGTATATTTCTTCGAAGGAAAATTCTGAGTCATTTTAACTGTCTTTCACCGATTTGCGTCATTCTACTTAATATGGAGTTCATACGATTTTTGTTACAGAGAACCGAGTGCAAAATTTGTATACCCATTCTACGTAATTACTGTACAATAAAGACTAAAGTCCGGTTACCAGTGCTTTCTGGGTAATTAACCGTGATTCAATGGCTCTGAAGATTTAATCGGAATTGAGAGGGAAGAGGGCAGTAGGAGGAATCCAGGGAAAAGAATTAGTAATCATGTTTAATATAGAAGAGTTGAGAATCGCTGAGATTTTATGAAACTTATAAAAACATATTTTATATTCATTCACTGCATTATTTTTTAAATGGAAATGCATACCTTTTCTTACGTAGATAGATGCCTCTCGTCATTCTACGTAAAAAAGTATTGAGGTACAAAGGTAAAAAAATTATTAGTTATCAAGATATTTTAAAAAATGTCTTTATTGAAGAACATGCTCAAACGCTTCTCCATTACACTGTACACATTTCAGACAACGTTTTTCAATTGTTTTCATAACTGAGTTAAGGAGATCTCTGGTTATTGTTGCACATTGCAGTATTATCCGTTCTTTTAGACCCTCTACAGAATTTATAGGATTTGAATAAATCCTATCTTTTAAATAACCCCATAGAAAAAAGTCAGGGGGACTTAAATCGGCTGAGCGGGGTTGCCAAGATAAGTCTGAAATGTGTACAGTGTAACGGAGAAGCGTTTGAGCATCTTCTTCGATAAAGACATTTTTTAAAATATTTCGATAACTAATAATTTTTTTACCTTCGTACTCCAATAGTTTTTTACGTAGAATGACGAGAGGAATCCATCTACGTAAAAGAAAGTATGCACTCCTATTTAAAAAACTAATGCAATTGTTGATTGCACATGCACCATTGCACTTCTAAAAAAATCATGACCGTACGGATGTAATACTCTTTGAACTATTCATCTTTCTCCTTTGATATTTTTCTGTAACTGTACTGGTAACGGAGTTATAACCTGAAACAATTGCGTGAACCATCCTGTATAGTACCATTTTTTCGTTCAGGCTATAGTAACATGTTAATTCTGCACTAAAATTGTTTGCATATTAATTGTATTTTTTCATTAATTCCTTTCTTATGTTAGCTGGTGGAGGTAGGGAGCGTAGCCGGGGTTTTCTTAGATTATGGAGTTTATTAGTATCAGCCGATCCACTACGTTAGTTAGTACTAGGAGCCGCAGGGAAAATACGGGGACGAACCGATGTATGGCTAACGCCGGGAGCAACAGGAAATGTTAGTAGTAGACCTCGTAACTTCCAATTAATAATTTGGCACACCTCGAGCGGCAGAAGTATAACTTTGTGAGTTCTCTGAGCGTGTACATTATAACTGAATGAAAAATAATTTTAAGAATACAAGAATGCAGATATATTATTCAAAACCAGGACGTTACAAACGTATAGTGTAGGGTCACGGTGGCTAATACTTAACTCTAAGGTACAAAAGTTAATTTAAAATGAATGGAATTGAGACGAGTAAATTTTGATTCCGACAGAGCAAAAATTGGATCCTTTTCGATGTTCACGCAAACGAGAAAACGGCGGCTCGAAGAGAAAATATTAAGATAATTCCTGAGAGTAATTTGGGGTACTGTGTAGTTAAATTAAACTCGACAGGGATTTAGGTAACAGATCTCGTAGAGTTTTCTCGTACAGAGTCTCCTTCAATTGAACCCGACTAGTTTTTTTTTATTGTTCAGGCAGTGCCTGAGTAGCTTGACCTGAAGTGTGAAGAGTCGCTTAGACTGTAAACCTCCTCATATTCTGGAAAAAAGTATAGTAAAACGTCGATTATCCGAACTAATAAGGAGACAAACCCGTTCCTATAAGCAGTTTTTCGGATAATCAGACTAGAAGAACCAGATTTACGAGTATTTCCTAAAACGACTGGAAATAAAACAATTTTCAAATATGGATGTATATTGCATGAAAAAGTACGTGATAAACGAAATATAGGAAGTTTAATCGTTTTTACATATAGCCAAATGAGGAATTGCTTCTAAAATAAGTATTTGTACTGCATCTCCACTGCCCCTCAAAAGTATGTGGACACTTTTCACTTTTAATGAACCAACGTTATCCGATATAAATTATTATTGTTAAACGATGTTTACTGCTAAATTATATTACGAATATTAATGTACTCTAGTATTATCATATTGAATAATATAATTATTTAACTCCATTAAATCATTTAAATAATTAAATGTTTATGCGGTGCAATATATTCTGTTGCGTGCAGACGATTTCTAAGGATTTCTTCTTTCATTTCACGATGATTGAATTGCTTTAGTGTTATTCTCTGTCTTTTTTAGACTAATATAAACATTTAGAATCATGATTCAATGCGAGAGAACTTCAGATAAGAGCATAAGACTGTTCTGTCGTTCTATCGAAATCATTTTTATTTTTAAGGGAAATTGCAAGAAAAGTGGAAATTTCAAAATTTTGTGATTAACGATTACATAACTTCTTGCAGGTAGTTATTACAGTTAAGAAAGTGTCCAGATACTTTTGAGCGGCAGTGTACTTCCATTTGCTCATTCGTCCATCATAATGCAACATCGAATGCATTTTCAGCTTCACGGTGTGGTGGAATAGTACATGATTCCGCCATATCTTTATCTGTGTCATAATTTTTTCCAACAAGGCAAGATAAAACAATATTATCATCATTCATAACTTTATATCCTACATTATTCTCGTCTATTTTAAATTATTCCTGAATGTCAACGGAATTACAGCTTTCAAATTCAGATATGTTGGGTGACAGATTTTCCAATTCATTATGATGGGTTTCAAATGAAACGTACATGCACTGAACACAGACAACACACTAAACTCGATCATTCGAATCAAAAAGGATATGTGTTCTAAAATGTAAACATTGTTACGTAATTTAGATGCGAGACTCTTTCTGTGTTCCGAAAATCGGGCTTTTGGATGATCGACGTTTCCATTAAGCGACGTTCGGAAAATCGACGTTCTACTGTAACAATATCAGTAACTCTGATAGTAATCTTCGTGATTACTATGTGGAGAGTGGAACATGTATGACAGAATGTTCAAAAAACCTGCGGCAGAATAAAAGGGCGAATTAGTGCTGCGCCAGATGACTCCTTCAACTGAACCCGACTAGTCGTCGCTGCTACCCTTTTTATACCGAAAAATCAGAGAAAAAGGGTAGTAGGGATGAGTGAAGCTATGCTTTGCGGGAGACTTTTCGTGGGGAAAGATTCTTGCTTCGCGGTGTTCCCTAATTTCCTTGGAGTTTATCCTAACACAAACACGAGCGTCCCAATTCCAAATAAGGGGATAAGTTGCGCTGGACGTAACGCTTACACGGTACTCGACCTTCTTTTATTAATAATTATCCTCCTCGAATATTTTTCGAAATATTTTCGGTGCAACTTGGCATATTTCGGAATTTTGAACAGATTCGCAAAGAACATCCATCAACACTGAAGGCTCTCTACATATCTCTTGTTAGACTACATTTTGAATATGCCAGTATTAGGGGAGGGTGGAGCAAGACGGGATTATTGTTTATTTCGCGTTGCTTTACTTCCATGTTACTGAAAACAGACAGAGGAAAAAGGAAAAGTTGAATTCTGCACGACACCAATAGTTACAGTCAGTTTATAGCGTCTTTGTGCGTTTAGTGACAATTCTTCTATTTCTAACGATTGTGATCTTATTTACTACCATCTTTTGCTCATTAGCAGGTAACAATTCTCAATCATATTATTTCTTGAACATTATCAGTTAGGCAATTTCTTAAGGTATTTATTTATGCGCTTATGAATGTTATTCGTAAACAAATAAAGATATTATCATTCAATTAGTCTCGATGTAACATTTGGGGCAAGCTGGGGAGATTTCCATAAACAATAATTTTTAGATAAAATGGTTCGTGAATTCATGCCTCCAAGAACTACCGATAGACCATCTCCGGAAGACACCGAAGAAGTTAACAATTCAACATTTTCAGAGTCTGCATCAAACCAAAATGATGCAACTCCTGGTTGCTCGTTTCCAAATTCAACGATTCCAAATGTATCTTTTGTAACCACTTGTTTTCCGAATCAACAAGAGGGTGGGTTCAGTGTTTAGAATGTGAAGATTGGGATCATTGTGCATGTGTCGGAGAAGAGGACGAAAACAGAGATATTGTGTACGTGTGGGTACGGGACAAGATAGGATATTGTCACTAGGTTTAAAATTATTTTTTTTGTACTCTTTGTGTTAATTTCTGCAAGTTTATTTTAATATATTTCGATAAACTGGTGTTGATACTGTATGTAATATTTTTTGGAGATACAACATCAATAAATAGTATTCTGAAGCAATCTTTTCTTAGCTTTCCCACCTTGCCCCACCTTCCCCTATTTGGTCACCTCATCAAGTGAAATACACAAAATAAACTGAAACTGTACAACATAAATTTTCGAGATTCGTAGCATGCTATAAGGCCGGAACTCCTATGCAAATAACGGACTATATTTATGAAAACATTCAACTGTTTCTTAATCAGCAGTCACTTGAAAACCGTAGGCGTATAACAGATCTCACTTTTCTATTTAATATCATTAACTGGAATATAAATTGCTCAAAAATCTTGTAAGATTAGATTACGCGGTTTTGCAGCCTTTCTTTATCAGAACCTACAGGACAAACATGTTATACCTACTCAAATCCAATTACCAGATTATTCAAATCTGCAAACCTTTTTAGTGACTCTATTGACTTTTTCTCTGGATCGGTTAAATCTTTTAGGACTTCCACCTTACACGCAACACTTTCGAAGCAATGGAATTGTCATTCTTGTTTACTATATATATAGTACACACTATGATATTATATCTTGTATTTCATTTCTGTAATCCATTCAGAAGTTCATAACGTTTCTGTTTTTGCATTTGAATATTTGCATTTTGAAAATTTCCCACTTCACTGGAACACCCTGTATTTTGAATGGAGTCGCGGTGAAGACTTTTTACATTGTAATTATGAAAGTTCTCTTCAAGTGTAAATATTCACACACATTTTATTTAACAAAAATGCCGACAACACTTACAACATGTTGACAAACAAATGAAGAGTTCAGAAGAGTCTGAGAATAAATAGAACATAAAATGACGTATTATATGTAATAAAAATATATTAACAAGTTTATGTTAAAATAAAAATTCACTTAATGATTGCGTTTTGAAAATTTCCGACTTCACTGATGCACCCTGTACTTTTAACAAGTGCTATAGTGGATAGGTCACGTAATATTATCTCATAAAATATCTTCTGTACTGGGGTATGTAATAAAAAAATATTCAAAGGAGGAAATATTTGTTTTGAAATGCGAAATATAAGAAAAGTTGAAAATATCAATCTAGAAAAAAATGTTTTCATTGTCTCAGCGTTATAAATGGTAACAAAGCCAAATTCTACGACGTGTTATATGTAGACTTTCCGAAAAGTTACTGTTATAAAATCATAGTTTAAGCGGTCCCCCCAGTGTGACGGTTTCGAAAAGTCGAATTTGTTTTGTTGAGATTTTCTTATAGTTTTACATTTTAAAAACATACTCCCGAAGTATTATAGACGTGTATTACAAAAATTGGCAATGCTACAGGCTTTGAAACGAAGCCTTTCATATAATTTTCAAGGGTACGTGAAACTTTGAACGCGTTTTTCTGATAACGATATTTTTTCAAATGGCTGCCACGATAACTCAAAATCCAATCATCCGATTTACGTGAAACATGGCAGGCATCTTCAGTAGGTGTCTCATTCTCGCCGGTACTAGAACTAAATCAATATTTGCAAAATTCAAATTTTGCGACTTAAAAAACTAGCCATTTTTGTGCAAAAATTGAAACTTTTCTTTTCAAACGTTGCCATTTTTGAATTTTTCGTTATTTTTTATTTATTCTATTACTGGCTATAGCCACACTCATGCAGATTAAGAATCCTTTTCTTTTTTTTCATTCTGGTAATTTTGAGGGCAGATTTTATGGCAGCCATGAAAACAAATTTTTTTTAAGTGCAGTGGCAGAATCCCTATAGCTTTGGACAGAATCATTATTTCAGCACTAAATAATTATTACGTATTCTTCAAACATTGTCTGATACAGCAGCAAACTATTACATTCATACGTTTATTACTTTTCTTCAAAAAAAATTCCCAGAATTCGCTTCGTTTTTCGACCGTCACACTAGGGAGACCCCTTAACTTAAAGGTACAAGGTGCATGCTTTCCTTATGCCAGTAATTTCTAATAAATCTCTGCACATGAGCCCTGCTTAACTGTTTTTTTCTGAAGAAACTTACGGTTATACGTGTTTACTTGTAGTGACTAGTTACACAGGTTTGAAATGCAAAACTGCAATGCCACATATGGTTGCGGCTTGCTAGGCGTAATGGCCAAGAAAAATGAGGACGCTTGTCATGTTATTTCCATACACGACGAAGCATCACCTTTTTGAAAGGTCATCTGAAGGTCAACATATCCGAACAACTGACTTTGTTTTTTTATGCTGATATCGAAAATGTATTATTTCATTTTTAAAAAATGCCAATGGTCTTAAAATCTTGAAAAATATATCCTTGAAAAAAAAACTATTCATATCACAGTATTTGCCTCAATAATACAATTTTCACGTATCATCAAAAAAATAATAGAGATAATGGAGGCTGTAATGCTAGATGACTCACACTGAATATTTTTAAACTGGTAAAAACTTGTATGTAACCATTAGATTCTTTTGCTACCAAATTTTTATTATCAAAGGGTCTAGCCGAATAAGAGGGTCAAAAGTGCCCGCAAAAAGACCTATTTGTGGCAAGTTTCAACTTTCTGTCTCGACTTGGGGGGTAGTAAAGGGCAAAAACTGAAAATCACGTTTTTACCAATTTGTGCTACATAATTGCATGACAAATTTTGAAAAAAATCAGAGACATTTCAAATATTGAGGCTCACATTATGGAATTTTTTCAGATTTTTAAATTGAAAATCCAACTGGTGAAAAATAAAAAACGTAAAAAAATGCAGAAAAATGCCGGTTTTGTATTGAAGCAGTCGCGGAACTAGATTTATATTTTTACTGTAAGTAGAAATTATTATTACTATTATCCTGAATTTTTTCAGATTTTTCGGGTTGGTGCGCCGTAGTTAAAAGAATTAAGAACCGAAATTTTCGTCGTTTTTTACGTGTCAGAGTAACTTATACGCCGAACTTTCGCACGTTCCCTTTCAGATAAGTGTTTTATGTGACCTTCAATGTCTGTATATACAGCAAAACAGCAAAGGGATTAAATAAAACTAAATAAATCCAACTAATTGAAATTAAGCCGTGTCCGTTTACCTCTAAAATCTAAAGAAACTGCCATATTTTCAGCAGCGTTGGTGACGCATCAGTAAGATTTCGAACTTTTTGAATATAGGTTGGAGGTCTCTTAGTCTCATTTTTGTTACATTCATTATATTTTTTTAAATCCTAACTATAAATAATAAGCACTTTTTTCTTTTACATAACAATTAAACATGTCTTTCATACTGTATCAACGATGGAGTGAACTCAAACAGTAATTGAATCAGTGAGTTGAAGAACAGTACAAGTCCAAAATTAGCCATTTTCAAACAATCTCAAAACTTAATGTAACATGTATAGAACTACACGTTGGAACCAAGGCCAATGCAAAAGAAATACCGTATACCTATGTTGTAGGTAGTCCTTTCAGTTTAATGAGTGTAAAAACAGGATCTATCATGGATTTGTACTGTTTCAAGAAAGTCAAATTCATTCTATCAAGAAATTTGTTCTTGGAAGACTACTACTGACCAACAAGGCGATGACTAATTTTTTTAATATCATACTGAATTTACTTTAATAATCGCTTTACATTAAATCATTTCTACTTGAATTATGTTTAATCCTACTTCGACTATATACATATGGTTTTTGGATAAAAAATGCCCCGAATGTATGGAACTCATATTTTTAACTTTATAATACATACAATGAGAGGACTAAAGAAACCTAGAAATAGCCAGTCGCATGTATTATAATGTCACCATTGCAAAAGTGTTTTAAATAAATAAAGTCGCGATGAGTCCAAAAAGACCCGAAGACCGCCACTTCATAAATGTTATTTTTGTTACTGTGTTATTTTTTTAATTTCCTCACCAAAAAGTGGTTTAAATTGAAAAACAGTACCAGTCCAATGGTTTCATTTTAATAATTGAAAATTAATAAACGAAGTTTAACCATAATTAGGCACATATGAACGTTCATCAGGATTAGCATAACCATGCTTAAATTGCAACAACACTATAAAATTAATGGCTTTGATGATACACGAAAAGTGATGCTGTTTCTTAAAGTATATCAAAATGTGGTTTTTGGACTTGTACTGTTTTTTATCTCACCGATTCAATTTCATTTTCCTAATACACGAACCTCGTTTCGGCCAGCAAAACGTGTCGACGTTAAAATAATACTCGCATTTAATTAATGTCTACGCATTCGTGTTATTTGCTCATTACGAACACGAGAAAGAACGATAAAGCGGCGTTCACGAGGCGCAAAAGTTTTTAGACGCAATTTTGTTCAGAGCCGCGTGAATATTAAATTCTTTCACCGACAAAGAGCTCAGTGTTCAGTGTGGTTGCTTGTACGCATTAATAATACGCTCACTATAAAGCAATACGTATGGTAACTGGGTTAATGCTGCTATAAACGTGGTGATGATCAACGGGGTGGGGGATCCAGTGAGTGGTTGCTCTGACATGTAAGATGTAAGCATTCAGGCCAAAAAGTAAATAAATGGAAATGTCATTGAAAAGTCACTATTCAATCAGAACACCCCTTGAATTTTAAAGTATAGAAGTTGTCGAAAATATTTTTTAAACGCAATTACAGTATAGCGCTTGTTATTGTAATATTAATTATGTGCATATAAGTTTCAGGTGCCAAAACGATACTAGATCTTAACACAGATACTGTTCATTCTCATTTCGTGTAGTGTATAGAATGAGTAATAAATGAATAGAAATGAGATTATCATTGATTGAACTAACGAAAATTATTGCTAAATGATTTGAATAAACATAAGTGTTTTAGATTGAGTAAAAAAGTATAGTATTGAGCAAGGTTGTTTGGGGATAAGTGTGTAAGAACAGAGATGTAAATATTACACGAATATTTTTATTGTTAGGAATATCAGATTATTCAGTATTACAAATCATTTAATTTTTATATTATTATTTTAACTTCCACGAAAATTATATTTTTTTTGCATTGTAAATATGTATTGTGTCTACACTGCTCGATATTATGTGTACTGCGTTATTTTATTGTTAGATGTATCAGATTATTGCGTATTAAAGATTACTTAATTTTTATATTATTATTTTAACTTCCACGAAAATTATATTTTTTTCATTGTAAATATGTATTGGGTATACACTGCTGGTATACCCAATAGTATACATAATAGTATACTGCGTTACTTTATTTATTTGTAGCTTTTATAAACAATACGTGTAATACACATATACTATTCCTGTTCATTATCATCACAATCTTTCGAGTATATAATTCCTGCATTTTAATACAGATACATCTAGGTGCTAGATGATTTCCTAAAATAAATAGCTAGTACACATGTACACATTTTTGTAAACTGTACATTTTGTACATTTTTGTAAATACACAAATAAGTGTAAAATTCCTGTCAGTCTTTGTTATACACGTATTTATACATTGTATGATAAATATCTTATACATACATATGTATGAAACAAAATTAGAAAAAAAACAACATGTACTTAAGAGAAAGAAAGTAGCAATGCGTAGTTAATATGAAAAAATATTTTAAACGTTATTATTATTGTGTTATTAATATTATATATAATATGACGAGTAATTAATATATCAAAAGTTTGATAAATGACATTCGAGTTCGTATAATTTTATTATATCATTTGGTCTGATGTAAATCTCTATTCCAACAATTTGTAAAATTATAAGAAGTGGTAAAAATGAACATTGTCTTTTTATATTTTAAATATAAAACTACAGTATCGCCACTATTAGAAAAGAATGTTCTGCTTATTTTACTTTTTCTTTTCTTGATGATTCTGAATATCGAGGACATGCAGAATGTTAGATAGAAAATATTAATAAAGAATAAAACAGATTTTAAAATATTGTATAATTAATATTTTTGTTTTATATAAGTATATACGCATTCACGGAATTTTATAAAATTTTCCATCATTCTCGTTTCTTTATCATAAAAAATATGTATTTTTTACTACACGCACGTGTCCGCGTTCCATGATAGCATTTCTTTGCTATGTCAAGCACGTTTTTTTGTTTACATGCATTTTCTTCAGTGGGAAATACAAACAACCCTTTTCTACCCACCGACGCAGATATGAGGGCGGGAAAACTTCTTATGTAAACTCTGTCGTTCCCCTGATTATGAAGGGAATAAAAGAAATGTGAAAGAATTCCAATACAGATAAAAAAAGTTATAGGTATTCTTTACAAACCCTCTCTATACACACGTGTAATTTATGCGATTAACATATTTCCCATGTTACGCTAAATTAAGAAGATACATATTTTCATGCGCTGGACAGTGTAAATTGAAATTTGCTTTCATCGAAATATGTGTCATTTTATTATGAATGCATGTATACAACTTGCTAAACTCTATAACAGTGTCTTTAACTTTTTTTATTTCACGATACACATAAACTAATTACTAAAATTCTACGGCAAACCAGAAAATATATTATATTTTTTCGCCGATCTGACAAAAAAGTATACATGTTTGACTGATTTGCAAAAACTAATATTTTTTTTTCGCTGTTGCTCCAAACTGGCAATAGAATAACTATTTTTCCAATTATGCAGAAAACGACATTTAATGATATGCGAAGAGAATTTTGTCCAACTTCCTTCTTGAAAAATCTTTTCTAAACTTCATTTATTTATGTAATAAAAAAATAATACTCAAAATTATTTAGAACAATAATTTTATTTATTATTTTTCTCTGATTTACATACACTGCCGCTCAAAAGTATGTGGACACTTTCTTAATTGTAATAACTGCCTGAAAGAAGTTATGAAATCGTTAATCACTAAATTTTGAAATTCCCACTTTTCTTGCAATTTCCCTTACAGAATATCCTTCTTCTGATAGCGTAACTATTTGAGGACATACTTGAATACGTAACTCTGTTCTTCTTATACCTATCATGCACTCGCAAGTGTTAAAACAAAAATGATTTCGATAGAACGACAGAACAGTCTCATGCTCTTACCTGAAGTTCTCTCGCATTGAATCATTATTCTAAATGATTGTATTAGTCTAAAGAAAACAGAGAATCACACTAAAGCAATTCAGTCATCGTGAAATGAAAGAAGAAATCCTTAGAAACCGTCCGCACGCAACAGAATATAATGCAGCGTAGATACAGCATAAACATTTAATTATTTAAACGATTTAAAGGATTTAAAGAATTAAATTATTCAATATAATAATACTAGAGTACATTAAATATTTGTCATAGAATTTAGCAATAAACATCGTTTAACAATAATAATTTATATCGGATAACGTTGGTTCATTAAAAATGACAAGTGTCCACATACTTTTGAACGGCAGTGTACATTTAATGAGATATCTGACCTTGGTGTTGTTTTAGTACGCCAACTAAACTGTAAGTTTTTTCGTCGTTGGTACACGATGGATATTTCTAATCATTGCTGCCACACCACATTAACTTATATGAAAAAATCTTCGTCACACCTGTGGACCTGTCGCGGCACACCGGTTGAAAATCGCTGCTCTATAACAAAGAAATATATTTATATACGATTACTGCATTACAGTATTTCCTGCTTTCAATACATGAATGTGAATAAAAAAATCCAACCTACCTAATTTGCCCATCTACACAACGGAAGAAAAGATTAAAAATGTATTGTCCATTATCAAATTTACATTTACATACTTTTATTAAATATTATTTTTACATATTTAAATATTGCTACTAAGGGTTTAATAATTGTAGGAATTTATTTCTACAGTTAAAGTCACGTAAAAAATCTTTCTTCTTTATTGCGAATTTGAATTAGCGATTAACGTAAATTGTATGTACAATATATTATTAGAAATTTTATTAATCAATAAAATAATATAAAGGAAAATTATAAATATTACTTTTACATATTCAAATATTGTTACTAAGGATTTCAAAAATTGTAGGAATTTATTTCTACAGTTAAAGTCACATCAAAAAATTGTTCTTCTTTATTGGGAATTTGAATCAGTGATTAACGTAAATTGAAATGTCAAATATATTATTAGAAAATTATTAATCAATAAAATAATATAAAGGAAACTTAAAACATTACTTGTGCTAAATATGCATGTTTCCTGTTGTATATATTTTATGAATACTTTATGCAAACAGGAAAGGTTTCTGCCTGAAGGCCTTTGCAAGTTTCCTGGAAAAGTCCGTGTTTCTGAGAGTACCCAATTTCCGGCATATCTCTGATCGTTAGATATAATCCTGCAGAGAGTTAGATGCGAAATCTGCCTTGCTTGTTTTCTCTCTCACATTGGCTTTTCCCTTCCAAAGCCAACGCAAACATGAGGCTCATTTCGAAGGTATTTTGCTGAATTTTCTCAAGCTATACTTACCTAGATAAGAGTCACAATTTCAACAACTACACGTAGATTTAACACTGAAGCTACCACGGTCGGTGAAATGACCGTTTTCGAACTTTTGATTAAAAATTCTGCATTCATTGTTATCACTTTTGTCACTTGACTTCACGCCTTTTTCGATAATGTACATGTAATAAATTTGTTCCCGTACTAAAGTGATCATTACCTGCACTCAATTGCAAAAAATATAACTTTCATTTAAAGACCGGTCATTTGACCGGTTTGGTAGAAATAGGTATACAGGGAGTTCCATCAACTTTGTACATCTGGAATATCATCGTTATTTCTAATAATACATGAAAATGTTACGTATCAAAGTTGTAGGATATGAAGAAATACGTAATATAGTATGAATAGTTTCTTTACAGGTGGAGGCGTAGAGGAGATCTAGAGGTCGATTTTGTGTTTTTAAATGGAAAGTTCAATTTTTTAGGCTGGATTTCGATAGAACAGCGAATTCTGAGTATAAAAGTACTGGTATATTTATCCTAAAATTTACCATTCCTGAGATATTTGGCTTTGTTCATCCTACACCTGTACTGATACCGTCATGTGATACCCGAAGTACTGACACCTGTGAGCATAGCTTCGTAATGAGAGTAATAGGATGAACAAAGCCAAATATCTTAGGAATATTTTAGTACTTTTATACTCAGAATTCGAATTTTCATCTATTATTTGAAATAACGATGATATTCCAGGTGGGTAAAGCTGGTGGGACACCCTGTATATAAATTGTCGGTAGTTTTAAAGTTAAAAAAATAGGTAAGTATATTACGATATAAATTTTATTTGCATATTCGTGAAAAATTATTAAAGAAACTAAATGAAAATTGTTATTTTTTAGGAATGGTCTACAATTATACAAAACGGTTTACTACAACGTAAGAAAAGGTAATTCAATACATTCTGATCAAATAGATTTATATCGCAACAACTTAACTAAGGAAAATTTGTAAAATATTACACACAAAAACTTTTACTAATATTTTTGTTTAGCCATGAATGATTCTACAGCATTCTTGTTCGACAATACCCGAGTAAAGATTTATTTCTTTTGTGTAACATTATGTTATTTCATAATATGAGTTTATACAATTAGTATGATAGTAAGTTTAAACAATTAGCTGTAGTCTACATTAATTTATCACCTGTATAAAGTGTTACAAAAGGTTTTTTTAGTAATTGCAAAAATAAAATGGGTATCTTTTGTATGGTAGATGGGATCCTGCTTGACACCTTCCAAATAATGTGAAAATACATTTTTCAGATTTGAATAGTTGTCTCAAGAACAAATAATGCTTACAAGGAATGACACTCAATTAGTATACGCCGATTTTTGACATTGCAGTATGATGCAGTTCTTGAAATAATATTACGAGTATATTTTTTAATGACAAATATCCACATTGAAAGGGGGAAAATAGTTCTTAAAATTTGGTTTGGAACACTTTTGGTTGAACATCTCGGAAACTATTCAGTGTAAAAAAACAATTTAAATGAGAAACTTGTGTATTTTTCAATAATAAATCCAACTGTGTAAAGAGACTACCACATTTATTTTAATAATGTATTAAAAAATAGCAAATTATTTTAAATCTTTCTTGTAAAATATTAATCTATATTTATAAACTATAGGTCTAAAAATATAGACAAATAATAATATTTAAATTCAGCCTTGAAATAAATATTATAACATGCGCAACACACTTTGGATGAGATTTAGAACTGAAGGGTAAGGGAAAAAACAAGGAATGTCACAAAACAACTTCATTGAAAAATCAATTTTTAATATTTTAGTGCATCAGTAAAGAAACAAGGTCCAATGAATGTAACTGTACAGTTCATAACATAAAGTTATACTCTGATTAGGCGACAGAAAAAAAATCAGCGAAAATATAATTGTTTCACATTATTCTAATTTTTCTTTCAAATTGAACACTGCAGAACAGAAATGGACATACTCTGTTCTTTCCCCTTACCCTTCAATTGTATGACTGTCTTTAGCTCTGCACGATCGAAAAAGCTGTAAACTTTTATGATGTTTTAGGCTATTATATTACCCTGCGTGGAATTATCGTGTTTGGAATGATAAAAATCAGGAAAGCAGGTAAAAAAATCCACTGCGGCAGTGCCTGCCAAAGGGGTAAATAAAACATAGATCGAGACTGCTTACAAAAAGGATCTAAGACTTTGGAAACATATAGTACCTGCAAATAAAAACGAAAAATGTGTAATCAACATCCAGCCCCATTCACAAGTATTAGGACACCTGCTGATCTCACACAAAGGTGATATTTGATCCAGATTATAGAACTTTCGCTAGTTTTATAACGTCATATGAGCAAAAACATACAATCAGGTACATATATTTACTATTTCTATAATTAGCTTTCCCATTTATTGCATTTGACTTATTAAAAATAAGATGAATTAGATCGGAAAATCCGAGAAGCCTGCCCAAAATCTGAATCTGGTTTGTGGAGTCATTTACAACATGCATGGGACCAGATGGCAACAGATATTTACAATAGAAAATGTTCAATTTGAACAAAAATTTAAAATAATGTAAAACAATGATATTTTCGCACATTTTTTTTCGGTCGCCTAATTAGAGTATAACATCATGTCATGAATAATACAGTTACATTCATTGAACCTTGTTTCTTTACTGATGCACTGAAGTATTAAAAATTGATTTCCTCAATGAAACTGTTTCGTGACATTTCTTCCTTTTTCCTGTAACCCTTCAAATATTCGCCGTTGCTCGGTCTCCGCCACAAACTGTGAAACTGTATAAGAAAATCAGCCATTTTCAGGGCTATCATGTTTTTACGCTTGTGAGAATCTTTAAATTGACCCTGTTAAGGCAAACAACGATTCACACTCAATTATATTTTTAATCTACCATCTCCTTGCGATAATGAGTGACTCGAGCCTAACTTACGCTGCTTAAGCCTACGTTCCCCTTACAGCAGAGATTCCGACAGCGGATTTTCTTACCTGCTGTGCTCATTTTTATTGTTCCAAACACAATAAAACCAAGTAGGGTAATGCAATCGCCTAACACATAAAAATTTATAGCTTCTTCGATCATGTGGGCCACAAGATAGTCATACAGTACAAAAATTCGTTTGGAGTATATTGCACATGTAATAATATTTATTTCAAAAGCGTAGACTTAAAAATTACAATTTGTCTATATTTTTAGACCTATAGTTGACGTACATAAATTTTTATAAATATATATTAATATTTCATGGCAAAAGTTTGCAATAATGTGCTATGTTTTAATATATTATTAAAATGGATACATTCTGTGGGAATAATATGTGCCAAATATGTTTGCGAGCACTGCACCGTACTAAAATTTCATTTAAATGAGCGTGTGTTAATTGGGTTATATCCCTTATTAGTTGAATCATTTTTCTATATTTTACATAACCGAACACATAGAAGGAGAAACATCTTTCACTAAAAGAATTATATGACTGGGATGAAATACGCCAAAAGCAGAAGGTTACCAATTTGAAATGATTTTGTTAAACATTTAAAACGGTGTTCGTCTTGCACTTTGCTGGTACTCCCTTATTACTTATTAATAAATCAACTGTCTGAAAATAAATCGTTGAAACGAAGTGGATTAATTTTATGGCTATAAAAGAAGAATAGAAAATAGAAAAATACACAGGACGCCCCATATTTGATCTACTATTATTAGACAACTATTATTAGAATTACTATTATTAGAACTACTATTATTAGAAATACGAAAGTACAGTATATAAACATAGAAAATTTGAAACTTTAATAGCTCTGGTATTTGTTTGTAGGAAGAACAAAATTGTGAGAAGAAGAAACCATCACTCTCATACTGGTGTTAGCTTTATTTACAGACGGACTTCAATTTAAGGACCGTTCACATCATTCTTCTTCTCGCAATCTTGTTCTACCTAGAAACAACTACCAGAGCTGACTAAAGTAGAAGTAATAGTATCGATACCTTCACTATTCTCATGGTATTGGAATTATAAAGTAATCACTCTAGTAGGTATCACTCTCTAATAACGATACCAAATACAGTAGGACCCCCGTATCCGCGGGGGTTAGGCTCCAACCCCTACTGCGGATAATAGCAAACTCTATATTTACATATACTGTACACGCTGTATATACCTGTGATAATGTTTAATATATGAATTAGGCACAATAAGATTATTAACAATACTAACTAACAATGGCATACAACAACTATAATAATAAAAAATATGTGCATGTCCCAAGCGTGACAACACGAGATAGCCGCACGATACTCAGAACTACGCGCAATGTTTGTTCAAGTATAAATTATGCATTATAAATTGCACATTATACGTATAAATAATGCATTAATTTAAATTATGAATGTATATCATATTTTTAGAATTGTTTATGCAATTTTTTCGGACCACGGGCAATCGAGGATACTTAAACTGAGGATTAGGGGTCTCACTGTAGATAATCTCTTGATACATATCAGTACCTTACGACAAGTATTTGATCATCGAGTGGCTTGCTTATCTCAAGTATGTATTAATCAGTCCCATCACTAGTGTGTACAGATGTATTACGAATTCTGCTCTATAATTCTTCCCCGAAGGAAGTCAGTAATAAATTTAGTTCTTCATCTGCGAAACGCAGGACGTAATTAGAAGCATGAGATAACGGAAATCGTGCAGTAAAAAAGAAAAGGTAGAAACTCTTCAGTTAGAAATGGAAGAATTAAAACATAAAATTCAATAAAAATGGAAAAGTATACATATAAGTGTAATGTTCAAAATTTCTTGAACAATAAAATAAATGTCTACCCTTACGTGATATTAACAATCATGGAGGAAAGGAGGAATTAGGAAGAGCTATGGCATTTCAATTCAAACAAAGGAGAAAAATTTTATTATTGGAGCAATAAAAAATTCACTGCCGCCATGCTAATAAATCAATGCATTTTTCATAATGTCCACGCAAAGTAAGTTCAGAAATCGTATATACATATGTATAAAATATATTTTCCTTATTCAGTTAGTTATAGTATTCTAGAGGATATAATAACACGAGCAAAGAAGAAATGCGACGGTCCTCGCTAATATTTTAAGACATGTGAAACAAAAGAGCATGGTCGTACTTCTTAACAGTTATATGGTACAGGAATACATTAACACTCTGTCACCTTATATTCTACAAAAATGACAAACTTTCTAATTTTTATATAAAATGAGTATAACCTTAAATTATATCCTCTTTAATTAATAATATCAGTGACTTTCGCCTTTTGTTTAACTACTATTAGGCCATATTGGATATATTTGTTAACACTATATGTGTAGTATCAAATAAGCCGTGATTAAATCTAAATGTCACCCATGTACAGGGTGTCCCGACTAATCTGTTACAAACTCATATTTCCTAACGTATTGGAGATACAAAAAAATTGTTTATATGAAACTTGCATGGTATAAGGGGGTATATTTTTCAACGAAGACGAACTTCTTTGTACATTCTTATTTTCGGAGATACGAATTGGAGTTCGTTTTTTTAAACAGAACTATGTATTCCCGTCCAGATCATTTGATAGTGCTTCTCAAGACGAATTCACTGACTTTGAATGTATATACCCGATTTTTAGTGGTTTTCGAGATATTGTGCTTACAAATTTACTGATTTTCAACGGAAGAAACCAGGCCGGTATGTAAACAAAAACAATAGTAGGTCAACATTTTTGATAGAAAATGATAAGTTTGACTCAATGATAACAGATCAAATCTTAGTATTAGGTTGTCCAGAAATAAATTGCGGTTTTTAGGCACGATGTTCAAACTTGTGTAACTTTGCTTAAAACAAACTTATTTAATCAAAATAAAATTCATTACAATTTATACACTTTTCCCAACGAGATACAAGCTTTTTTATCGTATTATTATAAAAATCAGATGTCCTAGAATTAATAAATTCCTTAAAGGCGTTTTTAGCGTTGTCCAATTTTTTGTTGTAAGTTGTCCAAATGTTTAAAAAAATGGTAGTCTGTTGGCAACAGGTCAGGTGAGTAAGGAGGGTGAGGCAGTGTCTCATATCCCGATTCGTTGAGCTTCCGAAGTGTTAATTGTGATACGTGTGGGTGGGTGTTATCGTGTAACAGTATTGGACCTTTTCGACTCATTAAAGCTGGTTGTTTACACGTAATTTTTTGTGCATATCCTCCAGTTCGTGGCAATACGATGTGCGACACCTATGCTGTAAAATGGTATATCCCATAATAAGCATGAATTCAAAACTTGTAATATATGAAGCCAAATGTTAGACTACTAAAAACTGCAAATTATTTACAGACAACCTAATACATAAAATCTTCCCTGTTTTTCAAAATTATAACATTTTGTAACATAAAGGGTTGTCCAAATTAAGAGTCACATCTTTCAACAGATGTCATTGTAAAACGGTTTGACATTTTTTCGTAATTTTTTGACAGACGTCATCAGAAAATGTAAACAAGCCGCCATGGACGTTATACAGTGCAGCAGCGTGCAGAAATTGTTAAAATTTATTATAAAAATTCAAGTTCTGTTGGCTGCACATGCCACACATCGAACGAAACAATCGCTTTCGAAAAATTCAACAGACGCCTAATTTCACGAAGAGGAGACATAAATTGGCCACGACGTCCGATTTGGCATCGTTAGGCTCCTTTCTATAGGATTTTTGAAAAGTAAAGTGTACATCAATAATCCAAAGACGATTGACGAGCTGAAAAACAATATTACAACCGCCATTGATGAAATTGAGCCCCAGTTATGTGAAAATGGCGTGGAAAATTGGGAAAAACGAGTCGAGCTCGTGAAAGAAGCCAGAGGAGTCCCTTGAATGATATTGTTTTCCATAATTAATGTCATGATGTAGACTTTATGTTAGAATAAAGAAACCTGAAAAATCTCAAATAGTTTGTGTCTTATTTCAAATTAAAGATGTGACACTCAATTTGGATAACCCTAAGTATATAAAACACGAGACTTCATGAAGAAGATCATAATTTTATGCGTAGTGGTATACTGATGTGATTAATTATAACAATTGTTGTAACACGATCAGTCTGAGACCAAAGTATCTCTTATTATCCAGTACATATTAATAGGTGTTCAGAAAACTGAAATTAAGAAGCAATTGTACTGCAACACTAACTAACAGAAACAGGATTCATATTTGTTGAACACATTTTTAAAAATTGGCTGCTTTGACAACAAATAAATAACTTGAATATAGAAAGATATTTCTACCCATTTTGTGTATCGCGTCTAAACAAACATACTGAATAATCACATAAATAGAATGTTTTCATATTGGAGGGTAAGAGGAAAGAACAGGGTATGTCTTTTTTTATTCTGCAGTGTTCAACTTGAAAGAAAAATTAAAATAATGTAAAACAATTGAATCGGTGAGTTGAATAACAGTGCAAGTCCGAAAAACACATTTTGAGATATTTGGAAAAATAGCATCTGTTTTCGTGTATCATCAAAGCCACTAATTTTATAGTGCTGTTCCAATTTAAACACAGTTATGCTAACCCAGATGAACGTTTATACATGTCTAACTATGGTTAAACTTTGTTCATTAATTTTCAATAATTAAAATAAAACCATTGGACTTTCACTTTTCTTCAACTCATCGATTCAATTATATTTTTGGTCATTTTTCTTCTGTCGCCTAAGTAGAGTATAACTTCATGTCATGAACAATACAGTTACATTCACTGACAATAAGTCTTGTTTCTTTACTGATGCACTAAAGTATTAAAAATTGATTTTCTCAATGAAGCTATTTTGTGACATTCCTTGTTTTTTTTCTCTAACCCTTCACAGATTTTCCAAATACGTAATAAAATCTTCACATCAATGCTTTCCAAGAAACTTCCAAGTTTTCATTCCGAGGAGTGGCTATACTGAAAGCAATTTATATCTTTCTTTTCTATTTAATGATCTTGCAGTGAGAAGGAAGGAAAAACAAACTACTCCATTCGAGTTTGTGTGCCGGATATTGCGTAAGACACACTGAAATGAATTGTATGCCTATTAAGAACCAACATAAGGCATTCGCTTTCAGTAAGGAAAGTATTTCTGCTTTGAAGACTCGTAAAGGGCGATCGTTGTGCTTCGTTTTTCGAGAGTGAGTCGTCGCTCTCATTTGCCCGTTAATCGTGTCGACGCTTTCGAAATATCGCCTGAAAGGTGGCACGGTTGAAAAATTTCCGGAAGATAAATCATTTCTTTCAGAATCTATGTTCGTGTTGGAATCCGATAGAGATTTAGTTCTTTATGTAATAAACAAATATTACACAAAATCTTGAATAATTATTAATTTTGAATAAACTGGCGACTTATATTGTTATAATTACTAAACAAATTTTTGTGACAATAAAGCCACATAATGGACACGTACTCTTACTAAATTTAGTAATTTAAAAGTCACTATTTAAGTATTTAGCACTATGAAAACAGTTTCCTAATTATCTATTACTTTCACATAAATCATTGGTATTGATCATTTTAGCATAATGTTGCATTGGAAAATTACATCAGGAATTACTTTTTCAGATGATAGAAGACATTAATTTTCCGTTTGTTTAATAATATATAATGCACTGACGCTTAACACTAACATATATTTCTTTAAGATATTCTGACAATAATTGTTATAATAATCTTAACATTTAAAATATTGAAAACGATCAAATAATACAAAAAAAATAGTAACATTGAGGCTTAGTGCTTGAAGTAACTGCTCAATATTTAAGCTTTATGCAAATGAAACTGATCCTACATAATATTTTTAACTAATTGTATAGTATATGCATAATACGTTTGTGTTTGTATTATTTATCTTTGTAACATACGACATGACACAATTTTTATGTATGTGTAAAATATAATATTACTTTTCATATTACAAACAAATATTTTAGAAGTCACTGGTTGTATTCGATAGAATACATTTAACACTTTGACTGCCATGTCACCCATATATGGGTGACACTTTGGTTCAATAATTATTTATTTGATTATTAGTAGGACTAATAAATACATCTAAGCAGGTCTAATAGAACTAATAGAAAGATTATGAAATTTACTAATATTACTGATTAAAAAGCGTATTATTTTGGGGTATATTCGTTCTGTATAAAAATGTAGAAAGTTTGCACTTTTCAGGTAATACAGCGTGGCTCAAAGTGTTAATAATCGAAGGATATTATTTATATTATACTGTTTAAAATTTAAACGGTGATTTGACTGTGCTAAACGATGTGCGCTATTTTCTGCACACTCTTTATGTTTTATGACTGATGAAAAGAGAAATTTGATGACCTTGACATATCCTTGAGCCTGTATACTCACATCGAAAGTATTCGACTTCCTGAGTTCCCCGATCCACTTAAAAGTAGGTAAATTCTGGATAATATAATCTCTAAATCGAATGTCTAACTTAAGAAAATACCATCTGCTATAGAATAGTGTTCTTGTCATTCAAAAAAATATTTTCAAATAATCCACGTGCAATAAAATAAATTTTTATAATACAGTAAATGTTGGATAACTGCCCGCATATATCTACTGCGTAACTGCCCGCTAGTCATCCCCACCACGGGGGCGGGGGTTCCCCTTGACCCACCCGGAAGTTCGACGAACGAGTAGTGTAACCTGATCCTACCTCGAATGTCGGTGAGACAATGCTAATGCAAACATAAAACTTTTCTTTATTTTAATTTTTTTTAAATTAAACTTTTATTAACGTATTTGTGAGGTTTTTCTGGTTAAAATAAGACCGAACACGGTGTACTTTGAATTATATTTACTTATTGATATTGATGAAACTTCATAAATTACAAGCACGGGTTGTGCCACGTTGTAGGCTTTATTCATTTGTGCCAAATAATAAAGTTGGATAACTGCCCGCAACACGAAACTCCAGGCGGGCAGCTATGCAGTAAGAGAATCGATTCTACCCGCAACTCGGATCAAATGAGCGCAGTTACACAGTAGGAGAATCGATTCTGCCTGTATCTCGGGTCCCGTGGCAGTCAATTACACAGTATAGGAATCGATTGTGTCCGAAAGTCGTGACCTCAGACGGGCAGTTATGTAGTAGGAGAACGATTCTAATTATAGACACGGCTCGAGCCGAGGTTCCGTTTGTTAACAAACACAGAGAAGGTCAGAGAAATACGTACCGGTAAACTTTTTTATTTTTTATTTTTGTTGAATGAAACTTTTACCAATGTAATTGTAAGGTTTTTCTAATTAAAATAAGACCAGACATGATATAATTTGATGCATATGTGCTTTATAATTTAAACCTACAACATGGCACCCTTAATCAATATCAATAAGTAAATATAATTCAAATTATACTGTGTTTGGTCTTATTTTAACCAGAAAAACCTCATAAATACGTTAGTAAAAGTTTAATTTAAAAAAAATAAAAATTAAAAAATTGTATGCTTGCATTAGTATTGTCTCACCGATACGTAGTTGTCGCATTCTTTTGTGTCTCGGGCCTGTTTCTCTTTCACTCGCTGTCCTTCTCTACGTTTGTTAACAAACCGAACCTCGGCTCGAGGCGTGTCTATAATCAAAATCGATTCTCCTACTGCGTAACTGCCCGCCTTGGGTCCCGATTTGCCGGCAGTTCTCCAAATTTTACTGTATCTGAACTAAATCAGGTATTTCAAATACTAACAAGTAAATAATAGTGGCCGATTCTGCAGATACAATAATGAAGCAGGAAAAGGAGATGGACTTAAATACCTATTACAGTTTGAGTGTAATAATGTGAAACTTGAAATGAAGAATGTGAAGGTGAAATTTGTGAAAATTGGTTTAGGTCGTCCAGAAACGCTCATTTAGCTGTGGTTCAACAACGAAACAGTAAGATATCACTGGTCCTTTAATTTTTAAATATAATAATTTTTTCTACGAATTATGTTGCAATAAATATTTATTCCGATCATTTGTTTCTGTGTACTTTTAGCACCATGTAAGTCTGTTTGTTACGATAAGTAATTTAACCCTCTATAACGCCATGTGGCTTGGAAGTTACATACCTGTGCATGCATATGTCAATATTTTTTAAGTCTTATTTCGTTTATTTACCACTACGTACATACAATTCCATTCTACAACTATACTGTCACCAAGGCGTCTGTTCGTTTATTATTATGTTTGTATTTCTCGATACAAACTTTACCATTTATCTTTATCGTTTACCTGATGTATTATTTTCGTCATATGCAAAAAAAAATAATTTCGGTTATAGAGAGTTAAATAATTATTTTTTTATTTAATACAGCTGCAAAGAACACACTATCCTGGCATCGGTAACGAAGACATTCTTCGCTATACTCAATACTTAATGAATACAGCAAATTATTAACATTTTCAGTATTCATCTGTTTAGAATTATTTAACCTGACGTTGCTATTTCATTTTATTTTTTATTGAACTTAGAAATGTGTTCGTGACATTTAAATACCTTATTCGACTTTCAAAGTGGCACACAATGGCAAAGCAAATAAACAATAAAAGATCATTGAATGAAAATGACACGTTCGAGCTTAAAGAGCTTCGTGAAATGGCAAAAGTTGCCAGCATTTACCACAGAAATCAAGAAAAATTCCAGAGGAATCCCAACCTATCCCACATCGTTCATGCCAGTTTGCATATTCTTCAATTTGTAAGGAATCATACTATTTTAATGAATTTGTTACTCTTTTTCTTCATCTGTGAACAATTAACAAGTTTTCTTTTGAAAATTTTTGTTGTACTCTATTCTTTTTATACTATTACTTAGCAAATGTTTAAAGTAAATTAAACTTATCACGAAACATTTTTTACATTACATTAGATTAATAATAATATATTTAATGTTTATTGAAGAGTTACTTCTGCATTTCATCTGCTAAGCCATAACAGTCGTCGGTTTTTCGATTTGTATACTATAAGATAAGGGGTGTAAATGATACAATTGAACAGATTGATTTGCCCAGTATAAAATAAGTAACTAATATCAAGGAACGTAAACCTTCATTTTAGGAATAATGAGATTTAAAAATTTATCAAATATACCATATTATCAATCTGATAACGCCACGAAGAACACTTATAACATGTGGTACAGTAGTGTGCATAGTCTTAGGCCATCTACGTTGTATTACAACTTTACATTTTTCCTGCTAAAGAAAGTACTATACACGAAAGATATACCATATATATTTTATCTTACCAATATTATTTGTTTATTAACTGTTCCAATATTCTAGAACAGATAAATCTAAATGTGAGTCCTCGGCCTCTACGTAATACCTTCCCTTTTTCGGGCAGCTTTATTTCGAACTAATCTTTTGCACCTGCATCCTATAACAAGAATCTCTAGCTCGGCTAATAGTTTACCAGACTGTGTTAATAAGCATACATATATGAAGCTTATGTTTGAGTTATGTCATTGTGAAACTATTGTACTAAAGGGCTGGTCCCGTATACAGGGTGTACCACGTAACTGTCGCCACGATTTATCAGGCACTTCCGATTATCTGACAAAAAAATGTTTCGAACAAAAGTTAATCAGTTTTCAGTCGGCTACAAAATTCAATATAAAAAATTTTCAAATAATTTTTTCTTCGATAAAAAGTCAAGGTCACCTTGACTTTGTTTAATGACACCATGTATTTTTGACTTCATAGTATTGTAGCTGATGTCAAGACGAGTTCAACGACCTACTGTACTATGACATTCAAATGACCTTGAAGTTAGAAATGCGGTGTCAATCAAGGGAAACTTTATTATGGAAAATTATTTTATCTGGATCAAATTACAGATCCCGATTGGTGACTTTCAACAGGAAAAATGTAAACCATATGTATAGTGTAAAAGGAGCATATAGGTGACCTTGACTTTTTAGCGAAAAAAATTTATTTGTGAATTTTTTATATTGCAATTTATAGCCGAATGAAAACTGATTAACTTTTGCTAGAAACATTTTTTTGTCAGATTATCGGAAATGCCTGAAAAATCGTTGCGACAGTTACGTGGTACACCCTGTATAAGCTAATAAATAAATAAATTATTGTACAATGTACAAGAGATTATATAAAGATATTATAAATTCGAAGAAAAATTTAATATTTTGTGTGGCCTCCTTCTGCGTTTTTGTAACAATTTCGTTCGACATTTTTTGCCATTTTGATCGCAATACCTCAACTTCATTTGCACTTTTTGGTTCACTTTTTCTTCGGGCTCTGTCCAAATAATCCCAATCTTGTTCAATAATATTTATATCGGGACTTTGAAGTGGCTAATTGATAACTTTTAATGTTTCATTGTTCTCTAAATCTTTTAAAATTTTCTACAATTCCGGCAGCATGTTTGGGGTTATTGTCATGTTGGAAAACAAATTTGTTACCAATTAGTCATTACCCAGTTGGCCATTGCTGCAAAATCTCCAGGTACATCATTAACATACATTTGTTTACATGAAACACAAGTCTAACATGGTGGCCTAAGACTTTTGCACAATACTGTATATTAACCCTTTTAGTACAAGTTTTCATGCACTACCCAGAAATACCTTGAAGAATATGCATTTTTGACGACATTTATTAAAATTCACATATTTTTCGTAAAAATAAAGATGACTTCACGCTTTTTTGTTTTTTATTGTAAAACATATGTAGTTTTACATAAGGAAAAGAAAATAATTATTTTCCATAAATTAAAGCATGTAATCAATGGTGAAGAAAATATTTGAAGAAAATGGAAAGCTGAAATATCGGCTCAAGGTATTTCTTGGGAAAACCGCTGAAGTACTAAGAGGGTTAATGATTATACATATCGCTCATTTGCTGCACCAACGACACAATTAAACATTTGCCATTTTTAAGTTATTGGTATAGAAATAACTGTTTTTGTTTATAGTTTCTACTGGTAGAACGATATAACTGATCTTCTAAAACTCACCATGAGAGGATGGTTGTCGAGGACAGATGTTCTGATAAAATTGCAGTGATTCGAAACCTTAAAATTCGTTTTCCCTAAAATCCTTGTTTTTGAATTGTGTCATTGTTGCAGCAAATGAACGATACGTATACACTCTCAAACTGTAAATGACCCTCTGCTGTGTTTTACAGTAGTTTAAAAATTGTTGATTGCACATAATGTTTTTGTTTTTCACAACATTCTATGGCATACATCCAATATTGCAGTAGGAACCTATGTATTTCATTTTACTTTTTGAATAATTAACCATTCAGTGTATTCATGTATCTTCGGAGTGTTTTACTCCGATTGTTGTTTTCCGTTGTCTCTGTAGCTTTCGATCAATGTGACAATGGTACCTGTTAATAACTAGACTGCGGATGTTTATGCAATTTAATATATCCAAATTGATAAATGGTGGACATTTAATAACTTAAAAAAATAATAATTATATATTTTGAATATTTTAAGGAGCAAATGCTGTCTTCTTAAAATTTCATTCATTTAACTGCATTAATACTTTGAGTGCCACGCTGCACCAGCTGAAAATGACAATCTTTCAAAATTTTTATACAAAATTAATATAACTATAGGTTATACCGTTTTTAATTAATTTGTATAGAAGAAAATCCATCACGTCCTTACGTTTGATACGTCCTGATGTACCCAAATTCTACTACACAACATAATCTATCAAAAATAAAATTTTTGCCACATCAACTTGTTGAATTCCACAAAATGCTTATAGGAAGAATTTTAACGTGGAATAAGATTTACTTTTCGACTTTATTATATAATTATAAATGATAGAAATTTCTGGCTTCTCTAAATTTCTGATGTTTAGGTTATATGTTTTAGCAAACTGCTAAACTAACTGTGTTGGTTTTGTGTCTTTAACTTTAAAGTATGCTTTATTCTTATTGGCCAGTTCTCCTATTTTTGGGATGATTGGGTCTTTCTCCTTTACCGAAGACAGTGAGAGATAAGTCGACTAGAGGTCGACAGATTTATAATTTTTAGACTTTAGTATGCTGAAATGCATTTTCTATCAATCTGCTCTCTTCTGGTCAACATATGCGCTGCAAGACCAAGTCTTTGACAATGAACAACTTTCGATACGGAGTATCCGACAGATTCATGCCACTTAATATTCGATTAATATCTAAACATCTATTGATCTAATAGCAAGGGTTTTGAGAGGTATTGACAATACATTGTTGTCAAATAAAAAGATCGTACAAAAACATCTATTTTTAATCGAAACAGCTTTAACTCTTTTTTTTAAAAAAGGGGACTTATGCAACTTTCAAATTGAGTGGCTCATTCAGTCTCATTTTCACCAGGAAAACATCGTCTGTTCATTGTTGTTCCAACATTCAGCTGTTGCATAAAAACATGTGTTTCTAATCGAAACAGCTTTAACTCTTTTTTTTAAAAAGGATACTTATGTAACTTTCAAAATGAGTGGCTCATTCAGTCTCATTTCCACCATGAAAACTTCGTCTGTTCATTGTTGTTCCAACATTCAGATGTTGCATAAAAACATCTATTTCTAATCGAAACAGCTTCAGCTCCCTTTTTTAGAAGGGGGACTTACGCAACTTTCAAAATGAATGGCTCACTCAGTCTCATTTTCACCAGGAAAACTTCGTCTGATCATTAAAAACACATTCATTCCGATTAAAGAAGAATATAGATATTTAACTTTTTGATGCATGAATCATCATCACTCGTTGCCATCTACCAACGATCTGGCATGAACGATCGCTGGCTCCGAGCGATTCCAAGAACTGGTGGGGATAAACTCCTCTCAATGAGTAGACGGATTTCTCTCGCAATGAGCGGACGTTTACTGTATCAAATGATTATGGAACTACGTGTTTCAATGTTGAAATATGTTCTATTCGCCTTTTCTAAGTCACGTTTTCTATTAAAAACTTTCTGTGCTGGTGTCTGATGCAACACTGGATTCACTTATTTAACCATTCCAGTGCTATGGACGCAAACATGCGCATTCGAGGTCATTAGCATACTATATGAGCGGGTAAAAATCATAGCGGTGTAAGTCATCTAATCCTCATTTTGAGAAACAAAAGGTTTACTTGGTAATTGCAATGCAATATTTTTATATTTACCTTTTAGTGATGACTATGCATCAAATACATAAATATATTAAGTTAATTCTTTGTTATTAAGTGCCACTGCACATGCATCATCAGTGACATGTATAAACAATTGCAATGATATTCAAGAGAAAAATAACTTATTCCCTGGCCTTTTTAAAAATTTCGACAACTTCGAAGATAATGGCGGTGAAAATGAGTTCTACAATTTTTTGTTCATGCTTTGTTTTCCATAATGTGTGCGACATATTATGTTGCAACAAAAGTCATCAAACATTTGCCCAAAACGTTCGTTCGTAACCAGAGATGGGATTCAAGTACACTACCGTCCAAAAGTGTTTGGACACTTCCATACATGTTTGCGGACATCACTGAAATATCTTCCAAATATAGTTTTTTATTAGTTTCTTGGGTCATTTTATGAATCCTATACCATTATTGAACAACACAAGCAATATTTCTCAACAAATGGAGGGGTCAAAATCATAGTGGTGGAAGTCACCTAATCCTCATTTAGAGAAACAACAGGTTTCATTAGACCGATTGTAATAAATTCTACGGTCACATATTAATGATCGTAACGCATTGAATATTGCTATGAGGTCTTATTATAAATAGTCGAAACCACTTTTTCTTCCAATGAACAGACATTATACAGGATGAGCCATTTAACTCTGCCACTTAAATTTACTTGTAAACTGTTTGTTGTACAAAAAAATGATTCAAACGAAAGTTGTTTGGTATAAAGCGGGGCGTACAACATAATAATTAGTTTTTTGATATTTCGCTTTTTTATCGAGGTATGAAGGTGACTTTGAGTTTTTGTATCGTAATGTGTAATATTTGACCTTGCGATTCGAAAGAGTGCTAAATGCTGAGTAAAAAACAAAAAACTGTAAGGTATGTGGGGTCAAAAATGAATAGTTACCGAGACATTCTTCAGTGAAAGATGATTGATCTTTTGTGCATGACAAATCTATACAGCACTTGTCTGCTTGATACACAAATTTAATGTGTTTGCAAACATATCTTTCCGGCCACATAAATCGATGTTATTGCTGTGTAAATTAATTCCGTAGTGGTCAGTTATCGGTAGAAGTGAAGTGACAAATATATCTATAACAATGAAATTTAGTAATATTGAAAAGTGGAATATGATTCTGGTTTATGGTGCCTGCGAGGAAAATTCTGTGAAAGCGAAATGTTTGTATGCGGGAAACTATCCTGACAGGAACCAGCCATCACGTCGCATGTTTCAGAATCATAGTAATATGTTAGCAGAAACTGGTAGTGTCCACCCAAAACGTAAACGTTCGCAAACTGTAAGAACTAGAACTAGTATTAATACCGCACTTACTTATCATCTTCACTCATTAGTCGACTACGAACTTTCATTGAATGTAATGGACATCATTTTGAACATTACTTAAAACAGAAATCAACTAAAGAATATCTCGGTAAGTATTCGTTTTTGACCCCATATATCTTATAGTTTTTTACTTAGGACTCAACACTCTTTCGAATCGCAAGGTCAAATATTACACATTATGATACAAAAACTCAAGGTCACCTTCATACCTCGATAAAACAGCAAATTATCAAAAAACCAATTATTATGTTGTACGCCCCGCTTGATACCAAACAACTTTCGTTTGAACCATTTTTTGGTACAACAAACAGTTTACAAGTAAATTTAGGTGACAGTGTCAAATGACTCACCCTGTAGATTGTATCTATGCACGCAAGTCAGTGACTTAAGAAAGTTTACTTACACTACTGAGGCATATTCCTTCACGTATTGGGTTGGTGTGAAAGTAATTTTACTTTTTCCATATGTAAAATTCACAGCGTTTTTCACTAATTCCCTTTCCTGAATTTTAACCCTTTCACTGTTTCATTTATCATGATCGAGAGGTACTGCTGTGCTGAATTTGTGTCACGTTCTGAACGACAATTTCTGTGTGAAATTCACAATTGCAATGTTAATTCCTCAGGTTGAATTCAATTTGCCCTTGCAAATTTTATTGTCTATAATACTTCTTATATTCTAGCTACTTATAGTACTATTGCTTTTTGTTTATTTTACTGATTTTAGTTTTCTAATGAGACATTGATCGAAGTTATTTATAAGAGAGTAGTGAAATAAACTACGTTTTAGGCGAAGGAAATTAGATTCGGTGAAACATTTAAATTCACATGTATTAACACTAGGTCTACGGGATGCGTCATTTTGATGCATTTCGAATTTCACAAGGAAAATTACAGAAACCGTTTACATTTCTCTCCTATCACTTATGCTGACTTTTATCCATTTAACGAGACAGATGTATATCCAAATTGTTTCTCTCCTAAGCCTTCTAATCTCGAAATTGAAAATGTGTAAGAAATGTGTTTAAACTTAGTGTTAATAAAACAAAAGAAATAGCGAAAACCTGAGAAAAATTATCATTAATGCGGTTTTTATTATGAAATAGGCTATATGGAATGTCTGAGCCAGTATAGCGGCTATTAGCACCTTACTACCTTTCGCCTTGCCCGTACGCCGTACGGACTGAACTGCGAAAGGGTTAAAGAAAAGCAATTTTAGGAAGTGATGGGGGTTCAATCACTTGTTAGTAGATACATATAGGATAGGAGATTATATCACAACAAAAAGAGTTACAGTAAAAGCTGGATAAATGCAAGAGAGATTGGGACCCAAGTATTGCATATATCCAGCCGAGGTGTCGGTTCTATGTTTACATGCGGCTCCAGCCGAGCGTGGACATAGAAAGGGACAGACAGTGGAGGAGAGAGAGAGGTCTAAGGAAACAAAGCGAGGGGCCGAAACGTATCGGTGAGACGACTAAGCAACAATAAAACTTTTTTATTTATTAATTTTTCTAAATGTCACTTTCACCAATGCATTTGTGAGATTTTTCTGATTAAAATGAGACCAAGCACGATATAGTTTGAATTATATTTCCTTGTTGATACTGATTAAATACGTACCACAAAGTACAAAAACACGTTGCTCTTATTAAAATAATAATAAAAGGATAATGTAAAGTAATAAAGTATATTATAATAAATATAATAATACATTGAAATAAACACGATACAATTTGAATTTTATTCACGCTCGGCTGGAGCCGCATGTAAACATAGAATCGACACCTCGGCTGGTTATATGCAATGTTTCGGTCCCAATCTCTCTTGCATCTATCCAGCTCTTACTGTAAACATAGAATCGACACCTCGGCTGGTTATATGCAATGTTTGGATCCCAAACTTTCTTGCATTTATCCAGCTTTTACGTATTTTAATAAGAGCAACGTGTTTGTGTACTTTGCGGTATGTATTTAATCAGTATCAACAAGTAAATATAATTCAAACTATATCGTGTTTAGTCTCATTTTAATCAGAAAAATCTCACAAGTACGTTAATAAAAGTTTCATTAAGAAAAAGTCAGAAATAAAAAAGTTTCATCGTAAAATTGTATTAGTCACACCGATATTCCGGTTCGGATCATATTGCACCGATCTCTCGTCGAGCGTCAAGGCTCGCCAAGGGGGATCCCCCACGTGGAGGGGATAGTCACCTTGCATATATCCAGCCAATCTTTTCTTGCATTTATCCAGCTTTTACTGTATATGACTTATCCCTTTGTGAAAAATCATGAAGTGAAAAAAGTGTGTTTAGGTTCAATAATGCTGTACGAATTTTTAAAAGATGTTAATACGTCAATACGAACAAGAAATACATGCGAAATATTTGGTAGTGATGTGGCAACCCAACGCGTATGTCAAAACTGGTTGAAAAAATTCTGATTGAATGAAGCGCTATAAGCGACACGACCGAAACCGGTGGATCGAAAAGGAATAGTCTTCCATTAGGATAACGCTAGACCTCATGTTGTACTGCAAACCATACAGAAATTAAATGAGTTTGGCTGGAAAATTCTTTCTCGTACTCCATACTCTCTTAACATTGCCCTATCTGATTACCATTTGTTTTGAAAAAATTAACACGTTGATCGAATTATACAGGATGAATCATTGTAATTTGACACGTTAAATAACTGCTTTAGTTTTGATGTTACAGAAAAACGTATCGGGAAAAATATGTTCTGTTCAATGGAATAATTAAAGCTACTTTCTTTTAAGTCTAATGTTTCTCTTTCTAACATTTCAAGGTCGCTTTAAATTTTCTAAATGCAATAGTATTTTTCGCGTAGCCTTGTACCTATTCGATGGAAAGACAAATTCAATGATCCACAAGTTTATGACTTCGAACTTGAATATTCAAAACAAAAGTACATGATTCCCCGTGTCCGTTCCACTATGTTAACAGAAGAATTCTTAGTGATAAAAATATAAATCAGAGATCAACTTCTTAAGATTCATTCATACACAACCACGCCGTGTTCCGGCCATACTCTGGACCCTAATTGGTACCATATTTTTACATGTAACAGTTTATACATCAACCGTGCCAGACGATGACGGGCACGGCACAGTTGCGTATAAATAGACCTTTATCGATCGTCAAAAATTAATGTATTTTCATCTACCTCGAAAACCGCAAGATATCGAATAATTTCAGTAAAAATATCCACGTTAAAGGTTGTCTCAGAGTCATGAGATCGTGGATTAATTTCTGTTTGCATTAACACGTTGAACGCCACAGTGAAAACGGCCATACCGAATCAGACACGACATAATTTACTATTTTTTATATAAATCGTAAAGAGAAAAAACATTTGAGTACTCAGCGGTGTTCGTCTGTTCCTACATTATTGTGTCAGTATGAAGTTTGCTCAGAATTTTGCAACGATCAATAATTATTTAATTAAATTAAATTTGAGGTATCGGTTACCGGTGACCATGGTGTTCAACGTGTTAAATAGTTTCCACAAAGTGCGAACATGAATCGCAGAGATCTTTCAAGGATAACCAACGGACTTTTGCGAAAATAGCATTAACTTCCAACTTTTTTTTTCGAAAATTTTTGTGTATTTCTCTAGATTTTAGTTACCTTTCAACTAACTTTCAACGAAATTAACAATCTTAAATGCGCGGTATCCTCAAATGGGGCTCATGGCATTGAATGGGTTGATAAGTTGATAGAGAGATAAAACAGTGTCATAAATAATGGAGGAATTCGTATATTTATGAAATAAATGATTACTATCTAAAAATTGTTGATTTCTCTTTAATGTCGCAACAGGAAAAAAATTTCACACCAACCCAGTATACAGGATGTTAAGAAAAAGCGTTCAAGTCTTCATGGCCAGATAGTACTTGCGAAATGAAGAAAAAAAGTCCTAATCAATATGGGTTGAAAAATTAATATTGTCGGTACTATAACCAATTCTTCAACATCACTTAAATAGTGTATGTTCATACGTAGTTAACGATATTTTCAACGAAACAATGTTGCATGTAAAAATTGCAAGCTGTTCCAAATTGTGAGCAATATATAGAGTATACATCTGTTAAAAAATATGGATAATTGAATTAAACACTGAAGCTACCACGGCCGGTCAAATAACCGTTTTTAAACTTTTGATTAAAAATTCTACATTCATTGTTATTTCTTTCGTCACTTGACTTCACGACTTTTCCTGTAATATACATATAATAAATTTTTGCCCATACTAAATTGACTATTACCTGCCCTCAATTCCAAAAAATATAACTTTCATTTAAAGACCGATCATTTGACCGGTTCGGTAGAAATAAGTATGTATAAATTGTCAGTAGTTTAGTGTTAAACACTATTGCACCGATTGCATTCAATAAAGCATTGACGAGGATCGACATGTATGACATATCGTACGTTTAAAACACAAAAGAAACAGCATCACCTATCATTGTCGCTATGCTTTGTCGGTTACATCAAACACTTCGAAATGAATGTCTTTGGTATCATAATTAATGTTTGTAGACACATGCGCGGGTAATGCATGCATTCGCGTAATCAGACTTGTCGAACCAAGTATAGTGCGCGCGTACACTTCAGTAATTTTTTTTTTAAACGAAATATCGAGTAAAGAAATTTCAACTGCTGCCGCAAGAAATCCACTGATCCTTGTTTGGGTCACGATTGTCTTTGCATCTTCTATTAGGTGCGTGAAAAGTTCTGTCGGTTTTAGGTAATGAAGACATAATAACTGTTTTTAGTGTTTTGATTTATTTTCTACGTGTCTATATGAGCCGTTTTTTTTAAAGTGGTGTAAGTCCAATTTTGAAAAAAAATGAGTTAATGCTAGTTTTAGTTGGACATAGATGTCTTCTTTTCATACTTATAATAACACAGTCAATGGTGTACAATATGCTCATAAATTCGTCAAAAGAAGTGTAACTGTTACATATTATTGCAAGACATCATTGCATTCTTTTCTTCCGAACGACAGAGATTTTGGAGTTGTGGGAATGGCGCTAGGGAAGAAGGACCTATTATGTACTGCTCAGGACTATTATAACGTAACAAAGAATTGTCGAAAAAAAAAAGTTAAAAGGTACTAAAAAGTCACTTTTATGTTTACTTATATGTTTTCATTTTAATTATTATTCTTTCTATTAAAAAATACATTTCAGAAAAGCTCACTTCAATTAAAATATAAATTTAGAATTGGTCTTGTTCATGTTTTTTATAATTTGTTATTATTGAAAGTGGTATAAGTCCATTTGTAGCTAAAAAACCTTTTATTTTCTTTAACAATTTTATTAATTATTATCACATAATAAACTTTAACCAGTTTATAGTTTTAAAAACATTACCCGAATTTATTAACGTTTGCCAATATTTTTTAGTTAATTCAAACGCAAACCCTTAAATATCTCAATGTATGAATAAATGGACTTATACCACTTTAAAAAAAAACGGTTCATATATTGTCGATTTAATTCTACGACTCTTTCCCATTTTTTTCTCAATTGATTAATTCTAAATATTAATCTTGCGAATAATTCTTGATCCTCAGTGTCTACAAAGTGATTAATAACGTTTGACTTAATCCTCATTTCTAAATGTTCGGCCATTTAAAAAGTTTTGCAATGACGTAAATAAATGAAAATTTATTGGGGCGATGTCAGGAGAATATGGGGGTTGTGGTAGCACTTCCAATCCAAACTCCTAATTGCTTGCTAACCGACCACTGCAATATGAGGCCTAGCATTATCATGATGAAACAATACTCCTCTCCTGTTCACTAAACTGAGTTGTTTAATTTAAATTAGAACATCTGTAATTATTATATAGAACTGTTGCAAATTTTTGTGTATGATAACAAATCTAATAAAAGAATGCTGTTAGTAGGTAATGCAGAAACCGATAAAACTTTTGCACTCACCTAATATATGCTTCCATACTTCCCTGTATATTTGTTGCTCAAAGGACAATTATAAGGTAAACAATTTATTTGCAACAAAGTGTAAAACTTGTGTTAAACTAAAGCAAACGATAGAAAAGGCAATTTAAAATATAGAACTGCATTCGATAACATTTTATTCGATAAACACATGAAAGAAAAGGTAGTGTTGGAAAATCAAAAAACTATTTTTCTCAAAAATCGACATTTTATTTATCGTCACTCTCTATTATATTACAATGAATAGGTTTTCTTATTACTGGAAAAAAATCACTTTCGTCGCTCGAAATATACCGCGTAAAAAAAGTACTGTGTAAAAAGAGTCCCATGTGTATATAGTGCATGAGCTTAGCACTTTGATGACCGCAAAAATTTTGCAAATACTAATTATCTTTGAACATAACTGCAAGAATCCTCAAGCAACAAAGCATTTTACATGATTCTCCTCATATTAAATATTCTATAATTTCCACTTTATTAGTACTTGAATGTTTATTTATCATCAGGGATAGATATGTTTATTTATTTATTTTACAAGTGTTTCGTTCAAGTTAATAAAAATTACCTGTACGTGACAGCGGCCATCAAAGTGTTAAGAACGTATGCTTTGTACACTGCGGTTCCTAAACCAAATTTTTGTTTTATTTATACTCCTTTTATGTTTGCACGCATTAATAATTAACAGATACTTGAAAATGAATTAAACATAATATTTAGGTAAGATATAAATGAAAGTAAATGATTCTAACAGAATTTACTGAAATTAGTACATATCTATATTATTTTTACAATGCGTTTTTAATCTTTTTTCCAGTTCTGAAACAAAGTCTCAGATTACTAGTGTTGCAAACGACACGAGCGAAGAATGCAAAAATACGTGTGAAATGTTATCGCTTTTCTTCGAATAACACAAATATTTTTCGGTGACTCAGGAACTTCCTCCTTTTTTTTTTATCTCCATTGTCCCCGATCCAATTTCATTAGCAAACCATATGCCGCGTATCATGCGCCAATGTTTACAGGGTCTACTTACGAATTAGTAACGCGGGTTAGAATCTCAACGTTTGCAAGTCTGCGACCTAATTTTTTGGAGCGGTTTAATAAATAATGTTGGAGCGATTCAACTTCAATCTAAAGATTACGGAGAATTCCATGAAAATTATGTAATCGGATCTACATAGGACAATATTGTGAAACATATATGCCAGTGACCGATTTCTTACGAGTTTTATCAGCATTGGATCACATGCGTACTAATTTGCCCAATTCTGATTAATTTTTATCAGAAAGTGGACTAATTATTGGTTGGAATGTACAGCATGAATCAAACGCATGTCAGGTGTGATCAATCAATTTTTAATTTAAAAACGAATCTGATTAGTAAGATTGTACATCACAGCTCTGAAGTCTTAGGACACCTGCGGTTTTTAATCAAATTCTGGTATTTGGTGTGGATTATGAACATTGTACTACATTTACTACATATGTAATATAAATGAAAGGTAAGGGGAACAAACAAGGAATGTGACACAACAGCTTCATTGAGAAAATCAATTTTTAATACTTCAGTCCACCAGTAAAGAGACAAGGTTCAAGTAATTGAACTGTATTGTTTATAACATGAGGTTATACTCTAATTAAGCAGCAGGAGCAAAATAAGCATAGAAATAATTGTTTTACATTATTTTAATTTTTTTTCAAGTTGAACACTGTTGAATAAAGATGGACGTTCCCTGTTTTTTCTTCTTACCTTACAAACATGGGCAGATGTTCGGTGTTAATTGTATGATATAAGAATGATTATACTTATTATCTGAATTAGTTCAATATCTATTCGTAATGCTTTATGGTGTGCCTTGTAGGCATACAATCGGTTTAGTAGTTTTTGAAATGTTTGCGAAGCTGCAAACAAACTCTGTCTATTTATTGCAACAACAAGATAAGTAGACAAGAAGTGACTTTGAAGTGCCTACTTTCAGTGCCTGTACTGTGGTTACAATTTTTATAAAGTTTGTTTGAACCTTTTTCGGCCGAACGGCAAGTTAGGCTCGCTAAGATACTGTAATTACGTATGGAAGTCACTGTTACATTTTCTCCTGTTTCTTGAAACCTTTTTGTCAACGGTGTCCAAAAAGTAAGATTACAAGGCTGTAATTTATACAGTAATTATAATTAATAGAGTATTCGATTTAGGGGTTTAACACGTTCGCTACAAGCGTCAGACATCTGTGACGCACCGATTTCCCTTGAGAGCCCAGCGTTACAGATGTGTGACGACAGCCAATTTTTTTATCTCTGCATAAACAAATGAAGTCTATCCTGAACTTGGCAAATATGTCTGAAAACGGTCAAAGCCGTAACCAGCACGCGTGGTCTGAGGTTATATTATATCGTTTAAACAATTTATTAAAACAAAGTGTTAATTCGTCTCCCCGTGCATTTTGTAATACTACACAGTTTTGCAATTGCTAAAATAGATAACAGACATGTAAGTCAAATATGTTATATTATGTTTTTTTTTTCAATACAAATTTTATTTACTTTATGGATTCTTTGCCTTGTCACAAATGTGTGACACATTGAAAAACTAGATTTATATGCTCATTTACTAGATTTTAATACTATCTGAATAAAAATCTACAGTATATTGTGCAGAAATTCGGAAAAAAGTTATTGGGCTGTGTATTGAACGTGTTAAAGTGTTCATGCAATAAAACAATAACATTGAAACTAACAAAGCATGGGGAGCAGAAGAGTATTACTCGGAGATTTCACACCATGGAATAAATTATGGATTTCCACAATCTTTTCACAGAAGCATATTTAACAAAAGTTTCTAAAAATATATTTAGTAATGAAATTATTAGAAATTGTTACACAATTAACACTAGGACTCCCGGGAGGGGATGGGTCCTCGAACCCACAAGTCGAAAAATTTTAAAGTACAACTATTCCCTTTGGGTTAAAAATTCTCAAAAAATTATTTATTATCGTATACGCCTTTAAGTTTGGTATTCCAAAATCACAATTTCTAAATGTGAAAAGTACTATATATAAAAAAATGAAAATGAACGACGCAACGCGATACTGGCGACCACTCGAAGCGAACACTTATGCTATTCTCTATTCTCATTTCCAAAGAATAACAAACGACTACAGAAAGAAGAATTGATCAACGCAAAAATCATATATACAGAAAGCATTCAATGAACATGGTACTTTGCTATTTATGTTTGATATCAGAAGAATCAGATTCAAACTGGTTTCATATTAGTGCACTATTTTACATTATCATTTTATTCTATAAGTACGCACAAATCAAAATAAATTTAATTCAAAAACGTATGTTATCTGCTTTCTGAAGTATAAGATACTCAGATGTTATAAAACTTTCTTCAAGAAACGATTTTTTTCGGATGAATGTGTACGGAAAACTATGGGTTTAGGGCTCGGGAGTCCTAGGGTTAAAACTATCCATCCCTGAATGAACCCCCAGATCCTCAGCTGTCCATTTTTTTGCTACCACGTACTGAAACATTTATAATACGCAATGATCAATCTGTCAATTTATTTAATTACAAGTTCGCTATGTATCTTCTATCCACAATAAATATGCATTTGCATCGTTCTGTTTATCAGTAACTTATTAATTTCAGCGTCACATATATATTGTGTATGTATTTAAAAAGTATCGTAATTTTAGAATATTTGATGCGTAGATCGTTGCTCTTGTCATAGAAATTTTCCACCATGTTCATCATTACGTGAACAAAAGTCGTCGAGAAGAAAATGAATCTGTTCCACATTTGCCTGAAGAAAGAAACGCACTTTTTTTCATCTATCCAGTTTGTATGTTACTAAGCACTGTGTTTGCAATTCTATGGATTTTCTCAAAGAAGCTTACAAAGAGACCTGAAATCGTTAGTAAAGTTTATTTTAATCATAGATTTAACTTTCAATTTAATCATCGTACCGTACAGGGAATAAAACATTTACTGGCATAGACAAATATTTCATCAAAAAGGTTGAAAGAAAAGATTAAAGAAAATAGTTGTAATATTTGATGTTTTAGAATATACAAGTTGTTCCGGGAGAAAATACAAATACTTTGGCAGTAGATTCTATATAGGGTGAATTTTACATGCAAAATATCACATCAACATACAGTGACTCACGAAATTGTTCAAATATTTTCATAATTACTTTTCTGTCTTAATTCTAGCGCAACCAAACAACTACAAATTTTTCAAGCGTATTTAAAATATTTATTAGAGACGCCATATCCTTACTTCAAATAACACTGCCCTAAAAAAGTGTTAAATAGAAGAATATTGAAGTAACATAATGGTGTGAACAAATAGGTGAGTCTCTGTACATACACCTTCGTCCATAAGTATTAGGACACCTACCGATCTCACACAAAAGGTGTATTTGATCCAGATTATAGAACTTTCGCTAATTTTATAAGATCATATTAGGAAAAACATATATCCAGATACATATAACTATTTATATAATTAGTTTTCATATTTATTGCATTTGACTTATTAAAAATGGGATGGAATTAGGTTGAAAAATTCGATAGATCTGCTCAAAATCTGAATTTAACTTGTGGAATCATTTACAATACGTATGAGACCAGATAATATCTGATAAAATAGAAACACTATTAAAATGAATGCCAACATTGGTTGAGGCAGTGATCGATAGACGCGGCGAACACATCGCTCATTTGCTGCAATAACGACACAACTCAAAATTTGCCATGTTTGAGTTATCGGTATAGAAAAAAATGGTGTTATTTGTAGTTTCTACTGCTAGAACAATATACCTGAGCTTCTAAAACTCACGACGAGGGGACGGTTGTTAAGGACAAATATTCTTATAAAATAGCAGTGATTCATAACATTTAAACATGTTTTCCCTAAAATCGTTCTTTCTGAGTTGTGTCGTTGTTGCAGAAAGTTTAATTTTATTACATATAACTACTGATATTTCTGCTGTAATATTAAATGTACGAATTCTTTATAGTCTGAGATATCAAACTACATAATAATTCTTATAGATTTTAGTAATTAACTAATAATATTTCAGGTTTACTTAATTTTTCGTAAGTGTCTTAATACTTATGGACGGGAGTGTAGATCTGATTTAAAGTAACTACATATGGAGATATCGCTTCTATTTTCCGACAACTCAAACCTAATTGTAAGACCTGAAGGTGGGATCAGTTGAACTGTAACAAATCTTCACTACACAAAATATATTCTTCCAATGATTTTTTAAGCGAAATAAAAACAACACAACAACGAGAATGTATTAGTAATTCATTGTTACTGTTGCAAGACTTTTTACGTGACGCCTTCTGGTCTTAAGGTTGAGTTGTAGGGTAATATCTATAAAGGTTATAGCTTATTTTCTTGTCCTATTCGTTCTACGAAAGGTAGATTGGACGATGATTTGATATTCATGACCTGCACGAGAAGAGACTTAAAGGCTTTTCTTCACTTGAACAGTAGTCACGTGAAAAGCAGCGTATATCACTTAATTTGTTAGATAAATTAGATAGGAAGAAAGAACTGTTAGTTCGCATGCTCTCTCTTCAGAAATCATTTTTCACAATTTCATTGGCAAAATTTGATGGTCCGTCCTCTTCCAACCTGTCTGGGAGTTCAAGGTGACCACTTCGAAAAATTGTAGTATAATTTATACATATTTAGTTTGAAGATTAATAAATAATTCCTTTCAAAAATAAACATCCCGAATGACGATAACTCCTGAGAATTAGTCCTACGTTGATATGATAATCTACATGTAAAATTTACTCTAGATACTTCAGGTAAAGTATTTGTGTTTCCTTTGGTGTATCCGGTAGAGTTTATACATTTTTTTATTACTATATTCAAGTGTCCCAGAAAAAATGTCATTCTCTTCAACTGTTATATCTTGTGTGAAAGTTACAATAAAGAGTAATTTTAATAATCAAAATACATTACGTTATAAATAAATAAATTCTACATTTAATCTTCCACCATTGGCCTACAAGCAATTCTATACATTTACGATACCATGTTGGATTTTTATTCTCGGTGTAATCGCAATGATGGTACAATCGAACGTGGGGTAATTCCACGTGCAAAAATAAATCAAAAACATACAATAAAGTTTTGTTATACGAGTCTGAATTTTCGAGAAAATCATTTCGAGATTCATGAATTAATTTTGCAATTAGTTGCGCGCCTCACACTTTTGAACAATAAAAACTTCAATGAAAAATGTGTACCATGTGCTAAAAATATTCGCGTTAGAACATGCGTCGAATTGAGTATTTCAACACAGTAAACTATATGACGCCGATTGTTTAGTTATTACACCTTAATAAAACTGCAAAATGTGTCATGCAACATGTATATTTTAACGAAACATACTGAGATGATAATTCATTCGAATATAAGGGTGTTAAGAAAAGGGTTAAGAACATTAAGGGTAGATAGTGCTCATCAAATGGAAGAAGAAAGTCCTAATCAATATGGATCGAGAAATTAATAGTACATAATTCAGTGTTGTAAACACTTGTTTGTTTCGGTTAAAGCGGTGATGGCTACAGGAACTCCGGCTTTCCCCCACTCTAGGTCCATTCCCCTTGTTTCAGTTCCCTGCAGTTCGCCCCTGCTTCCCCCTCAAACCATCATCGTCACAGATCGCAGCTTGTATGAGGGGGATGGTCCTAGAGTGGTGGAAGGCTGCAGCTCCTGTGAGCATCACTGATCTATACTATGACCTTGTGTTAACTGAAAGTAAAACAATCAAAGTACCTCACATCCACTACAAAGTTCAGTTGAATTTACGTTTCTTTAACTAAAAGAATATAAACAGTGCAAAAAAATGTTAATGTATTCGAAGAAAACAAGTTGACCTTAAGACGATTTTTGTAAACGTGTAATAAAAATGTAACCTTTATATTACCAGGTTCTACGTAGTGAATGAAACAGATTTCTGTACCATTATTTCACAGTGTCAGTTCAGGTGTTACTTCAAACGACACTTATCTTGGACCACCCTGTGTAACCCTTTACACTCCGAACATTATTTGATACTACCTACCAGCAACTCCGGTACACGTTTGCAGTGAAACTCATTGGAAACGAAAAGTTTTATTTTGAAAGGAAAAAATTACAAGTGCTCATGAATTTATTTACTTATTTTTATTTCTTTGGTAAATGTGCTTTATTGTAATGTAAATAAAACCTGTAATTTAAATAATTTGCACTCAAGATTAGCGAAGTAACGGGTTAAGTACAGATATACACTGCGCATGTCCCCCTAGCGGAGCCAACGGAGTTATGGAACATATTATGAATGCTCCTGTAGCGGAGCCAACGGAGTGTAAAGGGTTAATATCTGTTTCTATAGCTTATTCGACTAAAATAACTAAATTAGAGAAAAAATACAATAGGGCTGCAATTTTTCCTGATTCCTGTTTTTCTGCTTATACTTACATTTGTATAGGTTCTTACAGGGTGCTTCATTTCGGCTGGTTTAATGTTATTAGCAGGAATAATAGAAATGAAACACGCAGACATGTACCTCGACCTGACTGAAATCAGCGATGAAGAATTACTTTCGCATCCAGTTTTTATTCACAATTTTATCATGTGTTTGTTATCCATTTTCTGCATGACCATGTATCTAATACAAGGATGGATCCTCTTCGACTATTGGCTTTGGGTATATAAAAAATTCAAACTCGTTTCGAAGTATTTTTTAATTGCAAATATTAGCCAAATTAAAATTTCCAAGAGCTTCCTAATCTTCTCATCTATGAATACAATCGAAATTAATACTCTTTAATTTATTGTCTACTTCCGTAATTTGGTACTGAAATAGACAATGCATTATTAAGTGAATGTAACATCCTTATTATAAAGAATGCAGCGGAGAATGATATGAAAAGCAGATTTAAAATAATGTATATTTGAGCAAGAATTCTGATTCACATAACTGTATTGTCTTCAGTGTACACTTGTTTCGACAAAAAGTCTTATCAATCTACGAGAATCTCCTCTATTCGGAAGCATTTCCAGTCTGCTGCTTAAAATGGAAAAAAGTGGACTTAAGAATTAAAATTTAAAACTTTATCCTATGTTCAGAAACTGAACTAAATTGTTTTGTATTACACTAGATGAATAATTTTGGTGATTCTAATTATAAACTATAATTTACAAAATAGAAACTGCCTTGCGTGCATTAAATTAAAAGGAATAAATTAAATTTAACATGTCATAATTTCTGTTCATTTTAGTGTAATTTTTACTTAAGCTCTAAAATACTTTATATTGTATATAATCGTTGTAGATTAAAGAACAAAAACATACTAACGATATGCCAAGTGGAATGCATGCCTCTGATACTAGTGCAAACATTGATATAGCTGATATTCTTGGATCTGAAGAAAAGGTCAACAAGTATGAAAGTAAAGAGAAAGAAATACCCGGTGAACTGGATCCAATTCCTACTTTAGAAAAATTTCCTTCTTTACCATCTATATCAGAAACAGTAGTAAGCAACGAAAACTGTTTTCAATGTTTTCATATTTTTATTTGAGCTTTCGCAACAATGACAGTAATCATGTAGTTCTTAATGTTTAGAACGTTTCATCACATTTTTACAGAATTTTTTCAATCCATTTCTCTGCCATCTATGGATGGCTTTTGCAAGTGCAATTACTTACCAACTGCTGATAACAGTTTTTTTTAATAAATTTTTGAATGAAATTTTGATTTAACGTATTTTTGAATTATGGAATACGTATTCTAGTTTAATTTGATGTTTTAATGTGTTATAACATTTAGAGTGTAGATATGGAGCCTGTTATTTTTTATTGCTGTTTCATTGATTGCTATAACTATGTAAAACGTAAACACCGTTTCAAGAGACCTGCACATGAATTCCAAGTGGTTCATATAATGTGATGGAGAAAAATATAGATATTTGTGCATTTGTCGAATTGTACAGTAGACAGTTTGACCTGACATCTATAAGCAGATATTTGAAGCCTCTGCTCTAAAGGACCATGCAGTAAAGCAGTTTGTATTACTAATAAAATCTCTAACTCCAAAGACATGTTAACAAGAATTTTAATATGCATTACCCATTAACCCTTTTAGCGTTATAGGGGCATATTCACGTCCTTCAAAAGTCATTAGCATGCAGTATGGACGCATATACAGAGTGTCCACTTACAGTTTGTATGAATTAGTAAGATGTTACAATTCGTTATTTCCTAACGTAATAAAGATACAATAAAATTGTTTATGTAAAAGTTGTATGGTGTAAAGAGTCCAATTTATTAGCGAAGACAAATTTTTTTTACATCATTATTTTTACAGATATGAAGGTCAAGTTCACTTTTATAAATGGAACTATGTACATTTTTATAAATAATTTAATAGAGCGTTTCAAGACGATTTCAGTAATCTATAATACATACATCTTTTATCAATTTGTTGTCGAGATATTACGCTCACAAGTTTTCTGATTTGCAGCGGAAGGAAGCCCAAATAACGAGTGTTTCACACGGGCTGTATCATTTTATCTCTGACATCCTGTCCTACAAATTTCTTTGGCTTATATTTTCAATATTAACAGGTTCCCTGCCACAGTAGAAAATTCCTTAACTAGACAGACACGCGAAAATGGCTATTTATTAACACGTTAACGCCACAGTGAAAACGGCCATACCCAATCAGTCACTATATAATTGATTTTTTTTATATAAATCATAAAGAAAAAAAGATTTGATACTCAGTCGTGTTCTTCTGTTCCTATATTATTGTTTCAGTATGAAGTTTGCTCAGCGTTGTGCGAAAATCAATAATTATTCAATTAAACTAAATTTGAGGTGTCGGTCACCGGTGACCACCGTGGCGTTCAACGTGTTAATACACGTGGCTAATTGTACCAATATTTATCTATTTGATATTACACTTTCTATTTCTATTATCATTTTAACGTGAATGTTATGCAAAATTTCATAAGGGTTGGTAGTTATGTGACCAGATTAAGACTGATGCCTGTACCGAAAACGGTACACGTGACAGGGAACGTGTTAACACTAGATCTACCGACGGTTAACATAAGCCTATTTTATCGAAGCGATACAAATGACATGTTTTAGAAAAAATATGTAATTCAAGAAAACAATGTTTATTCACATTTTCCTGTAGCTTTGTTCAGCGTCCATTCCAAGTAAACATAATAGTCGTCAAAAATAAATCGTACGTACTAAAATTGCAAATCAGTCATTTTGACTGCCTTGGTAATTCTAGTGTTAAATAACAAAAGCGTCACTCTTTCTTCTAAATAGTTATGATTAACACTTCTATAATTCTATAATTCCCATTATAACACCAATCATCAAAGTTACATATATTTTGTCTTGTTTTTGTTTTTAAGTCACAGAAAATGTTCAATTCTAAATAAATTTGCACTCAAAGGGTTAATATCTCCCGAGCAATATTTTATTGCCTCTTTAAATACTTACATTGTACATTTCCTACAATTTTTTAGTTTAGTACCATTAATTATGCAAGCTATACAAACTTCTACTATAATTTAGGGAAGTTTGTAAAATATAATCGTGGTGAACGTCTTACAAATTATACTATACACAAGAAGTATATTGGCAAACAGCCTATGCGTCCCTCGGCTAAAAAGCGGTGTAGGGGAAGAAGCTCCCCACCACTCGGCTGATCCGCTCTTATTCGCGGAGACGCAGAAGGCTACCCTCCTTTATTATCAAGTAACAAAGAAGAGCAAATCAAGCAAGTGATGGGAAGCTTCCTCTCCTACGCCGTTACTTAGCTGAGAAACGCCTAAGATGCTCGCCAATATGTTATGCAATTAAAATGAGTAATATTTTGTATACGGTCGTTAACCCTCATCCGTCCCTCATTTTCCCAATTTAATTTGGCCCTTGGTGTCAAATTAACACAATAGTAAAAAATTAATATAACGGAAAGATAGATAGTTAAGTTTGCGAATTCTTTCATTCAAAATAAGGAAATAAAATTGTTGTACATTCAAAACATTCAAACATAAGATTCTTCACATCGTTCACAAATAATAAAACGATGTACAGGGTATACTGCTTTTTAACATTTATCGCATCTTTGTGAGATAATGTGTCACATTGATACGAGGGACGGATGAGGGTTAATCGAAGAAAATAAGAAAGTAAGAAATTAAACGGAACAATAATTTGTATCTAAAAATGGCCCTACTTCTCCCTTAAGTTCAATAATATTTGATTGGTAAACATTTGCTTGGGCATTTCGTGTATGAATATTACGCTGCTCGTGAAACGAATACTTTGCAAAATATCTAGAATTTTTTCCGCTACATAGTACATGCATGTTTTAAAAAGATACTTAAAGGTTCTTGTTCTGATACACTCCTTTATCACTTTTTTTATGATCCAACGTGTACGAGATATTATTCGAAGCAAATACTGATTCATATTGCATGGGGTGTGTCCAAGCTTGCGGGACAACCGAACCGGAGACGATTCTAAACTTCTCTATTTTCCTGGTAAAATCAAATAACAAATATCTAAATTTCAAATAAAATAACAAATATTAAAGTAATTTATCTGTCAAGTACATTATTACTGAAATAATATCATCTAAGATAAAATAATAGAACAAATAACAAAATAGAAATTTTATTTGCATAATTATTTGAATAAAAGTTTATTTCGATAATGCCCAGACCTGCTATTGACCTCGAATATCCGCCGAGTACACATGCAATTATGTCTATTGTAAGGACGTGGAGACTAAACACTTCAAGATCACACACTTTTTGGTATGCATCCTAGTATGCCATGTGTATTATTTTTTATATGCGTTTTAATTTTAAAAATGATAAGAATTTCAAAGTAGAATTCTAGATGTACATATCTTGTTTTAAGCGGTAAGCAATCTTATAGTGCCAATTTTAAATGTCTGTATCATAGTATTTATATTCATGTTTGCACAAACAGACTATGTCATAATTTGACTACTAGCACTTCTACAAAGTTGTCTAATATCAGTTTAAACAATTAAAATCTCCACAACACTTCCTTTCCTTTTTTATTTAACATCTTGTAACTTCCAACATCTAATTTGAATTTCTCTCTCTCTTTCTCCCTTTCCCTCTCTCTTTTTACTGGTCCTCTGAAATTTTTTGGAAGAGCTCGTTCAAGCGTGGTCATGTCATTGCACATTGAGTACACAGACTTATAAGCACATGCAGTTGCTAGAAAATTCAATGTTTATGGCTCGTGTACAATTGCAATTACTGATGTCAAATTAATTCAATACAACTTTTTCATTATTGAAGCATATTGTACTACTTTTCATTTTATCAAACCATTATGTCGGTAATGTTTTGAAGTATGAGTAGATTACTTGGATGTGAATACAACCGGCAATCCGAGTCTGGCTGCTATAGCGAAATAATATTAGACCTTTAGCGAACATTTACATTATTTAAACTTAACTTTACCGTCATTCCATTTCTTAGCACTACTTATTGTTAGATGACGTACTACATTGGCAAGTACACGAAAAATTATACAGGGTGGGGCATCTAAAACAGGTCACCTGAATAGCTCGTTTGTTTTTGACGATAGCGAAAAATACATAAGACCAATTTTACATTGTTTCGAGGGACACATAATCTAATCTTAATAGTTTCCTTGTAGGTCAAGGCGCAGAGGAGATATGAAGATCAACTGTTTTTTTAAGTGGAATGGTATGTTTTGTTACTTACTTTCTAATAGAACGTTTTAAGACGCGTACAATGACCTATGGTTCAAGTTCATTCAAGGTCGTTGAAGGTCGTCGCAGATCAACGAATTTGGTCGGTAGCATACCGCAAACTAATAATAGTATTCATGGATACACATAAATATGTAGCGTACACCCTGATTGAATGTTTGTTTACATTGTACGATCAATACAGCGATTACAAGAGCGATATACCAACAACAGGAGAAAACACTAAAGCGATCGATCGATTCCGTGAATTAAATTATTTTCCACTGTAGTTGAGCTTCAACGACCTTGAATGACCTTGAACCGTAGGTCATTGTACGCGCCTTACAACGCCCTATTAAAAGGCAAGTAACAAAATATATCATTCTGTTTAAAAAAAACATAATTGACCTTCATATCTCCACTGTGCCTCTACCAAGAAAAAAACTATTAAAATCAGGTTATGTCTCGTTCGAAGCCATGTAAAATTGGTCTCATGTATTTTTCGCTATCGTCAAAAACAGGCGAGTTATTCAGGATTTATAACCCGAGAAATGCTAAACTGTTTGATGGAAATGTGGTCACTTTTCTCGAAAAGAAAACCTTGTAGAAAAAATTTCTGTTCTGTACTTTTGATTTACTTTTGGGCAAGACGTCACATCCGATTCAATTCTACTACGATTTCGAAACTTGTATAGTGATTTTACGGTTATTTCTGTCCAAGGCTTCGGACTATAAATAACACCCATAAAAAGTAATTTTATTTAAAATAGAAACTGATATCAGTGTTGTACTGAATACATTTCTGAGATTTATTTACATTTATAAAGTAACATTTAGAAAATCATTCAATTCATTCCTTGAATATTTACAAAATGCAAACGCATAATTCAGATTTGTAATGGAATCATGATTAAAAGATAAGATAAATATTGCGTAGAATTAATGTTTAAAAAGGTAGGGACGATAGAAATTCTGAGTATAAAGAAGAGAAATTACTTAGGACAGAAAGAAAGAAAAATAAATGCTCCAGTGAGAAGAAAAGACGTGGAAAGATACATTTCATATAATATATAGTAATATGAAATGTATATACCAAGGATAATGTATTACAAGATTACATTGTTCCATGGAATACGTAACAAGAACTCCGCCGGAATCTTCTCTTTTTCTACGTAGTTCGGTATCATCTATTATGGAATGTGGCGCAACACCTGCGTCTCGTCGTTCGCTGTTATAAATTCCACGTAAGCATGCGAATTTCACAGCGCTTTGTATTCGAGTGGTACGGTGTGACGTCACCGTTTAATGAACGAAATGATGTCACTCACGAGCTCGTGGATTCGGTGCAGGATACATATGTGTATAGTCGTAATAAAATTCGTGAGAAGACATAATCTGTCAGACTTATCAGAGACGATTAATTGGTGTGAATTCAACGAGTATTCGTGTATGTTGATATAAAAAACTTCATAACAATTCAGACAGATTGATATGTATGGTTTCACTTAATTTCGTGTAGGTACAGCAAAAGTTACGAATAAGTTCATTCAAGAAAAATGAATTTTAATTCACACTAAACACGTGCAAGCCTAATTGAATAAATACATCAACACCTACACCGAGATAGCATCATCACACAGAATAATATGAAGTCACTATCTTCGTATGACGTGTTCATGTCATAGCAACGCAATCGATATTTCCGACGTAACTTGAGTGTGTGTATGTAAGTGCAACATGAATCACAGGTTTTTTTTTTCAAAGCCATGCACATAAATGTATAACAAACAACTCTTCGAAAAAGTAAAATAGTTGAACTGCTTAACATGAATGATAATAACATGTAACTGTTAGGAGCACGTTATAAGTGGTGACAAAAATGCAGACGTTATTTGAAACTAAAACTCCGCATTCCCTTTCACGAAAACTTACTCCAAGTTATTAACTTGAATGAACCTGACCGCTTTACAGTGCTTCTCAACTTAAATACTTTACAAAATAATACTGGAAATCTGAGAAACAGTTGTATAACTAGGAGATCGATGATTTGTTATTATAAATATATCAGATTAAAATAATTGAAGCAGTCTTTCAAGGAAATATTAATTTGATTTTTAATAATTAACATTTTTCAATGATATATCGAAACGCAATCCAAGCACTTGAAATCAAGATGAAAATTTCGTACCTATTTAGAAAAAACTAAACAGGTTTTTACAGACAAATATAAAAAATTATAAAATATAAACTGAACACCTGATGTTTCAATAAAATGAACTATCTTTGAAATCATGAAGTAAAAAATTCCTACACTGCAGTTATAAAAAAGAGAATACTGGTTACATAGTTATAGTTATGGAATTATTAGAGGCGACCACTAAGTATACCATATCATTTATCCAAATTAATAGTTTATGTAAGTAATAGAAACTTTCAAATTATTCTTATATACAGTTTGACGATTTGTTGTATGATATTTAATTATAAAAAATTATTTATATTTTAATAATTTAAATTATTTATTTTTTTCAATAACGTTAAAAAATGGATTGTATCCTTTTAATAAATAATTATTATTATAAGAATTCTTATATTAATTAATAAATTTAGACCAATAACTCCTTCACAAACAGAAAAAATTAAATAATATATAATTATTCAGTCATTATTATTAATTAATAAGTGTATATTTGTGCATATCATACACAGTGTACATTTTCGAATAGTATGAACAATGTATATCTGTACGTATTATATACAGCGTACATTACAGTGTGTGTGTTCCGAGTACTCGAATACCCAAATACCCAAATACCTGGGTCTCTCGGTCCATATCGACAACCCTAATGTGAATATTTGTGTATAATACATGTTTAAATATATTATAGACTGTATCAAATATCGACCAATTCCCGAAACCATCCATACGCAAAATCGTACAGTTTTACTGGCATAAACTATTAATTTGTGCAAATAACGTGTATATTTACATTTAATGGTCGGTATAATACAGTGTATTTCGGGAACGAGTTCGTAAACACAATTTGAGAAACACTGTAGGAGTGAAGCGGGTCACGACTATAGTAAAATGGGGGTTACACACAATGCGTGTGTAGAAGATCGTGTCGAAGTAGCCGTGGTTCCGACGTCAGTAAAAGCCTGAGTTTGGCGTCGCTCCTTCATAACGTGCGGTCAGTTTTCGGTGTTACTCCCTGCTGAACTGTTGTGAGGATCTGCGTCGAGAACAGCGAGATCGTTCGAGTTTGACACGTAAGTTTGTTTTCGATAAAAACGGGGTCTCAGAACAAAAGTAGGTCAGTGGATTTTTTTAACGCCTGCTGAGTGAAGTAATAGTAACAAAATAGCAATTATCAACAGACACTATATTGATTATAATAATTGAATGGGTGTCTAGAAGAAGGGCGTATATTACAAATTTTTCGAAAGAGGTTTTCCGTGGAACGAGGGAAAAAAAACAACGATTTTTTTATATCCACTTTTGTGTTTGTTGTTAATAAATTATTTTCTCATTATTGGATTATTATTTATTTTTCAAAGTGGAAGAGGGGCATATGTTACACCAGCTGCTCCTTTAATTGCTACAGTGAGCAATGAATTGTTTTTACGTTTTCCTGTAATATTTTATGAAATGCAACATACGCACTTCTTCTAGACACCCATTCAATTATCGTATTATAAGTAAATATTGATAGGTAATGAAATCACGAATTGTTTGTGAGATGTAGAGAATGTAGCTAATATTAAAAATATTGTAATAGTCAATTTTCTATTCGAAGATCACTAAATCGTCTATGTCTAAGTTTATTAAATTGTTTCGAATTATATATTTATTTACGTTCAGAGGTACGAAATAAATTCTTTCCATTATATTGTGAACCTAGATTATAGTTTAGTTTATTAGCATTGCCTTCGATTTCTCAAATTACTGAGAATTGAAAGCACTTCTAGCACAAAAAAATTGTTAGTATACTTTAATTCGATACTGTATCTCTTCAGCATAGTGACACAATTTTTTCGTGTTGCTTAAGTATGAATGCCTCACTTTAAAGAGAATTATTGTTACTATACATTTTTCTCACATCCATTTTCACAGCGCGTTCACTTTTTTTATTACATTTCAATTTATACGATCATTTTGTAATTACATTTTCATGGCACAAAATTAGATTCGATAACCAATTTTTATTTGGTAGCTTCGTATATTTTTAAGTCCATTTTCATGATTCAGTTGTGATAATCATTAATTGAAGATTAATATGCTGCAAGATTAAATTTTATCCAAGGTCGTTGTATGAATCAAACGTATTTCAAGCCAGACAGTGACAATTTTTTTATCAACTTTACTTTCGCCCGATAACACGCACATTTCTTCCAAACGAAAAATGGATGCGTCGAGGAACAACAAACAACTTTTAACCAGAACTAAATTTAGTTTATCTGTTAATTCATTTTAATTATACTGACACAGCACCAGATTTTGTTTTTACGAAAGTTACGTTAAACATAATGCTTTAATAATTGCAAGTTACAATTATAGTCAGACGTCAATTATGAAATACGACAATTTATACCACTTTAATAAATTATATTTTGATTATATACTATACAAACTTGTCTATTACAGTATTTAATACAGAATAAAATGTATTTGTGAATTTGATCAATTAGTTTTATTGGTAAGATGTTGAAAAATAAATACAGCTAAATAATTATATTTTTAAACAAATAAAAATTTATACAGGGTGTTCCAGTGAAGTGGGAAATTTTCAAAACGCAATTATTAAATGAATTTTTATTTTAACATAAACTTGTTTATATATTTTTGTTAGATATAATATACCATTTTATTTTTTAAATATAACACCTGACAGGTGAGCACCATTTCGATCCACGCATTCATCTGATCTTAATCGAAAATTTTCCATTGCCCGCCTTAACATATCTGGTGGAATTCTCGCGACTTTTTGGATTTTTAATTTGAGTTCACGGATAGTGTGTGGTCCATTAGTATACACCTTGCTTTTCAGATATCCCCAAATAACATTGTCGCATGCTGATAAATTAGGTGATCTTGCCGGCCAAACACATCCCCATTTTTGGAAATGATATGATTTGGAAAGAGCATTCTTAAAATATTCAGTTAACACTTTGACGGCCGCAAATATCTCGTGAAAACTAATTAACATTGGCTATTTTTATAGGAATCTTGAAGTCAGTGAACATTCTATACTATTCTGGTTTATTCTGAATATTTCACAGTTTCAACTTTATTAGTACATGGGCTTTTATTTATTATTGCTGATAAATATTCTCATTCATTTGTTATCCGTTGTCACACATATATGTGACAGCGGCCAACAAAATGTTAAGATTAGATTAATGCATGGATCGAAATGGTGCTCACCTGTCAAGTGTTATTTCTAAAAAATAAAATGGTACATTATACCTAACAAAAATATATAAACAAGTTTATGATAAAATAAAAATTTGTTCAACAATTGCATTTTGAAAATTTTCCACATTACTGGAACATCCTGTATTTTGAATGGAGTCGCGTTGAAGACTTTTACATTATAATTTTGAAAATTGTCCAAGGGTAAATATTTACTCATACTTTACGTAACAAAAATGTCAATGACACTTACAACATGCTGGTAAACAAGTGAAGCGTTCACAAGAGTCGGAGGATAAACAGAACTTTACCTCGCAGTGGCACCGAAAATTAGACAAAAAACTTTGTTTTTATGACCTTTGGTGACCTTGAAGGACTTAGTGCTGTAGGTCGTTGAATTTGTTTTTAAAATGGCTACCATATACAGACAAATAAAATATAGCATTCCATTTAAAAAAGCAAAGTTGACCTGCTTATCTTATTGACTCTTCCCAACGGAATAAAACTATTGTACTATACGCTGATCCTCACAAAACTGTGCAATTTCTGTAGAAAACATTTTTATGGAATTTTAATTATAACAGAAATGAAGGGTAAGGCGAAAAAACAGGGATCGTCCATTGTTATTCTACAGTGTTCAACTTGAAAAAAAAATTAAAATAATGTAAAACAATTATTTCTATGCTTATTTTTCTCCTGTTGCTTAATTAGAGTATAACCTCACGTTATAAACAAGTTCAGTTACTTGAATCTTGTCTCTTTACTGGTGGACTAAAGTATTAAAAATTGATTTTCTTAAGGAATCTGTTTTGTAACATTCCTTGTTTGTTTCCCTTACGCTTCAAACATGTCAGGTGATGAAGTTAGGTGAAACATCCTGTATATTGATTTTAGTACAACGGAGGAGAAGATACAGAAACAAAAACCCTAGTGCGTTCTACAGTTCGTATATACATTCAAGGTCTTGCGGTAAAAAATGCCCCGAATTTATGGAACTCATACTTTCAGGTTTATAATACAATTTGAGGATTAAGGAAGCGTAGGATCATCCAGTCGCATCTATTGTAGTAGCTTTAATTATAGGAAAACCACAAATTTTGTTCAAATTGTTTATTTATTTTCAACTGTATAATGTAATGAGAGGATTAAGAAACAGAGATAATCAGTCGCATGTATTATAATGTCATCATTACGAAATGTTTTAAATAAATGGAATGGGTATGGGTCAAAAAAGACCCGAGGACCGCACTAGAGTTAATTCTATTGCAACGTTATCAATAACTGACTTTTAAAATGCATTTTCGAAAGAAACATCGACTAAAAAGTGCTTTCACTATGTTTTTATCAATTATTGTCTGAAATGCACATCTGAAAACTTAATTGAAGATTATATTGCAGTATATTATTGAATTTGTTTCTTTATCTGCTAGTATGCTGTACTAAAATGAATGTACACTGCAATTTGAAAATGTTCAAATATTGTGAAATCTTTAAAAATATGAGGTATATGGAAATTAAAATATACTTTTCATACGCAGACCTCTAAACACATCATATTTCATTAAATATTATTTTTCTAGTATCAAAAAGTGACTTTACGTAGCACTTCTTTTGTGAAAACCAAAACGAAAAATCGATTCTGTGTGCTACGCGCCACCGCATTGATTCGGGCACGGCTGTTTATTGTGCGCTATAAACCAGTGATTTTTAACCTTTTTTTATCTCACGGCACACATGAACTAATTACTAAAATTCTACGGCACACTAAAAAATATATTTTTTCGCCGATCTAACAAAAAAGTGTATATTTTTGACCGATTTACTAAAAAAATAATATTTTTTTTCGGTTTTGCTCCAAAGTGGCAATAAAATAACTATTTTTCCCATTATGCATTAAATAACATTCAATGTTATGCAACGAGAATTTGTCCAACTTCCTTTTTGAAAAATCTTTTAAAACCTCAATTAACGTGTATTAAAAAATCTTGGACACACCTATGGACCTCTGGCGGCACACCGATGGCAAATCGCTGCTATAAACTAATGTATTCATTCTCAGACGAATGATCATCTTAACATGTCATTAAAGTATATTGGTTTCCTATATATTTTGAAGTTTTAGAACACTGAAACAATAAGTTACATCATGCATATTACTGTAGTGAAGTATTTAGGATAACGTGTTCTGCCGTGGAAAATTGCAACACCCGATGCATGTTCTTCCCCGAAAGTTTCAGGGCTCAAAGGGCTAGAGGCTCACCCTGTATCAAAGTTGGGCATTATTCGAATTGTTTCGAATAAATATTTATCTCAAATAATTATCCGAATAAATCCTTTGTAGTCGAATATTTTATCCGGATAATAATTACTCGTTATTCGTAACAAATTATTCTTTCTATTTATTCGAATAACGATTGCAAAATTATTCGAGTAGCAATTTTTAAATTATTCGAATAATAATACGAACAATTGTTGATTGTTTTCGTTTCCACTTCTTCTGCTGGTGATATATTGTATCTATGTTTACTTCTTGACTATGTCCTTCTGTATCATAACAAAAAAAAAGAGATAAATAAATTTTGTTCCGAATAAATTCGTATTCGTTAGTAACGAATAAAATTTTATTCGTTACTCTTACCCATTATCTGTTATTCGAATAAAATTTTGTCCAGCACTGCCCTATATGCATTCATAATTTCTGCTGATAGACTTTGGCTGTAGCACTCACAACATTCAAAGGGTTAAAGTGGCTTGTAGATATTCTAGATTTGTTCGACAGCTTCTGGAAGAGAGAGATGAAAGAAAACAGAGAAGAAATGTTTGGAATGGCGTTTGGCTTTTGATCTATTTTGGTGTCTGCTAGTGTAGAAAAATCTAAGTTATTTTTTGTTGAGATTCACGAACGAGAAATACGAAATATGGTGTGTGCCGTGTTCTCTGTCATCTTCTACGTGTGATACTTGAAATTGGATAAATGATAACCTTGGAATACCAATTTTAACCCTTTGCACTCCGAGTATGCCTGTCAGGTACTGACAATGTCAAACGTTCCACTCCAAGTATGCTTCTCAGGCACTCCGATGGTTTGTCAATTTTGTCTACTAATTTTTGTATACCATGTCGAAAATGAAATATTTCGTAATACGTAAAACTAAGTAAAGCGTAAATATCTTATCTCGATGAAGTTTTCTTGGAGTATGAATCATTGAAAATTAACATTTGCTTGCAGTAGCTCACAACCATAACGGTTGCATCATCACATTAGTTATGTTGGAGTTGCTGGTTTATCGTATGAACAGATGCTTGGAGTGCAAAGGGTTAATGTAGTCAGGATGTATTTATATGTGTATTGGGAAGGCTGGTAGTTCCTGTGTTTACTTTTGAGAAAGGAAGCCACCTGTGGCGAAATACGATACTAGCCGATACTCTCGAATGATTAGTCTATTTTTAAATTTTGAAGTGCTTTCCAAAAATAGTATTACTACATTTCGTAGAGTCAGCTTTCCATTAAATGTTATGCTTACTTTCGTGAAGTATCAAATTACTTTTCTTCTATTTGTTTTCAGTATTTTCACACGTTTTGTATGATAAAAATTCCTGGTTTTTTCATATTAATTTTCTGTCATTTCTAATTTTGTACCTGAAAATTTTTCGACATAACATTAACGATTACAAGAATAAATTTTTCAAAACAATCACGTAGTGTTATTCATTTTATATTAGTTCAAATATGCAGGTCAATTGGTGACGTTGTTGGTTTCACTCTCCGTCTCTCCATTTTTGGTAACACATGGTCATTGCTTGTAATGAGTTGTTCCAGTGACCTAACTACGTGCAGATGCACAGAATAAAATATTCTAGCGAAAGCAAATGTTACAAACTATTATGTTGAAACTACCATCATAATTTTTGTACATATGTATAATTATCTAGAAATCAAATGACGATATGTATCGCCTAACAAGAATTAAAAATATCTTTGCGTAAATTTTTTAAATCTTTAGAGTCACTTAAAAAGCTCTAATATTAGAGTTGCATGTAATGACACTATCAGTTAATTTCAAGATGAGTAATGGCCTTATTCATACACTTTCTTCATATACTGAATATTAAGGTCACTTAAAGGACACATTGTACTACACCAGTCTTACATTAGAATCAGTTCTTTATCTGCTATTACAGTGTAGTAAAATAAATTACAATGCCATGTAAAAAGTTTATGGCTTTGTTTATCTTTTCTAACACCTAAGACGTCTAAAAGGTATATTTCGTCACGCATAGTTTTCTCTCAACCTGAAGTGCTTATTGAGTCGTTTTCTTTTCTTAACTTCTTCTGAAATATTATAACATAATGTATACGTTTACTTTTATTTAAAATCAAAATAGTACCGAGAAAGATATAGCGCGTAGTAACCACATGCGTGTATAATAATTTTTTCATAGATTTCAAATTGTTTTTCAATTTTTTATTTTCCCTTTAAATACTCCAAATTTTTATCTGATAGATATGTATAACTAATCTAACATTAATAAATCTGTGCATAAAGCGGTTAAAGAATAATGCTGAGAAATTTACTTATTTCTAAATAATATTAAACTTTTTATTAAATGTACTTATTTTTCGGAATCTTCAACATTTTTTACTCGATCTCGAATATTCAATAATTTCCAGTTTTTTCTCTGATTACTCAAATTCTAGACAATGTAAAAGCTTGTGAGAATTTTATTTACTTCGTTTGACATCTATGAATAATTACAGGCATTGATGTTACCAGAAATATGTTTAATTGTAGTTTATACTTACAATATTCAGTTCTCCATCATTCATTCACCTTTGATAACAAAGACCCATATAACGACGAAGAAATCATAGAAATATATGAAACAAAACTGTGAGTTCTAGGTTACCATGATTTCCGGTATCATGATGTTTGTGTCATCCGACGAATATCTAAATATAGTAGCATTAGTGGTTGGTTATTATTCAACTTGACTATTGTAATTCGCATGACTAATAGCTACTTTATATGTGCGAAGTATGTAACAAGGAACAATCAAATCATGGTATCATTTGTAAAATCGAATCATTAACAGCATACGACATACTAATACTTTTTTTAATTTTTATATAATTTTTTGCTTGAATAAATTCACTGTATGTATGCTCTAACGTTTATTTACGTAAAACAGAATTTCTTTTAATAAAATGTTGTTATTCATAATAAGAAAATATTTTTGAAGTGACCACAAAAATATTACTGTTAAGATTTTCTCAAACGTAGAAGTAACTATTATATTTTGAGTTTTCATAATTATTTATTATTATATGCAATAGTGCGATCAGAATTTTACAATAAAGCTATATTTATCATTTAATCAATTGAATTACTCTCCAAATTTTCTATATCAAATTGTTTTTTAAATTTCGTAACTAGCAGAAAGACAATTAATTATTATTATATGCAATGATACGATAAGAATTTTACAACAAAATCTCGCGATATTTATCATTTAATCAATTTAATTACTCTCCAAATTTTCTGTTACAAATTGTTTTTTAAATTTCATAACTAAAATAAATAAGTTTCATAAACGAAAATACAAAGCCTTACACATTACAGTAAAAACAATATCAATAGTGTGCACCGATGGCCATGTACAGGGTGCGTGAAAATTGTATGTCACGACTACCATAGCGTGATTCTACACCTTCGGATCGGTGGACATTTGTTAAAAAAAGTTGCCGCAAAATTGACCTTGACCTTGAAATTCAAGGTCAAATTTTTTTTTAATTGTATATTCTACTAGTCGCGTGGACAAAAAGTCTGAAAGGAACCATGGGTCGCAACTCAACCGTTCTCTTGAAAAATGATGTTAAAGTTCCAATAACTGGTAATTATTTACAAAGCAGACGCTTTACCGATTTTTATGAAATTGAAGTATGTTGTCAAGGTCAACATTCTAAACATCTAAACTAATGATTTTTCGGTATAAATAGGTTAATACTTTTTTGTAGGGAATGCCTAGCTGGATCGAATAATGTATTAAAAAATATATGATTATATTTAAAAACCCACCGGTTGCCTTCATGTGTGCTCTACGCGTTCACTTACGGAAAAACTATTCATGTCAAATGATGTCCCCCTCGAAACCATTCAACTCATTCCTGAAATATTTTTTAATATTATCAAAAACAAGCGAGATATTCCTGGTGATAAAGTAAGGTGGGACACTATGTATAGTATCGAATATATTTTTGCGAATATCTGGGAAACTAAAGCCGAGCGGCGATTACATGTATAAGGAAAAGTTGTTTAGAATGTTGACCTTGACATCATATTTCAATTTCATAAAAATCGGTGAGGTCGTCTGCTTTTTAGATGATTATCAGTTATTGGAACTTTAACGTCACTTTTTAAGAGAACGGTTGAGTTGCGACCCATGGCTCCTTTCAGACTTTTTGTCCTCGCGGCGAGTAGAATACGATACGATCAAAAAAAAATTTTGCCCTTGAATTTGAAGGTCAAGGTCAATTTTTCGGCACCTTTTTTTAACAAATCTCCACCGATTCAAAGGTGTAGAATCACGCTGTGATGGTCGTGACATACAATTTCCATTCACCCTGTACATTTATTTCAAGAATAATATAAATACATACAGATTACATCAAGCCTTGAACAAAATGTTACATTAAACTTTATTTGCTTCTTGCATTACATTAATGGGATGAGTAAAAAAATTTCTCTAATAGCTCTCCGCTATTTATATTACAAACTTATCAATAAAACTAACACATTCGTAGCGCAGATATTTTATTTATGCGGAAAGATGATAAGAAATAATTTCTTAATGATTCATATGCAATGAGTAAGAAATCTTAACTCTGTCAAGTAAACATCTCGTTATAAACGATACGAAAAGTATGAGTAACGTTATGGAAAATTAACGTGTCATATGTAACTATCTTCATATAAATAAGAAGATACTTAAAGTTTGTGCATAATTGTAATTGATCAGTAAAACCTTATAAAAGTATTCAAATTGGAGTTCATTTATTTTTTGTCTAAACTGAACTTGCTTCTGATCGTTTGAGAACTTGTAACATAATTCATGCGATAATAACAGACATTGATTTCATGTTACGTATGTTAATCAATTTAATAGTTCGAAAAAGTGGAACAAGATAATAATTTGCTACAGCGCACTATCATTGACAGCAAGTATGTGAATAATTAATTTATACGTGTTTATTATTTTTAGTTTTATTGATAAACTTCGATCTTACTATAAGAGAATCTCATAAGTTGTATTTATCAACAGTTTGTCACTGCTGATATTAACGCAAAAATTAGTACTATACTTAAAAAAAGTCATTAAACGCAAATTTATAATTATTTTCAAGAATATATCACCAGTGTATTGTCAACATTTTTATTGTAAATTAAGTATAAAATTATGAGTTTGTACACGTTCTTTTAAAATACAATACGACGTTTTTGGAATATGGTAACGATATTCGTTACTAATAATTCTTTCAATAATTATTAACAATTCTTCGTCCAATGTATTTTGTATTTGATAAAATTCCAGGAAACAGTTTCTATTTGTGGAAATTGTATAATTTCTAAAAAAGTGGGGGAATACCTTGAATAATAAAAGTAAATCTAAAGTCAACAAAGTTAGATATTATGATATACAGAAAAGTGTAGATACAACAGAAAAAAAGGCGGAGAAAGTTTCTCTGCCAACAGAAGGCTTCTGTAAAATATTTATTAGTTAACCCTTTGAGGCCGGAAAGCTTCGGGAAAAATCGTTCACCATGTGCTGAAATTTTCCGTGGTAGAACACGTGTTTAATTTAATAATTAATCATAATTATATATTTGATGTCGATTGCTCAGTTGTTTTAGTCCTTTTAAATTGCAAAATATGTAACGAGACATATACATTTTAACGAAATAAGCAAAGATGATAATTCGTCTAAATACATAGGTTGAAAGCGTACAGTAAACGCGTGTGCCTAGGCCAGTGCGGTGGCTCGTAGCACACGGTGAACGATCTTTTTGAACGCATATATGCGTCTGTCGTCCGCAAAGGGTTAAGATTGATTAACCCCTTGCGCTACAATGACGAGCTAGACTCGTCATGAGGTTTTAATGGCCAACTGCGCAGTGACGAACTATACTCGTCATGCAATTAAAAATGGTGCTTTATTGCAAAATTTGTCATAATTAAATCGAAGCGCAAGGGGTTAAGCACTAATTATTGCATAGATAATTCGAAGCTTAACATTAACGATGAAAGATAACTGTGAAGTTAAAGGTAAATAAACCCATTTTGAGGTGCAATATCTTCTGTAACGAAGATAATGTTTTTACGAATTAAATTCATTTTTACGGATTTAACAATAATGACTGGCAGTAGGGTAACCTTGCGTAATATGGAACACACCATTTTATAAGCTTCCCAAAAAAAGGAAAATATTTTTTTTAATGAAACCAAGGTCAAAGCACGACAAAATTAATAGATATTCATGTATAAATAGTTAAATATAAGTGTAAATGTTTTGAAATTATGGTAAAAAAAGTATAAAAAGTCAAAATTGGCGATTCAAAAAAGTGGTATCTAATATGGAACAGAAATAGGGTATTTGTAAAGAAAACTGAGAAAACTTTATTTTTGCTGTCAAAAATAAATATTCATTTAAATCAATGTGGCAAATAAACAAATATCTTTTATTTTTCATATTTTATTTTAACTTTTTTCGTCTTTTCCGCGTTGGGCAAGTGACCGCGCACGACATTATTGAGGCGCATTTAGCTGACAATGAGATTTATGAAATACAGTCATCAAAGTGACAAACATTATGTAAATTATTATTTTTATTAAAATTATCTCAGTCATAGGACAATGGTTGTCAGTGCGTCTCAACAAATACTAATATGGAACTTCCACGCAATAGTGAACATGCGCCGTATTGCGTGACCACGTGCTTCGACAGGAAAGTAATAATTAGACTGCGGATGTTTACGCAAATGCACATGTTTACATTTCCATGTCTTATGTTAATGTAATTAAATAAATTAAATTTCAACAAGACTGCATTTTGCTGCTTGTAATATTCAACGTATATCATTTTTATTTTGCAAAGTTATTAAATGGCAATCATGCACCAATTTGGATATATTAAATTGTATAAACATCCGTAGTCTAGTAGTAATTATACTAAGATAATAAATCTAGCGGTAAACTACTATTGAACAATCAAAAACAAACATATTTAATTATAAATCATGCAAAAATAATATTTTAAATTTACTTGGTTAAAAAATTCAACTATTTGACACGTCTTTCAGAAAGTTTTGAGCACCTTCAAAAACAAAACTGTTCTTCACTACACAGTCCATTTTCGAATGAAGGTCAAACGTTAATATGACCGCCTTCTGTCTATAGCAGTGTTTCCCAACGTGGGGCGTACGTTCCACAGGGGGGCAATTAGAAAATCATATTACATTCGTCACCTTCATCACCGATATAGCCAAAAAACCACCATTGTTTTTTATACTAGCAGGCGTTTTTTTTATTTGACCTACCTATTTATATTATACTTTGTCAGAAGTTGGTTGACTATTATGCTAGGGGGGCATCAAAATCTTTGAGGCGTTCAGATGGAGCATAATCCAAAACGGGTTGGGAAACACTGATCTATAGAGAAATACAGTAGACCCTCTCATAACGCAAACGGAATTTCCTGTTTTACGTGTGTTCCTTAGAATGAAGGATTCATATAAAATGAAATAATATGTCATTTATAGAGTCAAAAAATATGATTATTAGGGAAACAGAAATTAATAGTGCCTGTGCTATACAGTTTATACAATTAATAGATCGCTATAGGAGGGCCTACTGTAATTTACATGGTTTCCGGTGCAATTGGTTACTCACCTGTCGAGATCTTGCGGTGTTCCATATTACGTGCATTTATTCTATAAAACGATAAACTTTTAAGAAATCTTTTATAATGCTGAATGTTTTTCTCTTCCACAGATAAATCAACATGGTTACCGTCACAAGGCTCGCTATCATCAAATTCTTAGAATTGGTGAGTATCCGATAAACGTCCAAGGTTCTAAAGGAAAATGTTTAGGTGTGGCCCGTTCGATCCAATAAGTTCTCGTTATAAAGCAGGTGTTCTAAGAAGTGGGGTTGCTGACTTCAGTCACTCATTATACACTACATTATACTACTTTATGTACTAACATTCAAAAGTTTGAACCCTTCTATAACGTTTAGATAAAACCACGATTTACTTTATTGAATACTGGTATGCCCTAGACGTAACTTTGCTCGCGACTTTTTTGCTGATAGAATTCGAAATATTATGTTTTTTTTGCCTTATATCTTGTAGCCGAGCGAATTCTCTTTCGAGCGCACAGGCGCCGAGGTTTGCCACCTAGCGGCTGTGTGTGAACTACGCCTCCGCGAATGGCAGTCCGGCACGCCTACAAAAAATAATCCCATGTTTTTTATCTCGATATATTATTTATTTCGCGATAAAATGTAGCCTATGACACTCCAGAAAATGTAAAGAAGCTATTGTCAAAGTTTTATAACAATCGGTTGAGTAGTTTTTGAGATTTTCGCGAACATACAAAGAAAATCTGTCTCTTTATTATCATTGATCTTGATAATAACTAATCATTTTTTTACCTTCGTACCCCAATACTTTTTTACGTAGAATGACGAGAGGAATCTACCTACGCAAAGAAAAGTATGCACTCCCATTTAAAAAACTAATGCAATTGTTGATTGCACATGCACCATTGCACTTCTAAAAAAAACATGGTCCTACGGATGTAATACTCTTTGAACCATTCACCTTTCTCCTTTGACATTTTTCTGTAACTGCACTGGTAACGGAGTTATAACCTGAAACAGTTGCGTAGACCGCCCTGTATATTATTAAATATTATAAAGTTACAAACAGTTTTGTAACATTGATAAACGTTCAATGCTGATGAATTTTCTTCTTATCATTGAGGTTATTTCGAAGAGGAGCAGTGAGGTTAAATTGATTTCTGTAAGTTGAGAATTCTCGACAATACAAGATTGGATGGATGTCTGTTAAGTTTTTACGAACATAACAAACTCTCCCTTTATTATAGTAGTAAGACAGAACATGCCTGTAAAATTAAAGAAATATAAATATGTTCGATATTGAAATCGTTGGCGTGTACAAATAATGAATATTTATTAATAAATTTTTTCTGCTGTCATAAAAAAATTATTTTTAGTGCGTCAGCTTAGCTTAACATGTGCTGCCAGCAGTAAGCTTATTTTTGCTGCTGGTTCCTGTGTATTGGTCGACGAATAATTTTGCGCGTGGCAGCCTCAATACGCGTCCTTCTGTGCGTGCCGCTTGAATCAGTGTCAAGCGTTGAAATCTCACGAGCAGAGTGAATAAGACGGACAAACATACATTTCCTTAGTAGTCAGTCCACCAGAATGGAGAATGACATAATAGCTGGTGCGAGATTCTCTTCTCGTTACAGACACACCTCAGACCGGAAAACAGTCTCTATCAAAGCTTACACTGTAGATCTTCAAACACGCGTGCAATGCATCCTACGAATTTTTTTCGTGGTTTCAATAATGAATTCTCTTTTTTTTTCACCTGTTTCATTTATGAACATCTTTTCAAATATTTTATTTCGTCCAATTTTGCTTCTCTCCTGTAGCTTCGCTATATGAGCCGTTCATATGAACTGATCAACTCCACTTTTTGTCAATTTCACAACTTTACTACCCCAGTACATGAATGTTTATAACATCATCAGTTTTCTCTTTTTTCCATTTTATGGAGTTGATCAGTTTGTTTCTTTCCTGATTGCAATTAGTAGAAAACGTTACAGGAAAAAAGTGATTGGTTCAAAGAGGACTACATTCTCAGGATCAAATATATCTTCTTTGCGATTGTGACGATGCATGTGCATTTTACATAACCACCATTTTTTTAAATGGAAATGTGTATTTTTATTTGCATATATCAAATCTTCTCGTCATTCTGCGTACAAAAGTATTGAGGAAAGCAGTCGAGCAATGTTAATGAGATATTTTAAATAAATATCTTCATTAAAGATGCTCAAACGCTCCATGGAAACATAAACATTTCGACAAAAAAGGGAAATAAACTTTTTATTTTTATTGCACAACGATAACCAAAGATCACATCGATTCAGTTATGAAAACAATGAAAAAGCGAATGTGTCAAGTGTTTAGAATTCAATGGAGAAGCATTTGAATCTTCTTTAACCTTTTGACTGTGGATACTTGGAAACGATGCAAACTGCGTGCGGCTGAACTGCAGTAGTACAGAGTGAGCCATTAAACCGAACGCCCATGGGCGTCGACAGTACGCGACGAGCGACTGTCTGACGCCTATAGGCGCTGTTAGCAGTCAAAAGATTAATAAAGACATTTATTTAAAATACCTCACGAACTGATCATTTTTCGACCGCTTTACCCTAATACTTTTTTACGCAGAATAACGAGATTTAATTTATATAAAAAAAAAGTACGTTCCCATTTAAAAAAATGGTGCAACTGTAAAATGTACATGCATCTTTATATTTGCGAAAAAAATATGATCCTAAAAATATAATCCTCTTTGAACCATTCATATTTTTTCTATAACATTTTATTCTAATTGCAATTAGAAATGAAGTATGACTTGTTCCTATTACGTGGACCACCCCGTATATTTTCTGTCTTGACATTTAAACTGTTACTTTCTCCATGAATCAAACTATCTTTCGCTAGTAAATATTTTTTGGACGAACTTTAAAAACAATTGGTCAAATACTTTATTTGAATGATCTTGTATTAACCCTCGCACTACCAAGAAGGGGGAGATACTTTGGTTCCACCATGTCATACTTTGTGTATTTATTTTGCTAATCAGTCCGGTTAAAATTCTGAGAAAAAATAGTTATTGTTGAACATATTGAGCTTAAGCATTCACTTTACTGCGGAGTAATTTGAATGTTGCGGTTTCGCAGAATATTTCTTATTATTCAGCCCGGCATTAATTTGCCAGATATACTTGTATCGGTCGGCTGCAAAACAATACAAGTCTAAAATTAGCTACTTTCAAACAATCTCCTGTCGTGGATTTGTACTGTTTCAACAATCTGTTTAACAATCACTTTTCATGGAATAATTTCTACTTCAATTATGTTTAAAGCAAGTTAATAAATATGTTTGTTTACTACTGTGTTATTTTATAAATTTTCTGACTAAACAGTGGCCTGAGTAGGAAAACAGTACAAGTCCAATGATTTTATTTTAATCATTGAAAAAGAATGAACAAAGGTTAAGCATAATTAGGCATGTATGAATATCATCTGGGTTAGCATAACCGTATTTAAATTGGAACAGCACTACAAAATCAATGGTGTTGATGATACACGAAAAGAGACACTATTTTTACAAATATCTCAGAATGTGGTTTTTGGACTTGTACTCTTTTTCAACTTACCGATTCAATTATTTCTTGAAGGTGGGCTCTAAATACCACCCCGTTGATGGTTCGAGTTTCAAAAAATACCTTGGTAGTTGCAAGAGTTAATAACACATCCATCTTCCTCGATCGAAAGAAACGATTATAAAGTTTATAAAACTGCTGCATTGCGTTTCGAACAATTGATTATGTCTTGAAATGAGGTCATAGTTACTACAACAGAGTTTCATGTTATTTCAGAGAAAATAGATTGAGCGATGATCGCATATAAGAAAACGTTTGAGGAATGCGCTTCGAGTCAAATATGTAGGCACAAAATGGGCGCGTGACGCAATGTTATCACGCACTTCATTAACAATGCGGTGTGTGTTATAATGAGCTGAATAGGACTTGTAACGCGTTATGAGTGTAACATTAAGAACAACGGATGAACCGGACGCTTTCTATAGAAATTCAATGTTTCGCTAATGCCTCCATAAAAGGAATGGAATTTTTAGTCGAAACGCGTGCCCATTGCCTTGAAATAGAATTGAGTTTCTAACTAGATCGCAACGGCAGAATTCTAATACGTTACTTATGGTCACATCGATGGACTCAAGTACTTATATCATTAGCCCAGATTCGTACACTTATTTTCCATATTTGAAGCAATCACTTATGACCTACGTTTAATAGGTTTAACCCTGTGAACTCCTTTGTCGAGTATAACTCGACCGATTTTATTCACAGGTACTCCTGTGTCGAGTCACACTCGACATTTTTAAATTGCTAGTTTAAATATTACATGTATCTGACCTTTTTTTGTAACAAAAGAAGGTCTTTGAAGTGTTCGGGTACATGATTGTTTGTACCTAATTTGTTCCTATCAAACAACTGTTTTTTGAAGTACATTTAAAATAAAACACTTAAAATAATAGGGTTATTGAAAAAAAAATTGAAAAAAAATTTGGAGTTCAAAGGGTTAAAGCTTTTCATTATATAGTTCCTAACGAATGTACACTATCGTTATACATTTTTTGGATACTTGTCTGCAAGCTAAACATGTTTGTATTCATAAAAATTGAAGGGTAAGGAGAAAGAACAGAGTATGTCTATTTTTATTCTGCAGCGTTCAACTTGAAAGAAAAATCAAAATAATGTAAACCAATTATATTTTCGCCCATTTTTTTCTGTCGCCTAATTAGAGTATAACTTCATGTCATGAACAATACAGTTACATTCACTGACAATGAGTCTTGTTTCTTTACTGATGCACTAAAGTATTAAAAATTGATTTTCTAAATGAAGCTGTTTTGTAACATTCCTTGTTGTTTCCCCTTACCCTTCAATTACTATAAACATACAGCAAACATGCGTAAAACATATTTAGAGCAAGCACAACAAAATACTGAATTAAAAATCCTTGTCATTTCCTTCAAATAAGAAAAGGGTGTCCAAAATCAGAAACACTCCTAACAACCCTTTTACTTGATGTAATAATAAAGGGTTATCCATATTGAGTGTCACCTTTAAATTGAAATAAAACACAAACTATTTGAGATTTCTCAGGTTTCTGTATTTTAACATAAAGTCTAATTCATGACTAAACTGTGGATGTTTATACAAATATACAATTTTCGATATCAATATCTTTTGTTTTAAGGAGTCTCCCTAGTGTGATGGTCGAAAAACGAAGCGATCTTTGGGAATTTTTTTCAAGAAAAGTAATAAACGTATGAATGTAAAAAAAATTTGTTTTCATGGTTGCCATAAAATCTACCCTTAGAATTATCAAAATGAAAAAAAGAAACAGGATTCTTAATCCGTATGAGTATGGCTATATCCGGTACTAGAATAAATGTAAAATAACGAAAAATTAAAAAATGGCAACGTCTAAGAGGAGAAGTTTCGATTTTTGCACAAAAAATGGCTCATTTTTTAAGTCGCAAAATTTGAGTTTTGCAAATATTGACTTAGTTCTAGTACCTGCGAGAACGAGACATCTACTAAAGATGCCTGCCAAGTTTCACATAAATCGAATGACTGGATTTTGAGATATATGGCAGCCATTTCAAAAAATATCGTTATCAGAAAAACGCTTTCAAAGTTTCACGTACCCTTAAAAATTATATGAAAGGCTCCGTTTCAAAGCCTGTAGCATTGCCAATTTTTACAATATGTCTCTAATACTTTGGAAATATGTTTTTAAGATGTAAAACTACGAGAAAATCTCAACAACAAAAATTCATTTCTTGAAACCGTCACACTAGGGAGATCCCTTAATGTAGTTGAAAAAATAGAACTTCGACAAACTTGTAATTTACACTTCAAATCTTACAAAATGTCGTTTTTATTTCACTTACTTTATAACATGTACATAGTGTATGTACATATTTGAACATGTTAAATTGCATAAAGGTCCGCAATCTACTCATGCTATTATTTATGGAACATAATATCATTCAAGCGACCCCTTCGGGTTTTTTTTCACGAGCCCGTGTCAGTTTACCCAATTTTCCACTACTTTTTCACATAACTGGGGCTCAATTTCATCAATGGCGGCTGTAATATTATATTTCAGCTCGTAAATGAAGGGTAAGGGGAACAAACAAGGAATGTTATCAAACAGATTTATTGAGAAAAGAAATTTTTAATACTTTAGACCACCAATAAATCGACAAGGTTCAAGTAATTGAACTGTATTGTTTATAACACGAGGTTATACTCTAATTAAGCAGCAGGAGAAAAATAAGCATAGAAATAATTGTTTCACATTATTATAATTTGTTTTCAAGTTGAACACTGTAGAATAAAAATGGACGTTCCGTATTTTTTCTCCTTACCCTTTAAATCGTCTCTGGATTACTGGCGCATACTTAACTTTTTGCAAAACCTCATAGAAAAGAGTCTATGGGTGCAGATTCAAATCCTCATGCAAAACACGTTAGGATGTACTGTACGAAAGTCCCAATTGTTGAGAATGGCGAAGAATCGATACGTTTGAATTTTCTTCTACACTATTACGAGCAGCAGCAATATTTTCGGTAGAGTGAGCCGAGCGTTTATACGTACCACGTGTTGCATCACAAGCCGAGCCAGTCTCTTCCAATTTCTCCGCAGTTCGACGAATTGTACGCTCAGAAGGTCGATTCTGTTGACCAAATATTTCACGAAGTGCACGAAAACAAGCTCGAACAAAACTTGAATTATTATAATAAATTTTAACATTTTTTATACTGTACTGTATAACGTTCCATGGTGGTTTATTTATATTTTCTAATGACATCTGTCCAAAAATTACGAAGAAATATCAAACCGTTTCGTAATGGCATGTGTTGAAAGATGTGCACTCAATTTAGATAACCTTTTATTGCGACAGAAACAATTAAAAACTCATTACTACAGAATGTGTAAAATGCTAACGCTGTGATCCAACGACATAGGGAGTACTTACATACAGGGTGTCCGCGCCATGATGTTTCAGTCCCGTTATTTCTGAAAGTATTGAAGATACAAAAGATTGTTTATGTGAAAGTTGCATGATACGGAGGGGCAACTATATTGGCGGACACGAATTGTTTTTTTAGATTATTAGTATAAAAGATATGAAGGTCAAATTCGGTTTTGTTAAATGGAACTATATATTTTTTTAAGATCATTGACTGCGTTTCAAGGCAAATTCAAGAATCTATAATATACAGGGTGTGCCGTAACATGTGGGAATCACTTTCGGGATGACTTCAGCACATCACAAGGATAAAAAAAGTTCACATAAACATAAGTCCTACTTGACTTTGGTCTTCGCCAAAATTTTCCTCTTCATACCATGCAACTTTTACTTAAGCAATTTTTTTGTATGTATCTCCAATACGTTACGAAATAACGGACTGTTATTCTTCTGATCTTCTTAGCATGGACACCCTGTATATTCATGATGAAACGAACATTTCAGTACTCTTTTTAATTTCTTTAACGAAATCTCAAATGAATTCTGAAGTACATGTTTCCCTTGTTACGTAGAATATCATATGAGGAAATGTTTCTATACATTTCTTAAAGGTACCAAAGGATTTTTGAGATTTATGTGAAATTTAGAGAGTGCCTTAACACGTTGAACGCCAACCGGTGACTGACACCTCAAATTTAATTTAATTAAATAATTATTGACTATCGCAAAATTTTGAGCAAGCTTCATACTGAAACAATAATGTAGAAATAGAAGTACTCAAATGTTTTTTTTCTTTATGTTTTATATGAAATATAGTAAATTATATCGTGTCTGATTAGCTATGGCCGTTTTCACTGTGACGTTCAACGTGTTAAGAGACTTTAGAGCGGTGGGAAAAGAATAATTTACGAAAAACAATTCTTCTTAGATGCTTTCGACTGATTTTTTTTCATGTATACAATCGCTGCATTACTATTAAACTATTGTACTACATATACTTATACAAGGTGTGTTTTTAACTGGAACGGTGGAATATCTTATAAGGAAACTGAAGGAATCAAAAAAACGTTTTTACAAAAGTTGTTTGGTATAAAAGGAGACATTACGTGGTATAAATATTTTTTCCGTATGTGGAGTAGTGGGGGAGATTTCAAGGTCAAGTTAATTTTTTCAAATTGGATCCTATATTTTTTATTCATAGCATGATAGCGTTTTTTGAGACGAATTCAACGACCCACTATATGAGGTCATTCAGTGTAGTACAAAGTCATAAATTAACCCTTTGACTGCGTACTGCTTGGAAACAAGGCGAACGCTGCGTGCGGCCGAGGTGCAGTAGTACGTAGTGAGCCATTGCACCGAACGCCTATGGGCGTTGGCAGTACGCGACGAGCGACTATGTCTGACGCCTATAGATGCTTTTAGCAATCAAAGGGTTAAATGTTAACAGAATTTGAATTAGTGCGATCCGTAAAATACAAAAGCTTATATTAACCCTTTGATTCCGAAGGGCGTGTATAAAATGCGCTTGACAAAGTCGCTCACTGTGTGCTGTCGACGCCCATGGGCGTTCAGTGCAATGGGTTGCTATGTATTACTGCGGCTAGTCCGCACGCACCGTTCACCTTGTTCCCAAGTGACCCGTACTAAAAGGGTTAAAAACTCCGGAATTCAACGTGAAAATGTATTATTTTAAGTTACGATAATGTTTTCACAAAAAGTTAATTCAAACCAATAATCCTGTTGCATTATTTTTATTGTCAAGTATAAATAATGGCATTACTTTTTATTTATGGTTATTATTCTTCAAAATTGTATAAATGTTACATATGCACTTCTAATAAAATGTATTATCACTGATTTCAGATAGTAGTATGCATCCTCATAGGACTGCATTACAACTCTTTCAATGCTGGAGATCAGCACACCGCCATGGTAACGATGGGCACCTTTGGAGGATACCTTATTATTCTCGTAGGGTTGTTCGCTGGTAGTATCATGGGAACTCCAGTTAATCGTCGCGTGGTATGTAAACTTAATTAAATCGTGCAATTAATTAAATTTAATATGGAAATTAACGTTTTGTGCGTACGTAACACATCGAATTTATCCTACTCTTAATATCTACCTTATTTTTCATAATTATTTAGAAACCTAATCCTCTAATTATTTTGATTAGTATAACACATAATATCAATGTAACATTAGAAAATATATTTTAAAAAATTATATGTACACGAAACACTGTTTATAACTTTAAAGAGTGAAGTAATGTCAATTTATTTTTATATTACTTTACTATTGCCTTTTATCTTTATTATAAAATCGTGTTGCGTTTACATACAATATACATGTAGTATAATAAATAAACCTTAACATTGTAACGTACATATTTCATCAACTTCGATAGACAGCCTACAAATAACAGCCATCTTACATCAAATCGTATAAGATTTACTGTTACAATCATGAATTCCATTCAACTTTGCACTATTCATTGATAGCCCTGGGAAAGTAATCTATTTAAAATTCTATGAATTATTTTGCGATATTGAATGTCAAAATTTTGTAAAATTAACCAACACGTTATACGGTCAACATACTATGATTTTACTTTTAATATGTACATTTCAATTTAGAACCACCGTTTATCTATTTACTCGTCAAAAAATTTAGCAAATACCTTTCAATTTTACTGTAAAATTGTTCAATTTTTAGCAGTTTGGTTTTAATTTCTTCAAAGCTATCGATAAATGCTACTTTGGAAAACTCTAACACTATGTTAGCACAAAAGTATAGACCACCATTAACCAAATTAGTTGATATTTTATGATTGAATGTATACCCGTAAAATAGTTTGTATATTAAGAAAATATATAACAATTCCGAAAATTTAATTCTAAATGCAAACAGTAATCGAAAGTACAGATGTGTACAATCACCGAAGATTAAATGCTCACAAAATTTCATGAAAATCAGAGATAGCGTGTACTACACTTATAATACAGACCACTCACATTGCCCGTTCGAAGCCACTGGAAATTTCCGTGCAATTGACACTAAATACAATTTTACACGCGCATTCCACGAATTAACCCATTTTTGCCCACTGTACTCAGTTGAGTACACCCACATTTTCGCCTGCTAGCTCTACCTATTGGTCGGTAGAAAATTTTCCTGTATGTAGTCATTACGTTGAGTGCTTATTGAATGTTCCCACGAGAGGTGACATCAGAATCTGCATTGGTATTAGAGTAGCACTTTATTATACATGTTTAACTTTTCAATAATAAATAATTCTAAAGCAACAAGGCCAGTTTCTTCGGCCAAAATGGGTTAAATTGTCACACTGCGAATAATTGTATTATGATTCCATTCTTTGAAACTAGTCATCCAAATATTGAGTTTTTGCTTCACATTTGCTGGTAGGAATCCCTAAAACGTAGACATGTTGCAAAAGCAACAACAATCATCCTTTAATAAATCATCAGTAAATTTAAGAACACAGTTTATGACTCAACCCAATGTTTGGATGACTTATTCCATCAATAAGTTATAAAAATTATAAATGTAGCAGTTGTGTCAGACTAACACTAATAAAAATTTAATTTAAGGGGAAAATAAATTTCTATCAGCACAACTACTAATAAAATTTTGAAATTTCATTTTGTTCTTTTATATGAAAAAGTATTAGAACACAATATTGACCTTAACCCTTTGAACTCTTTTGTTGAGTGTGATTCGACATCGATTTTATTCACAGATACTCCTATGTTGAGTCACATTGGACATTTTTAAATTGCCACTTTAAATATGTATTATATTCGGCAATATTTTTTTACCACAAATATCAGATCTTAGCAAAGTTCCAAAGCTATTTTCAATATAATTAGTAAAAAAAAATTGTTTAAATTGGTTCTATTGAACCAACTGTCTTTTGAAGTGCATTTCAAATAAAACATCTAAAATAATAGGGAGTTATTGAAAAGTTAGGAGTTCAAAGGGTTAATACTAACACTAACTACGACCAAAGAAATAACCTTGAACAGCCAATACTTCGTGCCTCTACTATAGCATAGAACAGCCCATATATCTGTATAGCACTTCATATAAATTACTGTAAATATATATGTTCTCTTTGGTAAAAATGAAATTTATTTAAATTGAATTATTACAGGACCTCTTTTTCGCCCTAATGGGTTGTGCGTTATTCATCGTTGCCGGCGCTTTGAACATCGACTTCTTCACAAAACTGTCGTACAGAAGCTCTTTCCGAGACACAGGGCTCGCCAAAGGATCTGTCAGCATAATCGAAGGAGCTCTGTTCCTCATTGATGCATTCCTGACATTCCGAGGAGAAGCTTAAATCGCTACCGCAATTGTACTATTGTGATTCGTGATCAAAAACAAGAAGAATTTCGTCACAAGCATACTGCCAAAAATCGCATGAATTTTAAGTCATATATTATTTCAAACCATACTCTCTTACCCGTGCTATTCTTATAAAGATACCTAATTATTCAAATAAACAAGAATCGTTTCGGATCAGGCAGATTCGAATGGCACAGCAAAATTAAGACCAAATCCATCAAACACATTAAAATCATATTTCTTATTGTGTAATCAGTGGAAAAGGTGCAGTAAACTTTTCGAGTTCATCTTAACCCTGTAAGTACGCTCATCGTGTGCTGCCGACGCCCATAGGCGTTCGACATAATGGCTCATTACGTACTACTGAAGCTTGGTCGCACGCAATGTTCGCCTCGTTAGAAGTAAGCTCGTAATCAAAGGGTTAAATTGTAAAGGAAATCCCGCTTTCTAGCTTTAGAACTGCACTTCACTACATAGTTATGAATTTTTAATAGTTTTTCTTTGACATACAGGACTTCTGCATTTAATCGTTATAATTTTGTTTTTTGTTTCAGTGTTATAACATACAAGATGTTTCGGAAATCATGGTACAACCGAAAAGGGGTGATTCCTGAGGTAAAAATAAGTCTAACATATAGAATAAAATTTTTTCATATGAGGCTCTGTTTTCGAGAAAATTAAGTTCAAAGGTTGATTGAACGCTTCCTTACGTCCCGTGCGGGGAACTGACAAGCTTATTTACCAAGTACGATGTTTGAACGCCCATGGGCGTTCTTCGCACGGACTGCAGTAATATTACGGGAGTGTAGTATGTTTTCATTGGTGGAGGTAGTTAGCATCCAGCTAGACACAAAGACTGATAATGGATCAGCATTATACATGATATTAATGCCATTTGTAAGCGATATATGGTCTGTATCGAGATTTGTTCAACCACAACATAGTTAAGTGCACGCGTACCCGCAAAATATTCAAAATCAATTTTGTCGAAAACGAAGCCTCATGAACAAACTTTATTCTATATTTTCGACCTATTTTTACCTCAGAAATCAGCTCCTTTTCGGTTATACCACGATTTCCGAAACACCCTGTATATTTATACAGTTTTTAAAAATATAACGATTAACTATAGATAGAATATTTAATGAAAACTGATGGAAATTCAGGCACAATTAAGTAGGGGCCTGAAAATGGAAAGAAATTTGTTTATAATTATCACATGGTGTACACTATGGAAAGATGCAGTTGAAAAATTCACTATACCCTTTCCACCTACTTTACAGTAATTTAATAACAGATTTACATGCTAAGAAAAAAGTTCAAATTCAAGTTTAAGAAAATCCCATGTTTAGTTGTTAATTTTTTACATGAGAATAAAGAAAAATATTTACAAAATATGTAGATACATTTTTTCATGTTAATTTCGTACCAAATTCAAGTGATGCCGATTAAATTGCAAAAATGAACAATTCATAATAAGTGGAAAAGTATTAGTAGTACGTGTAACTTCAAACTCGAGTTTAAAACATTGAAAATATACACAGTCCAACCGAAATCGTGGCAAAAGTCCAGAACAAATTTTTTTATATGAGGCTTCCTTTTTGAGAAAATCATATATAAAAATTCACTGAGTATGCGCGTACAACTGTGAATATTATATTTTTTTACAAAGTATCTACGATTTTGCAGTTAACAAGGTTTAACAAAATATGAGATACAATCAAAAATTATTATTTATATTATTAAGCGAGGAATTGATAAAACTGGCCTTTTCTCTACTGAATACACGGGTGTCCAGTGAATGTTCAAAATTAACTTTCTCCAAAAGGACAATTGTATAAAAACATTTTATTCAATATTTTCAACGTATTTTTATACACAGAATTATTCCTCCTTCGGCTATATCGCGATTCCGACCAAATTTTATATAAATATTTTACTAGAACGAATGGCAGTCCATCTCTATTGTAAGGCCAGTAAAAATTGTAAACATTATAGGTGTACATACATTAAGTTGCGATTGCCCACTATATGTAGCATAAGAATTGAAATTAAGAATTACACAAAAATTACTGTGCTGAATTAACGCTATATTATTTTCAGTACTATTTTTTACCATGTTACACGGTAATTTCTATTTTATATTTGTTGCACGCACGTTTGTTATTATCTGAAAATGATACTGTTTCATATTCCTTTCGGTTTGCTTGTTTATTTATACATCCTTAACGATATTATGATTGTAAAAATAAATTTTTAACGAACGCAGCTGCTCGTTCTATATTTATTTTTGTAAACTATTTGTATAATAAATATATAGATTTTATATATTGTAATAAAGTATTGCGAAGTTAATTCTACTCTTTATACCTGCATATTTATTTAGTTACTTAAGATATGTTGTCTTACTTTCCCGAATAATATATATTTCATACTAAATGAATTTATTAAAAACTGTAACATTATACAAAGATTTTCTCATATGCAATATTAAAATTTGTTTCATGCTTTTGTATAAATATTCGTATGAACCAAATTATAAACGTATAAACAAAATTATTACTTATTGAACATGTAGAGGTGTTTTTAATTACCCTGTACTCCAGTGTTAAGTTATAAAGATGGAATTATATAATATGCATATTTACAATTAATTTCTTAACTAAAATGGAAACAAATTTGTCAGAAATAAAGTATTGCATAGAACACGATTTGTGCCTTTAAAATAAAATGTCATAATTTCTCGTACATTTTTGCAAATGAAACTATGTTTATAAATACCAAAATTACAATTTTCATAAGTCACACTTGAATTGTGCTAGAAAAATTAAACGTTTATAGCAAAATTTTTAAGAGTATAAGGCTTAAATTTCAAGCTACCGATTGTTCGATAAGTCGTGCACCATTCTCGATATATCTCGAGAATAGCGAGTCGACGGAAGCTCGAATCGATACGGTCGGTAAGGTCGATCAGCTGCAATAGTCGATCGTGCATGGTTGCGTGTGTGCAGATTGCACCGCCGCTTCAAGCAGCAGTTTTATTTACTAATTAGAGTGCCGATGTGTGGTAGGAAGCGTTAAATGTGCGTGGAAAATGTCGAATCCGGGCGGTAGCAGGAGGAATGGGGCCATGAAGATTCGTTTGACGAGTGAGTTTATCAGGAAAACACAAGAAATCTATTAAGAAAGGAGCGTGAAAGTCGACTGATAGCTAACACGCGTTGTGATCCTTTCCGTGCTTTGTATTTGTTGTGTATTCATTAATATGGCCTCGTCATAATCCTTATGGAGAGCCGTTTCCGAGAAACGTCAAAACAACCTTCAGGAATACCAGTTTCCGTCCGATTAACGTGATATGTAGCATAAGTACGCAGAAATGTTTGACTAGGGTTTTCGTCCTTTGGTTATGGCAACTCCCTATCGGAGGTCAAGACCCCACCGTGAGCACTCCGGGAGACCGTAGGCTGAGAACGTTAATTTTGGTGAACTTGTCACGCCCGCATTGTCTCTCCCTCAATGTTTAGCACTTCTACGAGGGCCTGGACTGTTGCGAACATTTTTTACTTTAATATGGCTTAATGTTTGTTACTTGCTCAATCAGTAACATAGTTGAGATAGAATATTGAGCGTGAACGCATTTCGTTATCATATGTCAGACGCTCAACATTAATGCACAATTGTACTATTTGTTAATAGGGGTATTCTTAATGTTTAACAAATTCAGTACTTGTAAGATATATTATTAATTTTTTATTACCTTGGCAAGCTTGAATATTAATTGTACTATACAAATTTACTATTTATTCCATGGTGTAGGAAGTTGATGAAAAATGATTATTCTCCCTTTTGAATGATGTATAAAATAGATCATTAAATAATCTCTTTTGCCATCAGAAAATAACTCTTAAAGGTTATGTTTTTGCAAAGAAAATTTTGTGGAACATATTAGTATGCATGTTTAGTACCATTTTTATAAGTTGCTAAATAATGATATTTGTCGAACTATTTTATCTATAAATTTTGTCTATATTTATTATGCACATTATCACAGATTATTATATAAGATTAGCTTTTAATTTTATCATATAAATTTTGCAGTTTTATGCGCCCGTAATCTTGCCAGAAAAGATCTATTTCGTGAGTATTGATTATGTTAAATGGAGGTAACAATTTATTTAAAAAAAAACAGTTAATTACAAAAGATTTATTTTAGGCCTACCAGATCCCTTTGCTAAAATAACTGTTGATGGTTCAGGTCAATGTCATAGCACAGATACATGTAAAGCAACTTTGGATCCAAAATGGAACCAACACTATGACTTGTAATTATTCTTTAGTCACAATGTACATACAATGTTACATTTAAAAAGTATGTATATTCTTAATTATTTTTATAGATACATTGGAAAAAATGATGGCATTACTATATCAGTTTGGAATCATAAAAAAATTCATAAAAAGAAAGGCGGCGGATTTCTAGGATGTGTTCGAATATTATCCAATACCATTCAAAGACTTAAAGACACAGGATGTAATTATTATTGTCTATACTAGTCTCTTAAGATTAATTTTATGACATTTAATTGTTAACTTTATATCATTTAATTGTTAACTTTATGTATTTTATAGATCAACGGTTAGATCTTTGTAAAGCTCATTCTGATGATACAGATGTTGTTAAAGGACAAATTGTTGTCTCTTTGTTATCACGGGATGGTCATAATGGTGCTGTGAGTAATACAGTGGGTCATAATGCTGTGGTGGATGTTCTTGGAGACCTCAGTTGTCCAGGTGATTTACCAGATGGTTGGGAAGAGAGAAGAACTGTAAGTGGACGTCTCTACTATGTTAATCACTATACCAGGACTACACAATGGATTCGTCCAAACACTAGGTATGTTTTGCTGTTAGAACTTATAAACTATTAATGTTCAACTTATTGACAAAGCATAATCCTCATACTAGGCCTAGCAATGGTATTATACCAACTACACCAGAGCCATCGCCACTTCCTTCATCTGAACCAATTTCTCCCAGTGGCAGTGGGAGTCCTCCGAATGTTAGAACTGAAAGTCCTCCAAGATGCACCTCTGAGTGGAATGGAGAAGGAACGCCTAGTAGAACACCCAGCAGAGATAGTTCTGCTCCAAATACCCCACTAAATACATCAATTCAACAACAAAATAGGAATCAACAGAATCATCACAGCACAAGAAACATGACATTATCATCATCAAGAGAGCGAAGACCACCAGTAAGAACAGCAGATGAACAGAATGGCAATCAAAATGGAAATGCTAGACCAGATCGTAGCATCAATAGTGGTCAACCACGAAGACCCAATCGAAGCAACAGAAGTAGAAACAATGTAATGCCTAATAATGAAAGAAGGTATGATCCTCCACAACCCCCTGATTTACCAAGAGGTTATGGTGAGTATCAAACATAATCGAATTCCTTATGTGTAAAAATAAGTACATAAATATGATGAAAAATTTGAACATACAACTACTTCATAGAAATGAGAAAAACACAACAAGGACAAGTATACTTTTATCATATACCCACTGGTTCATCAACATGGCACGATCCTAGAATACCTCGTGACTTACCAGCAAATGAATTAGCAAATGAACTTGGACCACTGCCTAGTGGATGGGAAATGCGACAAACGCAGAGTGGTCGAGTTTATTTTGTGGATCACAATAACAGAACTACACAGTTTACTGATCCTAGATTGTCCAGTCAAATCATAAGCAATTTATTAAAGTATGTGGATACTGAATAAATTTTTCAAATAATTGAGTTTTTAATTAAAAATCATATACGATTAGGTATAAAGTGATATAAATCGTGTTTGAGTCATAAAATTATTTTTTTATAATAGTAGACGTCAAAATAATAGCACAACTAATCAAACAACAACTAGTTCGAGTAATACAGCCGCAGTTGGAAATGAATCTGCTGAAGCAAACGCACCAGCATCACCAAGTAGTCCATGCAACGTAGTTCAAGAAAGGCCAAGAACAGAAAATGGGAGTAATAACAATTCCCCAACATGTAAGTTTGAAAAGTAGTGTTTTAATTAGTTGAGATTTCAATTTTAAGACATTTAAATAAGTAAAATCTAAAACATGTATATAAAATATATGAAATCTTTGACTATTGTGTATAAACTTTATCAGTATTATTAGTGCTGTACAAGAATTATAGGCAAATTGATCTGTTTAATAAAACATGAAGACAAAACAGAAACATATACATTACACAATTTTATCTTATCTTTGAATGAATATCTTGTCAGTGTTTAGTTCTCATTATTAATCAGTTTCATTTGACCAACAATATGTCTTTCCATTTTTGGAGGATGTTATTCATCAGAGTGCAATTCTGTAATTAAAATTATTTAGTTATTAATTGTCAGTGAAAATAAAATTCTTGGTTGTCTAATCCTTATACTGGACATTTTTATTTTAGTGGAAACTGCATCAGTTCAGAATGCTCAGACCGTAACAGAATTGCCAAAAGAACTAATGGACAATGAACTTCTACCAAAGTATAAACGAGATTTAGTGGCAAAATTAAAGTGTTTAAGAGCAGAATTGAATGCTCTTCAGCCGCAGAGTGGACATTGCAGACTTGAAGTATCAAGAAATGAAATATTCGAAGTAAATAATTGAACATATTACTGATTAAACAATAATTAAAGGATGATATTAATTTAATATAAAAAATGGTTTACAGTATATTACATTTTTGTATCAAGAATTCTAACACACAGATTTCTATTTTAGGAGTCATATAGGTTAATAATGAAAATGCGACAAAAAGATATGCGTAAAAGACTAATGGTAAAATTCCGTGGTGAAGAAGGTCTCGACTATGGTGGTGTAGCACGAGAGTGGTTATATTTACTATCGCATGAAATGTTAAATCCACAATATGGACTTTTTCAATATTCAAGAGATGACAATTATACACTTCAAATCAATCCAGATTCAGGAATAAATCCAGAACATTTATCATACTTCCATTTTGCTGGCAGAATAATAGGAATTGCTGTTTTTCATGGACATCATATAGATGGTGGTTTCACAACTCCATTTTATAAAATGCTGCTTAATAAAGCTATTACACTAACTGACATAGAAGGAGTTGATCCAGAGTTACATAGAAGTCTTACGTGGATGTTGTAAGTGAACAATAATAATATTATACACAACATTAAAATATATGTTACAGAAATATTCTTATCTCCTTTTTTTCACAGAGAAAATAGTATAGACGGGGTGTTGGATGCTACATTTTCAGTAGAACATAGCAGTTTTGGAGTATTGAAAAATCACGAACTGAAGCCTGGTGGTAAAGACATTCCTGTTACTGAGGAAAATAAAAGGGAATATGTTCGTTTATACGTCAACTATCGCTTTATGCGAGGAATTGAACAACAGTTTCTAGCATTACAGAAGGGATTTCACGAATTGATTCCACCTCAGTTACTAAGACCATTTGATGAAAGAGAATTGGAATTGGTTATAGGCGGTTTAGGAACCATTGACATCAATGACTGGAAAATGCACACACGATTGAAACATTGTACACCTGATACGCCAGTAGTAAAATGGTTTTGGCAAATAGTAGAATCTTATGGAGAAGAAATGAGGGCTCGCTTACTTCAGTTTGTCACTGGAAGTTCTAGAGTTCCTCTACAAGGTTTTAAAGCTTTACAAGGTAAAAACATTTATGAAGTCACCTTTTCAAATAATTTGCATTTTCGGTTAGATATTGTTTGTTGAGCGTGTGTTTTTATAGGATCCACTGGGGCTGCAGGCCCACGCCTGTTTACCATTCATGCTGTTGATGCGCCGAGTGAAAATTTACCAAAGGCGCATACCTGTTTCAATAGAATAGATATTCCAGAGAATTATCCGTGCTATCAAAAAATGCTCGATAAATTAACACAAGCAGTTGAAGAAACTTGTGGTTTTGCTGTCGAGTGATAGGTAAAATATTTAATCTTATTTTATACATAGTGAATATTTTATTGTGTAGAATTATTGAGATTTTACATTTTTTCGTAACAGGGAGTATTTGTCGACAGATTTTACTGTCGTTAAATTAAAAATTACTTTTTCAAGTACCAAGAGATGTTATATCGGAAGAGTAAAAAAAAAACAATATTGTACAATGAAAATGTTTATACGTAAAATGTCAGAAATAAATCTGACAGTCTTTGTACAAATATCTGAATGGCCTTGATGGTTGTGTAATAAGTGATTATCGATTGGTACATTATGTATGTAAAAACTCTTGTGATTTCCGCACTTCGTCCATGAACATCTAAATCAAAGGTTCCTCAGAAGTTTTGATTACATTGGTCTATAATTATTTATTATTCAACGACTGAATAGTAATGCGCAAAAATTGCAATATCAGTAAAGTAAATATTTTGATTGGCCTAAATTCTACTTTTACATATAGTAATCGAATTTTCCAACACAACTCTAGAATCAATAATTTACTTATAAGATCACCATCAAAGAATTAACTTCATCATTTAAGGTATGATAGAAAATATAAAAAGCATGCATGCACAAATATATATAGGAAATGAATTCTTTCATACAATGAAAAACATTGTTCAGATATAAATACGCTTATGTTAGCATTTTATATTAAACGAAAATACTTAAAATTCTAAGAATCTCAAGGTGTTCAAAAGTTCACGGTATCTATTATTTAAAAGAAATCTTATAATGGGACAATGTATTTCATTTTCGAAAGCTTTCAATTTCTCGTTCTTTAATCATATCGTAGTACCAACAAGCACAATCAATTAATAATTCCGTGTTAACTACTTTTGAAATACTACATTTTAGTGGAAAATTAAGATTGTGTAGTAAAATTCACAATATTATGATTAGACGCCAGCTGAAAAAACTACTGGGGATCTAGTATTTTACAATGTATTATTACAGTGGGCTATGGTGGCTGGGGGGCAAAATTTGTACATACATCGAGACCTCAGACGCAAGTGCTACATTTCATAATTTATGAATGTATTTTACACATACTTTCAATCTGACTCTTCACCTTAAAATAAATTTAGTTTAAATTACACATTTTATATTGCACGTTTGATTAAATATCTGAGACTAACTTTTAGAAAAATGTGGTTTCGAATTAATTCTTATTAAACTTGAGAAATAGTATAAAGATTGCTTAAATGTACAGTGCAAAAGCTTATATGTTTTCAGTACTAAAATTATTTTGATTAATACGCATGCAGCACTCGCACTGAGGAACATTGTAACGCAATCGGCTAATTGTATTATCATTGTATAACTTATAGCGAACGGGGATTATTATTGCTTGTTTTGGAACGAATAGTACCGAATGCGTTAACAGAATGTAAATAGTAGAGTTTAATATAAAATTAATAACACAAGCGTATAATGTGCGAGCCAAATGGGTTTGCACAATAAAAACGCATCAGTTTTAACATAAGCTAAATCATAAATCGTGTATATTAGTTGTAATTTAATTCAGAAATGTATTTAAAGAAAGAGTTTATTCGATAAGTTTATGTGTAAAGTTAGAAAAGTCTTAATCGAATTGACTCTTTTGTGTTAAGTGTCTACAAAATAGTTCTATACTTTACCAGCTATTAGTAAAGCATAGAAAACTTATTTATCATATGCATTCTTCATTTAGCCTCTAGCATTTGCTCTTATTGTAAAAATATCTAGTGGTTAATAGCACGAATCATTTCATATTATTGTATTTTATTCTGCACATAACTGTGATCAAACATATCGTGAAAGGAGAAGAAAAAGTGGGAGACACCTTCAAAAATTTATTTTAACGTTGGAAATTAGATAGTGCGTTTTTTAAACAAGGAACCTTCGTATTAATATTTCTTTTAATAACTTTTTGTAACAAAACATTATACTTTCTTCTTTATACATAAAAGTATCACCCGTTTTCGGTTTTGAAACACGGTCTGATTACTTTGCATTCACATTTTTAAAACATGTATTACCAATGAGTAATGGTGTTAATTCATAAAATGAACATGTCACTTCATCTTTCATGTATTGCACTATGTGTTAACAAGATAATTCTAATAAGAGAATGATTACAATAATTAATAAATTGTAATTATAAAATACATTGTAAATTACACATTCAAAAGATTTTATAAATCAGTATTAAAAGAAATTTGACGAATAATATTGTTAATTTGAAAATATTTACTCGCGCTAAAATTTTAACATTTCTCTCATTTACTGTATTAATTTTTTAAGAATTTTATTAAAGTTGTATTAAGAAACATTTACTTTTGGTACATACCAGTATTTATTAAACTAAATTATTGATTATTGCATGGAGGGTCTCCCACAGTTTTGTTATATCTTAAACATGTTTTCAATTTGTTGTATTAAAAAAGAATAAAAATAAAGGCCTTATTAGTGCCTTGAAGTTGATATCAATGAGAACAAAAATTTATGTCTATCATATGCATGCAATTTTGAAAATCATTAATTCTAAAAATTGTCGAGACAGATTTTACGAGTGTATGTATAGATTATTACAAAATAAATGAACTTATAATTGAAAAATAAATAAAAATCGGTAATAAGGCCACCATTTGAGTAAACATCGCCAAAGAAATTGTAATTAATACAAATCGTTTAATATTTACAAAGTATTAGAAACATTCTTCGATTCATTATCTCTTGCTTGTAGATAAAACGTATATATATTGAGGAAATACATATAGTATATATATATATACACTGTTTTATTAAGAGAGAAGTCGCATATAAATATTCTATAAATAAATCGATATATTACTAGTGATGCAATGAATAATAATTACATTGAAAGACAACTTCAATACTTTTAAACAAGTTACACGCATAAATAATCAAAGGAAAAGGAATCTATATTTATAAATCTGTAAAAATCTGCGCAAACAAAGAAAACATTACTTGAAATCATGATCACTGTATATTGTTATTTTCGGTTATTCATGCAGTAAAGCGTAATAGTAATAAGGATTTTTAAACAAATTTCGACTGCCTACTTATGCAAATTGTGTAAAATATGAACAAGGGTACAAAATTAGAACATGATTTAATATGTATTGTATAAAATCACTTTAATTGCAATTGAGATTTCAGATCCAAAGGTATTTTCTCTTAAGCTGAAGAATTATCACATATTACGGGTGTAGATGCTCTCTTGAATTGTGTAAGCCACAAAGATTAATAATAATTAAGGTTCTCGATAAAAATATATAGTGACCAGGTTTTAAATTTGACATTAAATCTATCATGCATTGCACACTGCAATAATAAATTTTTATTTCATTAAATAGCAAGATAATTTTCAAATATGAACTAATGTTAATAAACGGATGCATTTTGCAAATTAGTGATGAGCATTTCTTCAAAAATAATCAAGAAAAATGTTAATAAGTATGTTGAATCATTTGTTTAACAATCTACATATTGGACTTTTAGGAATTATATATTCAATTATACGCACAATTAATAAAAACTATTTAGTATGTTATTAAGCTGCAATTACTTTATCATTATTGCTATTATAACAACTCTTATTATCATTATTCTTATTAATAATATTATTGCGCAGGATCTTTGAAACACAATTGTAAATACATCTTTTCCTTTTGTATTTTGGATGAAATGTATATTTTAATAAAATATCCAAAGTATGAATTTTTAAAATTTTGTCTGTTAAATATAAATATGTATCCTAACAGATTATGTACCTATATAAATCTATAATTTTTAAGCATATCATTTGCAATTAATAATAGACATGAATATATACAATTTAAACACATTTAAATTTATTTAATTACCTGTATAAGGTAAATTTATATAAATGATTAAGTACAGTAAATTTATCTATGCTTTGAAAAATAATGCATACAATTTAATAACTAGTTGACGAATTTAATTTTTATGCAATAATTTGTTGATACTACCCATTCATAGTGTAACAATTTAATTAATGAAGATTGAGAAAAACATGAAAAAAATCAACGTTATAAAATTAGAAAATGTATCAGATAATTTGTGGCGTTTTGATCATTTATTAATGTTTTAATTTATTATTAAAGTTATCCATATACTGATTTAAAAAATTTAAGTGATAAATGCAAGTATAAATATTTACGGCGGAACATTTATATTTTTTTCTTTCACTCTATTTAGGTTGTTTTACATGTTCCCTCAATTTTTGGTAACAGAACTGGAGAAATTTTGAAATGCTTTATAGTGAGTTTTAGTTTTGGAATTGGTAGAAATGTATGGAATATCAGTAAACGGAAAAGTGCATTCTTCAGTTTACGAGAATAGTATTTGTTGATGTTTTATATGATGTTATCATATATACGTAGCAAGACAAACTTATCAATTTTGTAAAAATAAACCTATGTAAATTCATTTTACATTATGGCCATGTTCGAACTATTACGAAAAGATTATAGCGTAAGGATTATGAAAGATTATATGTTATTGTAACGAATGATTGAGGTTATGTAGTTTACACATTCAGATGTACTTTCATTCACTTTTTCAGGATTATTTACAACAATGTTTCAAGGTGTCAGATATACTAACATTTCAGAAGAAATGTACAGAACAGTGTACAAACGATAGTGATAGGAAAGCTGCAGTGGATCAAGCATTAAGGGATACTCTTCTTGCAATATTATCTGAAAATGTACCAACTAACGTACAGTTACTTGAGACTTACATTACATTCTGCATCGAGTTATGTAGAAAAGATTTAGCAACTGCAAGTATGCCAGTAATGTTGCTTGGTGATATATTTGATTCTATGACACTTGATAGATGTGAACAACTGTTCACATTTGTCGAAAACAATGTTGCTGTCTGGAAAGAAGATCTCTTCTTTAGTGCATGTAAAAACAACTTATTAAGGATGTGTAATGATCTCCTTAGAAGATTATCTCGGTCTCAACAAACTGTATTTTGTGGCAGAATTCTTTTATTTCTTGCCAAGTTTTTCCCATTTTCTGAAAGATCTGGTCTTAATATTGTTAGTGAATTTAATTTGGAGAATCACACAGAATTTGGCTCCGAAAAGGCAGAAGGAGACGTTTTGGAGCAAATAGCTAAGGATGATGAAAACTCGGAGAGTAAAGTTCCAATTGATTATAATTTATATAGGAAATTTTGGGCATTACAAGATTTTTTTAGAAATCCAAATCAGTGTTATAACAAAATGCATTGGAAGGTATTTTCTGCGGTAAGTTTAAATTATTATTATAGTTTTCTTTTTGTAAATATAAAATTTTGTGTCATAGATACATTTTTTTACTATATTATATACATTTTGTAAATTTATTATTCATTTAGCATGCATCAAGTGTGCTATCAGCATTTTCATCTTTCAAACTAGAAGAACAACGGAGCTATCCTACAACTTGTGTTAAACTTGAGTCTTCAATGGAAGGATCTCATAAGGAAACTCATTATTTTGCCAAATATCTAACCAATCAGAAATTGTTGGAACTACAACTTTCAGATTCAAATTTTAGGCGATATGTGTTGCTGCAATTTCTTATTCTTTTCCAATATCTTAATAGCACTGTAAAATTTAAAGCGTAAGTATTTACAATTTATATAGCCTCATTGTACATTTGCATCTTAGTACAATTTTATTGACAATTTCTTTCAATAGAATTATATATTTCTTATCAATCATTAGCGAAATGCCTTTCAAAAGTTATAAAACTATGTTTGTTTTCCAAAGCTTCCTTGCCAGTGGCTATGAGACAAGGTCTGCTTTCCTTAAATAATGTTTTGAGTTATTTATGTCACAGATTCTCAATTATTTTTGTAATTTTTAAGTGAAACACATGAGTTGAAGCCTGATCAAGTAGAGTGGGTCAAAGGTACCACAGACCAAGTGTACACTTTACTGATGGAAACACCTCCTGATGGTCCAATATTTGCTGAAACTGTCAAAAATATTTTGAAACGGGAAGAACACTGGAATGCATGGAAAAACGAAGGTTGTCCACCTTTCAAAAAGCCAGCTTCGGAGTCTAAAGCTGACCTAGAAGATTTAAAAAAGTCAAAAAGACCAAGGCGTAGAATTGGTGATGTTATCAGAGATGCTCAAGCAGTAGGAAAATATCATATGGGGAAGTAAGTAATTAAATCCTTAAAAGAAAATTTTAAATGTTTAGTTTTCTTAGATACATAATTAAATTCACATATTTTACAGCCCAGAACTTACAAAATTATGGAATCTGTGTCCTAATAATCTTGAGGCGTGTAAATCTAAAGATAGAGATTTCCTTCCGTCCTTAGAGACATATTTTGAAGAAGCCATCATGCAATTAGATCCTAATGCAATGGTAGAGGATGAGTACAAGTAAGTACATTTTGATATTTAGTTCAGACAATACATTAAATCTTTTCAAAGCTATAAAGCTTTCTTTTTACGAATATTTCGTATGAATAGTTATAATGACTAGGTAGAATCAATTCTCATATTTGTTAGGTATTTACTAATTAAATTATTAATGTTTTCATGTGTGCGTTATAGAAAAGTAAATGATGGAAACTTTGGTTGGAGAGCATTAAGATTATTAGCCAGACGAAGTCCCCACTTTTTTGTTCATGGAAACTATCCTATTAATAAGCTTCCTGAATATCTTGAAACAATGATTAAAAAAATTGCTAAGGACCGCCCAGTAAGTACATAATATATGTACAATACTAATCTATGTCATATTGGTCATTTAAATTTAAAAACAAATTACTTGTAATTATTAAAGCAGACACAGTCCGATATGAAGTTAGAAACAGAAGAGACACCACCGCCAGAAGCGAATGATCAGGAATTCACTGAAGACGTTTTAAAGCAAGAAAGTGAACAAGTTGAATCTGAAAACCCTGATACAAAAGGACGAAAATTAACAAAAGTTACACCGGAAACGGTAGCAAAATTATCAGAAATTTTAAAAAATGATTGGAAGAAATTAGCAACTAAACTTGGTTATACTAGTGATGAGGTAAACAAAACTGTGTGCTAGTAAGTGTAGTGATAAAAGTAGATCAGAAAAACACAAGTAAAAGTTACGCTACTATTTATTTTCAGATTACATTTTTCCAAGGCAAACCAACGCCATACGAGCAGTGTAAAAGTATGTTGGAAATTTGGGCAGAAGAAGATGTGGATGCGTCCATGGAGAATTTAACATACATTCTAGAAGGATTGAAATTTACAGAAGCATTGGCTGCTTTAAAATCGACTACTTCTTAGAAGAGTATTTATGTGTAAATGAATCTTTAGAAACACGTACAATAGTGCGTTAATCAAAATTAAATTTGTACAATTTTCTTAATCATATCTTTTTCGCAAAACCTGTGACCTTCGATAATTTTAACAAATGATTATTTGAAAACAGTTAAAATTTTATTGTTGATTACACATGGAACTACTGATGTTCATGTAAAAATTGTTTAAATATTCAGTTTACATTCTATTTCTCCTATGTTCAAAAATGGTATAACAAAGTTAAGTAAAGGGGTCCTTAAGGTAGACTTAACAATTTGTACTTTACTGAAATAGATATTGATATTATCGTATGAAATATAAAGATATAATAGTGTACGTATGTGATAAAGGAAGTAGTATTGGAAAGTTTACTATAAATGAAATTAACATAAATTTGTACAATTTTAATAATATAAGATTAAGGTAATGTAAATTGGCTAAAACGTTATAAAAATTTGCAACTCCTTCGATTTTCGATATCTATAGACGACGAGTTTAAAACATGAGTATAAAGCGTATGTAATATTTATTACAAAAGTGAAATTGAAAATTCTAATTTATCCATATTTTTTATAGTAGCCCACAATTCACGTGTACAAATTTTCATGAGAAAATCCGACGCTTAACAAAAAAAAGTTGTCAAATCATGCTAATTCTTAATATATTTTCTAAAGAAATGAATTTGTTAGAAATCTGTGTACATAGCCGAATGTAACATTAAAAAGTGCATAAGACGTACATTAAAATATTTTCTGTACAACGAATAGTTTGCGTTCGCTCACTCGCTTTCCCGTAACGTCACGTACATACACACAGTCACAAAGAACGCATGTTGGCTCGTGCTCGCTCGCTTGGTGTGTATAAAGCTTTATTGTATGTATGTCATGTATATACGGGAAGAGAAAGCAGCATTTTATTGCCGCGCGAACGGGAGAAGTCAGGCAAGTGGTGGGAGGCTTCTTCCCCTACAGTGTTGTCCAGGTGCTCCAAAGTTTTCTTTTATACATTTTCTTTATATTACTGCATTCGAAAATAAGTACAAAAGTTTTATAAAAGTCGTGATTCGCGCAGAGGTTCATGCTTATGGCATTGACAATTGCTTTGCCTTCTGAGAACTGCCTTTTCTCGTTCGGAGCCCGTATTTATGTGTTCCTTTTTGGAGGGGTGGGTGTATCAGGCGCCTAAGTCCCCGAATTCGGGAAGGGTCTTTCCGAGATCGTAGGACTGTTAGGACAAAGTGTGACGCTCAAAAGCCGCACTAGAGGGACCGGGGCTGTGGAGTCGGAGTCGGAGTGGGAGTTTGGCAGGAATTTTTGATCACTGCAGTCGGAGTCGGAGTACCGGAAAAAAATATGCCGACTCCGATTCCATGTTAATAAATTTTATAAAAATAAAAACTGTGCTCAAAATAATTGAAAGTTGTAATAAAACTAAATAACAACTAAAAATACTACATTTGTATCAAATTGTATATTAAATATTAGTAATTTAGTTATAAACATACATATACTTATTATGTTGACAATTTATTATAAATGCAGGAGTCGGGTCGGGGTCGGGGTCGGAATCGGAGTCGGTGTCGGAGGTCAAAAAAAAGGGGAGTCGGAGTCAGGAATTTTGATTGCCGATTCCGCAACCCTGAGAGGGACGATAGGACTACAGTATAAGTTGCATAACTGCCCGCATCGACCTACTACGTAAGTGCCTGCTAGTCATTCCCACCACGGGGAGAGTGGTTCCCCTTGACGCACCCAGAAGTTTGATGGACGAGCAATGTAACTTGATTTTACCTCGAATGTCGGTGAGACAATGCTAATGCAAACATATAACGTTTTTAATTTTTTTTTAAATTAAACTTTTACTAACGTATGTGTGAGATTTTTCTGGTTAAAATAAGATCAAACATGGTATAATTTTAATTATATTTACTTATTGATATTGATTAACTGTGCCACGTTGTAGGTTTAAATTATAAACCAAATATGCTTCAAATTATATCGTGTTTGGTCTTATTTTAATCAGAAAAACCTCACAAATATGTTAGTAAAAGCTTAATTTAAAAAAATCAAAGTTAAAAAAGTTTTATGTTTGCATTAGTATTGTTTCACCGATACGTAGTTTTCGCATTCTTTTGTGCCTTGGGCCTTTTTCTCTTTCACTCGCTGTCCTTCTCTACGTTTGTCAACAAATCGAACCTCAGCTCGAGCCGTGTCTATAATTAAAATCGATTCTCCTACTGCATAACTGTCCGCCTTGAGTCCCGACTTGCGGGCAGTTATCCAACTTTTACTGTATTGCCTACTGGTACAGGATCAGAAAATAATTTTTGCACAGGTATGACATTGCTTGATTGTCACGATAGGAGGATACTGTGTCCAGGAACTTGGAAAAGGTTTAGATGTCTAATTATTGAAAGGATGCGTTAATCGGCGTATGGCGCCTAAAGTCGGGTGAAAGGGACGATAACAGCAAGGAAAAGCTAACGTCACCGACGAGATATATGAATAGACCAATCACCTTATGGACTTTCGTGCCTAACGTGACTGCCATACCGACTTAGAAATTCGACACTGATTTTAGCGTCCTCTACTCATCAACGACGGCCACTTGATAAAGTATTCATTAAGGAAGTGTTAGTAAGAGCCAAGCAGCACTCATGTGTAAATGCGTGTGTCCTGCAGAGAGTAGGGACGTTTGATAGGCAATTGTCAACTCGATGCAGCGACGATTTGTGTCGCGCGAGTTTTCTCGGGTGCTTCATTAGTATGATGTGTGAATATTGAAACAGACGCACACATGTAAAGAAACAGCGAGCGAGCAAACCTGCGGCGACGCCTCACAGGCTCGCGGCGGACAAAAATTGATTATGTATTAAATTGAGTGCAGCCAGAAAGGGTATAACCGGATAAGGGGATCAAATGTGCCCTTAAACTAAATTTGATTTGCGATGGACCAGTTTACCAAAAGAAACCATTTTACACAAATTTTCAAGCCTCTATCTCGACCGGGAGGTAGTAACAGGGAAAATTCGGAATATCCGGTTTTGCACTATTTTCCCTATTTAGTCGCATGCGAAAATTCTGAAAAAAATGTAGCATATTCTGGATACGGTGGCATATATTAGGGAATTTTTTCCGATTTTTTCGTTGCAGATTCTAGTTGTAAAAAATTAAAAACATTAAAAAAATTCAAATAATGCGGATTTCTTATTGAAATTTCAAAGACGGCACATTTATATTTTTATGGTAAAGACATCTTATCATAGCTATTATCCTCAAATTTTTTCAGATTTTTCAGTAAGGTGCGTCGTAGCTGAAAAAATTAAAAACTGATTTTTTCCAGATATTTCGCATGAAAAAGTACCTTTTACTTTGAATTTTTATATTTTCTTTATTCTGTGGGTATATTATGCAATATTAAACATTGCTATATTCAGAAAATAGAATATAATTTATTGTTAAAGAAATAAAATTGACTCGATCCATTGAAACTGTGCCGCGTGCAGTATATTTTTAACTATTTACTATAATTTCAAAAGCGTCTTTGGTGCAGCGGTTGTGTGTCCGACAGTGGAAGTGGAGACGAACTTTTTGACGTAGGTTCGATTCCCGCCCGGACTTATTTCTTTTTAGTACATTAATTATTTTTTTTAATACATCAATTATGTTTTTTTGCATTTATAACTACATAAAATGAAAATAGTATTTATATAAAAACATTTTAAATATATGTTAAGCATACTTTATACTAAAATATTCACAAAAATAATTTTGCAGCACTCTTCGTTGAATCATTTCTCTAGCGTGTATCCTCTTAATTACGGTTAGGAGAATACATTCCTTTTTTATAACATAAAAAAATAAAAAAAAATATGTCTGGGCGGGGATCGACCCTGCGTCAAAAAAGTTTGTAACGATTCCAAAGTCGGACACGCAACATCTGCCCCAACAACGCTCTTGACTGTGTGGTAAATAGTATGCACATATATTGGGTAATGTTAACAAGATTGGACACCTGAAGGCATAAAAGAAGGACTTAACAATCCCGGAATACACTCAATGTTTCTACAGTTATAATCCATGCGCTAATTGTATAAATAAGAACATTGGTTTACTAAAGAGCAAACACCCAACAGCATCCTTATATTATCCCACAAACCCCATGCAAAAATTCAAACCTTGCATGTATTCAAAATAAATATACGTATTTATATGCAATTATACATAAAGATATGTATATATACATACAGTCTCAATTTTAACCTTTTTAAAGTTTACTAGTTACGTCTGACGATGAGATTCAACTATTATGAGCTATTTAAGAAAATATAAAAGGTAAAAGTAAAATGAAAAGTAAAGTAATAGTCAATTTAGAAAACCCTGAAAAAGTTAAAATTTAAAAGAAACGCAAGTATGTACACATACAGTGGTGGACATAAGTATTGGCACAGTATGCGATTCCGAATACAAACATTTATAACTACTGAAAAAATTGTTTATACCAATTGTTTTTTGTATGGATCTGTATTTAGAATGTCTTACTTGCCTGCATACAAAAACAGAACAAAATTAATAAAGTAGGGAACATACAACTAATAAAAATGCGTTTTACAACCATCTTATACCTGGACAAAAGTATTGGCACATACTTGAAAATCTTTATTCACATATACTATTTTACTAATATACTGTTGTTCACTTGTTGAAACAAGTGAATGATGTCCCGACAGTCAGTTCAGTCATTGTTGTGTCGGTTCAGCAGTTGATTTAGTGAGGAATATTCAGAATAATTTTAAAAATGTCAAGGAAAGGAAAAAAAACTACACCGGATGAAAGAAAAATTATATTGAACTTATATAAACAAGGTAAATCTTATACAGAAATTGGAGCAATAGTACAAAGAAGCCGATTTACAATTCGGAACATTATTAAAAGATTTGCGAACAAATCGAATGCGCATAAGCACTTACGGAGCGGTCGGCCATCTAAATTATTGGAAAGGAAGAAAAGAAAAATAGTAAATATAATTAAACAAAATCCATGAACAAATTCTTCAGAGATTGCAGCACTGGTTGCAGAAGATTACAATAAAGAAATTAGCTCAAAAACGGTATGTAGGGTCGTAAAAGATGCTGGGATACTCTGCATGTGTCGCACGAAGAAAACCGTACACAAGCGAAGTTAATAAAAAAAGACGACTAGAGTTTGCGAAAGAATTTTCAAATAAAAATAATGACTTTTGGACCAAGTTTTGTTCTCAGACGAAAGCAAATTCAATATAATTAAGTCGGATGGTCGGATATTGGTATGGAGAAAGCGTAACGCCGAATTGGATTTGAAAAACTTCCAAGCTACAGTTAAGCATGGGGGTGGTGGAGTCTGTATATGGGGGTGCATGTCTTCATCGGGGCTTGGGGAACTAGTGTTCATTAATGAATCAGTAGCTGCAAAAACTTATTTGAATATTTTAAAAGAAAATTTAAAGAGAAGTGCAGAAAAATTAAATTTACCGCCCAACTTTTACTTCCAACAAGATAATGCACCTGCACATACGGCGTATACAGTTCGCCAATGGATTGTGTACAATACAGCACACACGTTAAAAACACTTCCCCAAAGCCCGGATTTAAATTCAATTAAAAATATTTGGTACCAATTGGAGAAAAACATCCGAAAACATCATATTTCGAGTAAATCGGAATTAAAACAAATAATCTTGGAAGAATGGACTAAAATCAGCAATGACTTAACAAAGAAGTTGGTCCAGTCGATGCCAAATAGATTGAAAGAGGTAGTGAAACAGAAAGGACATGCTACGAAATATTAAATTATAATTTAACATAGCGTTATCCAGAATGTGCCAATACTTTTGTCCGTGCACAAGATGGTTGTAACACATATTTTTATTAGTTATATGTTCCCTATTTTATTAATTTTGTTTTGTATTTGTATATAGGCAAGTAAGACATTCTAAATAAAGATCAAAACAAAAAACAAATGGTATAAACAATTTTTTCAGTAGTTATACATGTTTGTATATGGAACCGCATACTGTGCTAATACTTATGTCCACCACTGTATATTAGAAGTATAGCCTAGCCCACGCCTACAAACATTTTCCTAGAAATTGGTTACGCATTTATGATACATACAAACATACAAAAACGTGCACAGTATGTTGAGTATTCAGAAATGTACGAAATGTAAAAACGAAGAATTTTATAAAAATATGATTTTGCATAAATATCAGCAGTCTAAAACTCTTCATGCGATATAATAGCTTATTTCGCCATCGCACGCATAAAAAAAGCACACATATGTATGAATAGATTGGTAGTGATTTCACAGTTTATATTATTTTAAAGTGTGTGTCGTTCGTGTGACCTGCCAAGGAATTTATAATTTTTACCACAGTAAGCGCAACAATCTGTTTCTGCATTCTGTTGGTAACGTTGTGAGTGACACGGAAATGGTAATGTGGCACTAGCACATACGAGAATATCTCGTCTGTGGCACTAGTGCCCCAGGAATTCGGGCCGAAAAAATACATTGCATGATTGGTCTATTTATATATCTCGTCTGTGACTAGTGCCCCAGGAATTCGGGCCGAAAAAATACATTGCATGATTGGTCTATTCATATATCTCGTCTGTGACACGAAAATGGTAAGAGGGCTCTAGAGCCCTAAATCCGTGTGACACAAAAATACATTGGATGATAGGTCTATTCTGTAGCACAGACGAGATATATAAATAGACCAATCATGCAATGTATTTTTTCGGCCCGAATTCCTGGGGCACTAGTGCCCCATTACCATTTCCGTGTCACTCGCAACGTTACCAACAGAATGCAGAAACAGATTGTTGCGCTTACTGTGGTAAAAATTATAAATTCCTTGGCAGGTCACACGAACGACACACACTTTAAAATAATATAAACTGTGAAATCACTACCAATCTATTCATACATATGTGTGCTTTTTTTATGCGTGCGATGGCGAAATAAGCTATTATATCGCATGGAGAGTTTTAGACTGCTGATATTTATGCAAAATCATATTTTTATAAAATTCTTCGTTTTTACATTTCGTACATTTCTGAATACTCAACATACTGTGCACGTTTTTGTATGTTTGTACGTATCATGAACGCATAAACAATTTCTAAGAAAATGTTTGTAGGTGCGTGCTAGGCTATACTTCTAATATATTTGTACATACTTGCGTTTCTTTTAAATTTTAACCTTTTCAGGGTTTTCCAAATTGACTTTTATTTTTCTTTTCATTTTACTTTTACTTTTTATATTTTCTTAAACAGATCATAATAGTTGAATCTCATAGTCAGATGTAACTACTAAACTTTAAAAAGGTTGAAGTTCAGACTGTATGCATGTATGTATACATACATATCTTTATGTAAATATAATTGCATATGAATACGTATATTTATTTTGAATACATGCAAAGTTAGAATTTTTGCATGGGGTTGTGGGATAATATAAGGATGCTGTTGGGTGTTTGCTCTTTAGTAAACCAATGTTCTTATTTATACAATTAGCGTATGGATTATAACTGTAGAAACATTGAGTATATTCCGGGATTGTTAAGTCCTTCTTTCATGCCTTCACGTGGCCAATCTTGTTAACATTACCCAATGTATTTGTATACTATTTACCGCACAGTCAAGAGCGTTGTTAGGGTAGCTGGTGTGTGTCTGACTGTGGAGTCGTTACAAACTTTTTTGACGCAGGTTCGATCCCCGCCCAAACATATATATTTTTATTTTTTATGTTACAAAAAAATAATGTATACTCCTAACCGTAATTAAGAGGATATATGACTAGAGAAATGATTCAACGAAGAGTGCTTCAAAATTATTTTTGCGAATATTTTAGTATAAAGTATGCTTAACATATATTTAAAATGTTTTTATATAAATATTATTTTCATTTTATGTAGTTATAAATGCAAAAAAACATAATTGATGTATTAAAAAGAAATAATTAATGTACTAAAAAGAAATAAGTCCGGGCGGGAATCGAACCTGTGTCAAAAAGTTCGTCACCACTTTCACTGGCGGACACACATCCGCTGCACTAAACGCACTTTTGAAATCGTATTAAATAGTTTAGAAAACAACGCACGCGGCACAGTTTCAATGAATCGAGTCAATTTTATTTCTTTAACAACAAGTTATATACTGTTTTTCTGAAGATAGAAATGTTTAATATCGCATAATATACCCACAGAATAAAGAAAGTATAAAAATTCAAAGAAAAAGGTACTTTTTCGTGAGAAATACCTGGAAAAAATCGGTTTTTAATTTTTTTAACTACGGCGCACCTTACCGAAAAATCTGAAAAAATTTGAGGATCATAGCTATGATAAGATGTCCTTACCATAAAAATATAAATGTGCTGTCTTTGAAACTTCAATAAGAAATCCGCATTATTTGAATTTTCTTAATGTTTTTAATTTTTTACAACTAGAATCTGCAACGAAAAAATCGGAAAAAATTCTCTAATATATGCCACCATATCCGGAATATGCTACATTTTTTTCAGAATTTTCGCATGCGACTAAATACGGAAAATAGTGCAAAACCGGATATTACGAATTTTCCTTGTTACTACCTCCCGGTCGAGATAGAGGCTTGAAAATTTGTGTAAAATGGTTTCTTTTGGTAAACTGGTCCATCGCAAATCAAATTTAGTTTAAGGGCACATTTGACCCCCTTATCCGGTTATACCCTTTCTGGCTGCACTCAATTTAATACATAATCAATTTTTGTCCGCCGCGAGCCTGTGAGGCGTCGCCGCAGGTTTACTCGCTCGTCTGTTTCTTTATATGTGTGCGTCTGTATTCAATATTCACACATCATACTAATGAAGCACCCGAGAAAACTCGCGCGACACAAATCGTCGCTGCATCGAGTTGACAATTGCCTATCAAACGTCCCTACTCTCTGCAGGACACACGCATTTACACATGAGTGCTGCTTGGCTCTTACTAACACTTCCTTAATGAATACTTTATCAAGTGGCCGTCGTTGATGAGTAGAGGACGCTAAAATCAGTGTCGAATTTCTAAGTCGGTATGGCAGTCACGCTGGGCCACGAAAGTCCATAAGGTGATTGGTCTATTCATATATCTCGTCTGTGTCTGTAGTTTGTCGATGGTTTCACAGTTCCCCACAAGATAAAAGAATTGTTGGTATTTCTGGTTTTAATTTCTACCACGAGAGGCGTTCTAGGTTAATTCTGTGCTGAAAGGGTAACGGTCGTGACAGAAAAATGATTAAGGAGTTCTAGAGCTTCCAATAGTTGACAATAAACGACATTAAATGTTATGTCTCTTATATACCTTGTCTGTGTTCTGATTAAATTGCCCAAGTATGATATTGCAGATTACACTGTTTGAAACGTCGCTATGGTTTCAGGTATTGGTTCCCAGAGGGCGCTGAATTGTATGATTTTGAAGAGGGGAAAACTTGAGGATGAAATAATGACACACCGGTGGTTAACCCTACTATTATTTAATATATTAACTTAAATATACACAAAAAACAAATTGAGATCTTTTTGAACACAGCTATGGCCACTCTCAGTCTTCTCAAGGAACTAGACTTTTGATTTTCGACGTTCGCGCTGGTTGTTGTCGTTTTCTTTCGCCGTACTCGAGCGTGGCTCATTGTCAACAGTAGGAATTGGCAATAGTCGCGGTGCCGTCGCAATTTCTGTATCTGATAGCTTCCAGTCACCTTGGTCAGATTTTTAAATTACATTTAGAAAGGAATACGGTATTACTTTTATTGCTGGGATATTAGTTCTTTGACGGAACAATTCAACCTTGTAGGACCGGGTTCAACCATATTGTTTAAGTTTATCAGTTAGGATTTTGTGATTCCCCGTAAAATGTGGGTAATCCCATAAGACATAATTGAAATCTTGTACATTATGGCAATACCAACCGATGGTACTAGTTGTGAGATTTATTTCAGTCGACGAGACGGTGAAATCGTAATGTAATGGTTTGCTCTATGTCTGCAAACACAGGAAGTGATGTGTCGTAGAAGATTCCAACTTTTGACTAATGGTCTTGCAGATGATTCATAGAATGTATTTAAATACTTACAAATTGGTTCCTTTATGTAGGATATTTCATTACGGATAGTAAATATAGTGGGGGTGACTCTACAGGCTAAAATAAGTCGAAAATCAAGACTGACGAAATTGGAGCGCCTGGAACATGGCAACTCGATGTCCACCGGCGTGCGTCAGGCAGGTCGGTTAGGGTGCCTCCAGTGGCAGGGGCTGTACGACATATTTACCATGTAGAACGCATACTTACCGACGTAATAAAAAACTATGACCTACGACAGTAATTCTTAAACTGTGGTCCGCGGACCCTTGGTGGTCCGAGAGTTAATAGTCAGGGGTCCGCAAGTGATTTTCTATATTATTAGCAAAGCTAATTTTTGCCAAGTTTGTACATTAAACTTGAGATTGTAATAATTTGTGCAGTGAAAAATAAATAGCTTGTATACATGAAAATATTTTCTTACCTTGCACTAAGCAGAAGTATAAAGTTAATGGTTAGGGGTCCGACAAAATGCACATAATATGAAAGGGGTCCGCGAACTCATGAAGTTTAAGAACCGCTGATCTACGGCGCCATACAATACGACACTATGTTTTTGCGACAATTTATGAAAAGGTACATACGTCACGTTGTACGACATTAAACATTTTTTTTTCTTGCATGTACACACACAGGAGAGGAAATGCATTACTGCACATCGGTGACTCGGGCCCACGATAATGAGAAATGAAATGAAATAGCTCTCTCTCTGTGTACTGACCATAGAGCACGTGGTTCTGAGGGTACTCCTTCCAGAGGGAGAGCCTCCCGTTACAGGCCCCCTTTCCCCTGATCCCCTACCTCCTCGCTGGTGTTTGGGGAGATTCAGGGATCGCTGCTCTTACGGATGGTCCTTTCCTGAAGCCGACGTTGTCTGAAGTGTGGGCCGCCTTTGTCTGGCACTTTCTTCACCGTTAGTGCTGGTTGCCTCAATCCGGCAACCACCTCACCGCTCGACCAGTTGATCACATCGATTTTTCGTCTTTTTCGGGGTACCGGCCTGTGACGTTTGTCCTTCGCGGCATCGCTCTTTGTCCTCCTTCGCTTGGAGAATCCACGTGAGCTCACCTCACAGCTTAGGGGAGGGGGGGGGGGGCATGACGGGGTAGCAAGGTAAGTTGGGGTACCGTACCCACACGTTAATCGAAATGTACTAGTCACGGGACGAATATATCAATGGAAAACCGTTTAGTTATAACAATCAGGACGTCGGCGACATCGAGGGGGGAGAACAAGTTTTTTGTTTATGACCCTGAAACTGTTTTTGTACTAAGTCGATCTTATTTTGTGCGACAGAAAGATTTGTAATAAATATATATTTAAGAACGGTAAGTTCATTGTTTCTCTTATATTATTGTCTTCATTTCATTTATTTTTATGTGCAATATTCGAAATCCGAATGTTCATTGATTTGTTTCACAAATATATTAATTTCTAGAGAACGACGGTTTGGAGCAAGATGGAGATCTTGTTTTGGGTATCCCATCATTCCCCGTCTCATGGTTGTTTATGCGACATTAAGCAACGTCATCGTTCTCTTTTATAATTTAATTCAAATAAATCTCATTACTTTTAGTTGAAATTCGTAAAATGGTAAGAACTTACAAGAAAAGAATCAGAAGATGAAAATGGTCGATAGAAGTTATGAAAGAATCTGTGAATAAAGTTTTGAACAAGAAAATGGGGTACAAGGAAGCTGCTCCAGAATATTCTATTCCACAGACAACATTAGAACATTATGTTAAGAAACTAAGACAAGAAGGGGAAGTGACTATCGGTTTACCTTTAGGCCAATCGAGGCTGTGTTTTCCTAGGAAAAAGAAGGGGAATTACTTTATTTGCATTTTTCCTTAGCTTCCCAATCTTGCCCCCTCCCCCTCACCTACTAAATTCGAACAATGAGAATCGCGATAATTGGACGATACAATTGTAAGATTAAATTTACAAAATAAAGAAATAGATGTATTTCACAAATATAATAATCTGAATGATACAGGATTTGGATGGCGCACTGAAGAGCGTTTCGTCTCTGTCCAACGGTAGTCCAAGACTGACTCTGCTCGTTAGAGATAACGTTTTCTAACCGTAACATGCAGCAAAGCTACATGAGAGTCTTTTAATTTATGACGGGTACGACGCCAGTGTCTTCGGGTCCGTCGCTGCCCAAAACCCTTGGCCTGCGATGCATCTATCGAGGGCCTACGCACGGCACCCCCAATGGCGATGACAGGCGACGCTTCCCAGATGTACCTGGACGTTGCATTTCCTTACACAATACTGTAGGAATTAACTTTAGGGAAAATTCCACGTGTTGCCGGAAGGGTTGGTAAACTGTTTATTACTTCTAATATTAATAATAACTCTCTATGACTCCTTGCATTTGAATCCCAAAAACTCTCCCTCTCTCCCTCTCTCTCCCTCTGTCTCCATCTCCCTCCCTCTCTCTCTCTCTCTCTCTCTCTCTCTCTCTCTCTCTCTCACTCTGTCTTCTTCTTCATCATGCGAAGAGACACATGCATTCCTCGAAACGCACTCGCAACCATTCTATACAATTGGGCACGGTTACTCGATCCCTTGCGCTCTGTCCCAAACGCTCTCGTCTCTCGCGCCTATATCTTAAAACTTCCAAACATTCTCCATCCATACTTTACCACTCATCACCCGCTCGAGCTCGCAACCCAAACATGCACGCTTACAAAACTCTCATGAAATAATCTCAGAATACGTACTGTGCAGGGATGACAAGTTGGCTAGCAGGAAGCACAGGGGCAAGGAGGGTATAATACCTGCAAGAGATATAGCCAAATCTTAACAATTGTGGGAGACCTACAGTTTACAGTTTTGCGGTTTCGGAGCAAAAGGTTTGGCACCTTTTTTTTAGAAGGTAAGGTTTCCAGATCCCAGTCAGGGCCGCGTGAAGTATTTCAATTATGATTCTGTTCCCTCATCATGTTGCTCGTTATACTAGATCTAGAACCGTCATGGCCATCCGGAGCGCAGCCCTACTCCGGCCTTCCCTCACTCTAGGTCCGTTCTCTTCGTTTCAGTCCCCTCCAGTCCCCCCTCGTCCCAGATCACAGCCTGTATGAGGAGAATGGCCGCAGAGTGGGGGTAGGCTGAATTGGGGTTGCGCTCCGGATGGCCATGACGGATCTAGAAGAAGTTAAGTCTTCTCCCTCCAACAATCTTTTGGAAGGGTATACGTACAAGTGGCGTGTGTGGCGACCAATATGTTATTTTAGATAAATGAATTGTTGTTTTACTGATTGGAACCCTAAAGTTGTGTATCATATACGGACCTGAGGCCGGCAGTATCAATTACTTCTACTACCTGGGGGTGCAAGTTACGACTTCGCTATATCAGTTCCAGGTACTATACTCCGCTCATTCCGCCCATCTCAACCTTTGATGCTCCCGAGACCCCACATCCGTCATGGCCATCCGGACCGCAGCTTCACTCCGGCCTACCCCCACTCTGCGTCTATTCTCCTCATACAGGCTATGATCTGGGACGACGATGGACCGAGGGGGAACTGGAGGGAACTGAAACGAAGAGAACGGACCTAGAGTGGGGGAAGGTCGGAGCAGGGCTGCGCTCCGGATGGCCATGACGACCCCACATTTAGGTTATGAAGTCCCCTGGCGTCTTGGGTCCGGAACGAGCGCCTCCTACATCATCTGGTTCGGACTTAGGTCACCAGATGTCTCACTGTGTCTCAATTTCCTTAATTCTTCTCGCAAGCGTTCGATCCCAATGTCACTTCTATATATATAAGTTCCAAACTCCTACATCCCAAGCGTCTAGGGCAGGGGTCGCTAGTATCAGCCTCAATGATGAGTCTATATAGCTGGCGAACCGAGACGAAATGTTCTTTCCTACTTTTTCCATCTCGCATCCGCTCCTTCCTCGGTATGCCTCCTATCCCGTGTCGTTACATGGTGACGGGGCAAGAGTCCCGAAGTTGCGCTCCCACATTAGGGCTGGGACGTAACAAGGTTTTTGATGAAACATGTTGACATAGTAGCAGAATTCCCATATCTGCGGGGGAAACGTTTCAAGGCCTACCGCCGATACACGAAATATTAATTGTTAACATTCTGAGATGTCCACGCTACTGCTTTAAAGTTCATCAGATCGCTTGCTGTTGCTCTATCCCACCCGGTCTCAGTATGTTCCTTTCGCTCTCTTCGTTACGCGGTGCTATATGATCCGATTTGTAGATATGTAGGGCTTGGTTATACGCAAATGCGGGCTGATGCGTGCGGCGAGTTCATCGAACTGTTCCTAGGCCCTAAAGAGTGCGTGCGTGTTATCGGTGTGAATGTGTGTGTGTGTCAAGAGTCAGTTTCGGGTGTCGAGTGGATGGCAGAGCAAGAGTTTTACGATGAGACATCGTGAGGGAAAGATCTGTTGAGAGAGAGAGAGTTTTACGTGAAACATTGCGAGAGAATGATCTATTGAGAGAGCGTGTAGAGTATAAAGAGTGAATTTACATTTGTTATTAAATATTACTGTTTTAAAAAGCAAAATATCTCTATTCACTTAAAATCCCTACAGATATGATCGCTTTGGCCAATAATAAAAATACATGTGCCCTGTCTTTATAATTGTACGCCTGGCGACGGTTTCTGGCTATCGTCAAGTACTGTTGGGAGCTGGAAAGTTGGCAGTCGGGACGGCCCCTGGGCAAGAAGGGTACCGCTGTTCGATCCGCCTTTTGATGCTTCCGAAACGCGGTGCTATATGATCTCTATTAGCAGACGTGACCGTTTGGCTAATTAGAGACGTGCGTGTGTGTCGTCTTTATGTGTGACTGCACTAAAGCCAATCAGAGCCGACTGCCATCTTCTCAGCCCCCAACAGTACTGTGCAGAGATGACAAGTTGGCTAGCGGGACGGCACAGAGGTAAGAAGGGTACTCCGCTTGCTCCGCCTTTGATGCTTTCGAAACGCACTGCTACATGATCCTTATTAGTAGATGTGACCGTTTTGGCCAATAATGAAAATGCGTGTGCTCTGTTTATATGATTGTGTCGGAATAGGTGGGCCTATTCCACTGTTAACCAGTTAGACCCGCATTCCTTATGCTAGCCAACTTGTCATCTCTGCACAGTACCTTGTAATTAGGTTGCAGTGATGCGCCTGGGACCGCTCGCGTGTTAGGACATTCGTCATCGCCATGAGCGACGATAATTGTTTAGTTTTCTGCGTCTAGGCCTTCAAGGGCCTGAAGAGAAAAGGATAAACGATCGAAGGTCCCGGGGTGTCATTTCCCGACTCACAGGGCAGTTCGGGTTAGCGTGTCGTAGAGAAAGGTTGCATACGGCATTACTAAAACTACATCTCACAGTGTTTGCGACTGTTTTATTGAAACCTAGTCTATCCTATTGCCCACATACCTTCCCCTTACATAATTGTGTAAGAGAAGGTGGGCCTATTACACTATTACCAATCAGACTCGCATTCCTTCCGCTAGCCAACTTGCCATCTCTAGACTGTGGATGTTTATGCAAATATACAATTTTAGATATCAATATTTTGTGTTTTAACGTAGTTGAAGAAATAGAACATTGACAAAATTTGTATTTTATGCTTTAAATGTTACAAAATCTATTTTTTATTTCGCTTACTTTATAACATGTACAGTTGGCACATATTTGAATATGTTAAATTGCATAAAAATCCATAGTCTAGTCATCTCAGCACTGTACCGCATACCCGAAGATTTACATGCCCGATTCCACCCAGCGTGCTTTGCAGACATAGCCCCAACGAGCGCAGGATTGGGATACGATCTATCAGCGTGTCCGTGAAGGGAGACTTCTACAAGAACTATCACTCGACCTAGAACGCAAGCCCCGGAGTTGCCCTTTAGTATGGACGTGGCCTTTCTAAACCTCTAGCAGTTCTGCAGGTTGGTACCCGAGCTGAGATCACAGCTCACCTGTCGTGGCTTCTCATATCTCTAGTCCGCGATATAGGCTTGCCACGATCACAGCGAATCCAACACAACACGATTGGTAGGGAGAGAGTAAAAACCTTTCCTCCTGGGCCTACCGACCCCCACTGTACCAATTCAAGTCACACTGGTCACACCTTCGCAAACAACAGTTCGCTACCTATCAAGGTGTTTGTACACCTTCTAATCGACATGAGTGGGTCAATTTACTGGGCTGCAGCTCATGGGGGTGGCGTCGCTACTCACTAAGGGTGTCCCAGCAACCACCCTCTGTGTGGGTTTAATACGACTATATGTAAGTTATTTGTTCACATTACTCCACAACCTCCAAGAATATATTGCGCTGGGTTAAGTTGTCATGCAGCATTTGATAACGCGTCGCCGCTTTCTGTGTAAGTAAAATTCACAATCTCGCAAAATTCAGAAAGTGTAACTTAAGCTCTAGTGGTCAATCTGTTGTTTAAAAATGTTTCTGTTACGATATAGAATATTTTAATGTTTTAATATTCTCGCATAGAATCTATTGAGTCATCCCATAAGTAATGCGGTCCTTTTCGGTACGTATAGCTATGCAAACATTTTTAATACGGTTTTGATGACGATGAATCGTAGAATGAGTCGAATTGAACTTTTAGGCTGATTCTTGAACAGGTACGATTGGATTTTGTTCAACAGTAACCCGTGATACGTCTACATTGAACCTTTCACACAGCCTGGCACGAAGTTCCTCTTTAAGACTATACTTCCTAACTCGAAAATCTTTGACACTGGATTATGCTAATCATTTGTCCATACACCTCAGATGTGTTTTTCACTGCTACAGTTGCATCAATTCGATTAAATAAACTCATATGACATAACCTGTATAAATTTGTAAGGCATGTAGTTTTGGTGACGATAGCTTCTAGGTTAGTTGCGATCGTTATTTCTTGGCCGTGGATGTTGTTTTTAACAAGAGTGGCTACTCCTACACTTGCGTGGGTGGTGTCGCGATTTTCGAAGAAGGTTTTATACTTTCTAATTTTACCTGAACTGTTATTTTCAAAATTTGTGTCTTGTAGACAGATTATTTGTGGCTGGGATTCGTCAATTAGGAGTTGCAGGTGTTCAAGTCGGCTGTAAAAACTGTTGAGGTTCTATTGGATAATTTGGAGTGGCATGTTGAATGGTTGATTGGTGTCTGGAGTTTAAGAGAGGTCGTGTTTTAAGTTTAAGGCGTCGATGAAAGTTCTTTAGAAAGGATAGATTGTAAGGAGACCGATGGCGAGGGATCGGTATCCAATCTTTTGACTGGACGATGCAGTCTATTTTTCATCCTCTGGTCTTTTAGTAAGGGGTAGATTGAGTTGAGCATGCGAATTAAGGCTGACGTGTCGGAAGTATAGTCCTTGGCGATTTCAATTGGGTTTTCCGTGTCGATAGCGTTCTCTAAGAAACTTTTGAGTTGGATGCAGTCGAGGGTAAAGTTGTTTTTAGGGTCAGCCAGGTGTGTTTTTCACTGACACAGTTGTGTTATTTCCATTATTAAACTCATATGATATAACATGCAGAATATGGGACTTTGTCCTGTTCATTTTAAACGCTTATAGTACCTGCAATATTCGATCTACACTTGTGTACTTTCGGGAGAACATTGTCTGAAGGATCCTGTTTACAGTTGTATGTGTACCAAACAGATAAGTGACAATCGTGATGAGTACCATTGTTTTAGACTCAGCTTTCAGGAAGCCTGCATTACTTATGGGATGACCTAATATATTGTACACGTGTTATTGTATGATATAAATTCAATACAAGAGTACTCGTTTTAATATTATTTTATAAATGTCTTATTAATGGTCATGCTAACTGAGCTCGATTGATGACAATAAATAATATCTGCTAATAGCGTATCTTTAGAAATTTAAATAAGTTTCTCATTACGTTTGCGATGTTCCATTGAAGCACCACTTTGAAGACTTTCAGCTGCAAGCATTGCAAGTTACCATCGAAAGATTTGAATTTTCTCATGACCTTTGCGATTGGAAATACTCTGCGAACCACCTGCAAGCGACATTTCACTATTATTCATGCAGCATTCACGCTAAGCCACAGTTTTTTCGATTCACTTGACGTTGCACGGAATTATTCAAGGACAGCGGGATAAAGAAAGGCACGAACGACCCTTTTCAAGGGCTACTCTTCCACCAACACCCACTCAGTCATTTTACGATTTTAATTAACATCGAGTCACCCTCGCCGAACGATTCGTTCCTTTCGTAAATAGATGGGTCCAGAGCAATTTGCGGCTCTGAATGCATCTGGAATACTCACGGACACACACACGCTGAATATTGTCAACTGCATGCGTTTCAAATTGTATGCGACTGACTTTGCATCTCGATTGATAAAATTACCTTTCGGCTAGGGTGCGATTTGGACACGCGTCGATAGCTGACACACCGGGAAGGACAATTAACGAACCTACAATGTTGAGCAAAATTGAAAAATTGTTTCCGTCAGTACAGAGAGTTTCTTTGTAATGGTTGAATGAAAATTCTGTTGAATATTAATAAACAAGTGACATGGTGTTTTGGTGAAAGGACCCTATTCAAAAACCATATGCTTTCGCCCCCAATTAATTTTGTTTAAAGTTTGCGTATTTGTAGATCCATATACGAGTCATCGATTCCCAGCATAACTTTTATGTAGGCCCTGAGAAAATGGAGGGGGAAGGGGTCAAAGTACGGATTTAGCGAAATTTTTCGAAGGCTATAACTTTTGACTGAAAACAAATATCGATATGATTCTTGCGGCAAAATATTCCAAATAATTCAAGCTTTCGAATGACGTACATTTTTTATTCGTCCGACTTTTTTAACCTAATTTTTACGCATTTCTCTAGTTTTTATGTTTGTGAAAAATTCAGAAAAATTGCTTTATCCAAAAAGAGTATCTCCAAATTTTAACAAAAAACTCAGTATAAGAAGCTGATTTTATGCCCTTTAAATGATATAAGCCACATCTTGGGGAACTTTCCGTTTCAAAGTTATAACATAAAATTCAACGTGATGCTCAAGCTGTGGATGTAATGTTCGAACAAAATAAATGTTTTCTTTAACATATTATGGCTTAATTTACCTCGAAATGTACCGGTGAAGACCAAGGTCATTATACTGAACAAATTTTATTCGTGTTTGAAAATACTCTTGAATACCCTGAGCAGCTTGAATAATGAACACCCTTTCTCCCTGTATTATCATACTTTAGCAGTAACGTTACTTATGCTATTCAGCATAAATTCACATTTTCCTCATTTAAGACCAACATCGGAAGACACAGCTGAAGATGAGGATGCTCAAAATACAAATACAAAATAAAAAATGTCCATCATTAGAAAGCTTGAATTTTTTCGAATATTTTGCCACAAGAATCATATCGATATTTTTTTTCAATCAAAACTTATAGCCTCTGAAAGATTTCGCTAAATCCGTACTTTGACCCCTTCCCCGTCCATTTTTTGAGGGCCTACAAAAAAGTTACGCTGGGAATCGATGACCCGTATATGGATCTACAAATACGCAAAATTTCAACAAAATTGATTGGGGGCGAAAACATATAGTTTTTGAATAGAGTCCTTTTTTGTATTAGAAGCAGCAAATGTGGAAAATATAAGAAATACTCTGTAGTGTTCTATAAGACTAAACGGAGGGATTTTTGTATTCTAATCGGGTCGATAACATGAGAAAGTTATTGATAATGCAAATTATTGATGTCATGAACAACCTATCAATAAGTTGAATTTAACTTAAAATATTAATACAAAAGGTACAAAATATATGCAGTGTTCTTGCATAAGGAGGACATTTAAATATTTTCTTTGTTTTTAATGACATAAAAAATGTTTAGAACACAATTCAAATGGTCTCGAAAGGTGGGTAACCGTAGAAATAATTTTTTACGGTTATTCTTTTCGAATTTTTTCAAGGTCACCGGTATTTTATTGCATCTTGTACCGGATGCTGAAATGCATGAACACTTTGACGACCGCTGTCACGTACACGTGACTTTATTAATATTTATGGAACACTTGTAAAATAGATAAAGAAACATATCTATCATTGACGACAAATAAGTATTCAGGTATTAATAAAATGGAAATTGTAAAATATTCAGTACACAGAGAATTATATAACATGTTTCGTTATTTGAGAATTCTTGCAAAAACGATCAAAGATAATTAGTATTTGCAAAAATACTGCGGCCGTCAAAGTGTTAACGCTTTGACTGCCGTGTCAGCCATACGTGGCTGACGCTTCAATTCAGTCCTTATTTATCTGACTGCGAATAGTATTAGTAAAAATATCTGAAAGTGTCTATCAGAGCCAGTAAACGACTGTAAAGATTTATTAACAATATTGATTAAAAATGGCACAAGTTGAGATTACACTCATGTTGTATCAAAGTCTAGAAACGTGTGTCCTTTTCAGACTATAGAATGTGGCAGTCAACGTGTTAAAGCATATCTAAGTTATGACATTGAGGTGACCTTGAACGTAAAAGAAGTGATTAAAATTCCAAGACAGTTTTAGGACGGTAACTACTCAAGTACGCAATAAAAAATTCCCATATTATTGGGTCGGACGTAACGGGCGGGTGTGCACAGCTTGGTCAGCATATTCACGAGATCTGAGGCTATTAGACGTTTTACTTTGGGAAAAGCTAAAAGAAAATGTCTGCCAATAGCAACCTTACTACTCCTGAAGACTTGATGAATCGCATAATTAGAGCTTGCGCTGCTATCACGTTAGAAATAATTGAAAGAGTGTCGCAGCTCGTGATTGCTCGCTTTAAAAAGTGTATCGTTGCCGATGGACATCATTTTGAACATTTTATAGCGTTATCAGTAAGTTTACGTACCACTCTAACACTGTCTTAGAATTTGATCATTTTTTTATGCTCAAAATCATCTCAAGGTCATAAGTCGGACATGCTTCAATGCATTTTAGCATCCTCATTAGATGTAGTAGAAAAAAATATATGATTTTCGGAACAAATTTTCGGTGACCTTGTAAAAATTCGGAAGAAATCACTGTAAGCACATTCAAATTGTGCTTTAAACATTTCACATATCATTCAAGACAAAAAAGATATTTGTGTGTTCTCCTCATGCTGGGATATCTTGTATTGTAGTTGTAGAAGACTAATACTTGATGAAATGTTTCAGATTTCATAAAATTTGTTTGTAGGGTTCAAATTTAAAATATGCAAATAATAACGGGGGTTCAACGAGTAAATATGTATATGTGTAAAGTATAATGTATATGTGTTTATAAATAACCTTATATATGAGTGAGTTAACCCTTTCAGACCTGAATTTTCTTTCAAGAGTAAAAAAAATATTTGATTACACATTTTAACTGAGTAGACTGTTTAGATGATATTTTGTTTAGAAAAAATGTTTATAAGTCCCATAGTTTTGTAGATATTAAATGTACACACATGTGTACATTAGGACTCAAGTATCGCATGACACCTAAGAGAGTACAAATGAGGAAAGAAACCTACACAGCACTTTATAGCATTTAATAATCATGTATTAACATTTGAAACTGAAGAAGACATTTGGAAAATTGTACTGCTTTCAGGTCCCTACTATTACCCGTCACTGCACAGTATGTAACCGATGTTAGTCAATTCTGAATTCACTAGAGTTACTAAAAACATTCAGAGTATGAAAAACTTCAAATTTATAAGAAAAATATGTTCAAGAATGTGTACAAACGGTTTGAATTTCCGAAACATTCATCCTTACCGAAATATCAGCGTAGAAACTTCATGTACACAAATGTGACCACCAGGTCTGAAAGGGTTAACGATGAGATTGTCAAGGTTAAAAATCGGACAGTCTTAAGAGGATAGCCAGAGTCTTAGGTTCAGAGAGCGATCAGAATTCAAATACCTTGTGTTGCGTACCGTTATCCGTTCGCGTTTGAACGAGATGTGAGCGGTACCTCACACGCCTACTTAAATTTGTGTGAGTGGTTGAAATATAGAAAACTGACCGATTACTCTGATAAAAGGTACGTATAGAGAGAGTTCCACAATGTCAGCGTGACGGTACGGTAGAGTGAAGTACAACGAATGATTTGGTGGAGGTAGGTGTGCACAATCTATACACCTTTTGGTCGCTTGCATGAGACCAATCAGCGGTCAAGAAAATTAGCTGGTGTCGATCGTCGCTTCATCGGTCTTTCCCATTTCGGCCCTTCGACCTGGTATGGTTGCCGCGGGTCGGCGCATAGCTTGGCACGCTCGAGCTAACATGGAAAAACTATACGAGGCTTCAAATTAATATTACGAAATTACATTACTAGAGCCACAACACCTTGTACAAGGAAATCCAATCATGAAGATCGTATTGAATCAGTTCCGCAAACTGGTCTGCAAAGAATTCTCGGTAACAGAGATACAAGACGAATTCTGCGAAAAATAGGACAAGATCCTTATCTGAGTGCCCCGAAATTGGCAGCTGAGATATTTCAGGAAACGCAGAAGGAAGTGCGTCCACAAGCAGTTCGAGGACTACTTAGAAAACGGATATATTGGACGAGTTGCTCGCAGAAAGTTCTTTAACTTTCATAACACCCAGCGGGGTACAGGTGTACCTCAAGCATCATTTTTTTGTAATAATTTCAAAAATAAATTTTTATATACTTTCTCCGCTCCATTATCTATCGCATATACATTCTTGATGCAGGATATAAAGAAGGTTAGCTGTTCGTTTTTTTTTCTGCAAGATAAAGGTATTTTTATTCATTGGGGTACAGTTGTACCTCGGCCGGTCGTTAAGGGAATGTCTATTTTCAACGTCTTATTACGTGACGGTATATCATCTTCAATCAAACGTGCTAATCAGAGCTAGAAAGCACATTATAATAAGACAAAAGGTACGGTGGATACAAGCGATAAATCATCAAAAGGATATACAACACAAAGAAAAAGTAATTGGTGGCTAATGGCAATTTTTTTTCATCTGTTAGATATTGGTGCCATCAATGCCTATAAACTTTGGATGCTGGCAAACCCGGACTGGAAAAAGCATCGTTTAGATAATAGGAGAATTTTTTTATCAGAACTAGGCCAAGAGTTCGAGAAGAAAAATATAATTCGCCGATATACTACTGACAAGCCGTTGAACCGCAGTATAAAACAAAGCATGATTACTATCCTACCTCAACTAAATATAAGAAAAGAAGAACCTGAACCGAGTAACTCCAGACCTGGATGATGTTACCTGTGTAAACGGAATAAAGATAGCAAATCGCGAAAGACTTGCGTATAATGCAATCGGTATGTGTCTGTAGAACATTCTAAAAATATAACTCTTTGTATTGACTGCAAACGATAAATTTATACTACAGTATGGTGTAATATATTTATTCTTTCGTCTTATTTACTTATATATACGTTTAGTAACAATTAGGACAAAAAGAGCGTTGGAGTACAATTGTACCCTACCCGGTATTTAATGTCAGATGTCGACCCCGGTATTATGGAGGTTCACAATGAGGCAAATAGGAGGAAACGATTAAAATTCGCGAAGGAACTTGTCTGCACAGAATAAGAATGATGGAGTGACGTAGTTTTTGTGAACGGAAGTAAGTTTAATGTGTCTCATTCAGATGGGTGGGTCATGGTACGGCGTAATCGAACTACAGAATTACATGTGAAGAATTCGCGATCGACTATTAACACGTTGATCGCCGTGACGGTCATCGGTGATCGACGCCTCAAATTTAATTTAATTGAATAATTATTGATTGTCGCAAAATTCTGAGCAAGACCAGTAAGACCAGAAGACCACGACTGAATATCAAATCTTTGTTTTATTTACAATTTATACAAAAAATAGTATATTATAGCGCATCTGTGTAGGTATGGCTGTTTTCACTGTGGCGTTCAACGTGTTAAGCACGGCGATGGAAGTGTTCCTGTTTGTGGCTGTATTTCGAGTAATGAAGTAGGGAGATTAGATTTCATTGATGGCATTGCGGATAAGATGAAGTATTTAAATATTTTAAAGGACAACTTGATACAGAGTGCTATTAAAATGGGTGTTCATAACAGTTCCAAAGTCTACCAGGACAATGACCCTAAATACAAAGCACGAATTGTTCAACCATTTTTGCTATACAATTGTTCAAAAGTGTTGCAACCACGTTCAGAATCTCCGGACCCTAGTCCGACAGAAAATTTGTGGAACAAATTGGATCACAAAATGAGGATTACACCTGTAAATTTTAAGAAAGAAGTTAAGAAAAGTTAGGGGAAGAATGAAAACTGGAAGTTTTCGGTCCCGAAAGCTCCTCCAGCCAACCGTGGAACACTGTATCGGGTGCGCCGAAGCATTGAATGCCGGATTATCGGAATTCGCATACACAGTCTGCCCAGCTTTTGATGTGACTACTGCCGAAAAAAAGTATAAGACGTCTATTATTTTGTGTTTTTATTTTTCTTATTCAAAATACACTCCTACCGAGTCCATACAGCGTTGAAAGCGATTAAAAAATTTTCTAAAGCATTCACTGTACTATGTTTTCGGAATCACCTTTAAAACTGCGGTAGAAGTTCTTTAGGCGTTTCTCATTCACAATATTGCTGAATTCCTGGTCTTCATTGCAGAGCTCCACCCGAACACTGATTTAAGTGGTAGAAAATCAGTACGTAGATCCACACGTCTTTCAGCTACCGCCATTCATCTCTTCTTACAATTAGCGACACCACTGTCTGTTCATTTTATAGTTTTCTCTTCTCTTTCATACTCGATAAGTTCCTAACGCTCCATTTGTAACAGTCGCGGCAGTGTTTCTTACGGATGAGGCTCCATATGGCACGATCTCTTATAAACCCAATACCATACGCATCTTGAAACTCAAAATTAGCCACATTGTGAACGAGCAGTGTAATTTGTGCAAAAACTTTAATATTCTTTTCTGAGAAAACGGCTCATTTACGATATATGGTTGTTTTCCAACTTTATAACCTTTTAATGAATAAAATGCGTAGAATTTTTAAAAACGTTAAGACAAGTTTTTTTTGCGACTCTATTCATCATGCTGTATAGTTACTCATCTGATAGCAATGACCATTATTACTTTTTCATTCTATACTTTACAAAATAATCCTATTTAAAATCGATAAAATCCACCCTCCTGGATTCTTGTATAACTTTTTCGATTTATACCTGTCTGTGGTCATCATGAATTGCAGTTTTCAATGCACACCTAAGTCAATAGGGGCGGAAGATAAAAAACCGTTTCGTGAAAATTAAATTTTATAACTTCTGAACGATTATAGATCGATTAGTTCAAATGATAAATAAGTTTTATAGTTTACTGTTATTCTACGCAATTTATAGTCATTTTTCCGATTTTTGCAACTCAAAAAGAATTAATTTTAATTGCCATAACAAAATATATATCAACTGATTTTAATCGAGATTATTTTTTTAAAACTTATTTTTACTGCTTTTTGACATAAGTAGCACTAGCCCATCTTTAATCATTTAACAACTATTAATTTGTTAAAGTTTTCATGCAACGGCATTTTAACCTTTAGCCTCCAGCTCTCATAGTGTTAGGGTAACATTAACCCTTAAAAGCTAACATAAAAAAAATCACGTTAACCTTAAAAGCTATCAGGAGTAAAATTTCACCTATGATAGTCTTTAAGGGTCAAAAACAGAACTCCTTAGATACGCCTATACGTGCGCAAAATTTAAAAACATCTACAGACTGGAGCAAGGGGTATTTGTCGATTTTGAATAAGGCCTCTGTTTTTATCTGAAAATACGACCTGTGTTTCTGTATAGTCTTCTATCAAATTGTAATTAAATTGATTTTAAAATTCTTGTGGCTTCTTTCGATTGCTTCCGTTTACAACCTGCAAGATGACTGTGTAGGGAGAGGCTTATGAAATTATGTTATTTTTATAGATGAGAGCAAGTTCTTAAGTCAGATGGGCGTGGTATCGTGTGGCAGAAACAAAACATAGAGCTTGCCGTGAAGAATTTGAGACCTACTTTTAAACACGGTGGAGGAAGTATTCTTGTCGGGGGCTATATATTGAGCTCTGGTATTAAGAAATCAGTTTTCAATGACATTATGAGCAAAAACGACTATCTAAATATTCTTAACCCTCCGGAAGTTGCGGCTAATCTGACGGATATACAAATTCTTTTTATAAATATTTTTAAACAGATACATCGTAGGGTTTGCCGATAAAGAGTAGCTGTTAATACAGGAAATCTCGATATGTTTATCACTAGGAACCAGGCAGAGATATCGTATATTGTCTCTAGAGATAACGAACCCGAAAAAGATGTTCTACTTGCTATGCACAGTGACTAAAACAAAGTATTCATATACTGTAACATATTCGACTTTAATTTGGAATTATTTTATAATGACAAAACTAAAAAAATGTGAAGAATAAACGCAGCTTTCGAATGATATACATTTTATTAAGCAATAAAGAAGTATTGACAAAGTAGCAAGTAAAGTTTACAGATGTTACAAAAAATACTGGGGAAAAACCTACTCGTACATTTGTTATTTTATTTTCAAATACGAAATAAATTAAAAATTAATATTTGGTTGGGTGCCCTTTTGATTCTAGGATTGCTTATAAACGTTCCAGCATATAATTAATTAAATTATTTGTTAATATATTACCTATTCTTCCCCAATTTTGCACTAAAATATATTTTAATTCGTTTTTATTTGTTATTCGGTGTTTTTGCATTTTTCGCGATTATAGAATCAAAAGGGTACCCAACCAAATATTAATTCTTAATTTATTTCGTTTTTTTAGAATAAAATAACAAATGTATGAATATTTTTTTCTCCAATATTTTTTGTAACATCTGGAAACCTTACTTGTTTCTTTGTAAAGACTTCCTTCTTACTAAATAAAATATATATGATTGGAAAGCTGTGATCATTCTTTACATTTTGACGTAAAAATATCCTGATTTAGTTTTGCCATTACAAAATAATTCCAAGTTAAAGTGGATTACGTTACGGTGTATGAATAGTTTCTTCAGTAACTGTATCCAACACGGTGCGTCTTTGAAAATATTGTTGTAAGTAATGTGAGAAGTTTGTATATCTTGAGCATAGTAACATTATTTATGATGGATGTTACTGCCGTTTAACAAATCCATCAACTGAGGACTCTGACTAATCTATGTTGAACATAATTCTTCATATTTTATTTCTGTTGGTACATTTATATATTGTTAATTAATTATAAATTATATCTATTTCAATAAAATTAAACAGTTTTCATATATTCTTATAGCTTTTTGCAAAAATTAGTACTGCAGCACAAATTTTATATTCATGTTTCTCTCAAATACACTGCGACCTCCCACGGAAATTTTAGGACCGCAACCTCAGCAGAGTTAAGAATAATTTGATACGAAGTGCCGATATAAAGGGGATTCAAGCGACTTTTAAATTCTACCAAGATAACGATTTGAAGTATAAAACCCGGATAGTCCAAGAATTTCTGCTGTACAATCATTTTGAAGTCTTAAATTTTGCTCCACATTCTCCTGACCTAAGTCCGACAGAAAATCTATGGAATAAAGTGAAACGCAGCATTAGAATTATCCTCATACACTATTCCACAAAATTAAAGGATCGCTAAGTTTTGTCCGAAAAATTGTCGATCTTCGAACTGCTGTAACTCCGTGAAAAAAAATCATGCAACCGTCTGCCTGGGTTCATTTTAAAGGGTGATGTCTTTACTTTCATATTCCTTAACTGAATTTTTTCAAAGACCCTTTTATATTATAAAATGAAGTGGAAAACTGAAGCTGCTTTTGATTTTAAAAAATTTACAAAGTCAAATGACTCTACGGAGTTCAAAAAATTTTCTTCAAGATTCATTTTAAAATTACTTTGTAAAGGAAAGTCTCCCCTTCATAACGGAATCTAAAAAGTTGATTTACGATTCTTTGTCGTTGTTTTATCGCACTTTAAATGAAAAGTGTGCCACCGGCATTAGAATAACCCAAGGTACACCACGAGGAGGTTGCACGGTCGGACTTGTACTGTACAAGTTACAGCACTTCGAAAATGGGCAATTTTTCGGTCAAAATTTAGTGATCCTTCCATTTTGTGGAGTAGCATATATTGGAAAGGATTTAGGAAAAGGTTATAGGAACAATGGAAATTCCGAAGTTCTGTTTATTTAAAAAGAATAATATCAAGCAAGCCCAAACGTTTGAGACGTGCTTCAAAATAAAAAAGCTATACCGCTATAGTATTGGAAATGTATATACAGGGTGTGTAGTTTATCTTGAACACCTTAACATCTTCGTTACTTTTACCGATACGAAAAAATGTGCCGAGATAAGGTCGTTTGGATTAGAACAACGAATATTATGATTCATAATTTTTCTTCCCTCAAAGTCATTTTTTTTCAAGTATTCAATGTCATCGATAGTTTTTTAACACGTTCCCTGCCACAGTAGAAAATCCCATAACTAGACAGACACGCGAAAATGGCTATTTCTTCCAAACGGACCCATATCGAAATTTCTCTATTCACGTCTTCCCGAATAAGTAATATACATTAGAATGTTATCTTCTTACATTTACATATGTTTTTTCTTGAAGATATCTATTATTAACTATTATTATCTTGAATTCGTTATCTGTTTCAGAATAAGATACGCAACAATATTTTTTTTCTCTATTGTGTGTGTCTGTGACATTTAACACACTTTTGTCTATTTTTGCTTTGCTCTCACTCACCGTTATATGGGTTACTGAAAATAAAATGCATTTGACGCTCGTTGAAAGGTGGGGGTAACGAAGTGTTTCATTTGAAACGAGTGTTCAATTAATTTCGACTGAACGATCGCCACTTTGAAACAAACGGCATGCGACCGGGTCCGAATGGACCCGACATCCGCCAGGCGAGGGTTAATACGCGTGATTGATTATACAAATATTTATCTACTTGATATTAAACTTTCTATTTCTACTATCATTATCCTGTCACATTTCACTTGTTGTCACAATAATAAGTGTTGTTATTATAATAAATTGTGGAGACGAAGGAAATAATACAGTCCTTACTCGACACCCTACAAGTCGTCTCATCAATTAGTTAAATTTATTCAATTTGTTATATAATATTCTGCACTTATTAGATATATGTAAATAGTATTTTTATGTTCATCACATACATAGTTTATACAAATGTCGCATGTTGCATAGGCTTTGCGACCTTTTACAACGCATATTTGGCATCAAGTTTCTCCAGATAATTTTCTTCTTTTTGCTTTTGGTGGAACAGTTCACGAGACAGCAGTTCCTTGTAAACTGTTGATTGTAGAAAGAGATGCTTCACCTCTTGATAACCTAGATCGTCTATCCATGTCGTTTTTCACTAAAAGTTCTCCTGAACCTTAATCTCTTCTAAGAACAAACAAATTCTATATATCGAGGTTGAGTCAGGAAGTATCCGCACTCTATTTCTATAATTTATTAGAGCAACAGTAGAGAACGTACAGGATGCATTATCACCGCTTCATCAAATCTTTGGCCTTCATCACTTACAATTAGTTTCCTTTGCTGTCGTTTTACAGTAAACATGGACGCATCACTATCTGTGTATGAAAAAGAAGAACAGCGAGCAGTGATCCGTTTTTGTGGTTTGAAGGAGTTCCAGAATAATTCCACAATACGGGGACAGTATTTTACTACGGCGGAATGTGTACAAGTGGATTGAGAAGTTCAAAAACAGTCAGATGAGCGTTAAGCTGGAAGAAGGAGAAGAAGGAAGAAGCGTCGCATACATGGCTGATGCACAAACCAAAATCATTTTTTGCCGAGGGTATATGCACGCTTGTGGAACGCTGGAACGAGTGTATTGAAAAACAAGGGGACTGTGTTGAAAGATGATATAACTGAAGGGTAAGGGGAAAGAACAGGGTATGTTCATTTTTATTCTGCAGTGTTCAACTTGAAAGAAAAATTAAAATAATGTAAAACAATTATGTTTTCGCTGATCTTTTTCCTGATGCCTAATAAGAGTATAACTTCATGTCATGAACAATACAGTTACATTCATTGAACTTTGTTTATATACTGATGCACTAAATTATGAAAAATTGATTTTCTCAATGAAACTGTTTTGTGGCATTCCTTGATTTTTCCCCTTACCCTTCAATTGTACTTTTTCTGCTGTTGTTATAATAGCTAATAGAACTCGAGTGTGGATAATTGAATTGTTTATTACTGAATGGGCGTATGTCTCTATTTTGGAGAAAATTTGAGTTAAACGTTTAAACTGTTGTAGGTAACCCAAATTTCGGGTTATGGGACCCAAAAAAAATAAAGAGTGTCTTTTGATATCTCCTATCGATTCCGATTGAAAAAAAATCAAATAAACATCATTTTGAAGGAAATTAGGTAAATCTTTTATTGCCTGGTGTCAAATTTTAATAAATGGAGATACGCCCTTTCAATAATAAATGATTAAATTATTGATTCACCCTTGTAGTTTATTTTTGTTTAAATTTGGATCGGTTTCTGTTCACAATATATAGCATTCACTCCGAGACGTCAATAATATTTGTAAAAATTACAAATGGCTGACGATTGTTTTTTGTTTTTACAGTGTATGTACCAACTAGGCATGCCAATTACCGGAATAATTGATAATAAAGTAATAGGCCTTAACAAATGTGTGCATTAAATTTACTACTTTTTACAGAGTGCAAATAGATTTGATTTTTTCGTCGATGTATCCAAAATAATTTCCAAACTTTCAAATCCTGTAACATTTTGTGGTTTAATAGCCACAAAATACCGATTTTTTGAGTGCCTTGACGTAGACTGAAAAGTATTGTCAATTCATAATGCAATTCAAAACCTTTTTGATTCTATGTGTCTATATGTATGTATTTTGTGTATTAAACAACATTTTTGAATGTATAGTTTTTTAAAGTGCTCTGTATGTGTTACCTATGTAATTGTATCGCATGTCATTTCGTTCTATTCCTTGAATCTTGTATTTTTGTTTTCAAATAAACTCTCTGTTTTATTTTGTCTGGTCTTAATTACTGGTTCATGAACCTGTCAACTATTAGTGCCTTTAGAAATTTGACGTATCAACTACTGAAGTTTGGAGGGTTCAATTTTGTTTTTAATGAAACTTTATTATAGGATTATTTGTCAATACTAATGAATTCAATTTATTTAAAAACAGCTGACGAACCAAGTTATCCACCAACAAAATTGCTTACTAAAAATGAAACTCTGCGATAATAATTACAATGGGAAATGAGTCTTATAATATTAACTACTGGTACATTTACCCTAATTGGTCCAAGATAACGAAACCACTTTTAGTCTTATTATAGTACCAAATGATTTCAGGCACTTTCTTTTTAACTGTGGAAGTGTTTCTGTCGTGATGCAACGTACTCACAACAATCATAGTTTTATATTTTTTGGAACGTACTGCAATAAAGTTATTTTATCGGAGAAATAAAAATTTACTGGAGAAACTGCAAGTTGACGACTTTTTTTTTTTGGCAACAACTGGAATAAAAATGTTTATTGGGACGAACTTTTTTTTTATTATCTCCAATGTTCTTTTTAATTTGTCATTACAGACATTAGGTAAATTCTTATATCCGGGTGGAATATCATGTTGACGATATCTCCATTCAGACAGCGTCTTTATTTGCAAGATCTATTGATCTGAGCTGTTTGGATGTGCTATTACATTTTGCAGTATATCTATCGGATGTGTTCTTTTAAGTCTTCGCGGGATGTGCAGGCTGTACATGTTATTGGCCAGTGCATTGGTATGTGTTTCGATTCTTCTACTGTAGCTGCTGGTTGATTTTGTTACTTCTTGGCGTACCAAACTGATGTTTAGGTCTTTTCTAATATCTTCATTTTTAACGTACCACGGTGCGTTTACAATCGTGCGTACAATAATGGATGGGGACGAACTGTCCACACTTTAGTATAATTCTGTTGCAAGAGTATACCTCGTGACAAAATTATAGCAAGTAGTATTATTACCTTTCAGATTTCTCAGCAAATTCAAAATTACCCTTTGCCCTTGATTTTTCAGAACGAAATTAGATTGTTTAGCAGTAACACTTGTATCTTCCAAGCGAAACTTGTTTTACTATCACACAAAGCCCATAGTTTTATCCCATATTTTTCGAATTTTCACGGCATACACTATTTATAATGAAATGCAGAATACAAACTTTATCTTATGCCTACCTTAAACTACAGCAAGTTAAATTATTGTACACAAAAGTTAGGCAACTTAACAGCATTTCGTGACAGAAAATCGCTCCAAAAAAGTTTGCGTACAAAGATTCTCTTATATTATTATAATATGTACCTAACGCAGTAAGAACAATTAAACGAACACTTTGTTGTACAGCCTTTGTTTTTTATAACATCCTGCAAACGGTTGCGCATGGAATTTACTAATTTTTAGGTATCCTCTATTGATATTTTGTTCCACTCTTCTTGCAATATTCTTTGTAATACCATTTTGGATACAATGTTATGTATCCTTACGTGTCTTTCTAATAATTCCCATAAATATTGTATGGGATTTAAATCCGCAGATTAGAGAGGTGTGCGCTCTTGTGTTTTTACGTTATACAGGATAGCCCGTTGCATGTGAGAAATACAGCAGGGGTGAATTTCGCATACTAAACTAGGAAAAAAGAAGGACATGTAAACATATGCCCGTTATGACCTTGTTTTCGATAGAGTTGAGCATTATTCGAGTAGTTTTGAATAAAAATTTACCTTGAATAATTATCCGAATAAATACTTTTTAGTCGAATATTTTATCCGGATAATAATTATTCGTTATTCGTAACAAATTATTCTCTCTATTTATTTGAATAATTCATGATTATTTATTCGAATAATTTATTCGAATAACGATTGCAAAATTATTTGAATAATTTAATACAATAGGACCCTGTATAATACGGTACTCGTATAACGCGAAAGTGCATAAAAAGATTGTAAATACGTGTAAGTGGCAGTAAATGTTAGAGACGGAAAGATTATTTAGTAATGCATCGATGATAAATTTACCAAACAGTAATAAACTTTCAGATTTAACGTTTGAAAGAAAATCAATTGTAAAGGCCAATATGAAAAGATTTGAACAATAAAGTGTGAAAACATATTTCTAGTTCAATAGATTGAACAAGTTCGTCCATCTACGATACAATATAATATAAATAAATGTAATAAATAAATTTTTATTCGAATAAATTCTTATTGGAAAAAAATTCTTATTCGAATAAATTCTTATTAGAATAAATTCTTATTCGAATAAATTCTTATTGGAATAAATTCTTATTGGAATAAATTCTTATTCGAGTAAATTCTCATTAGAATAAATTCTTATTAGAATAAATTCTTATTGGAACAAATTCTTATTTGAATAAATTCGTATTAGAATAAATTCTTATTCGTTCGTGATGAATAAAATTTTATTCGTTACTCTTATCGGTCACTTCTTATCCGAATAAAATTTTGCCCAACACTGGTTTTCGAGTTACAGCTTGTTTTGTGTTGTAACAGCTGCTTATCTACCTTCAGATAAATTGCTCGAAGTGACCACCTCCAGCTTCAATGCAAGCGTGAATACGTCTTACCATCGATTGTCAAACGCTTTCGAACAGGCCGGGTGTTGTACCAATTTGTAAGCAGCATTGATCGACACGTTGACGAAGTGTCCAAATTTACGATCATCCGTAATTCACAAGGAGCAATATCTTTCTTCACTGAACGTAGCCTGTATACTAACTTCTCCATTCATGATACAATACCTGATACTGTTTACAAATTCATCTGATCTCATGACCCTCAATCCTAGCAGAAAAGCAGTGAGGCAATATGCATGTACTTAAAGCCAGTGTAAAAAGTATCTGAACAGTACTTAATTTCAACAAAAACTGTAGAACTTCATTTATTAAGGAAATTTTAACAAATGAAGAATATCTACATATTCTTCGAAGTCTCCAGAATAATTTTCATAACAAAAAATGCAATACCTATATCCGTTATGAAAATATTAACACTTTCGTACGGGAGACGTAGTCCTACGTCATCTCAAATTCTTTAGCTGAATACGGGCAACGTAGTAAACATTTTTTCTATATGCATTTGTAATGTTTAATTTTTTAAAATTTTGAACAACAAATGGCTATAAGCATCATACTGGGATGTGATACTTCTTATATTCACATACCTACAAATAGCAGAATCTTGCCGTACTCAGCTGCAGACTTTTGGAAATTATATGCGGTATTCAGCTAAACGTTTTTCCCGGCTGTTGCCTGTCACAAAAGTGTTAACAAATATCTAGAAACTGGCAAAAATATATGTGTAATAAGTCTTCGTACAGTTACAGTTTAACACTTTGAGTGCCGCGTCATCCATATCTGGGTGACGAATAGATTCATTCATTCTTTATTTGATCATGTAAAATATTAAAAATATACTTAATCAGCTCTAATAGAAGCAGTACAAAAATGATGAACGTTACTGATATTATTGATTAAAAAAGGTAGAATTCATGGTTACATTTATCTTGTATAAAAATTGAGGAAGTTTGCCGTTTTCAGCTAATGGAGGGTGGCACTCAAAGTGCTAATGGAAAAAAGTGATAAGATTTAGTATTTAAAGTGCAACAAATCACTACGTTTAATTATTTTAATACTTGGTGGGATGCCCTTCTGATTTTCTTATAGCTTGAAGTCGTTGTGGCACTGAATTTACCAAATTATGTGTTACTATACTTCAAATTTTATTTCACTCTTCTAAAAGCGCCCTCTTTAAATCATTTCTTCATGAAATATGATAAGACTGTATTTTTCGTTTCAGGTGGTCCCATATGTGTTCAATCATCATCTGTTGATGTACTTTCTGCTGCACATCCGACATGCAACGGGACATCCTATATAACAACCATTCTTTCATCAGATACGAACAATGTTTAGGGTCGTTATCTTGTTGGAGCGCGTAGTCATTTTCGAATCCCAATTTTGTAAATTAGTTTTGAAAATATTTAAGTATCCATGCTTATCTATGGTTCCATCGATAAAGTATAAATTTCCAACACCGTCAGCCACCATACATGCCCAGATCAAATAAATTAAATTTACTTTCATCTCTGAAGATGATTGTGTCCCAAAATGTTTGCGATTTGTCCATGTACTCTTTTACAAATGCGAGCCGTTTTTTCTTATTAGTCGTTGACACCAAAGGCTTACACCTTGCGACGGGTCCTTGGTAATCTGATTTTTTCAAAACATTTCGCACAGTCTGTGCAGTAACAGTTTTATTGTAACTTTTTACAATTTCATTTGCAATTTTGGAGCACTTTGGGTTGGATCCTTTTTTTACACTTTTAACCCTCATCTGTCCCTCATTTTCCCAAACTAATTTGCCTCTTGGTGTCAAACTGACACAGTAGTCAAAAATTAATATAATGAAGAGATATATTTATACTTGCAAATTCTATCATTGAAAACAAAAGAAATGAAATTTTTGTGCATTCAATAAATTCAGGCATAAGATTGTTGGCATCGTTCATAAATAATAAAGTGATGTGCAATACTGCTTTTTCACGTCTATCGTATTTTTGTGAGAATAATGTGTCAAATTGACACAAGGGACGGATGAGTAAGGATCAGCGGACATCCTTGCTGTTGCTTCGAAGTAAACGTCTCCGTTGAAAAATAATTTTCAACATGTTGCACGGTATAATGTGATTCTCCAACAATAGTTCCAAGTTCGTGGAAAATTTTCCCTTCGTATCGCAATATAAGAATAAAGTTTCGTACGTCATTTGAGAGTTCACAACCTTTTCTATCCATAACTACAATTTCGTTAATGCGGATTCAAATTTTTTGGCAGCTGGTGTGAAATGTGCACGGCTGTTTTAAATCTAATTAAGAATCAAAAAAGGATTTTTTTATACAGGATGTCCCACGCAACTGGGACAAGCTGTATCTTCCAAACGGTTAAAGATGGATAAAAATGCTATAAGTCAAAATTAGATGGAATCCAGTGATGCATAATCTGGAAATAATTTGATGCATTCTTATGCATGGGTGCACCTGGAAAATGCAATTGCACATTTTTTTAAAACAGAAACCTATAGTTTTGACAGGACTAGTCGATGCAGTTTTTAATCTCTACAAAATAGTACTAAGGTACTTGTACCCTAAACCTGTTAGTTCAAAAGTTTGCTAAACTACATTTCTGCTTATCAGTACATTTTCGCTGAGACACTCTCGTGTACTATTATGCATTTTAAACTCCGCATTACAATGCTTGTAAGCATGCTAATATCAACTGGTGTAAAATTAAGTTTGTCATCAGCAAAGTTTCATTCGGTAACTCAATTGTTGAAAATTATGGCATTTACGAATAGTGAAAGCGTGGATATGTTCATTTTACAGCTCGTATTCTTTCTGGCATGCTCCGAATACACTGCCTTATCATATCCTCTATGTTTTCATTATTTTGCCAAATATCTACAATTTTTGTTTTTAAATCCTGTAACGTGATGACCGGTGATGAGCAGACGAGTGATTTAAATAGGCTCCAGACATTTTTTATGACATTCATGTCGGATGAATTACCTAGCCATGGGAGTTCGGGGATGTTTTTCGATAAAAGAAACTTTGTGACGGATTTGACTCTGTGACATGGTGGTCCGTCCATAACATATGCAACATATACATTGATCATATGTACATATCTTAAGTTTGCTAAACTCCTTTCTCCAGATGCAACTGAGACAGAAATTGTTAGAAACAATTTTAATGTCACCTCCAAATTTGGATAGGACTCTAATAATCCATAGTATTTTCAAAAGAACGTCACGAGAAGCTGTAGTATCATTTGGCAATATTGACATAGCATGCATCTTGAAACTTGCTATCTCTTCCGAAATTTCAACAGAGTTTAAGGCATCTTCATATTTTAAAGCTAAGTCGGCCGCGGATTTTTGTAATTCTGAGAATGAGAATTTGAGATTTTTGCGCCCCCTCGTACTTTGAACTAGAGGCAAAGGCCACGTTCGTCTCGCCCTTAATCCGGTTCTGTGCGTGGTGATGGTGCTGTAAATAAAAGAATGATGCAAAGACGGTTCAAAAAGTTTCATGATGGCGATTTTAGTCTTACCGATGAGGAACGTTCAGGCAGACCTATCGAGATTGATAACGATCAAATCCCCGGTCTAATTAAAAATAACCCACGTTATACACACGGGAGACGGCTGGAATGTTAGGAACATCGAAATCCAGCATTGAGAAGCAAAATTATGTCCGTTTCTTACCGAAAAGTCCGACATTACTAATTGGCCAACCCAATAATGGTCAAAATGCTGCGTGCCATTCATCGTAGTGGCGGGTTCATGAAAATTGATTGAATGAACGACCGTGAGATGGCGACGTACTACTCGGCTCTGAGCGTCGTGACGATGGCAGTCGCAAGGACGACGTCGTCGCCGCCACGTGGGGAGCGAATTTGAATCGGGCGCCACTGACTCCTTGTTGTCCGCTTAAAAGCACAGAGAAGAGAGTGTCGCTCGGTCTGATCGTCCGCACCGATTGCGCCGTTTCATCCCTCTGTTCCAATGACGTGGAACGGGATGCCGATTTAAAAAGAAAACAGCCTAGGTCGAGGAACCCTGGAGAAAGACAGTTTAAGTTTGTCGTTCCTCGAAGAAAAAGAGTGACACAACGCAGGACAGAGAGAGAGAGAGAGTGAGAGGAGTCAGGAGAGGGAGAGTAGTACAGCATTACGACGTCTAGCAGAACGTCGAGGCGGCAGGCGTGGAGTAGGAGGAGGTTAGGAGGGAGAAAAATCGAGAAGGAAGCGGCAACTATCACGAAGGTACTGTTGTTAGTGAGTGTTAGACCGCCGAACCGATTGCGCTGTCAGTATTGTCTCGTTGTGAACGTTTCCTCGCGATCGGACCATTCGGATCCTCTCCGTATCGGAGAGACACGGCAATTAAAAGCATTCGATTAAAGGCGATCCTTTTCACCGATTGCACTCGGAGATACGTTAATTTATTCTGCCGGCTGCTTTGAAAATTGGCGCCATTCCCGGCTCGCGTTAAGTGGACACCAGACTGATTCGAATTTTGTTATTTCGCACTGAGGATTGGCACGCTTAATCCATGACTACAACCGCGGAGTGTTGTGATGCATGTTAGTGGCAGTTTGGTCTCGCGAGTGAAGTTTTGAAGTGGTACCAACTTTTCGTTTTGGATATTTAACCGATGGAATGACTCAACATGTGGCCTAGGTAAGTTGAGGAGGCAATCTGACCGCTGATAAACGTCATATTCGGGGGGAGGGAAATTAAAGGGACGAACAAGGGTTGAAGAAGCCACAGGTAGACCTGTGTTGGTTGAAAGATTCAGAAGTTATTTCACTTATTTTCGATTCTTATTAGACAACATTTCGCTTTGGTCAAATATAACATTGAAAGTTATGATATGTTTTTCATGTAATAATATTCTTGTTGTTTTTTATGTAATAATATGTACCTACGTATTATTTGTTGTATTCAGTGTAATAATTTTTCCATTGTAATAATACAATTCTATGTAATAATATTTTTGTTTCGAAATACCTGCTCGGTCAAATATAACGTTGAAAGTTATGATACATTTTTAATATTATAATATTATTGTTGCTTTTCATATAATAACGTGTACCTACATATTATCGTTGTATTCAATGTAATAATTTTTCCATTGTAATAATACAATTTCCTGTAATAATATTTATGTTTTGAAAATTATATAATTTAATTTTAAATTGATAATTTGTTTTTTATTTATATCCTGCAGCTGAAATAAATGAATATTGGTCCTTTTAAATCGTTTATTGTCTTCCTTTTCGGTGTATAATATCATTGCAATAAGTTATGGATTAATGTTGTATTTACCAACCTCTAAACATTTAAAACACCACTCTGTTCGATTTTTATTCGCGCTGTTGTAACAACGAATTTAATAATAAGGCTCATATTTATTTATTTCAATATTGTTTACGAATACAAGCCCCGTTACTATATTTATAGTTTACGAACGAAATTATAGTCCGATTGAAAATCCAGGATAATATTTTTTGTTCATCATTTATACCAACAATAATTTGAGAAACTTAAAATATTCAGCTTCGTCTCGAATGCAAATACCCAACGATTTTTTCTGTTTTTCAAAACTCTCTTCAAAACGTATTAAGGAACGGTGAATGAGGAAGAACTCTTTCGTTCTGGGTACTTTTCGCCCCTCGTTCATTGACTATGAGTGTTATTAAATATTCAGTCCCAGTCCTAAATAACCGGATTTGTTCCTCCAACACCCATCCTCGGTTTAAAGTCTCACTGCGTCCGCATATCATTCCAGCGGAAACGCAGTCGTCCGTGATAATCGGATCAGGTATATTTATATGAACGATTTAGCATCTCCTTTATAAAATATTTAAACTCAAATTGTATTCCTTTAAGTCGATCGACGGTCTGCCATTTTTCTGTGAACGTGCAATAATATAAGATATAACTGATAGCGTATTGAGAAAGACCGTTTTAAAAATACATTCTTAATAATAATTTAACCCTCTGTACGTGGGATATTTTTGCGTATAACGTAAATGATACATGAAGTAAATGATAAAGTTTCAATCGAGAGATATACTCATAATAATAAGCGAACAGACTTCTTGGTGGCAGTATAGTTGTAGAATATAATTGTACGCAGTGATAAATAAACGAAATAAAGCTTGAAAAATGTAAATATATAGATATATAGGTATGTAACTTCCATGTCACATTGCGTTATAGAGGGTTATTAGGTGTGCCGATAAGTTCTGTCCGTTTTTTAAGGAAAAGACAATAATATACGAACCCAAGCTGTTGGATGTGGTCTGAAACTGTTTATCGGGCTACATTAAGCCTTTCCGCTATCTCTGATGTTGAAAAACATGGTCAATTACTAAATTCAATTATTAATTTATTAATAAAATAAATATGCGCTAAACGGACAGAACTTTTAGGCAGATCTAACATATCAAATGACCTTATATATAAAACAGCCTCTTCTTTGTGAACGTGTATTGATTATAAGCTAGAACTGATAGTGTATTGCAAAAGACCATTTTAGAAACAAACTTTTAATATTCACTTAATTTTTTTGTGTAAGCTTACATACAGAGCAGGAGATACAAATTATTTTAATATTTTTTATACAGGATGTTTCCGATCTGGTGGTACAACCGGAAAGGGGGTGAATCTACATGAAAAAAAATAAGTCGAAAATGTAGGGTGACATTCTTGCGATCGAGGCTTCGTTTCCAAATAAATCGATGTTGAAGATTCGTCGAATATGCGTACACTTGACTGTCTTGTAAACTAGTTTGTTTGCGTTTGTATTCATGAAAATCGCCAATGTCATGGTTTGTTATCATTTGCAATTCAGACTCTGAGTCTTTCTCATTTATGGCCCTCGTGTTAGGTGCGTGTGCCGGCCACGCATCTATGGCTGCCAGGTATACAGGATGGTCCACGTAATTGTTTCAAGTTATAACTCCGTTACCAGTGCAGTTACAGAAAAATGTCAAAGGAGAAAGATAAATGGTTCAAAAAGTACTACATCCGTAGGACCATGCTTTTTTTAGAAGTGCAATCGTGCATGAGCAATCAACAATTGCATTATTTTTTTAAATGGAAATGCATACTTTGTTTCACGCGGATAGATTCTTCTCATCATTCTACATAAAAAAGTATTGGGGTATAAAGGTAAAAAAATTATTAGCTATCGAGATATTTTAAAAAATGTCTTGAATGAAGAAGATGCTCAAACGCTTCTCCATTCCACTGTACACATTTCAGACAGCGCTTTTCAATTGTTTTCATAACTGAGTTAAGGTGATCTCTGGTTAGTGTTGCACATTGCAGTATTATCCGTTTTTTAGATCCTCTACAGAATTTATAGAAGTTTAATAAATCCTATCTTTTAAATAACCCCACAGAAAAAGGTTAAGGAGACTTAAATCGGGTGAGCAGGGTGGCCAAGATATTGAGGTACGTGTGCCAATGAATTTATTGCCATACTTATTTTTCAAAAATTGTATGGTCACTCGTGAATTGTGTGCCGGTGCACCATCTTGCTGGAAGAATTTGAAATTTAATCTGCTTTCTAAGGGAATATTAATATCTCGATAACTAATCATTTTTTTACCTTTGTACCTCAATACTTTTTTATGTAGAATGATGCGAGGAATCTATCTACGTAAAAAAAGTATGCATTTCCGTTTAAAAAAATAATACAATTGTTGATTGCACATGCACCATTGCACTTCTGAAAAAAACCAAGTTCCTACGGATATAGTAATCTTAGAGCCATTCATCTTTTTCCTTTGACATTTTTCTGTAACTGCACTGGTAACGGAGTTATAACTTGAAACAATTGCGTGGACCACCCTGTATGCTACAGAGAGTAGGCGAGGTGAGATCCTGTGCAAGTGTATGCGTACTGGTCGAACCTTCAACATCCATTTATTCGGAAATAAAGCCTCGTACGAAAAAATGTCACTCTACATTTTCGACTTATTTTTTCATGTAGATAACCCCCTCTTTCTGGTTGTACCACCAGACTAGAAACATCCTGTATATCTCACTGCAACGATATTTCTGGTGTGATTTGACAACAGCGCCCTATGCTGCACCCCACCATTTATACGGTCACTGCATTTACTGTTTGTTTTTCTTTTCCGTTGCTCTATAAAATATTCCTGTGCATCCAGTTACTCACGATAGTATTTGGACAAGCTTTAACATTACAATAAACTATATTGTTAATTGTTACTATACTTAGACCTATCCCGTACTGCCATTCACTATATTTAACCCTAGTGCGTTCTTCCGTTCGACTGTACACTTAAGGACTTTAGAGTCAAAAAGGACCCGAATGTATGGAACTCATATTTTCGACTCTATAATGTAATGAGAAACCTAAAGAAACATAGAAACAGCCAGTCCCTTGTATTATAATCGATTTAGTTATAGAAAAATAATACAGTGTGTCTGAATCATTTATTTGTAACAAGTTTCACATAATTGATAAAAGGTCCAGTGCTGGATATACAGAGTGAATCGAGGTTCTGCGTGATATCTGAATTTGTATACCAGCAAGAACAATCTACAGGGTGTCTCAGCTAAAGGAGGCCACCTAAATATCTCCTTCGTTTTTCATGACATGCAAAAAGGTTCAAGTCAGCGTGTATTTTTTTTCTATTGCATCTTGTAGCGAATGAAAAAAATACATTTGAGTATGACTGAATCATGACCATCGGATGACCTTGAAAATCAATAATGTGATGAAGTAGTTGCGATGGTATGTGAACTCACTGGACAGTGGAGTTTAAATACCAAAGTATCTTACGGAAAGGGTAGGGGTATGGTTGACCACCCTTGACGAACTGGGCCCTTAATGACTAAGGGTAGCGTTCGTTTGTAGACAGTGTTCGATTTGGAAAGTTTCGCGTAAACAAGTTGACTCATAAGGGAAGAACCCCAATTGTCCGACGTCAGTTTTGAGGAGCTTTCGTGAGATGATGGCACACAGGTTTCTAATGATGTACGCGAAATATTAAGTGTAGACGCTCGATAATTTAAACGTTTCACCGATTTATTCAAGAATGCTAAAATATGCATGGTGTGCCTCCAAATTAACTTCCTCCCGCGAAATATTTTGCAACGTAAATCAAGTTGCTTTTCCAGATGACACGAAAAATAAAAAATATCAATGCAACAAAGAAGCATTTATTACCTATGTGTTGCTGGTGCCAGACTTTTCTGTGTTTTTACTGTATCTATGACAATTATCATCCAGCATCATGTATGCTGTTGCCGCAATAATATTATAAAGAAAAGGAATATTTTGGGCGAACGGGTCTCGGATCCTAGGACATCCGTATTACAGCGGAAACAACCATTTTACTTTGCCAGTGCAATTTCGATAACCTCGATTTATATTCATAGTACATCTTGGAAGTGCGTATGTTTAATTGTTTATACCTTTAAAATTATCGAGTGTCTACACCTAATAGTTCACATATATTATTAGGAACCTGTATACCATCATCTCACAAAAACTCGTCAAAATTGAAGTCGGACAATTGGGGTCCTTCCCTTGTCAATGTAGACGATCAGTTGGACATAATATTATAGATACAAGTGTTTGGTCATCCAATAACGGAAAAAGTGGAAACTAAAGTAATTATAAGGACAGTATGTAGTTTTTCGATTACAAAAATCATAAAAGAATAATCACGCAATATTTAACAGAAAAAATTGGAAAAAAACCATTGCTCGAGCGTACGAAGTTCCTTTAGCGGTCGTGCAGAAGTACTGCCGGTTAAATAAGGAAATTTATTACACCAATTCATTAAAATTGGCCGAGCATGCGCAGGACTATCAGTCGCAAATTCATTAATTGATGCACTTACAAAAAAAAGAAGTGAATGAATAACAATGAGATAATTAAAGAGAAAAATCCATTCCTGTATACTGTAAAAAACGATAGCAGCTCATGCTGTCTGAAAAGAAGTATGATATAAGAGTGTCATCAATGGAAAAATGTAATACAGTCAGGTGGGACTAAAATTAATTGAATCTCATTCGATGGAGGAGTTTGGTACTGGAAAACGCAAGATGAAATCTTGAGTACTTTCAACCCAATTGACCAAAAACGAGAAGAATATGTATACAGTGTGTCCCACGAACTCTGTCCACTTAAATATCTTGGTTATTTCAAACAATACGAGAAAATGTTACTTACAGAAGTTGTAGGGTTTAAGAAATTACATAATAGGGTATAAACGGTGTTTTCGCAAGTGGAAGCGTAGAGAAGATATAGACGTCACCTTTGTTTTTTTAAATGGAATGTCCAATTTTTTATGTTCGATTTCGATAGATTGGCGTATTCTGAGTATAAAAGTACTAAAGTGCATTTGTCCTAAAACTTACCGTTGCTGAGATATTTGACTTTTTTTATGAAGCATCTTCGAAATGTCGGCCATCTGCAGCGATGCAACGTTGTAGTTTTTGAACTGTTGTCTCTCTTACACGTCTTATTGTTGGAGCGTCTATATATATATATATATATATATATATATATATATATATATATATATATATATCATATCCATAGGATCGAACAACTTTTTAATCAAATGTGGAATACTTACTGCCAATTTGCAGTTATTCAATGTGAAGAATATTTAGAAATGGAAAGAGCGTGTATGGAACACCTTTTGTGAGTGTTCTTGTATGTATAAAGGACTTCTAGTCCCTGATATACACTTCCTGACAAAAGTTAAGAAACAAACTAGTTATTTAACCCACAGATGCACACTTTTTTTTGTAGATCGGCCTTAGAAACACGTTTTTTTTAAATGTTCCTTTATTGCCACAAGATGACTGCTATAGCCGTTATTTGCCAGCACATGTAGAAAAATCTGATGGCTACAGCCGTCATTTGCGGCAATGGGTTAAGAACTTGATATACAAATATATAAGTAATTACTTGATTAATAATTAATAATTTTTACAAAGGAAAAGAAAAAGATATGACTTTTGTGACAAATCTAAGAACAGAAAGGGTAATGAATTTTGTAAAAAATGTACTACATACTTGTGTGGTATGCAAACAATAGTATTATGCCTTTCTTGTTATGATACACGCTTAGATGAAATAGAAGAGTGATTTTATTATTCTCATGTTAAAATATTTTGTATTATTCCTTACTCCTTTTATTATTCTTATTTATTATTATATAAATAAACAAAAGTACAAGTTCGAGGTAATAACATTTTTTTTTACTTGTTTGAAAATAATAAAAAAGAAGCTCGGGTCGGATCCGACCCCACCTTACCAAGAGCGTCTTTTGTAAGGGAGAAAAAATTGGGTGGACTAGACCGGGGGAATCGAACCCGAGACCTTCCGCTTTCCGGGCGGGTGCTATCCCACTAAGCTATCCAAACCCACTACCAATTCAATCTCCCTAAACTCAACACACTGAACGACTGTCGCCTACACTTTAAAACCCATCTTACCATTCGAGGTTTAATACACGTACTAATTTTTGCATTCTTTAATTGTAATCCTTAACCTAAACTTGCTTTCTGTAACCCTTTGCACTCTGTTGGCTCCACTATGGGGACATTCGTAATTTGCATCATAGCCCAGCATGTCAAGAATGCACATTGGAAATTGCTTCTAACGGTACTTTAGAATTTTATCAAAATCAATGTAAATAAATTACCATAAAAATTTATCATTTTTTCTTTTCAAATTAAAACTTATGGTTTTCAAAAATTTACACTACAAAAGTATGTTAGAGTTGCTGGTCGATCGTATCAAAAAATGCTTGGAGTGCATAGGGTCAATCTAAATTCAAATTAAAAGAACTTTATATTTGAGTAATTAACAAAGAAAATCCGAATCTAAATATGTACACGGATCTAAGTCCGGACGCTCGAGTACTCAGATTCGAATTTTGAATCCAAGTTCGGATTATAATGAGTATTTCGAGTACAACTCGGGTAAATGGATAGTAAGAGCTCTAGCATGCATTGTTATAATCTTTTTAAACTGTATCTACTTTACTTACATGGAAACACATTGGTATAATTCCAAAAATTAGCATTCCTTAAGTTATTACTGGACTGCGGATGTTTATGCAAATATACATTTTCAGGCTTCCAAATTCCTTGTGTTGGCGTCGTTAAAGAAATAAAACTTAAACGAAATTGCATTTTGTTATTGACATATTTCGAACTTGTATTGTTCGTTTTGCTATGTTATTAAATGTGCATCATTTAACAATTCGGATATGTTAAATTGCATAAACATCCGCAGTATGGTTATCACAGAATTAACTGTGAGTTGCAATGGAATCAATGGGGAATACAAAATAAAGGCTATCCTGAAATTTCCCAAAATAATAATAAATAACATTCGTTTTCCATCTCCATATTTTACGTTTAAAACCAAATAACTTTTGTATGAATAAAGGTTTTGTGTCACAAGACCTTTACGAGATAATGGACTGCCCACGTACTTATGTATAAACTAGATGTGCTGTATATTGTTACAGTAATATTTAACTGTATTACACTGGAACCTCAATTATCCGAACTCGAGTCATCCAAAAATTGGTCCTCTTATGCCCCTAACGAGCTAACATTATTACTAATAACAATACGCATTTAATTATGTACCATTGTATATTTAACATTCTAAAATAAAATTATTATTTTCATGCGAAATTTAGTTACAGTGTGACTCATTCTATTATTAATTACAGTTTGGATAATCGACGTCCTACTGTATTTAGAAATGTATTGGAATTGTTTAAAATATTTATAACTTCAAACTGTAACGTTTGAATGTGCAGAACAATTAGTTGTACATTGCCTTACAATTAGTATTTTTAATGAATTTAGAACCACTTACTATCATTAACTAACTTTCATATCCTGAAAAAGATTAGAAAAATATTTTCAAACGACAGTGTTCGAAATATTTTGTTATATTGATTGTAACAGAATTATTATAAAAGTGCAAGTTAGATGAAACTCATTGTATGAAGAAATACCTTATACGGGGTGAGTCATGTAATTGGTTCCGGCTGTAGCTCCTGTTACATTACAAATAAAACAAATGGTAAAGCGAGAGATAAACGGTATAAAAATATCTATCTGTTTATGACCTCATTTCTTTTTAAGTGCAACAAGGTACCATAAATTTGCAAGTGCAATTTTCTTCTTCTTCTTCTTTTTTGTACGCAACCCAGCATCGACTGCTAAGATCATTTAGCCGGGGGACCTACAGTTTTAAGGGGGTTCTTAACCACCATTGCATTTTCTTAACACGTTGACTGCCGTGGGGGTCACCAGCGCGGCGCCTCAAATTTAATTCCATTAAATAACTACTAATTCTTATACAATTTTCAACATCATTATTACTATAATAATAATATAAAGTAAATACTATACGTTCATGTAATAAAATATTTTCTACCTTCGCGATTTATAATTAAAACAGTAGATTATAATGCGTCTGACTGGGTATGGCAGTTTCCACTGTGACATTCAACGTGTTAATACATTAACACGTTCCGTGCCGCGTGGGTCGTATGCGCCCACGCACCAAATTGGATTATTCTAAATAAATGGTAATGTTCTTTATATACCAATTGAAACGGACGCCACAATAATAGTACCAAATGAATGGTATATCATGACAATTCAATGTTTGTGTTTTGAACGTTATGTATTTATAGAAATTTATTTTTACGTGTCTGACTAGTTATGGAATTTTTCACTGTGGCATGGAATGTGTTAATATGTTTTTTGCGCATAAGATATTTCTTTGGTTTATTATGCGTATAAAAGTATTACAGATATTTGTTTTATCCCAGAAAATTCTTAAACATGTCATTGCCATCTAATAAACAGTTTCTATGTTGTCTTATTTTGGTCCTTGTAGGAGTTTTTCAGTGGTCTGAAAAGTGGTATGGCCAAAATCCAATTTTTCAACTTTAATATTTCTAGACAATTTTTTTTCTTTAAAACAGCAACCTTTTAAAACCTCGAAATCCAAACATATTACTCATTTCTGGTAATTCTGTGATCAAAGTTAGTGTTCTGAAGAAAAGATCATTAAGTTAAAAGTGAAAGTAATTGTTTTAATTACGCCTTATAGAATATTATAATAAAGGTTTGTACAGTAGAACCTCGAAATCCGAACACCGGTCATCCGAAAATTAGTCACGCTATATTAAGTGCAAGCTAAAATTATTGTTAATAATACTGTGCACTTCATTTTGTACCACTATGTATTTTAAATTGTAAAATAAAATAACCATTTGATGTGAAGCATAGTTGCAACGTGAGTCAAATTGTTACTAATAACAGTTCGGATAATCGAGGTCCTACTGTATTACACTTTTCTGCATGTAAGCAGGTGATAATCGACATCCACATCTACTGTGGAAGAAACAACTGATAATGAAGATGTTTCTGATGAAGATAACGAAGAATGTGAAGAGTCAGACGAATTATAATAATTGTGTGTTTATATTTTTTAGTTTTGATAAAGATAATGTTAATAACGTTAACATTTGTGCAAAATACTTGTGCCTTTTTTAAATAAATTACTGTAAAAATTCGAATTTTATCAGAAAAATACATTTTTGTTCAAAATAATCAACATTAAGATGTTTTTAATTGTGGCTTTCTTGGACTACTGTGGATAGAAAGGTATCCTTTTTTAGTTTAACAAATTTAGCCTAAGTTAGCCACTGCAATTTGTTGATCGAAATGGTCAGAGTCCAGACGTTGGACTTCATCTAGACTTCATTTTTCGCCATATCTGTGCCTTAGATTCTACATAACAATTTGTTTATTAGGCCAGGTATATCATCTTATTCAGGAGATTTTAAATTCATTCACAGTTGCAAAGGAAGAGGCATTCGAGTAGACTAAGTAATATGAAATCCTGGAAATGTCGATATTTTAAAAATATTGTTCATGGTGTGATCTACGACAAAACTATCCAAAATACCATACTACACATTAAAACTAAATTTAACTGAATTATTTGTATTTTCTCTTTGGTGTAAATTTTCTGTGGACCAGGTTTGCTCATTATGGTTTGGAGATGCTACTATTGGTAAAAGTGCATTAGAAAAGACAAAAGCGGATTAAGGGGGTAAAAGGGTATTACAAGTTCCTAATATCGAAGTTTTTTTCGATTGTATATGAATGTCTCATCCCTTAGAAGATTTTCAAAAAAGTTCGTTGCAAAATTCGCTAAATTATGAAAGTTACAACTTGAAAAGTAACGGCGGACCCAGTGTAGGTAAACTCGTTAAAGTAAACTTTAAAGCCGTTTGTCTCAAAGCCATATTTTTGAAGATGGTGAATATTATAAATTGAGAAAGGATCGATATTTTTAGTTGTAATTTTAAATGAACCTACGTAACATTTCGCCGCAAAGTGGAATTCGCTGAATAAGATCGCAGAACCCTGAAGAATTGTATTAAACATTTGTTAATGTAATTATGTACTTCGGTAAAAACTTACAGAGTTGATATCTATTGTATAACTTCGCAAATTTGTATTAGAATTTTTCAACAAAGTTCCACCTTGTAGATTTTGAGTCAGAGAATACTCATTTACAACGATTTTGCTTTCAGTTGAGTCATTCAACTGGAATCGTGTTCACCACCTGGACCCTGCGCATTATGCTGCGCCCACTTTGGCGCTTTGTAGTTTACTTAATTTTTAATATTTTTGAGGTTTTTTTATTTATGCTCTTTTACACCCTTAACACATTGAGTGCCGTGTCACCCATGTCTGGGTGACAGATAGATTCAATCATTATCTATTTGATCATGTAATGTATTAAAGCTATACCTAATTAGCTCTAATAGAAGCAGTAAAAAAGTGATAGATGTTATTGATATTATTGATTAAAAAAGGTAGAATTCATGGTTACATTCATTTTGTATAAAAATTGAAGAAGTCTGCCATTTTCAGCTGCGGGAGCGTGACACTCCAATTGTTAAAGGCGATAAATATTCTGATGTTCCCATGTGTTTGCAAATCATTATCTGTATTACCAAATATTTTTTTGAACGATATTGGCAAGTTTCACGCATTCACACTTTCAGAAGCCCCACATTCAGCTGAACCACATTTGTTGTTTTTAACAGTTCAACATTTCCTGTTTATACAATAATAATATAAAGGTTTTTTATAAACAGAAGTATAATGAATATATGTTATATAACATTGTTACATTTTTAAAAGAAACAGATTGTTCATTGTGACATATTTTTATCAGTCCTCTTCTGCATAAAGGACGTGTCAACGAAAAAATTTAAAATATCTCGAAAAGTATTAATTTTTCGACCATTTCCCCTAAATCCTTTTATGCGCAGAATGGATTGAAGAATTGACTCATGCGAAAAAGCATATGATCGCACTTAAAGAAAACGTGCAGTTATATTTCTTTGATGCACCACTGCACTTACAATTAGGAAGAAGTGAGATCTTAGAAAGATAGATATGTTTGCACGATTTGTTCTCTTCGAGCTATTCTCTCTACCATCTTTTTCTATTTTCAACGAAGAGGAAGCTACAATCCATATCAGTTACGTGACCCGAGTTGTATACTTCACGGTACTATTAGATTATCTATTACACAGCGATCCCCACTTAACTTGAGCAACTTAACTGCATCCCCAGAGTATAATGATATGAAGTTGTTTGCTCTAGGGGGAGTAGATGTTATAATCAAACAGTTTTTTTTTTGTGAGGGCCATTTTTTGTGTTTTTAGTGAGTCAGTAATATTTTATTAATTACATCACTTTTCTCACGTAATGCACACAATTTCTTCGTGAATCGTTTTTTATATTATTAAACATAATAGTTGTTATGAGCGCTCCTGATAGATTCGACATCCTGTTTCATATGTATGAGACTTCACACTTAAACATAAATTACATATTTTTCTTTAAATTTGCATCATTTATTAACAACGTTAAAATCCAATTCGTGTAAACTTGTAGCCTTTCATTTCGAGTGCTGTATAAGCTATTTTTACAGTTTTAAACTGGCTAAATCAATTTTCCAATATCTACATTCCAGTTTAAGATACTGAATCATATCTACAGGTATTCAGAAGCTAAACGAATGCTCTTTTGATGGTTATTGTGTGTTCCAGTTTCTATTAAAGGAAATTAGATTCCCCCACACAATATTAAAAAAATATTAAACTAACAGGCTGCACGGTAAAAAGATCGCCAGTCTTCATGATATTCCGAATGTTCTTTTTTATATTTTGCATTTATCAATGTTCTCATGTTGGTAGATGGATGGCATTCGGTTATCTTACTTCGTGACTCATTTTTTCCGAGGATGTAGAGCAGAATGTTATTCTTAGTATGTAAGTATGTACAGTGCTCGACAAAAGTATTGGCACAGCATTATCGTTATGATACAAATGCTTATAGCTACTAAACAAATTGATTTAAAGATAAAATTTTTCGACATATCCTTATGTTATCTATTCTAGTTTATTGTATAACAATAGGCAGTAGTATCAATAACGTAATACACAGAATAATAATAAAAATATGTTTCTTGAGCATTTTATAGAGGGGCAAAAGTATTGGCACAGAATACCAGATACATCGGCGTTTCTTCACAGAATTCACGATTGTAATTTTGAAATAGATGTAGGAGATCTCCCGATAGTCACTTTTTATGTTACTCGATCAGTAAAGTTAGAGATTTTAGTGAATCAGCAATGGAAGAAGTAGAAAAGTGTAACAATGACTGGAACTGTGAAAGAAACAACAAACAAAGAAAGAAAGCTTATATTAAATTTACATAACATGAAAAAATCGTACAGTGAAATTGCACAAATCGTGAAGAGAAGTCATTTCACTGTCCGCAGTGCCATAAAACGGTTTAAAAATCAAACAGATGTTGAGAATCTGGTTAGAAGTGGTCGCCCACGCAAGCTGTCAATTCGAGAAATAAGAAAAATTGTAAATCTAGTAAAAAAAGAATCCAAAACTGAATGCTTCTGGAATTACAGTTATGATAAAAAATAAGTGCCAAAATAAAATAACATCGAAAACTGTTGGAAGAATGAGGGATGCTGGTTATTTTGCTTGAGTGGCACGAAGGGAGCCACACGCCAGTAAAATAAACAAAAACAAAGACAAGAATTCACGAAACAATTAATCCCAAAGGGTTCTAAATTTGGGGAAACAGTACTGGTTTCAAACGAAAGCAAATTTATTGTACTTAACCCTAGTACGGTCTTCGGATCTTCTTCGACTCACCTCGATCTTATTTATTTTTAAACTTTTGTTGTTATCGAAAAAATGCAATGAAATTAGCATCAATATGCTTGTTTCTGTTCCCTTTACATTATATTTAAAGATTGTATGGGTTTATATGGCGTGTTGATAACAAAAATTGTTACATATAAGCTCTTAACGTAAACGAGGCACAATCAAATAACAGAAATCAAACATGGTAAAATCTTACAAACAAGTGAGTGGTAGTATAATCGAAAGAAAATATATAAATAGCATAAAATGACCAGCATAATTTTATTAATTTCCAAAAAAAATGAATTATCGTATGGTGGAATCCGGGGGGGGGGATTCATATGCAAACACCACTGTTACCAAGCATGTAAAACCTGGTATAAATAAACATTATGGGCAAAATATGTTGTTTTCCTGTAATTTAAATTATAATAGATGCGGCTGGATGATCGTATGCTTCTTTAATCCTCAAATTGTGTTATAAAACTGAAAATATGAGTTCCATATACTCGGGTCATTTTAGTCACCCAAAGATCTTAAGTGTATAGTCGCACGGAAGAACGCTCTAGGGTTAAATCAGACTGAAGAATGATGGTTTGGAGGAAACCGAATATACGGAAATGGATCCATGTAATTTGCAGGCTATTGTAAAACATGGACGTGGTGGATTAACACATCACCGGTGACCGACACCTCAAATTCAATTTAATTAAGTAATTATTGATTGTCGCAAAATTCTAAACAAACTTCATACTGAAACAATAATGTAGGAACAGAAGAACGCGACTGAGTACTTAAATCTTTTTTTTCTTTACGATTAGTATAAACAATAGTAAATTGTGTCGTGTTTGACTAGGTATGACCGTTTTCACTGTGGCGTTCAACGTGTTAATGGTTTGGGGATATATGGCAGCTTCAGGACTTAGAGAATTTGTATTTATTGACGGCATCATGGACAAATATCTATAATTAAATATATTAACCTTTAGTGCTCCGTTGGCTTCCCTACGGGGACACTTTGTTTTAATATGACTACGCTCAAGATACTTTGTCATCGTCTGCATTGGCAATTGCTATCTGTAGTTAAAACGTGCTACGTCGATGATATTGAGGTAACATTATTTTACGACCCTTTATGGCTAAAAACATGGAGAAGAAGCAAAATTATGATGAGAATTTCGATCTGACTGATAGTGAAGATGTATTCGATTTTGAAGTATTACAAAATGATCTAACTATTTTAACATCTAAAGGTGTAAAGAGGGACTGCGTTGTATGTTCTACACGGAAAGAAAAGGATGGCAAACGTCAAACAAGTGAGTACTGTGACACTTGCCCAGGTAAACCCAAAATGCACATGGGGGATTGTTTCCAAAGGTATCACACCATGGTGAATTACAAAATTTAAAATATATGTTTTATTTACAAGAATAAAATTATATTTATATACTATAAAAAAACAAATACATTCACAAGCACGTGTAATTTTTTTTAATTAAAATAAGACTTCGTATATGTTAGACGCTCCGCTGCAAAAATCTGCCGGAGTTGTTGGTAGGCAATGGTAGAGAAACAAGCGGAGCGCTAAAGGTTGAAAGAAAATCTTTGAAAAAGTGCTGAAAAGCTAAATCTTTCTAGGAATTTTTACTGCGAACGGGATTACGATCCGAAACGTACGGCATGCATCGTTCACCAATGGATCCTTTACAACACTGCCCACGCTTTAAATACACCATCGTAAAGTCCGGATATGAATTCGATCGAGCATGTGGAACGAATTAGAAAAAAGGATGAGAAAACATAATGTTAACGTCAGCAGATTTGGCTTATGGCAGGGCTAAAATCTTTCTATATTTTTGGACATGAATAAAACTAGCATCTGGCTGAATAATACTAGCATACCTAATCTGCACGGCGTACAGTGGGGCAGAATCCCGAAAAGCTGGCACAAATTAAAAAAAAATTCGAAAATCCAGAATTTTCGGCTACAGGATAATAAGTGAGACCCTATTGAATATCGTCAATACATAAAGTAAGCTTTTGCAAACTCAAAACACGTGCATTGTTTACTTAAACCTGCGCAAAATTTTTCTTAATATTTTTTTCGTTTTCGTTTATGTCATATTTTCATTGGTTACAGATGTATTTTCAGGATAAAATTCACATGGCTGGAACATCAAAGGGTTAATTAACACTAGGTTTACGGACATTTCTTATATACCTATCTCCACGGACACGCGTCAAATTGACGCGTGAACGAAACCGCACATTTTCTTTAAAAAACAACTTATTTGATTTAAAAACAATATATTATAAACTATTAACTTATAAATGAAACTATTTGATATTATATATTTATATAAAATTTATAATATTTAACGTTATACAACAATACATTTATTCCACGCATTTGTGAAATTCGAAGTGTGTTAAAATGACGCGTCCCGTAAACCTGGTGTTAAATAATACAAAGTAAAAAATTTCCAAATTTTGACGTAATGGGGATTTCGGACAACCGTAAAAAAAAACAGGAAAATACTTGTATATTTCTAAAGTTTTAGTTGTTAGTCTTATGGGTATGTCGAAAAATTTATTCTTTAAATCAATTTTATTTAGTAGCTGTAAGCATTTGTATCATAACGATCATGCTGTGCCAATACTATTGACGAGTACTGTACGTTTAAGGTGTAAGGGAGAAAAAAGACGGACAGACTTTCCACTAGGCTATTTTCTGCTTCCTTGTACTCAATAATGACGGACCTGTCATAAACCCACGTGATTAGAGCTCTCCGCTTGCACGCTCCAGTGGTCCACCAGAAAATTCCAGATATTCACGGATTTCGTTAATATATTTTTCAAAGCAACTCGAGGGTGGTAACATCCTTATATTTGGTATAAAAAAGTGAACTTTAAAGACTATTATTTAATCAATAAAACGTAACATGTATTATGTACCATAAAAAGAACGTTAAATAAATACAATGTAGCACTTTCAGCTGGAACTTAAATATTGAGAACGTAATGGTGGCATGTTGATACATTTTAGTGACATTTCTAGAAATTTGACATTTATTGTTTTAAAAATTTTTCGGTTCCGAAGGCTGAAATTGTACATAAATTGCTTTTCCCAAAATAATCAACACATAGTGTAAATTTGAAAGAATCCATGACATAATGGCAAATCTTGTGCGATTTAACGTGAAATGGTTCTTGGATGAAAGTTACTCAAGTGAAGCCGTTATTAAGCCGTTATTAATTCGGTATGACTTTAATCGGTTGAATTTCACATGCACATTATAATTACATTAATAATGATAAAATGAACAATGTTGGAGTTTAATTGTTTGATTTTCGTTTATGCGCATCTTCGAAACCCAGTAAAGTAATATTGCAAGGTTTATTTTTTGCAATTTATATTTAGCTGATTTGACATTTCTTTCACTAATTGTTTAGTTTTGGCAGACTCATTTTATGGATCATGAGGTTCTGCTGATGAAGCACCCCCAATTAATTTTCTACAAATTCGCTCATTTGTAGATTCATTTAGGTTATCGAATCTACATGTCAGTTTTTCTACCGGTTGTCATGGAGGAAAGGTGGTAGGGACAAAATGAATGATTTTACAAAACATATAAGAATGCAACTATCACAAGAATATGAACAAATTGAATTCTCCAAAAAGTGCAGTTTCATTTTAACGAAAAACTCTTTACCATTGGTTATTTTATACTCTTTTAGTTAGCATAAGTCAAGTCTTGCGGAAGTTGATCGTTTTCGAGTTATAACACTACCGAGAGAACTTTCCTTACAATTAGTGTAACACCAATAGTTAAATAAGCTTTTGCACACTGATAAAGCTTGATATTCAGAAGTTTCCAGTACAGTAAAATTGCGCTTATTTATAGTCTAGTTATCTGAATGATTAATTGCTTAAATTCAGCTTATTAAACTTGTTGCTGAACTCTTATTATCTAAATTATTGACAAGCTGCATGGTGATGATATGACAGCGTATGAATAAGTGATGAAAAAGAAACTAGATTAAATCTTCATTTAATCAAATTAGGTATTTGTGTTACAGTAACTTATAAAATAAACATGCACATTGTTCCCGTAGTAATAACAAGTTTTTATTGATTTGGATACAAGAAAAACGTAGATTTGTACACGTCTGACCAGCTTTGTCAACATTAACTTCTATCACAAGAAAGAATTGTTGATTAAGGAGTTATTTAGTGTACTTATATTATCAAAACATAGCTAGTTAACTACTGACCCCCAACGTGTTCGGATAAACAGAGCTTTAGGCTCGATCCTCACTGTCGATCAGATCACGGTCCGATCAAGCTCCAGTCTCGTTGCAATCAAATTCTGTGTTAGGGTTTGGTCGAGCCCTGTTTATTGCACTGCGTGCCGTCTAATTTCTATGATGAAGGACCACCCAAGTTGAACGGCTTGAGACCGTATATTGAAGTGACACGTTTGCGTTTGAATCTGTTTATTCTATTTCTTGTGTGAATGTGTGAGATGAGTGTGTGTGTGTGTGCAGGTTGTAGTCACGAGACTCTCTTTTAGAATTTAGCTGTTTCTGTCCAGCTATAACTGTTTATACTCTCTAGATATAACTGTTTCTACTGTCTAGATATAACTATCTTTCTGTCTAGATATAACTGTTTCTACTGTCTAGATATAACTATCTTTCTGTCTAGATATAACTGTTTCTACTGTCTAGATGTAACTATCTCTACTCTGTCGATTTTGCCCTGTTTGCCGGTTTTAAAGACTCGTGTTCTCCCTTCCATTACGCCCTTAGCGTCGTACATGGAGGAAAGGGAACAGAGTCTCTCGCGCGGTGGGCCTGAGGGTGGACGGCAACTTGGCAACTCTGGGGTATTTCCCAAAAATTGTCACGTGGTGACTCGCTGCCGCTAAAACCGTTAAAGAGGTTTCGAGGCCGAGTCACCCCTTGGGACCAAATAGCTTTACGACGGGGCCTTGCTGCAGAGGTGACATTGTAACTGGTGACCATGCTAATCTGTAAAATTTCCTAAGTGTCACGTAGCTGTAAAAATATTCTGCAAATTGCCCCGCCATAGAGTTTTTCTTAATTGACTCTCTAACATTCTGGGTGTTCACTAGGGTGGCTCTTATTTGCTCTTGATGAAAATTTTTTTCAAAATTTTTTCGCAGTACCCTCAGAATAGTTCCAAGTAACGAAAAAATAATCTGTGAAAAATTTGAGCTCGATCGGATAACAGGGAAACATGCCCCCGGGCCCTTAACCCTTTGGCCTATAACCACGAGACTGACTCGTGGTAAAGAATTTGTGCCATAAGAGAAAACCACGAGTCAGACTCGTGGTAAAGAATTTGTGTTATAAACAAAAGCCACGAGTCAGACTCGTGGTGAGGAATTTGTGCAAAAGATGCCGCGTATTATTATTTGTACCTAAACATTGTTTATTATTTCACACTTCCTTTCGTTGCACTGAAATATATATGTCATGAAAAGTATACATTTTGCGCCAGTTCGGGTACACGGCTGAACAGCTGAATGGCACGGCGCGCGACCGACTTTCTTGTTTACTATAGCTCGCGCAATTGGCAGATATCGTGTAGGCCAAGGGGTTAAAGATCAAAATAATTAATTAAATGCTCATAAAATCGTTTTTTCCGATTATCTTCTAAATTATTGATTATATCAAAAAACGTGTCGGACAAAAGTTGTAGATCTAGACAGAACGCATCTTTTATATTGTATTACTTTTCTTCGTACGACGAACTGTTTTCGAAAAGAATGAAAAAAGAGAGAAAAAATTAAAAAATTGTTTTTTCAAGAAATGTGTATTTTTATTTTCGACCCTAACACTATTTTTCAGAAATTAAAAACATCCTTGAAAAGGTCGGCCAATTTCTGTAAATTATTGTAATGAAAGGTTATACATTATGTTTATTTTGCCTTTATTCATAAAAAAATAATCAAAACGCACTTCAATTTTCAAAATAGACAAAAAAATTTTTAATTATTTTCAAGCTTTCTTCTCATTTTTTTTGAGAACCGTTCGTCGTACGAAAAAAAGTAATAAAATATAAAAGATGCGTCCTGTCTAAATATACAACTTTTGTCTGGCACGTTTTTTTATATAATTAATAATTTAGAAGACAATAAAAAAAAACGATTTTATGAGCATTTAATTATTTTAAGGTTTTAGGGCCCGGGGCACGTTTTCCCGTTACCCGATCAAGCTCAAATTTTTCACAGACTATTTTTTCATTCATTGGAACTATTCTGGGAGGTGCCGCGAAATAAATTTGAAAAAATTTTTCATCAAGAGTAAATAAGAGCCACCCTAGTGTTCACACTATCGATCAGATCACGGTCCGATCACGCTCCAGTCTCGGTCCGATCAAATATTCTTCCCGTGTTTTCAAATGTACGTGTACACAGTAACAGTCACGCGCCGGTCTCGGTCCGATCAAATCCCTGAGTGTTCACACTATCGATCATATCACGGTCCGATCATGAATATTCTTCCCGAGGAACCTTGCTGGGGTGTGATCGGACCAAGACCGGAGCGTGACTGCTAGTGTGTACACGTACAGTGGCGTGCAAAAGTTTCCGGACACTTCATATTTCTAATCGTGCTTTAACCCTTGGACACCGAATGCTCGAGCAACGACGAATGTTTGAGACATATCTGTTCATTTTGAGGGAAGCTTTTGTAATAAATTTTGCTGTCATTATTTTTTAGCATTATTTTGTTATTTGCTAAAGCTTCATTAGATAGAACTTTGCTAGATACACTTCTTCTTTGCTGCTATACTGAATACTGACACGCAACATCCATTGAGTTTCCATCCGCCGCAACAGTGCCGATTCGTCATTGTTTCTGTTAGAGCGATAAAACGACAGTCGACTGTTGCAACAGGCGAGCTATGGGACGGGTCAAAATGACCCGGCATTCGGTGTGCGAGGGTTAAACAATTCATAATATGTTTAGATTTACGTGCAGATTAAAAAATGATAAGAACGATCATGCATTAGAACTTTATCTTTTATTTGACCTATTCTTCAACATGATGTGGGGTTAAAATTTAGTTTGTTTACTTTAATCGAAAGGAAGAGTACAAAATGTACTGTTCGGAAACTTTGCACGCCATTGTATATTTCAAAACACTTAAAGAATATTTGATTGGACCGTGATCGGACCGTGACCTGATCGATAGTGTGTATCAAGCCTTATTGTATACGATTTTGAGTGCAGATGGTTAATAGTGTACGTGGTATTTAGCGCTAAAGTATCGGTAACATTCATCAGCTGTGGCATAATCGCTGTTTAGAAGAAAAAATACATGGAGTGGTCGGTGTTGAGGGGTGTGTGAAGAATGGGTCTTCACTGAGTACTCTGGTGTGATTGTGGTACTTGTTGTAAGCGTGTACTATCTCCAAGTCAAATTAATGTGTTCGCGCCACTTTGAAATATGACTCACGTCAAACTGGTTGACTGTTGGTTTATTTGGACTTGATACACTATTGGCTAGTGTATGAATATGTATAAGATGTGCGAGAGTGTATGTACAAAAATTGAGTGAGTGTTTGTTACTTTTTTTTACTTTGATAACTAAGATTATCAGCCGTACCTGTCAGCCTTAGCTTAGCTAACTTCTCGTACTGACATCTAGTATATGGTATTACGGACCTAAGTAAGGAGCAAAAATTTCAAAAAAACTCCTATACAGGATAAGCTTATAAAGCAAGCAGCAGATAAATATGCCAAGTAACTGAAACACCAAATTCAAATGATTAGTAAAAAACAAATAAATAAATAAATCATTAATTAACAAAGTTAATAAATCAAGAAACAAATAGAAAGAAGGAGAATAAATACGCAAAGGAACAAAAAACTAAATCTAAATCTATATAACCAAAGTAGGAAATTCAATAAAATGGAATTTAGGGAACTGGATCATAACAAAAAGAAGTGAAAAATAGATAGGTAAATAAAAATAACAAAAGAACAAAACTAAAGAAAACCAAATGGATTTGATATAAACTTATTGCACTAAGGAGTAAGAATAAAAACCTAAATCTAAAAATTAATAAAGACCGAAATTAGAGTGAGTGAGTGTTTGTTACGATTTGTGCATATATATATAGTTATTAATTAGACTGCGGATGTTTATGGAAATACACAATTTTAGATACCAATATTTTTTGTTCTAGTAGAGTTGAAAGAATATAACTTCGACAACATTGTATTTTATGCCTTAAACATTACAAAATGCATTTTTTATTTTACTTACTCTGTAACATGTACATTTAGCACACATTTAAAAATGTTAAATTGCATAAAGATCCGCAGTCTAGTTATTATAGATATAGATGTTTAGTTGTGGTGGGTGGAGTTTGTACAAATATTTATTTATTTGTGATTGGCTGGTGAGATGTGCCAATATTCGAGGAGAGGGTACACGATGATGCAAGGTAGTGGGCGTCGCGACGCTGTACCTGCGATGCCTCCCAAACGAACTTTCTTGAGCTGCAAGAGGGTGTCTTTTGTTCCTCGTATGACTGTCTAGACTATTGCTGGCAGTCATGTTTTCGAATATGGGCAACACGCTCACAACATGCGCGGAAAGTTGCTTGCTAATTAAATTTTGGTTTTAGGTTGGCTATAAAACGTTATGGCTACTATTGACCTCGCGACGTCGCCTAGGCGAGCGTCAACAGGCAGTAAAGCTTCCAGTTGTTATTCCGACTTTCATTTATGCGCATCTTCGAAATCTAGTGAAGAAATATGGCAAGGCTTATTTTTTGCAATTTATATTTAGCTGATTTATCTTAAAGATGACGAATTTTATACGTTTACTTGTTTAAAAAATCCGTGAAAGTATAGTAAAAAAGTCATTTTCTGACATTTCTTTCACGATCGACGCTATTTTCTACAGGCGTAGCCTAATCAGGTAGTATCACAAAACTGTCGCTCAAGTCTTATGTTAGTTTTAGAGGAGGTGGACGAAATACAGCCTCGGTTCTAAACATAGGCTAGATAATGAAAAGGGTCATGTTAGGTACTTCAGCTTAGCGGGCATAGTGTAAATCTACGTCTTAAAAGCAAAAGAAGTTGAGGGAAGTAGTTGGTCGTTTACAGTCGTTGCGTTCACCTGTGATATTGCAAATGTGTCATTTTTCCTATTGCGCCATCTTTAAAGATTTTACAGGTATGATAGTTTTATTTTCTTAAAAATAATCTGTTGAACTAATTGTAAGAGCTAATTTGCTAAGAGCACCACATTATTGACACTGGAAGCTTGGTACAGCATAGTTTATGTAATGAATAGCGTCACGTGACAATGTCTGCCACCGTTCTAAGCGTTTCTAAACAAATGGTCCAAATATGGGCTACAAGGTGGTTCTACAGTCACGAGATGCACGTGTTTCACAAAATCGGCATTTTGATCCGTGTTCTCTATCCTCCTGACAATCAGTAGAGAAACTGACATTTGGATTAATGACCCCTATATGGATCTATAAATGAGTCAAATTTGAACAAAATAAATTAGACGTAATTTTGGTCTAGTTTGAACCTATAACCTCTTTTTAATTTTTTTTTGTTTGCGAATGTCTGCGAAACATGCGGTTCACAGCGGAATTAACCCATAGACGCACATTTTTTTTTAGATCGGCCTCAGAAACACTTCTTTTTTAAATGTTCCTTTGTTGCTATAAGATGACTGCTATAGCCGTCATTTGCCAGCACATTAACAAAAATCTGATGACTATATCAGTCATTTGCGGCAATTGGTTAAAGACGGTAGTAGCATCTTATTAGAAGTAAAATCTGTACCTAAAAATATTATTGCTGAAGTTTAATAAAATTTTACATATGCTGTATAGCAACGCAGGATATTTTTAATAATATTTTAACAAACGAACTTCAATTCTCACATATTATACGGAATTGATACTTCAGTATCATTCGGAACAGTTTTACATTCATGAATTTTTAAGTATTTATTAATATATAAAACAAACTCACCACTTTGAAACATTTAATTAGAATGAACAGATTTCTTTTTTCGACTGAATTTTAACTTTTTAGTGTACGATCACGGTGCATATCAACTTTATCAGGCTGATGTATTTATATACTGTTTATCTTCACCGGAAGCCATGATTTTTCTGAGCATCTGGCCTTATGTGGCTTGAATTATTCTCATTGGTTTCCAATTTCTATATTTTTATTCATGGAATTCACATTGTAGATTTAAGTAGTAAATTTATATATGTAATATTATATTTGTTTATTTGTATGGAAAACTATGTACAGTGGAACTTCGTTTATATGAACTTCATTTATATGAATGAAATTTTAATAGTGCCTGATTAAGAGAACTCTAGCTGAGCTCCTATTATGTGAACTGCCGCCGAGCGTCAGTCCACTTATATGAACGTCTAAGAAGTTCATGATTAGGAAAGTATATACTTACAGCACTTAAAGTTATTTACTTAAGCATCGTTTATTTTCAGACAGATATATTTAGACAAATGATTTTCCTCGATACTCTTATTATTCACATTTTTCTATATTGTTTCCAGATGTATATTTATATTAAAGTTGGTTAAATTTTGTAATACAAGTTATTTATCATTCTATCCCCTAGAAAGTATTCAATTAATTTCATGTTAATATATTGCATCAATTGTTCAAATTCATTTGTAAGATACTGTATCTTTTTTACAATTAGAATAAATAAAGAATTAATTCATTAAGCATTACGCAATTATTGTGCTCGCAAACTAATTTCCCAATTCCTAAGGTCACATTATTATGTATTTGCTACATTATTATGTATTTAAGAGCAAATGTTTCGTGGAATCCTTTTGCATGAACTCCTATTAACTAAACGAAAAATCATAGCTGGTGAGAAGAATTAGGTGGACTCCTGTTATATGAACGACCTGGTTATATGAACCTACTTGTCCCTCGACAGGTTCATATAAACGGAGTTCTACTATATGCGACTTTGTCTATGAAACTAATCATAACAATCGCTTAAGTTTTTGGGTACGTATTCTACAGGATATCTGCAATCAAAAGAACAGAAACTTTGTATTTATTAGAAAATCCACTTCTAATTGTAAGTCAAGAGTTTCAGTAAATGTAACTACCGGCCAAAAGTATGGGACCACCTGATCCGAAATCACTACATTTTATGGCATAAGTCATAAAAGATGATTGCAACGGATTCAATGCTCCACTGGCAGTTTGAAGTACGTATTGTGAAGTTTTGTAAGATACCGAATAAAACACATTAAAAAGCAAATAAATGAAATTATTCCTATAATCCTTTTAAGAGATATTAAAAAAATCAAACTTTTCGTCTTTATCGTGAGGTGGTCCCACACTTTTGGTCGATGGTGTATATTACAAAAAATTCCTTCAAGAATTATTGTCCAGTAATTTGGGTATTATACGTCTTGAATGTTCTGTCATTCATCGTTTCAAGAATCCAGATGTAACATCTTTCGACTTGTATACAGGGCGTTCCAGTATCTCCTATAAGATGGGTGTAAAAAAATTGTAGGTTTACCTATAAAAACTGAAGGTGACCTTGATAACTCTGGAAAAAAAGGGTTGACAAAAAATTTGGCACAATCATCTTAAAGCTCTCCTTGAATCATGTTATTTTAGCTAAAAAAAACTTCCAATCGAACCTCTAATAGCAGAATAATCTAACCTGATCACGCTTCGTGGTCCACCCTGTATAGGACGAAAATGAAAAGAAATAATATTAGTTAACTTTAACCGGTAAGAGCGCACGCACTGTTTGTAAGGATAGTGATAGTGTGCAATTCTATTAAGAGATAACCCGAAGAGTTCCAAGATATCACTGTAGACGACAGCCGTTTAGTGTGTTGCGTTTAGGGAGATGAAACTGGTAGTGGGTTGGATAGCTTAGTGGGGTAGCAGCCGTCCGGAAAGCGTCAGGTCCCGGATTCGATTCCCCGTCTAGTCCAACCAATTTTTTCTCCCTTACAGTTCAGAAGTGGGATTCTGCCTCGTGCAATTCCCTTTAGTCTTTGCGTTTTGTGAATTTTTAATTTATGTGTGGACGAGGACGGCTACGTACGTCAGGCTGGCTGAGCTGTAGGCGGCAGCCGTTTACTATGTTGCGTTTAGGAAGATGAAATTGGTAGTGTCAATTTCTTTTCCCCTACACCGTTAATATTATAATAGCAATACAGGATGTATCATAACATGTGGGACCCACTTCAGGAGTGTGCAGACAACATAAAAGCAATGAAAAAAGTTCATATAACAAGTGTCTTATTTGACCTTGTTTCAAAGTCATAGCCATTTTTGTGTTTCGATAATTCGCAACTGCTTACCTGCATAGAAGGTGCTCGAAATGGCCACCCTCTGTCTCTATGCAAGCTTGCAATCGTTGTATCAAAGAATTTCGCAATCTTTCAAAAATTCTAACTTCTAACGCACAGCAAATTAGAGAATTATTGAGTGCTTCTAGCAAGAGAACAAACTGAAATGAGTAAACTCAATCGACAGAACGTGTGAAATCAACAAGGTCAGGAAATATCCAGAAGATACAGAGCATTGTTTATAAATACAGACCGAGGGTGGCCATTTCGAGCACCTTCTATAAAGGTAAGCAGTTGCGGATTATTGAAACACAAAAATGGCTACAACTTTGAAACAAGGTCTAATAGAACACATGTTTATATGAACTTTTTTCATTGTTTTTGTGTCTCCTGATCTCCCCTGAAGTGGGTCCCACATGTTATGATACATCCTGTATATTGGGCCATCCCATAAGTAATGCGGTTTTTCTGAAAGTTGAGTTTAAGACAATGGAACTCGTCACGATCGTCACTTATCTGTTTGGTATCTGTATGTACTACTGTAAACAGGAACCTTCAGACGATGTTGTATCGAAAGTTCACAAGAATGAATCGAATATTGCAGTTATTACAAACGTTTAACACGTTGATCGCCAACATAAATCGAGTATGTTTCTCGCGAGGCCCAAATCCGCGGTTCGACGCGGGTCATCGTGCTAGCGTATAAGCTGCAGGCAACAATTTGTTTGTCTCTGTAACACAGTTGCAGGTGTTGCAACTATTAACCATTGTTGAATATAATTAAGGAAAATGCGGCACAGATGGAAGTGACCAAATGGTTTCCTATGCTACGTCACTTGGTATCGTAAGCAGACAATCCATCTAATTGTGGGCATTTCGGTTGTAAATACACATATTGTTTACCAGATAGAAATGAAAAAATAAAAATCACACGATATAGAGAAACTGTAGATACGGAACTATTACTCCGTCAAAATTATATCGCTAGTAATATTTACCAGAGTAAAACCCACAATTTAATAGAAAGAAAAAACTCTGAAGGAAAAACAATTACACACACGTGTGTTTTTTGCTATAAAAAAAAGTAGGCAAACTCAAGACCGTCAAACAAGCAGAAAAATGTTCAGAAAACCAGAATTTATTGTCCCACCTGCCTGGAAAGGTCCAGCTTTGCTTAAATTGTTTCCAAAAATACCATAAAAGACTACTGTAACATCGTATAATTTTGTTATGTATAAATTAGTTAAAAGCCCTTGTACACTATTTAGTGTGTTGTTACTATTAAATATTCTTGCAAATTGTTTTCAAAGTCCTGCTAATTACATGAATAAAACCATCACACATATGTGGGTGACGGGGCCTCAGCGGAAACTTACGTGTCACCCAGATATGGGTGACGTGGCGATCAACGTGTTAAAATGAACAGGATGAAAGACCATATTTTGCATGTTCTGTTATACGAGTTTAATAATGCAAATAACGCAAATGTATCGGTGAAAAACACATCTGAGGTGTATGGACAAATTATTAGCGTAGTCTAGTGTCAAAGATTTTCGAGTTAGGAAGTATAGTCTTAAAGATGAACTTCGTGCCAGGCGGTAGGAAAAGTTCGATGATTGACGTTTCACGGGTTACTGTTAAACAAAAGCCAATGATACCGGTTCAAGAATCAGCCTAAAAGTTCGATTCGACTCCTTCTACGATTCATCGTCACTTAAAACATATTAAAAAAGTTAACAAAGTTATTCGTACCGAAAAGAACCGCATTACTTATGGGATGACACAATATTTAAAACAGCTGTGGGTGCATGGAAAATATTTTGTCTACTGTTGCGGAATGGGCCGTAACGATTCGAGATTGTCAAAGTCTCGGGATTCAAAATGAATATTTAAGAGTGTTTACTGTTGCTTTTTTATTTCTAGGCGGTTTAGTTGCTCGAGTAGAAGTGGTGATTTTTCGGGAAGCATTAATTATGAAAGCTCGGAGTGGAAGGGTGGGGTAGCTATGGTTGCATGGTGGGAGAAAAGGGTCTTAGGACTGACCTGGGTCCTTGTGACGCGCGTAACGTCAACGATGATGATGATGTGTGTAATTACAATAATATCCATGATAACAATTCTTATGGTGATAACAATAACGGTTGGAATAATGATAATAATAATGAGTATGATAATACTAATAATAATAATGGGTATGATAATAATAATAATAATAATAATGAGTATGATAATAACAATAACAATTATAATGGTAATGATAGTTATCAGAACGGAAGTGTTGGTAATAGTAGCATAGGTGGTAATTGTAGTAGTAATGGTGATAATCTTATACAACAATACTATCGTATTATAATTACTGTACAGATTCATCTGCGTGGAAAGGGGCAGTGAGTTCGTAACATCTACATAATGAATTTTCATCGTTGCAATTTGTTGTGTTACAAATATAGTAATAAGGGACAACGAAATCTTTGTTTATACTGTTACACCGTAAAGAAGAAAACACGTATGTAGACGTCGAAACGTATAATTAACTTTCATTGATGAGATAAGCCGTGACAGTGAGACTTCTCATTCGATTTGTAAGAAGTGTTTCTATTTTACTTCTTAGAATTCAAATGATGAGCGTAGCAGTAGATACTGGAAGTGTGTGAACGAGCTAATAATAGTATGAACGTTTATCACCGACCCTAATTGGAAACTAGGATTCATGGACAGCACGTGAATTTAGGTATGATCTGCGACTCGTAATAACCTTATTTGTCGTTCTTTAACTTCGAAGAGTGAAAATTACGCAACGTCACAAACGTATCACAGTTAACACTTCGGAAGCTCAGCGAATTGGGATATGAGACACTGCCTCACCGTCCTTACTCACCTGACCTGTTGCCAACAGACCACCATTTTCGTAAACATTTGGATAACTTTCAACAAAAGATCTTTCACAACACGGACAACGCTAAAAACGCCTTTAAGGAATTTATCACTTCTAGGACATCGGATTTTTATAATAATGGGATAAAACAGCTTGTGTCTCGTTGAGAAAAGTGTATAAATTGTAATGGATTTTATTTTGATTAAATAAGTTTGTTGTAAGCAAAGTTACACAAGTTTAAACATCGTGCCTAAAAGCAGCAATTTATTTCCGGACAACCTAATAGAATCTCTAAAATACACGTTTATCTTTGTATTCTATACTGTGTTCTTCTCGGTGTTTCGATGTAAATCGCACAGTACCTCACACGCCTAATTAACTTTTTGTTAGCGTGAGTAGATTTTAATTGATGACAATGTTGACAGTTGTTGTTACGTTGCTTTATTGGATATACGTGTCTGAAACTGAATTTCTTTTGCGTTATAATTTCGGAAAGAGTGGAAGTCCGCTTGAGTGGACTGTTGCATTTTAAATTTCTCGTTTTTTTTCTGAGTACGCACAGCCTGGGTTTATCCTAAAAATTTTGTGAAGCCACCTGGAGTGAATACCTTCTTATACTCTAAAACAAATAGTCACAGCAAGCATGTTCATATAGAGGAAAGTTTTCAAAAACCTGCAATAGGATTTTGAATCTTTCGTTTGTGGAAATGGCGAGTTTTTATACCTGTTTTGGTAGCTGACAATGAGTGCGACCAATCAGCGAGCAATGCATTGCCCAATGTTTTAGGTTGCACTAGCGTACGTTAACCTCTTAGCTGTGGTGCCGCTTTTTAAAAGTGTGTATCTACGTTGTCAAACACAGAGTATGCGCAGCTGCTGTAAAATTGAATTAAATTATAAGGAAATCGCACTTGTTTTCTTTTGAAAAATCAATAATTTTATTGTTTAAATTTATTTATATTTAAATAACGAATGGTAGTTACTTTTCTCGCATGACGAGTATACTCGTCATTCACAGCTAAGAGGTTAAGCTGTGAACCCTGGCTGGAAAAACCCAAATGGTCGCTACGAGGTGACTGTTTGCAATGGGTTGATGTGCGGTATTTGAGATTTCTGTTACGAATTACAAAATAATTGTTACGCTTTAACACTTTGACTCCGCGTATCATATGAGCCCCTTAGTTGACAAGTGAATTAAGTTCCTTTTCTTAGTTTTGTGAAAATTGCACTTTCGTGTAACACTTTTACAGTCACTTTACTTACGATGTAAAATTGACTCTTATTTTTTATCAACATGAAAGAAAATATACGCAAGTTAATTTGGTAAATAAAACAAGTATTCCTAATACTTACTATTTCTGTAATAAACTCGTGTTTCGTAATTTTGGACTTATGTCACTCGTCAATTGAGGGGCTCATATACAAATCAGCTTTTGATTGATTTGCTACACATCTGGTGAGCATGTCATTAATATTCTAGAATAATTTTACATAGAAGCATTGATAATCCTGCAACGAATAAAGGATACCTTCTTGTAGTTCAAGAAGGATCGTTCACGAAGCAGAGCGGATTGGTACCCTGTGTTCTCCTATCCACGCAAAGTACACCTTCATGCAAACGTTACTTACGAAAGTGAGAATGATGTGTAATGTATCAAGAAACTTCAGTTACGTCCGAACTTCCAACGTGTTAACATTTCCACACTCGTACCTCTGCTTTTCATTGCTTCTGTAGGTACAATACAGTGAGTAACTTAAATATTCGAACACTGTTCAATTTTCATTTGTCGCACTGCAATTTTATTTCTGGCAAGGAACAAAAATATTTACTTGTATATAACATTGTTACATAGTGTCTAGTTGACAAAAATATAAATATTATTTATATAATTCATAACATTTATTATATTATCTATTTTAAACAAAACAATGTCTGAATTTAACATTACATTAATATAGTGACACTTTGGAAAATTGATCATTTTTGCACTACTTTTCAGGAGCAAAGATTGGTTTAATATTTTGTAGGATATCCTTCTTGTCGAATAACTTCTTTTAAATGTTGAGGCATATTGCAAAGTATTTTTTTCAAAATTTCTGTAGAGACTATTGGAGTTTTTCTAATTCTTCTGCCCAGTTCATTTTATAAATTCTCAATTGGATTTAAGTCTGGGGACTGTGGAGGTGGCTGTAATAATTTTGGGCAATGGTAGAGTAAATGTTTTTGTACAGGGTGCGTGAAAATTGTATGTCACGACCATCATAGCGTGATTCTACACCACCGGTGACCTTCATGTGTCTTCTACCCTTTCATTTACGGAAAAACTAATCACGTCAAATTATGTCCCTCTCGAAACAATTCAACTTGTTCCTGAAATATTTTTTAATATTATCAAAAACAAGCAAGATATTCCAGGTGATAAGGTTAGGTGGGACGCTATGTATAGTATCGAATATATTTTTGCGAATATCTGGGAAATTAAAGCCGAGCGGCGGTTATATGTATAAGGAAAAGTTGTTTAAAATGTTGACCTTGACAACATAATTCAATTTCATAAAAATCGGTGAGGTCGTCTGCTTTGGAAATAATTACCAATTATTGGAACTTTAACATTATTTTTCAAGAGAACGGTTGAGTTGCGATCCATGGTTCCTTTCAGACTTTTTGTCCTCGCGGCGAGTAGAATACGATACGATAAAAAAAATTTGACCTTGAATTTCAAGGTCAAGGTCAATTTTGCGGTAACTTTTTTAAACAAATGTCCACCGATTCAAAGGTGTAGAATGACGCTATGATGGTCGTGACATACAATTTCCACGCACCCTGTACAATCCTTGCTTTATATTTGGGATTGTTGTTCTGATAATACTTAACCCGTTTCTTCGCAACGTTGCATATATGCAACATCTAAGAAAATATTTTTCTCCCACCAAGTTTCTTCACCAATAAAAATTATTCTCACAGCCTTATTAGATAATATACGGTACTATACATTAATATTTTTTTCGCTATATTTCTATTCTTGCTTAAAAACTTCTTGGATGCTGTTAATACTATTTACAAGGATCGAAGTAAAGACGCTTTGTAGGAGAGGTGCGTCGGTGATTTTACGCAGAATAATAATGAGAATGATAATTTAACAGGATGTAAAACTTTAAACGCCTTTTTCTCAAAACCGTATTTTTAAAACGCACGCTAGAAATATGTCGGATATGGCTGAACACATTATACTATTTTATTGGTATCTCTACGCCACCGCTTTGATACGTTCCCTTCCACGAAACATTTCGAAGGGAGCATACGTTAGTTGTTTAGGTCATTAGAATTTAGAACCAGGTTACAACACTTTTTAGTACCAGTAAAACAAGTTCAGAACGAATTTAGAAAGAACGTAAGACGGATGGCGGACTTTAAAATTGTACCGTATCTGAAACACAACATCGGGATTCAGGAAGATCTAAGTCTGTTTTGATTCGCAATTCTGTGGTATGAGGATGTGTAGCTTATGCGCAAACCGGAGGAGAGCATGTAGAAAACCTTCTCCAATCACGAAAAGGAGAAATGGTAAGATAATCCATTGTTTTTATGCAGCGCGAGAGCTCCCGAAGCGAGCAACCCACTCGCTTTAATTGAAATGAATAATTGTTTATAAATTTGAAAGTACGAACTTTTCAACTCATGTTTATTAGTTTATATGAACACCATTTATATGAACTAAATTTTAGCAGTGCCTGGTTAACTGAACTCTAGCTGAGCTCTTATTATATGAACTGCCGCTTCTGCGTGAATCCACTTGTATGAACTGAAAAACCTCGCATTAATGAAATCTTTAACTGAGCAGTATAATTAAATTTCTTAATTTATTCAGACAAATTTTCTTTCTCAATTTTATACATATAACGTATATTTTCCTATTTTTCCATTTCTTTAATTCTTCGTTTATTTAGACAAATAATTTTTGTTCTTAATTTCCTGATGTATATTTTTCCACATTGTTTCAAAATGTACATTTTGTTTTGTAATACAAATTACTTTGTAATGAAGTATTCAATTACTTTAATGTGAATAAAATTTTGTGTTGTTTGAATTTATTTACCCAAAACTGTACCTTTCTTAGAATTAGAAAAAGTAAAGAATTAATTTATTAAGTATTGCGCAATTATTATGCTCGCAAATTAATTTCTCTAGTTTTGAGGCTTTTAACATTACTATAAGTTCAGAGGAGACTGTTTTGCGAAATCCTCTTATATGAACGTGAACTCCTATTAAATGAACGAAAAATCATAGTCAGTGGTGGGAGACAGGTAGACTCCTATTATATGAACTACCTGATTATGTGAACCAACTTGTCTCCCGACAGGTTCATATAAATAGAGTTCTGCTGTATTTGGTTCCTTCATTTGGCGAGTACTGTCTGCCCTTAAAGTTCTGAACCTTTCCTTTAAGCACCCCGTAAGTATAGTTGTTTACTATATTAAATGCAATATATCGAAAACCAGTTAATAAAAGGTGTACGTTCTATAGGTTACTGAATTTCGCTTGCAACCTATTATTAAATTTTCTGAAAAAAATATATAGTACCATACAACTTCCACACAAACAATTTTTTTGTATCTCCAATATGTTTGCAAATAACGTTATGTAACAACGGGAAACTCGTCCAAGGAAAGGATTCATCCTATTTTCAGAAGAACAGAACTGATGCTGGCACGGAAAAATTATAAACTTTGGAATACCTAAGTACTTACCGACTCTGGGCAAGTGGATTAGCTAGACTAGCTACTTGTAAGTGCCAGTTACTGGTACAAATAACTTACAAATGTAAATCCAGCCTAATGTATTTGAGAAGCGTGCTATTGTAATTATTCCTGTTGTCTGTTAATAAATGTTTTCCCGTTAAAATTCTACTAGTCTATATATTTTAATGTAAAATATAAACAGCATGAAATAAATATATTACATGACATCCCAACAACGTTACACAAGAGCAACAAGCGAGAAGAAAAGTGAAGTATACATGGCAAACATTACATAGATTTTATTACTACATCTATTTTACATCGATGTCCGACATACTTTATTTTAAAGAGGAGAATGCTGGCAGAGTCATCGATAATTCATCGGTAAATGAATGGAGCCGAAGAAAATGTTAAGTTATTCCATAAGTAATGCAGCTTTACTGAAGATCTTGCAATAAAGCATTAATATTGCAAGCACTGATCAACTGTCCTTTTAATATAAATGTTAGTGTAGAAACAGAACTTCCTTTAACCCCTCGACATACAAAGACGTCTGGGAGATGTCATTTGTTTCGTATGTCATTTTAGACGTTGACGTCTTCGAGACGCCAAGAATTATACGCTGATTGTTTTGAAAAGTTCCATACACTACAGGGCTATTAAGTTATTTATTAATTCGTTACTTAATTATTGTTCATTAATATCGTCTATTAACATTGTTTTATGATATTTAGCAATGTAAATATTCTGTTTCCTGTATGCACAGCTGACATACCTGTAACTTGAGCTATATTAACTGGTATTTTTAGCATACATCAAGTCCTATTTTGTTTGTATGTTATGGGGTTAATATCCTACTGAAATTTGCCGTGAGTAGATCAAATATTTCGTATGTTGTAAAAATTTGAAATAAAAGTAATGAAAGAGCATGTTCGACACGTTACTTACATTGTACGAATTTTAAAAAGGGAGTAACGGAAGTTTGTCAACGAGGAATATATGTGAGGTATACAGGGAGAACACAATCAGTGTAAGTTAGTGCCAAAGCTGGTATAACAAAATTCAGTCAGGCAAATACAGCTTCGAAGATGAGACACTTGTCGGAAGGACTGTAGAACTGAACGATTCCATTTTACGGACTATTGGTGAACAGGATCTAGTTATGACTATCGAGAAACTTTCTCGGAAATTGAATTGAACCCATACAACGACACTCCGTCACTTACAGGCAATTGGACATGTCAAGAAGTATGGGCGATGGGTACCGCTCGAACTGTCGATAGTAACCGAATTGTTACGGGCGATGAAAAATGGACTTTGTAGAACTCTGGTAAACTTCGAGGGCTGTGGGTTAATCCTGAGGAAACACCAATACCGCAACCGTTTACACCTGCGAAAGGCTTTCTTGTCTATACGGTGGAGTATGAGAGGAATCATTTATTATGAGCTGTTTCTTTCCAATCAGACGATTAATAAAAACACTTCGAGCGAGCAATTGTACCGTTTGAAATCGAAGTTCGAAGAAAAATGTTCAGCTTCAATCGCAAGGCGTAAAGCAATCTTTCATCAAGATAGTGCATAACCGTATTAAATAGTTAGCAACGACAAATTAATTTCAAGGGGTCTCCCTAGTGTGACGGTTTCAAAAAATCGAATTTTTGTTGTTGAGATTTTCTTATAGTTTTACATGTTAAAAACATACTCCCAAAGTATTGTAGAAGTATTACAAAAATTGACAATGCTACAGGCTTTGAAACGGCGTTTTTCATATCATTTTGAAGGGTACGTAAAACTTTAAACGTGTTTTTCTGATAACGATATTTTTTCAAATGGCCGCCACGATATCTCAAAATTCAATCATCCGATTCACGTGAAACTTGGCAGGCATCTTCAGTAGATGTCTCATTCTCGCCGGTACTAGAAGTAACGTCAATATTTGCAAAATTCAAATTTTGCGGCTTAAAAAACTAGCCATTTTTTGTGCAAAAATCGAAACTTTTCTTTTCAGACGTTGCTATTTTTTAATTTTTCGTTATCTTTTATTTATTCTAGTACCGACTATAGCCACACTCATACAGATTAAGAATCCTTTTCTTTTTTTTCATTTTGATAATTCTGAGGGCAGATTTTATGGCAGCCATGAAGACCAATTTTTTTTAGGTGCAGTGGCAGAATCCCTATACCTTTGGACAGAATAATTATTTCTGCACTAAATAATTATTACGCATTCTATAAACATTACCTGATACAGCAGCAAACTATCACTTTCATACGTTTATTACTTTTCTTCCAAAAAATTCCCAAATATCGCTTCGTTTTTCGACCGTCACACTAGGGAGACCCCTTAAGTTGGCATAGATGGATGTTAGCGAGTTGCTTCTGTGTTATTCCCCACTTTCTGTATCGACACAATAAAGAAAAGTCACAGATTTGCGTAACCGCTTTTTCTTATTCTCTCCGCGTGATCTCTAATAGACCGTACAACGCGAATGAAATTCTGTAAAAAATTACGAAACTTCAATTGGGAAATCATGTATCGTCTGCTGCTTTCTCTATACATTGTCTCGACAGATTTTCACCTTTTCTGCAGTTTACACAATTACTTAGATGGCAAGAAAATGAAATCAATAGGTGTAAAAAATGTACTCGAGGTAATTTTTTAAAGTAAAAACGAAAGAATTTTATTAAAAGGGGATACAAAATTTAGGAGAAAGATGGGGAAAGGTTGTAGGGAACGAGGGAAAAAATATTCTTGATTAAATATAAACAAAGTTTATACAAGATGTTGTTCCTTTTAATTCTCTAGGAATGTCGTATTACTTACGGAATAGCCTAATATATTCCTTTGGTACATGAATAAAATTCCGTAGGTACTCCTGACCTTTAATCCTGTCTGTAGAATAACCCGGAAGTGCTTAGATCAACATGTTAGCATACAATTAGAGCAAATAAATGTTCTAATACTTCCAACTATTTACAGTTTATACCGGCAGTGCCGAATATTTTTTTGCGTGAGGATAGAACGTTGGAGCTTATTGTGAAATAAAAAGCAAACTCACGGAAACATGTTAAATATTTCGAGAAGTATTAACTTACAACCATGTAACTCTAATACTATTATTATTATTATTATTGGTAAAGGATTGTTTAAAAGTGTCTACATTAACAGTGGAGTTATTAGTGACCGCTCATCTAAACAAAACAAAGGATAATGGTAGAAATTGGCCAATTTTCGACCTCGCAACTAACGAAAACTTTTTACAGGTTACGGTTCTACAGATTTTAAGGATCCTGAAATGCATAATTATTTATCCTGGAAGTGATAGAAAAGTTACAAAAAAATACACGCAAACTTCAGAATGTCGCCGTCAGTAAAACTCTAAAAACAACACAACTTTTTAAATTTTTATGCAACATGAAACTAATTATCCCCTTTTTAATTAATTATGACAGTAACTCTTTATAGTTATTACGGGTTTTGTCAAACCTATTTAGATCTTTTTTACTAATACTATTGGTCGTCAGATAAATAAGAACTGAATTTAAGAGTCACCCGTGTATGAGTGATATGCAGTCAAAGTGTTAATTAAAGTATTTCTTCGTTATCTCGTTGAGGTGATGGTCCATCGCTGAAATAATCATTGAGGACATTGGCAGGTAAGTTCGTTGTAGGTTGGTGTCGAGCAAATCAGAAAACCATAAAACTGCTGTTATGTGAGAGAAACAACCGTTTTCGTTGGTTGCAAGGTTCAAAGCCAATTTCTAGCATTGTTCCTTCTGTACGTGTAAATTTATACATATTGGAGTCGTATTATAGATACTAGAATATTTGTTTATATGAAGTTTATTTCTGAGAGAGCTAGAAATGTGCACGAATCGTTTGTTTTATGATAAATCATTAAGAAGTGAAATTATATCCAATACTCCGTGTACCCACTGTATGGTAGGATGGGACTGTTTTGAGAGCATTGTGTGGCTTAAAGCTAGACGTTTTCTTACTACTAATTTTACTGAAACTAAAATAACTACGATATACACGAAAAGTAATCTTATAATGCACGTCATGACCGTTTCGCTTGATCGCCACCGAATATCTAAGTGCTGGTTACATGACATCATCGACTCATTTCTTCCTTCTCCGCCCATCTTTTGTCAGTCACTTCACCATCACACACGCATACACATGTTGTACTCACACTTCTTCATATACAGGACATGGTACCTGCAATAAAACATCTGAATGTCTATAAGTGTTGGCAATACAATACAAAATTTGAGTGAAAGGTTGTACTTTTTACGAGGATAAATATTGTGACATAAAAATATGTATATAGATTTACATATTAGATAATTTATACAGGGTGCGGCCGAATAACATGTACAAGCGGGCACGAGGTGATTCCTTATGAAAAAATAAGAACATAATATGGAATAAAATTTTGTCATTTAAGGCTTATTGTTCGAGAAATCGATTTTGAAAATCCGATGCGTACGTATGCTGTTACGGCTAAGTTGCGGTTCGTCGAGCAACGTATAACGGGTATCATGTTTGTAAACAATGTCTACACAGCATTTAAAAACTACTGAGTTCAATAGAAAATACAAAAGAGACTTTTAAGGGTGTAATGGACACAAGAAGGAGACGAAATACCGTTTTAATAATATATATTTATTAAACTAAAATCTAGAGTAGTACAACGTTACTGCTGTTATGGATTTGGACTCTGTGTCTGAGTCTGGTGGCTTTTAGGATTATGAACATCTATACAGAAAATTCAGGAGGTTTTAAGGAGTTTCAAAAGGAAGAGAGGGGATGGTAGGATAGGGCAAGATTTTGGTATTATGACGCAGCGGTTAGGATGACGTAGTCTTTACGGCGGCTAAGGGTGACGTGGTGTTTGCGGCGGTCATAGGTGACGTAGCCTATGACAGTGTTTGATTGTTTTGTGTGATGCATATTTGTGATGACGGAGAAAGTAGGAATGGAACAATATTTGTGTAGACGTGGAGTCACGAATAGATAAGGGGAAATACATTACAAGGGACAACATTAAAACATTACGCGTTATACGTTGCTCGACGAAACGTAACTTAGCTGTAACAGCGTATGTACACATCGGATTTTCAAACTCGATTTCCTCGAAAACTAAGCCTTAAATGAAAAAAGTTTATTCCATATTTTATTCTTCTTTTTCTATAAGGATCACCTCGTGCTCGCTTGTACATGTTATTCGGCCGCACCCTGTATATCGGATAGTTTCATAACCTGCATCAAGACGAATTTAAGTTACTCTTCTTGTCTGAAATTTTTCTCTTATAATGCCACGATCTTCGCATGACCTTGAGCTTGAATATTCACCGTCCAACAGTGAAAACTTCATAACATGTTGTTGAATAACATTCCGAGAAAACGAAATTGATATACTGAAGTGCCTACTGTTCATCACCAAACTTAAAGTTCAATTTTTGGCAAAACTTCATAGCATGTGTGACTGAATTCGTTTTGACACGAGTTATGAAGATACATCAAACATATATAGTGCCATTTAAAACGACCGACGACCTTGAAATGACCTTGAAAATGACCTTTGTGGAGGGTGTATTCTGTGACATAATATTCATCCTTTTAAACAGTGTACCTTTTTTCTCAAACATTGTTGTGTATTTTCAATGCCCCACGGAGATATTAGGGTGTTTTAGATGCCACACCCTGTATAGTTCCACTTCTGACAATGAGACAGTCCACGAGATGGCACTGATTAGAAACGCGGCGGACTCCTGCCTTTTATTATAATAGATTTTATGGCGCTTCCTATTCAAAACATTCTCAATGCTTGGGTGTCTTGTGCCTGTTTAGGCTCTCGTATCTATTTCAAAAAGCTATGTTTAACCCGTCTGTCTCTTCACCCCAGAAACATGCCTTTCGACATTTCCTTGCTGAGTAAACCGTCTGCTACTTGTGCTACCCTGCTGCGACAAGTAAATTATTATATTATTGTAATATTTCAGAATTGGATAATAAAAATGTGTTATTTAGATGATTAAATTCGTATTGTAACCTGCAAAATGTGTCTATAATAAAGATATACAGGGTGTTAAAAAAAGGGTCTGACACTTGAAGAGCTTATAGTACTCGCCGAGACGAATAAAAACTGTCTAATCAACATAGGTCCTGAAAGCAATCCTTTCGGTGTAAAATCAACTTTTATTATTTATTAGCTTTCGATATCATAACTGAGTCCCTTCGCAACACATTGAATTTACACACTTCATAGACGTAACTGTAGTACAAATCTTCATAATCGTAGAAGTTCGGTACGTCTTCCTTCCATTACTACACGAAGCTTACATCTGCTGATCATAGATTGACGTACATTTTGAAATATCCCTTCCGTGCCACGTACTGTACGACACGCATTTTCTATTCATTGTCGTAAGTCCAGCACATTATTTATCGGCGATGAGTAGACCAAAGTCATTAAGTGTCCCCACAAAAAAGATCCAGAGGATTCTAGTCAGGTGATCGAGGAGGCCATTCTATTGGACCTCTTCGCCCTATCCACCTCTCCCCGAAGGTTTGATTTAGATGTTGCCTCACGTTAATTGAATAATGTGGTGGAGCCCCATATCATGCTAAAACCACATGCACACTCTCCTGATACGATACATCATCTAAGACTTCAACTAAGTCTTTCATTAAAAAGTTCCAGCAACTTTTGCCCGACATTCTGTTCGGAAGAAAGATTGGTCCTAAAAGTCTATCTCCTAAAATTCCGATCCATACATTCATTCTATTGCGAAGAGACCCACTCATGATATCAAACGTTAATAAATAATAAAACTTGATTTTACGAAAGGATTGCTTTTAGGACCTATGTTGATTAGGCACTTTTTATTTCTCTCGGTGAGTACTATAAGCGCTTCAAGTATTGGACCCTTTTTTTTAACACCCCGTATATATTATCTATAATAAAATGTACGTTATATTCAAGTGACGCACTCTACAATACTACTTGTGACATATTAATATACAGGGTGTCCGCCGTAAACGTGGGCAGTTCATTATTTCCTAACGTATTGGAGATACAGAAAAATTGTTTATATGAAAATTTAAAAACTAAGGTGTAATAACATGAAGACGAACTTTTTCTTACATTATTATTTTAAGAGATATGAAGGTCAAGTTCGTTTTTTTATATGGAACTATGTATTCTTGTTCAGATCATTGTTATGCATGTACCAGAGATGGGTCCATCAAACTTATTTTCTATTTCACAGGCTTGTGATAAAGGATTTGAAATATTCGACGATTCTCAAGTTATTGGACTTAGAGCAATAAAGAAGTTGTAGCGGTGGTGCAGTGCAGGGATTTCAGAAAAGAAAGGAAGGAGGAAAGAGGATAGAGCATTTCGTCCGGGGCCTGCTAGTGGACTCGTCAGTAAGCCTACCTAGCAGGCCCGTGCCTTAGACGCGGGATAGTGAGGGTCAGGTCGTAGGTGTATATATACAGAGCGCAGGATGGTCGTGGACTTGCGGGAAAGTCTGTGCGCCGCTGATCCCTCTGCTGGCGAGGTCGGGAAGTGCCGCTACAAAGTTATTGTAATTGGTAAACGTGCAAGAAATGCCTGGAAATTGATGATAAGTCGTGTTATGGATGCCAAAGCTACCTCACATGAAGCTCAAGCAACACTAGCAGTAAATAGAAGTATTAATGTTTGGCATGAACGATTAGGTCACATTAATGACCAGAAAGTCAAGCTTATGGCTAAAAACGAAGTACAATAGTATCATAAAAAAGTACAAATCAGGACTATTTACGCTGATCCGGATACTGTGGTTGCAGACTTTGCTGGAGATAGAGACAGTAGACGATCCACTTCAGGGAACGTTTTTTTGATAAATGGAAGTCCTGTAACACGTATCACAATAACAAGATTGTAAGATGAAATCTTGCTGGGGATAGTCGTCCTCATGATATTTGAGATAAACGCTATAAATATTTACCAAATATCCAGCTGGACAAATTGTAAAGTTTAAAATAAAGTATATAAAAAAAATTACGACAGTGTGTTCAAAACTACCCTTGAGCAACGTAAATGAACAACAACTGTCGCAGTACTGTCAGTTAACACAGTCTACGAACCAGTCTCGCAAATAGTCTTACATTTGTGTAAAACCACCATGATATCTTCAATCGAAGCGAAGATTGCCTTCCGCAACAATAATAGTGTTAGGAACCAAACGATAGAGTTAGGAAATTTATATTAGGTAATAAATATTTTTGGTTAAGCAATAAATGTGTTCTGAAAATCTTTCCTGAAATTTTATAAAGATGATTCTAATAACTGACGTAGGGGAAAGCTTTGCTTGAAACAGTGACATAGAAAACTGACACATGTTTTTTACAGTTTATCTAACTGTGCACTCTGTGAAGTAAGAATGATATATACTTTTTTTACATAAATTGACTCCGCAACGCATTCTGCATGTAATAGTTTTTACAAGATTATGGAAAGCTCAGAACTTCATGGATATTTTAAATTATAATTTATAATTTACATCATTGGAACGTTGCGTATTGTAATGTTGAAACTACATGCTGATCTTCTGCTTACTAGCATCATACATATTTATAATCTTTAACGTAATATTGTTGACGTCAGCGTCAGTTGCCTTCACCCTAAGGCTAAAACAGTAATTCAGTTTACGATGGTTTCCTACACATCTCACGAGCATGCCGCTAATATTCCAGGATATTTTTGAGAAAATCTTTAATAATAGCTTGGACAGTTCTGCAACGAACAAAAGAGACCAGCTCGTAGCCCAGGAGGCAGCCTAGGTATACCGTCGCTATGCTCTGTAATGGACTGGCGATTACACCGGATAATATTCAGCCTACCAAAGTTTTGACGAAGAGGTTTTATTGTAAACTTGACTCAAGTTCGTTCTGACAGAGCTACTGCAATACTGAGCTAACGCAACAAACTGAACTCGTACTATATAGTTATCTAGATTTTTAAAGGGATTTCTGATTCATGCAGAGTTTCTGGAAGCAGGGAGAAAATACAGAAAAGGGCCAAAACAAATTAATCACAGGCTGACGCGTAGAGGAGGGTTGTGAAATGGAAAGATGTTGGTGTATGATTCAGTTGGTTTTAGATAAAATATTAGTGAGGGGCTAGTATGTACAGGGTGCGTGGAAATTGTATGTCACGACCACCATAGCGTCATTCTACACCTTTGAATCGGTGGACATTTGTTAAAAAAAGTTGCTGCAAAATTGACCTTGACCTTGAAATTCAAGGTCAAACTTTTTTTTAATCGTATCGTATTCTATTCGCCGCGAGGATAAAAAGTCTGAAAGGAACCATGGGTCGCAACTCAACCGTTCTTTTGAAAAATGATGTTAAAGTTCCAATAACTGGTAATTATTTACAAAGCAGACGACCTCACCGATTTTTATGAAATTGTAATATGTTGTCAAGGTCAATATTCTAAACAACTTTTCCTTGCACATGTAACGTTGAGTTGCGACCTATGGTTCCTTTCAGACTTTTTGTCCTCGTGGCGAGTAGAATACGATACGATTAAAACAAAATTTGACCTTCAATTTCAAGCTCAAGGTCAATTTTGCGGCAACTTTTTTTAACAAATGTCCACCGATCCGAAGGTGTAGGGTCACGCTATGATGGTCGTGACATACAATTTCCACGCACCCTGTACATTGCAGCTCCTTCTTGGAGCCCTGTGCACACTTCTCCTCGATTATTGGTGCATGCCTCCAGCTAATGACAATTATATAAAATTTGAATTTTTGTGCAGTCCATGCCACTTACAAAGGTGAAGAATATTTTGTGAATATTCAAAATCATCAGTTATGTCCGAACCAATGTTAGATTTCGAGTTGTGGAATCGAGCACAACACTTCCAAGATCGAAAAAAGAGGTTTATTCTGCTATATGTTATAGCGTTGCACAAAAATTTGACTGAGTTCGAAAATTCCTAGGCAGATATGTAGTATTTTAGGGAAAGAGAAGGGGTGTGGATGACCGGCCTTGAAGAATTCGGCCCTTGGTGACGAAGGGTAGCATTCGTTTGGAGACAGTGTTTGGTTTGGAAAGTTTCGCGTAAACAAGTTGACACCGTGCAGATGATGAGTTGGACATAGTCATAGATAAAAGTGGTTGGTAATCCAACACGTCTATCAAGCATACATCTCACCATCACTACATTAATTCTTCGTAGTTCTTACCAGTTTAAATAAATCAGTTCAGTTAACCTCCATGTACTATTTTCTGCCTGCGTGACTCAAGATTTCAATGTGGCTCTAACTCATTAATTTGTGTCAGAGAAGTACAATCGTTATTAAACAATTATACTACGGAAGCGACCGAAATATCCAGTACCTCCTAAGATGGGCGCACAATAGTCATGTTCTGACGTACTGTTTACATTGTGAGTTACACGAACGTATGTTCAATAGGCAATCACTGGGATTATAAGTTTATATTTTTTTAGTTTGAATTCTAATCCCTCATTGGTGAAATTTTCCTAATATTTTACATAAATTCACACATAACACTATATTTTACTCTATTTTAATCAAACTTTTATTGCTTGAACGTGCTACTTTCAAAATAAAAATTTGTTGTTTCTTTTCTTTTCATCACCCGGAATGCGACTCGATAAGGCGCATAGCATGCTGGGAACTCCCTAATCGTGTGCAGTAATGGCCTTTGATGTTTATAAGATAGTCTTCCTTTTTGGCGACGCAAATCAGTTGTTAATATAATGCATACCTTCTTTGGAACCAACGGTCCATCGATGGTCCTACGTTCAAATAGTGATGGGATTGATACGATACATATTGATGATACTCAAGCAATTCGATACCGCACTACTCAGTGGGGGGTATCGATAGGTATCTAGATCTTGGATACTCGGTATCAATTTTCCATACTCCATGCCTCTTGGAACGATACCAATCCTAATGCGACCAAGTAGTACTTCACTAGTGACCACCGCGTCTAAAAGTCAGGCCCCTGATTTTTAATTGTTTGTATCTCGAAAACAGGATTCCAAATCGCAAAGTGGTGCTTTTCAATTTGTTTTTGAATCGAAAATATGCGTGGTTCGGTTTGTCGAATATGTTTGGACATCTTGTATAAAGTACGTGATGTCTGAGAGATTCAGGTAAGGTGATAAAGACGAGCATTTTGAGTTTCCAGAAAAATAGCGTGATGACTAGACTGCGGATGTTTATGCAATTTAACGTACCCAAACATCTAAAAAAACGCACGTTTAAAACCGTGAAAAAATTAAAATACATTTTTTAAACATTTACAGAGCAAAAAAACAGTTTTGTCACAGTTTCATTTCTACAACTGCATTGACGTAAAAAATATTGAACACTAAAAATGTACATTTGCATAAACATCCGCAGTCTAGTGATGACGTGTATGTGAAATACTGAGAGTTGCAGGTGAAGAGCAGAAGTGAAGATCTCCGATCGAGTTATTTGGTAAAGGCGTTTTCGATGAGGAGATTAAGTCTTGCAAGAGTTAAAGAGTAATTGTAGTGTGATGAATAGTAATTATCATTTAATATAGATGCTGTAGCAAGTGCTGTGCATTATCACGCTGTCTGCGAACTTCGAGCTAACTCGTAGTAGGCGACCTACTATAGTCGCGGGTACCAATTACGAGTTAACTCGTACGTACAAACTTCGTCTTTAGCACCAAATACATAGCAAGTTTCACTTGAGATTAAAATGTTGACCGGGCACCAGTAAAATGAATCTTTATTTACAGAAAAGATATTACGAAATATTTAAACTAAGGTGTAATAACATGTAGAATCAGTGTTGAATCGTGGGTTATAATACCCAGTGCTCGTGTGGCAGTCAACGTGTTAACATATTGATGACTGCATAAGCTTTGCTAAAACTTACTGTGTGCCTGGCGATTTTGTAGGTACACGATTATTGTCAAATGTGTGCAGTAAAACTGATATTATTTGTTTTTCATTACTATACAGGGTGGACAACGTAACTTGACCCCCTTAACATGTTCGCTACCAGCGTCACATATGTGTGACGCATCTATTCTGTTTTGAGAGCTCGACGTTACACATGTGTGACAGAGATAATTGTTAAAAATAAAGCGTGGTCTGTGGTGGATGTTTTTCTTCGAATCGACCATGAAAATGAACGTCTTAATGAGTTTTGACATTTTACTGACATATCATAGTGTGCCTGGCCAGGTATGGGAGTTTCCACTGTGGTAGTCAACGTGTTAATTATTTCCGTTACTACTGGACCAATACAAATTCTTTTTTATTAAATACCTTGGTTTAGAGGAGTTTACAGATTAATTTTAGTATATTTTTTGTAGGTCTATTTTTAAAAGTTATCAGGGTCACTTTTAATTTTAACACATTCAAATATATTAATTTCCAGAGAACGACGGTTTGGGGAAAGATGAGGACTTTGTTTTGGGTACCCCATCATTCCCCGTTCCATGGTTCTTCATGCGATATTAACTTACTTGTAGCTGGGATTTGTAAAATGGACAGAACTTACAAGAAAAGAGTCAGAAGATCAGAATGGTCAATAGAAGTTATTAAAGAAGCTGTGAATAATGCTTTGAACGAGCAAGTGGGGTACAAGAAAGCTGCTCCAGAGTATTCTGTTCCACAGACAACATTGGAACATTATATTAAGAAACTAAGACCAGAAGGGGAAGTGACTATCGGTTTACCCTTAGGCCAATCAAAACTCTATTTTCCTAGAAAGAAGAAGAGGAACTTGTGGAATATCTAAAAGATATGAAGAAACACCTGTGGACGTTGGTCTCATAATTCCTGTGCAGGAGTTGATGAAAATAATTCCGCAGAAATACATACTTGTATCTATTGTGAGAATACTTAGGTAAACCATCTTGCCCCATTTTCTGTACCCCGTCTTACCCTGCGGTAGGGGCAAGATGGTTTTTTTCTCATTCTTTTTTAAAGGTTACTAATTCAGAAATTTGATTTAATATCGTCCAAAGTGTATGCCAAATACAAGATTATTAAATTATAATCGTATTGTGATTCATAAAGACTTACTCAAGAGGCAAAATTATTATGTTATTTTCATTATTTCTTAGCTTCCTCGTCGTGTACCCTCTTCTCCTATGTTTTTAATAAAAAAAAAATGTGTTGTTTTTCTTTTATGAAGTCGATGCTACGTTTCATTCAGATATGATGAACATCAGGCATTTTTGCAAGATTTCTTGGTCATAGATTTTCATCTTGTGCGGAGATTTCACTAGCGTGTTTATTGTCGTATTCACAGAGGCCTATAGGTGCTTTACACAGAGAAGTATACGTAAGAAAGAAAGGGACAAAGTAATAAGACAATAGTCGGCGAGTGAAATACGAGGGAATGATAGACACAAAAGAGAAAGGCGAGTAGGGTGTGACGCGGGTGGGCTGATAAACAAAAATCGTTAATCCAATACGCAGTTGGTGTAAGAGAAAAGCGGGAATACGCCCGTGTTTTGCCCTTCGGCGTGTGCGTGATCTTGAAGTACTTGTTCAAGCCGGCTCTACAATAGCACTCTCATCTTCAACCAAGTATGCCCTCGAGCAACGAATTTACGCCTTTGACGCTTACTTGGAATGGCGAAAGATGAAAAGAGATGTTGTTCCTTAGTTATTTTTATCACTGCGTTATCAAGACTTCATAGCAGTAGCCACGGATGAAAACTAACAATAAGTTTACACTTGGATTAGTGTATATTATTGGTGTATACAGGGTGGACCACGAAGCGTGATCAGCTTAGATTATTCTGCTGTTAGTGGTTCGATCGGAAGTTTTTTTAGCTAAAAGAACATGGTTCAAGGAGAGCTTTAAGATGATTGTACCAAATTTTGTGTCAACCCTTTTTTTCCAGAGTTATCAAGGTCACCTTCAGTTTTTTATAGGCAAACCTACAATTTTTTTACACCCATCTTTTAGGAGATACTGAAAGGAATTAGGCAAGCATCGTAACAAATATTTTTTTCTGAATCTAAAAAGACTGAAGAAAACTCCTAGTTGGAAGAATTTTGCAAGCCACACTGTTGTACACTTTCCAGAGCTGTTGATAGATTAGTATTAGTCATTATTGACTTGATCTCTCGCGTACTTTTTGCGAGCATTTCGTTCTGTACCTTGGAACACATTTCAATTGTAGATGCATGCTTAACCAGCAATGCAGACGTCATAGAAAGAACTAAGCATTCATTTCTTAACCGTTTACGCGATTGTATTGCTGCTAGTGGACACCATATTGAGCATCGATTCAATTAAGGTAAATGATATTTTTTTAACGTTTCTTTGGTTTAGATGAAGAATAACCTGTTATTTTATTTGGTAACTATTTTGTTTTCAAAATACAATTGCGTTATTTTATTTCAAGAAGTAATTTTAAAAATAATCATCTCGTATCTAAGATAATAAAATAATGAAATACTCATACAATAGTTCGGCTGATGTATGTACTTCAATCGTATCGCGTTTACTTTTCTGACATTATAGTTTTATTTTGATGATCATTTCTTTTGCCAAATTTCAAATAACGAAGCCATTTATTATTTGAAATTGGTTTTATTTCAAGTAAGTCGATATTCTTTGTATTTTCAAATAACAGCATTGAAAATAACGGATTGGAATATTATTTCAAATAGCTACTTCTTATTTTCGGTAAATATTCACAAAAAGGGAGCCACCTCCGATCTCGATGATTTTTTAATATGTTATCAAGGTCATTGTTAATTCCAGCGGCGGGCTTAGTTTATGGCACGGCCAAATCATTTTATGTGCTTCAGAACATCGGTGAAGTCTACACCTGGTCGCCAAACGCTAGGCAAAATTAGTTTGCACGGCGGTCAGAAAAGACTAATTTTCGGTGCATTTGATTGCCGAAGTGCCGTGTCATAAACGCAACCACCCGAAGGGTAACGTTAGTCCCGCTCGGGACGGTTCAACGGGACTAGCGAGCGGGCCCGCGCTCAGAGGAAAATCCCCGCTGTTGCCAAACTTCCGTCCACCGACGACAACCCCTCCCTCGTTCTACGGTCCCCTCCACTCCACGAAAATGTCATTGGAAGGGAGGGAGGAACCTTCATCGTGGATTTTTGTAAAATCTCAAAACATTATAGTTTAAAACGCTCCGAGGAGCACATTAGATTATTGTAATTAGAACGCTCCGAGGAGCACACAGAACGCTCCCAGCAGCACGGAACGCTTTGAGCAGCACATTGGATTTTGTACTTGGAACGCTCTGAGGAACACATTAGACTTTGTAATAGAACGCTCTCAGCAGCACACGGAACGCTCTGAGCAGCACATTAGATTTTCTAGAACCGTAGCTTCCACACAGTTAGTAGAGCATAGTTTAGCCGAGCACGCCGCTCGCACCTTTTGTAAAGTAAAACATATGTTTATTTAGTATCAACTTTGCATGTTGTCCTTCCGACACAAGGAAGGTGGTCCTTAGAGTTAGTTCGGAAATAGTTACTTGGTCGGGACACCACGTGCAAACGCCAACAAGGCCCGAACGATTTTAAATCAACCACGGGCGTTAACAGTCATCACCCTGAGTAATGTTGTGAAGGTTTTAGTTGGCGGTCACCGTTTATTAAAAAGTTATTAACAAAAAAAGTTTAGACAAAAGTACATAATTTTCTAGGCACTATTTACATTCAATAGAGTGTGAATAACCCAGACCTTTCTTTTTAGGTAACCCAGGTAACCGAGGCCTACCCAGACCTAACCCAAACTCATTTCTATTTAAATTAAAATAATCTCTCCAAAATCTTTTAATTTCTGAGTGTGGACGCCCGTGACTGAATCGATGAAACTTTGCGAAGGATTTACTATGTGATATTGATATATATTTTTATCAATTTGTCCTTATGCTTTCCAACAATCGCTATGGATTATCGTCCCAGAAGCAATCTTTCTTGAAATAATGGGCAGTAAGACTTCTGCACTGCGGGATGCAATTGGTACAGTCGAACCTCGATAACTCGAACCTCTATAACTCGAAGACCTCTATAAGACTACAATTTTGTTCATTCCCTTCCGCTCTGTTGCAAAAACCTCTATAAGTCGAAATAAAACTGACTTTAACTCGAATTATTTGCCACATGTCCAGATGCATTATTTTACCTCTGTAACTCGAAGTTTGAATAGCCAGACCTCTACAAGTCGAAGTTTACCTCTATAAGTAGAACTTCTATCGCCGCTGCCTCTGCAACTCGAAGTTTATAGTTATGTGTCACAAGATGTCAGAAACAAATCATTCGATATTGTCTCCTTTCTTTCAACTCGCATGCCTCGAGGCAAGTCTCATCGTGTAGGGCCTACTTTAGGAGGATTGTCTCAAATAACATAAAACGACACAAGCCGTATCCCTACTTCTTTGCCCTTCGGCCTCGTGCATATCCATGGAAGCTATCTAATCGTTTTTCGTCAGTCAAACGCATAATTGCCATCATCTCCCGCGACTTTAACTTTTGCGTTTACGTTGAATAAAATGAGTTCTAAGAGAAACCTTTAAACACTAACACTTTCTGAAAAGATGAACGTAATTGAAGCAGTGAGAAGTGGATCAAAAATGAGAAAAGGTATAGATATAATTTATTATATACAGAATTGCATAAAGATGCAATAATATCGAGGAAAACGTATTCTCTGCTTTGATCAGAGTTGAAAATGCTATCGATCAACAATGTATTAATATATTAACACAAAGCAAAATTACAGACTTTTTCAATAATATGTAACAAGTATAATAACCTAGCATTCGTCTTATGATTACGTTTATATATTTATACAATAAATAATTCACGTTCAAAAATTGAATTTTTCTTTCTTTAAGCCATTACAATTGGAAAATTATGAATCTTCGTACAAAGCTTCTGTATGTCGAATTTTCGTTTGTTGAGCTTCTTTTATTAAAAAATTTCGATAAGTCGAAACCTCTATAACTCGAAGATTTTAACCCTTCTTTTGAGGTTCGAGTTACCGAGGTTCGACTGTATTACAAAGATCGTTTTCGTATCTCGTTCTATACCACCGAAAATCTATTGACTGTTGATAAATCGTTCACGATTATACTTTCGACGCGCAAATTTCGCTTCATCGATTTCCACAATAACTCCATTTCCACCAATTTGTGTTTCGGTATTCATCAACCATTCGTACATTAGCTAAACGATTATTGAATGGAAAAAGTATTTAAAACAAAACTAGGTAAATATTCACAAAAAGGATGATTTGGGTTGGGTTTTTGTTGGGTACTTTTGTCTAAACTTTTTTTGTTAATAACATTTTATTAAACGGCGACCGCCAACTAAAACCTTCACAACACTACTCAGGGTGATGACCTTGACAACATATTAAAAAATCATCGAAATCGGAGGTGGCTCCCTTTTTGTGAATATTTACCTTATTTTCAAATCAAATAAAATTCTCCCTGGTCTGGTTACGATTAAATCGACCAGAGAGTTTGTGTCTATTAGTTTGTTTATTTTAACAATGAATATACAGTGGGTCAAATAAGTCTTCGTGCAGTGTGATTTAGAAATTTTGAGGCTGTATTATTTTAAGACAATAGTTATCAATGATATTTGTTCACATTATTTGTATTCGTCTATGTTTACTTATAAATTGTACAAAAATGTTGATTAGGATTTTGTTAATAGTTAACTTGTAAATGTACATTCAACATGAACAGAACAGAATTGAGATCGAAAAAATGTTCGTACATGCTATAAATACAAGAAACAATGTATGAAAACAATGAGGTATCGTATCAAATACTGTTACAAAGGGCAATATTATATCAGCATCGCCTTCGTAAGCAAAGAAAGTAAAATTAAAACGAAACCAAACGTAAAATTGATTCTAATAATGGAAATCCCTATCCTTGTTCGTGAATTGATAGTGAAGTTGAGAGAAGAAGGAGAGTCACTTCGAAAAATAGCTGGTATAGTAAACAAATCACATGTTACGGTTCAGTATATTATAAAAAAGTACATGGAAACAAAGACTGTCGAAGATCGAAAACGTAGCAGCTGACCACAAAAACTAGAAGCTCACCACAAACGCACAAGTCTCAGAATGTTCAGAGGTGAACCAAGAACAAGTGCTCCAAAATTGGCTAACAAGATCGAAACTGAATATGGAGTCAATGATATACGTAACATAGTTCGTACTGTCATTAGAAAAGCAGGTTAGGTCACGTATATAGGACAAAGCCTTTCATAAGTACAGTAAATGAGAAGAAATTTATGGATTTTGCACGAGCTCGTCTGGACAAACCACTAAGTATCTGGAATTCAGTATTATTTAGCCATAAAAGCAAATTTAATGTATTTGGGTCGGATAGGCGAGTTACAATGCGGAGGAAACCCAATACTCAAATGGAAACTAAAAATCTCTGCCCAACTGTGAAGCATAGTAATGTTGTTGTCTAGGGGTGCGTGGGTGCGGCTAGAGTGGGAGACTTGCAATTTATCGAAGGCAATACGAAACAATACGTTTATTTGAACATTTTAAAAGATAATCTGCACGCCAGTGCACAGAAATGAAATCTTGGTCCCTCGTTCATCTTCCAACAACATGACGACACTAAACATACCGTAAAGAGAGTTAAGGAGTGGTTGTTACAATGGCGTGCCAAAGTTTCCGGATAGTACATTTTGTACTCTCACTTTTGCTTATGATAAATAAACTGAGGTTTCACCTGTTGCAAAATAGGTGTATGAAATCTATACTTATTATGAATTGTTTAAAGCATGATTGGAAGTATGGTGTCCGGAAACTTTTGCACGCCACTGTATACAATGTGCCGAAATAGCTACAATTGCCGGATGTAAACCCAATAGAGCATTTACGTGATGGATTAGAATGACGCATTAGAATGTGGAATACTAGAAACAAGGAACAAGTAAAACAAGCATTATTAGAAGAGTGGTACAAACAAATGGGCCTATAACAACAGCAAAATTAGTTGCTTCCATGCAAAAACGAATGAAAGAAGTACTCAAGGCGAGTGCGATCATGCGCTTTCCTGAACTACACCTAGAACTTTGATTGCGTTTTTCACGAAGTTGTGTGTTTTCATCTGGTTGACATGCTGTACCTCATATTATTCCACCGTTTAAACCGATTTTTTTACACAAAACAGTTTAGAGTGAAGTACTCTTTATCGCAGGGCGTAACAATTTTTTAACTAAGTAAATATTTTTGGAATTATTGTCAAACAAATACATTCAACTTCTTACAAATTATATTTCTTAACTTCTTTATTTCTTCCTCAATAACTAGTTAAAATTCCAAGGTAATCCCACGTCAAACAATGCCCATAACTTATAATTGATAGATGTACAGGGTCTACCATTTTGTCTTTCCACGCGAGTGTCTTCGAAACTGCTAATGATATCGAAAAACATTTCAGACAAAAGATGACTGATTATGAGGGGGATATAATGTGGTTTCAGTAATTTCTTTATAAGTTGAGGCGTAGCGGAGATGTGAAGGTTATCTTCGTTTTGTAAATGGCACCACAAACTTTTTAATGCATTAATCGATACAGCTATTCATTGTTTATAAAAATGTATTAGCACGTTTGTGGTTTGCAACGCAGGGAATATCCTTTTTAATAGAAACGCCATTTTTTGCAACAGCCTAATTAATCCATTTCTTCCCCATGTTGCGTATACGCAACGTCTATAAAAATATTTGAGTAATATTCAAAAAATGATAAAACAAATAGCAAGAATGGAAATATAGCGAAAAAAATATTAATGTTTAGTACAATATATTCTCTAATAAGGGTATGAGAATAATTTCTATTGGGGAAGAAACTTGATGGGAAAAAAATATTTTCTTAGATGTTGCGTTACCCAACGTTAGGAACAAATGGGTTAATGGAATACTTTCTTCTTTATAATTTTTATGTTTTACACTAAAAATAAAAACAAATTTTATTTAACATTTACCATACGTTTTTGCGTGCGAAAGTATTATGTGCAGTTTAAAGAGAAAAAAGAAAGAAATTGAAAAACAAAATATAGGGTAAGTGCCCCTGATATCGCCTACCCGTAATATTTTGAAAAAAAAAGCGTTGACAGAAATCAGCAACGGACTGAAGTTGTAGCTAAAGATGTATAAAGAGACATATTTTACTGGCAGCATTACAAATACTGTTTCTTTTGTTTGAGACTAATTTGACATAAAAATATCTCGTACCCATTACTTGAGAACGATTTGAAATTTGGTAGGCGATATTAGGTGCACTTACCCTATATCTGCAAGGAGTCGAACCCTAACTGCCAAAGTATTAGTTCAGCACGTAACTTTCGCGCCACAACAGTACTTGTTTGCTACTTTAACTGAACTGTATAGGCAGTATAAAAACTTCAATCATGAATATCTTGAAAAATATTCAGTATCTGTCCCTACAATGGAGTATTTTCGCAAACACAATGACGAAAATTACCAGTGTTCAAAGTTTCAACTAAATCGGTGACCCAAAGGTACTCTCCTTGTAAATGCGACTACCGAAGGACTGCAGCGTATGCAAGATCTTCTATGGGGTTTCCAACTGTGCGCCATTATGCAGAGTCCACGAACGCTGAAGTTCTCCCTGTGTGATCTCCCATTAAAAACGATCCTGTTTTAGGAATGTTAAGTATGGGCAGGTACAGAATGTTGCGCCAATGGAAACGCAGCTTTAAAAATCCTGACTCAACCTAGTTGAGCTCTGCTCCGGCCCGTTCATTGGACACCCCTTATTTCGAGTTTCTGCACAGCCCTAACCGATTTTTTAAATTCCTGACCTTTCATATTATAATATATTCCTCTGTTCACAGCACAATACTAAATTGGCACCACTTTCTGCTGTTGGCAAGTTTTTCAGATGCCTCTGAATTAATTGTTGGTCCTTATTTTAATAGCATTTTAACCCGTTACTTTCTGTCTAATCTAATTATCTATTTTGTGGACTTTTCACAGGGATGCATAGTCTAACTGTAAACCCTATGTCCTCAAAAACTTTATCATTTTATTAGTTGAATCGGAAGCCCGTAAAATGCACATTTTTCGTTATTTTTGTGACAATTGGAAACGACGTACCACGTATGTTGGGTGATTTCATTTATCATCAGATCAATTAAATCAGTTAGACTGAAACGACATACTATACAGGGTGTCTCGGCTAACTTGATCACCTCGAATAACTACAAAATGTTTAAAAAGTATTTCGTTAATATTTCGTTAACTATTAGGTTTAGGACATATGAAGATCAATACATTTATACTTAGAATTTGATACTCTATCGATTTGTACAACTCTATCGACGGTACAAAAAATAGGTCATTCCATTTAAAAAAATCAAGGTGACATGGAAATCTCCGAAAATCACAAAAAAGCACATAACTTATGAGATGTGCCCCTCGACACCATTTAAATTCCATGTCTTACAATTTTCATAAAGTGTACCATTTAATAGTTATTCGAGGTGCTCGAGTTAGCTGAGACACCCTGTACACATTTTCGTTATCTTTGCCAGCATTTGCACCTACATTGGTAAGGAATTTTATAGAATATAATTATTTCTGAATACCAAATTCAACGAAGAGTGTCTGTAAACGACACACCACTATGTCCACAAGCTAGCAAGCAATGAGAACATTTTTCCAAACATATTTTATTCACAGAAGATAAACGAAAACCGTAAAGAAAATACAAGGTATCTGCGAAACCCAGAATACGAAGCGAAACTGCTTGGAAATGTAAGGAATGTTTTGTTGCTCTGCACATTCCGTTCTGCTTTGAAATTTATTAGGGTAAATGTACCAGTAAGTACTTAATGCTACAAGACTCATTTCCCATGTATGTAATTATTATCACAGAGTTCTATTTTTAGTAAGCAATTTTGTAGGTGGATAACTTGATTAGTCAGCTGGTTTCAAATGAATTGAATTCATTAGTGTTGACACGAGTGTCAATTACTAGTGCAAGTCAATATTTATGTACCCAGTGCTCGACATTCCCCAAACATTATGTACTTCATAGTTTATAATGGTCAAATATTAAAGAATATCTTCCTATAATATATATGGTGGATTGAGAATGTGCATGTTTACATTTAATAGCTAGAAAAGGAGATATTTTTCTTTGACTTGACTAATCTTCTTAACAAATCTGTGAAGAAAAAGAAGTATCCAACAGCACGCAGAGTACAAACAAAAAAGCCATTGTTCTGGCATTTACACCCACGATGCATTGCAATGAAAGTAGTCATAAATTTTCGCACTAGAGTGAATAACCTTTCAAACAGCGCACTATTAAAAACATTTTTTTGTAGAAAGCTTATTTTTCGTGACTGAAAATAAAAGTGTCAACTACTGGTACATTTACCCTATTCTGTACAAAATCATTAATGAGCTACAATATAACTATAATCCCAGCTATACGTATCTAAGCAGCGTGGTTGCATAAATGTAGTGTATGAAGTTTTCATAAAATCTGAATAGAAATGGTTTCGAGAGTTAGCCCGCTGTGAATTGATTAGGACGGGTTCGTCACATGCGCCCGTTGATTACACGCCAGTTCCACTGGCTAACGTCATAATCACGTTTTGACGTTCTTGCCTCGAGTTTCCAGATGCGGGTAGGTCCGTCGTTGGTACAGTCAATTTCCCTTTTTCTTTTTCCGTTATGGTTCCTTTTTACTGGCAGTGGGAGGGGTATCTCCTTCGATGCGTTTATTTCTGTGCGCACGTGGTTGCTTAGCGACACCGTGGGTCCTTTCGTCTTCAAACTCCGTCGACTCGCTGCGACTGCATCTGCCTCCGTTATGATGCTTTCTCAAGTTGCCGCATTCCAAGGAGAAATTTATTAGATATTTATTTTCAAATGACCTACCCTGAACTCGAGTGTACCCGGGTCTTCCGCTACGGTATGCTTTGCGATGAGCAGCTGAGACGATGTCTGAAGTGCAATAGAATAAAAGCTGTAATTGAAGACTAAGATATATGTTCTGTGCTTAAGGTTCATTAGGTTACTCCAGTGTAGTCTATTTTCCACATTTCGTCAGGTTTAGTAGTACTACTATTGCTACTACTAGACTTAACCCTCTATTGATCTTGGTATTCCCGCTGTTTTATTTCAGCTGGATAGTATAATCCGGCTTTTGAATAGTATCGTATAGTCTGCGTTTTTTTTTATTACCTCACAGAAACTCTCAATTGAGAATTATATGGTTTATATGAGTTTTACATAGGGTTTACATGAGTTTTATGTAGAGTTTTGACTTTGTCGATTTCAAAAAGGTACATAACACTTCAGATGCTAAGTGCAAATATTCAGATCTGAAAATTACACTTTTTAAAAAAATAGTAGGGGAAGAGTGGGTAGCCCCGGACAGCGGATAACCTCGGACAATAGAATATCTGAATTATTAAACCGTGTAGAAAAACAAAAGACATACTGTCACGTATCTTCCAAACGTCGAACACATTTGCCAGTTAGTTGTAGTTTGTTCGGCAAGCGATACTGAAATTACGCTTAGTTTCAATACGACTGAAACCGACATTACGGGACTAATCAAACATTATAAATCTGTTTTGTCAATTAAACGTAAGTATTATTTTATGTTTTATTGCTTTCAGTATTGACAATTAAATGTATCTTATGAACCTTTAGTTTAAAAAATTTTTTTTTGATACTGCAAAAATGGATAATAAGAGTATTGAATCAAGTCCATCGGGCACACCCGGTCACTTTATCAACTGTAAATTTTGAAAATCGTACATTTTCCTATTATTAGCGATAGTGTATCAGCTTATACCTTTTCAAGGTTCTGAATAATATGTATAAATAGTTTTATTTTAGAAACGCCTCAAAAATGCCAAAATTTAAAGGTCGAATAAGCAGTAGAGGTAAATGGAATGAAAGTGACATGAAAGATGCAATTATTTGTGTTATGGAAGGTGAATTAACAATAAGAGTTGCTGCTGAAAGATATAAAGTTCCACGTGGTTCTCTGCAAGATCGAATAAAAGCCTTAAAGAGCGGTCAAGAAATAAATCGTAGGCCAATCATAATCCGTTCACGAAAGACACAAAAAAGTGAAATTTTAACATCTTCTGCATATAAGAAGAATCTTGTTACAAAAATTAAAGCTACTGAACGTAAACTCAAGACAAAACGAAACATCCAAGATATTATTCATTAAAACAAACATTAACACACTAATTTTTGAGGTAACCTTCGAGGAAGGCACATAACGATAAATATATAATACTTAAATAATATAATAAAGAATGATATAATATTATTTGTAACAAATACAACAATATTTAACAGAAAATCGAATAAAATAAATAAAAAGATGACTGTTACCCGCCATATTCTGAATCCTTAAAAATAAAGGTTAAAATCCATTGATTTTTTTTTCAAGTTATTTAAGAAATTTGCTCAATTTTTAGAATTATAGTAAAAGAAGAAGGACCAAAGTTTATTTTTTGAAACTTTAGTTTGACTAATACCTCTTGATTACATATTTTTTACTATTTCATTTAAATGGCCGGGGCTACCCACTCTTCCCCTATACATGGAAGCATCCTTTAATGTTTGGTTCTCAAAGTAAAGATCTCATGTTCAGTGGTGGGTACAGTTTGTATTTTTTTATATTTTCTAATAGGACAGCTCTCTGTGTATTAAATAAGGCACACTGCCAAACCATATGATTCAGTTCCTGCGTCTCGAAATTACAATCGCATTTTGCCCTTTAATTATACCAACACGTGCCAGAGAGGCAGCCAGATTATAATGGTCAGACCTACAGCGATTGTAACGATAAACTCTCGTGTAAGGCCTTTATTTGCAAACCGTGGTATGTTGTTGCTTCTGAAATAGTACCGAAAGTATTCTTTGCCTTTCGTTTTCCCTTGGACCTCTGGGAATTTCTCAGTATGTATGTTGTATCCGTTTTTAAATGATACCCGAAAATCGGTCATTGGAACAAAAATATAGTTGACAGAATGTTCTGAAGTCGCTGCTTTAGCTGGGGTATCAGCCTCTTCATTGCTTTGTATACCCGTATGTGATGGAATCCAAAAAAACTCTATGTTACTGTAGTCTGCGTTTGTTTCAGCATTCAGGCATAATCGACACGGTACAACAACGTGTTTACAGTAATATACATTTCTGTGAAATAGAGATTTATTGTGTAAGGAATGATTAATTTAGCTTTTCTGAAAAGAAATGCGATGTTGAGTCAGACTTGACACAGGACTGCGGGAAGTTACGTTTGTGATACATTTTATAAATAATTCACTTTAACAGAGCAGCACGTATTCACGTTGTCTTCAATGAAATTTGACAAGTAGACCAAAAATTTGACACAATGTGTATTACTACCTTATGATCATATGTCAGATGCCCGTTTAACTGCTTTTAATTAACACAGAACATCGATTGTTTACAAAAGTCGTTATATAAATAATACGTTAATATTGGAGGAAACGCATCAAAATATTGAGATCTCCGAGCACTATAATATTTATATTATTATAGAATATTACTTAATACTTTATCCGTTGATACGTTTCCATTTCTAGTAATTTGAAAAATTAGCACACGTTGCCTGCGTTTAGGCTTTTGATTTCTTCGTTTCGAATGATCCTTACCGTACAAATTACCCAATTTATTAATATTATTGAAAATACGGCGTTATCTATTTATTTTTCTCGTAATTTCCCTATTAAATAAACGTACACCTTTGTAAACAATGATTTTCGCCTTTTCCTCCTCAATTAATAATTTTCCTTTCAGCTTACCAAAAATGAATTCTAATTAATTAAAAACATATTTTATATTATGAGAGTGGAACAAAACCAAACTATTCTAATACTTTTCAATCTGCTCACATTGAGAAGAGTGACAAAAGAAGTGGTTGGAAATATGGTAATTTGGGTCGTCTGAAATAGTTCCGTCAATTTTTGTCATAAGAATAACTATCGTTAACGAACAAACTATCAAAACAATAGCAATTGAGAAAAAATCAGTGACTCATCTAATTTCAGGCGAGGACAAGTCTACAAATACAGAAAATTCAGTTGGAAACATTTAAACAACTAGTACAACTTATTGAGTTGAACTATGAAAATTTCGTTAACTGTACAGGTATTAAAGGATTATTACGATCAGAAATAACAGTAATAGTTTTCTTTTAGCTGTGACTAAGTATCCTGTACGTATAACTGAAAATTGTACATATAATTAAAGTCGTGGTTGGTACTATTTCATTTAATCAGAACGATTTCACAGACCCATTAACCCCTTACCGCATGATTTTTTTGTTATGAAAAAGGTATATTAAGTGTAAGACTGCGCATCCTTTATAGGAAAAATATTGGAAAAATTTGTTTAACAATATTAAATCGGTTATTTATTACAAAAATCGGTCTGTGTACAAAACTACACTAGCAATTTATACTAAAACTTAATGAATGAAAATTCAAACAAACCTTTTTCACGCAATCTGCAGACACTGTAAATTACTCTAATAATTTTTATTTGGCTTCTTAAAACGTATAAAGTCTCGAAATTCATTATAGAAATCGCAAAAATTTAACTTTTCCGAGCACAGATGGCAGATTATTATTAAAAATCATAGCACTATGGTGTATTAAATATGGTACAACACGCACCAGGGTTCTGATGCATGTTTTACATAAAAAATTAATGAAAATTTGGTTTGTGTCATGTATGGCACACCACGCGATAAGGGGTTAAGATTATTTTCATAATAATAAAATGTAACGTAGGAGGGTATGTATATTTTGTAAGAATGTAATACATGGTTTAATACAATGATGTTTAAGTATAAACGTAAAACTACACCAAACTCATTGTCACTAATACTAAACCCAGGAGAGCGCCGAAATACTTAAACTATGATGTATAAATAAAGATTTAATGGTTCTCGATATCAGACGATTATTGAGAAAAAGGGTTTCTTCGTCACTGGCTGGAAAACGATAGTGCGATATAAGATAAAGGATTGCCAGTTATGTTTTTATAAAATTATTTTTATTACATTTTTCGACCAGATATTTACAACCCGATACCCCGCCTGGCAGTTGTTTCCTTGCGCCGGTGAACGCTCTCCGACATGGCGTTGAGCCACGTCTCCCATGAACAAAAGCTGCATGTCGGGGCGCGTCATTTCCAGAAATTTAATTTCAAGGGAAACTTGAACCAACACTATCGATCCGTTTGCCGTGTTATATCATTTTCTTCCAGATCAGGGTTCTTTGTACAATGCGAACTGTAACATCATATACTCCGTGTTGGGGCGCTGATTTTTTAATCTGTAACCTGAGATTTCTGGACAGTCAAATATCACGACTAGACTGCGGATGTTTATACAATTTAATGTATCCAAATTGGTGAATGACGGACATCTAATAACTTAGCAAAATAAAAATCGCATGTGTTAAATATTTCAAGGAGCAAATACCTCCTTGTTGAACTTTCATTTATTTAATTGCATTAACATAGGAAATGTGGAACTGTAAAAGTGTATATTTGCATAAACATCCGCAGTTTAATCATGACAATTTAAGCGATGTAATTTTTACTTTTTCAACGAGTATCTTCAGAAATCTCAGGTAAACGCGCCTCAAGAACGATGCGAGTGGTCACCGCGCGGCGACCCTTTGGGTTTCTTCACATGAAATCCACCAACTCAGGTACGCGAGTGCAACCTGGACGATCGGCGATGCACTGTGTGCTGATTGGTTGAAGAAGCAACAGAAAACTGTGTATAGACCGGTCATTTTCATCAATTACCAGATTCAAATCCCAACACTACAACGAAGCGGATCGTTACCCTGTCCGAAATTATACAACTCAGTTCACAACACATAATCAGTGACGTACAGAACGCATGGTACAGTAAAAGCTGGATAAATGCAAGAGAGATTGGGACCCAAACATTGCATATAACCAGCCGAGGTGTCGATTCTATGCTTACATGCGGCTCCAGCCGAGCGTGGACGTAGAAAGGGACAGACAGTGGAGGAGACAGAGGGGCCCAAGGAAACAAAGCGAGGTGCCAAAACGTATCGGTGAGACAATGCTAATGCAACTATAAAACTTTTTTATTTATGAATTTTTCTAAATGTAACTTTTACCAATGTATTTGTGAGATTTTTCTGATTAAAATGAGACTAAACACGATACAGTTTGAATTATATTTACTTGTTGATACTGATTAAATACGTATCACAAAGTACAAAAACACGTTGCTCTTATTAAAATAATAATAAAAGGATAATGTAAAATAATAAAGTACATTATAATAAATATAATAATACATTGAAATAAACACGATGCAATTTGAATTATATTCACGCTCGGCTGGAGCCGCATGTAAACATAAAATCGACACCTCGGCTGGTATATGCAATGTTTGGATCCCAATCTGTCTTGCATCTATCCAGCTTTTACTGTAAACATAGAATCGACACCTCGGCTGGTTATATGCAATGTTTGGATCCCAATCTTTCTTGCATTTATCCAGCTTTTACGTATTTTAATAAGAGCAACGTGTTTGTGTACTTTGCGGTATGTATTTAATCAGTATCAACAAGTAAATATAATTCAAACTATATCGTGTTTGGTCTCATTTTAATCAGCAAAATCTCACAAGTACGTTAATAAAAGTTTCATTAAGAAAAAGTCGGAAATAAAAAAGTTTCATCGTTAAATTAGTTAGTCACACCGATATTCCGGTTCGGATCATATTGCACCGATCCCTCGTCAAGCGTCAACGCTCGCCAAGGGGGATCCCCCCACGTGGAGGGGATAGTCACCTTGCATATATCCAGCCAATCTTTTCTTGCATTTATCTAGCTTTTACTGTACATAAAAAAAATCCTATACCCAACTCAAACCTAACTCAAACTTAACCCACACCAAAGTAAAAAGAAATTGCTCAGAATGTTAATCTGGACAAAATATTTGAAAATCATTGAAATCGATGAGGTGTGCCCGGATCGATATAATTACCAGACACATACTAGAGTGGTATCTCTGGTAACTCCACTTTGTCCGACGGCATACATACACTTTAGGAACAACGCAATAAATCAGACATTGTAACAACGCTCTATCTCTCATCACTTAAAACATCCTCACGCAACGTTAATTCTGCGTGTGAGTGTATTCGTGACATCTTCCCAATTGCGGCAAGAACATGGTACGCAACAATCAGTGTTCCATTTGTAGTAAGCGTCTTGGAAAAGTATCCGGTTCGAAGAACAAAATGTTAGCGTTCGTAGTATAACGGTAGTACATAATGCGACTTTTTATCGAAGAGAACAAAAATAAAAAAAGAGGAAAACTTAATAAAGAATCCGTAAACGTCAAATCAAATGACTATATAGATAATTATAAAGGTAGTACAACGAAGCGTTTACAGATGCTTTCAAAATGCAGTTGCATAGCTGACTCGTTACGTATTTAGAACAAAGCAAGTGAGCAGTTAACACGTTGAACGCCACAGTGAAAACGGCCATACCCAATCAGACACTATATAATTGATTTTTTTTATATAAATCGTAAAGAAAAAAAAGATTTGAGTACTCAGTCGTGTTCTTCTGTTCCTATATTATTGTTTCAGTATGAAGTTTGCTCAGCGTTTTGCGATAATCAATGATTATTCAATTAAATTAAATTTGAGGTGTCGGTCACCGGTGACCACCGTGGCGTTCAACGTGTTAAGACGGTGTTGCAGAATTGTAGGTGAACGGGAGGGAAATGAACAAGGACAACTAACTTACTACTTGATAGTAAAGGACAAGAAAACAGCAGAGTGTGGAGGTGTTGGATCGTTATAGCTATGGTTGGAGAAGAAGTGTCATCGCTAGCGCATCAGCTAATTTAAAGGATAAGCATTGTCGACAGCTTCACACCAATACATCTGAATGTGAATAAACGAGAGACTGTGTGCGAGGGCGGGCTGCATACAGGAGTGTGCAAAAGTTTCTGGCCAGTCGATTTTTTATTCCGTTTTATTAACTATTTACTGGATAGACAACGGTTTTTGGGGTATACAGAACAAACTGCCGGATTAAAGATAAAATTGAAAGAATTTTTTATTCGTGTGCATATTGGCATAAAGAAGAATGAACAGTAGAACGTACACCCCCGTACATAAGTCATGGGACACCTTGCCATTTCTAAATAAACCTAGATTATGATATAGTAGACTTACTTATTTCAATATGAACGGTTCTTTTAAAAACATTTATGTTTACACATAATGTGAATTTTTTTAAGTTATCTAAGAGTGCATGAAATTTTGTTAAGTTTCGCAGCCATTAGCTCGATATTATTTATGGTATAAATTGTGAATAAATTATTTCACAAACACTTTAATTCGTTAGAGAATATAAATATTTACCAATTTGAACTATAAGTAATATCGATTGTCTGGGTCTTCTATCCAAAAATATTCCGATTGGAACTGCGATAGCTCAATGAAGACGGTATGTTATTTAAATAGAATTAGAATGTTATTACTCACGAACGCGTTGCAGCGAACTGTAAGTTGTTTCAATGATTCTTAAATATAAACAATACATTAAACGATTTAAAATATCAAAAGTGAAACTCAAATTCAACTATTCCTGTTTAATCTCGGTACTGGATCACGTTTCGATATATCGAATTAATGAAGAATAATTAAAATAAAAAATTTATTAAAAATTCAATTAATTATTGAACTGAATTCCGAAATTGTTTCAATGCACCGAAAGACCACGTATGTAAACGAAGAAGCCGAATGTGTATACCGGGTAAAGTCACGAAAATCGGTAGGTCAAATCCCAAAATATCGAATAAATAAAAATTAATTAAAATTAAAAGATGATTAAAAATCGAAATAATTATTTAAATAAATCCCAGAATTGTTTAAATGTATCGAAAGACCACGTATAATAAACGAAGAAGTCGAATATGTATACCGGGTAAAGTCACGAAAGCCGTTGGGTTAAGTCTCGAAAACACGAATTACTTAAAACTGAAACAATATTAATTAATAATAAAGAATAGTGAATGAATGTTAAACGAGAGCAGTAGGGAATATTAAACTCGATGAATATTGATTAGAAATGGTATAGAAGACGATTAAACGCGAAAACGTAATAGGTTAAGCGCGAGCTGTCAAGCGATGTTAGTGGTAGCGTGGTCCGAAGTCAAGTGAGGCCCCGCGCAGCGCTCAGCTGACGCGCAACGCGCTGCGCACTTCGGCGTCACACCTGACTACACCTGACAGCTAGCAGCTACTAAGCATATTTTCTTATCAGTTGAAAATGTAACATCTACCGTGCGTGGGTTCAATTGTTATATACCGCTCCAACGGTTGTTTCAACCACCCCCGCGGACATCACCAGTGCACGTTAGTGATCAAACGTGTGGGTACACCCGGTGGACAGTAGAGTGGTCCTCGATAGTGCTTCGCTGACAAGTCTGTGATTTTTAATGACTTGTGACAACCTTTCTTTTGTGTTTACTTGTTGGATTTGATCCCGATTATTATACATTTTATTGTGACTTATCAGGAAACTTAGTGAGAGTGTTAATCACAAATCTCGTCTGGATGTGACACGAAAATGGTGAGAGTGAGTGTGACAAAAAATTACATTGGATCATAGATCTATCCCATAGTTCGTCGATGCCGGTAGTTAATTCCGAGGTTGGTTTATTCTTCTATGCATTAAGTTTTAATTAACTGTAAAATGAAGTAAAGTTGATTGAAAATGTATTTATATATACATAACAAGCTTTCGGGCATAGAAATTCGTACCGTGTATGTCACATTCGCGTAACACGCGTAACGTAATTAAAGGAACTCGAAAATTTAATGAAGAATCATTGCATAAAATAACAAATAAAGCAAAAAGCTATATTTGGTATTTTGGGCACGAGCCCTTTGTATCAAGCAAAAATATATAAGGAAAAGACAATGAATGTTTAACAAAACGCAGTAATAAGAAATACATAACAGAAAAATAATTAATAACTCACAATCAGAAGAATCGCAGGTGCTTCGACTACGTCGGCATCCGTCAGACTAACAAGGGAATACCGCGAACGTTGACTCGCGGTTTGGAATGAAGCTTTGTGGGTTTATAGAGTGATCCAAGACAAGAACAACGGTATGTTTCATTCGTGCCTAATCGCACTTTAAGGGTGTGAAAACCCACCTCAAAGTCAAACAGACACTCCGATGTTTTCGCGTATAACTTTTAAAGTACAAGAGATAGAAAAAAATGTTTCAAACAGAAGTTTAATGGTACAATAACCGCTATAAACTTAAGAGTTTTACCTTACTTTTTTCCAAATTTTGTTAAAGCAAGTTTATAGCGCTTATTGTACCATTAAACACTCTGTTTGAAACATTTTTCTCTATCTCTTGTACTTTAAGAGTTATACGCGAAAAAGTGAGAGTGCCTATTTAACTTTGAGCTTAGTTTTCACACCCTTACAGGGCGATTGCGCACGAATAAAACATACCGTTATTCTTGTCTTGGATCACTCTATAAACCCACAAAGTTTCATTCCAATCCGCGAGTCAGTGTTCGGAAGTTTCCTTGTAAGAACAAAAAAGAGGGGGCGAGAGTCAGCATGATTCTTATTCGATTATCGAATGACGTAGTTGCAGTAACAATGTCAAAAAACAAAAATAACTAAATTCCGATGCGTGACGAATCAGAATCAAATTAGTTCAACAGTTCTAAATGATTAGCGGGAAGCCACTATACTGGCCTGTAGTAGCCAAAGGGTTAAACTGCCTTATAAATATGGGGTGAGGATGTGGAGGGTGTAATCCAGGGAAATGTTCAACGGAACAAATTAACAAAGTTTATGTTATAACAAAGAAAACAACAAATAACATATCGTTATCGATATCACTTGGAGTTTGATCACGCAACTTCCTCACGCGTTGTGAATAGTGAACGAACGAAAACCGAAGTTTTCCTGTCGGAGACTCGAAGAAAAATATACGTCTCATGTTCGTTTTTCCATCGTTGTACAAGAATTTTGTGTGGTGTAAATAGGAAATGTACCGCGTGGAGAGAGGAAAAGGGTTTCTCGCTCGAAACCCGAAGAAAACGTCAAATTCGTAATCCGGCTGGATTTTGGTTTTATGAGGCTTGTCCTCGCATTCGTGTCTGCTCCGCTCGGAGTTTTCCGTTGCACACCACAAATATTCTACAGGATCTATATTATTAATTTTCCTTATGAAACAAAGTGACCGAAGACTTTTGCCCATGTAAAAGCAGTAATTTTTTAAATAAATATCGTCGTGAATATAAACAACATTCATTTACTATATTATTTCCTTGCATTTATGTCACGCTTGCATCAGATACTGAATATAATTTCTTTTGGCTTTCTGTTTGTAGAACAGAATGAAAAATTGATTGGTCAGAAACTTATACGCCATTTTAACGGTGCTTTTCATACTGGCTTCTTCGCTCGTATTCGATAGTTCGCAATTATGTTTGCTTTATTACATGCAGGGTGTTTCGTTTAACTGGAAACGGTGGAATATCTCACGAGGGATTGAAGTTATCAAAAAAATGTTCTTATTAAGTTATTTGGTACAGAGGGGGACATTAGGTGGTATAAATAATTTTTCTTTAGGTGCAGTAATGGGGGAGATATCAAAGCAAAGTTAATTGTTTTTCAATAGAACCCTGTATTTTTTAATTCATAATATGGTAGCGTTTTTTTAAACGAATACAACAACCTACGGAATAATGTCATGTCGTGCAGTAGAATGTCGTAAATTAGATCCGAAAGAGTCAGATCAACGCAAATCGCTAGCTGAACCTTACGTGGCTGTATTGGCTAGCTGTATCGAATGACGCCAATTCGTCTGTCCACTATAAACAAAGATCGTAAGTATAGACGTTGAAACTTACGCAACTACATACAGGGTGTTTCACCACCCCTGTCAAAAATTTTAAGGGGTGATTCTACAAGCCAAAATATGACGAAAATCAAGAATAAAAAAATCGTTTTTCGTCTTATTTTGGCTTGTAGAATCACCCCTTAAAATTTTTGACAGGGGTGGTGAAACACCCTGTATAATACTATAGGAGGTCTCACAGACCGCTAATGTTTATTGCGTGATTACGTACATACAAGTGCCGAATAAAGATCAAATCCAATTGTTCTTGCTTTGTACATTAACAATAAAGAGGCCCAAGCCTGATTGAACATTAGACTCTAATTGAAAGGTACATGGCGTGAGAAAATGATAAGTCATGCAGAAAGGAAAATGGATGATTGAAAATTTGGAGCGGTTCCACAGACGTTCTATAGGAGTTAAGAGTTAAATGTATGTAAATCAGAAAAAAATAATAAATAACTATTATTCTAAATAATTTTTAGTATTATTTTTTTATTAAAAAGTATCATAAGTAAATGAGGCTATAAAAAGATTTTTCAAACAGGAAGTTGGACAAAATTCTTTTTGCATATCATAAAATGTCATATAATGCATAGTGTGAAAAATAGTTATTTTATTGCCACTTGGAACAAAAACGGAAAACAAATATTATTTTTTTTGTTGTAAATCAGTCAGAAATGTATACTTCTTTGTCAAATCGGCGAATATTTTTTGATTTGCCGTAGAATTTTAGTAATTAGTTTTTGTGTGCCGTGAGATAGAAAATGTTAAAAATCGCTGCTATACACCCTGAACCGAAAATCGGGGTATAAATCGATCAGGGATATTTTATAGTTCTTAACAAGTCGAAATGGTAGAATAACTTTTTGTCGTATACAGTTTCCTTTTCCAGAAGAATGAGTTTGAAAATCAGCCGAGTACGCGTACAACCTACTGATACCTGGCGTTACCGATTTTCCTACAAACCGCTACTGCGATTATTTCTGTGCACGATACAATATCAGAGCTTGTTTACTATCTGAATCGTTGCATATACTATCGGTATTAACTATAATTGCATTACTAGAAAATGCTCCATTATCGGTGAGAAGAAATTTATTTTCATCAGTTTCCAACCAGATGGAGCTCCGCCACACTATACCAGAAATATACGTTAGTTTTTAACCTTTTAACTGGGGAAAACGAGTTAATTCGTCCTGGGAAAATTGCTCCGCCATAAGCCAGACGCCTGTTAATTGTTCTGACAGTATTTGTTGACAATTATTTAAACCAGTTGATGGAAGAAGACGCTTTAGCTTGTCATTTCAAAGTGTCTCTGCAATGGACAAGACAATTTCCCTCATATTTATCCGTCTTTAATTACAAACAATAGACACTCCTTATCAAAGAACGACCCAGGTAAAAGGTTAACACGTTGAACGCCATAGTGAAGACGACCATACCTAATCAGACACGATATAATTTACTATTTTTTATATAAATCATAAAGAAAAAAACGATTTGAGTACTCAGTCGTGTTCTCCTGTTCCTACATTATTCTTTCAGTATGAAGTTTGCTTAGAATTCTGTGACAATCAATAATTGTTTAACTAAATTAAATTTGAGGTGTCGGTCACCGGTGACCGACACGGCGTTCAACGTGTTAAATGAGTCTCGTGTCGGCAGTCGAACAAGGTGAGACGTGTTTTGATTACGTAACTAACGTTTGTATGCTCAAAATCGAAATCGTGGTCCACCAGTGAACCACCGTCTGTTGCTACAGTAGAGGCAGAGCAGTAAACACACACAAACATAAGGCACGACTCCGTGTAGTTAAGTGTATAAATTACATGCCCGTGTGGTGCGCAGGATTAACATGGTCAGGACACGGAATTTACGCACCTCGATCCAACGTAGGAATACAACACGGAAGTCCTAATATCGGAACGCAACCGACAGGTGTTACCACGAACAGTAATAATTATGCATTTCGTTCAATAAATCAGTCGTAAACTATGACTAAAATAAACTTCTCAGATAGTCGGGAAGCAATTATGAATAGTGAAAGAAAATCAACAGGCAATGAAGTAAATAAAACCAATAGTCAGTACACAATTTTACAAAAAAGAAACTAAAGTAGATTTACTAAAAATAACAATAAGAAAAGACAGAAGAATATCTTCCAGTACTGAAACACTTATTAGCACAGAAAATAGATTTCACTGCTTAAACGCAGACGAGGTAGAAATGGAAACTGACCAAACAGAAGTAAAACTCCAATCCATCATTATAATCAATGTTAACAACATACAAAATTTAAGAAGCATGTTAGATGCACTGAACGAGAAGAATACGTATAAAGTAGTAGGGCGTTGCTCTGTAAAACTTTAACCTGATAACACCCAAAGTTATAACACAGAATGATGAAATTGCGGTGAAGGCCCATTTTTTAATCGATGTTTAAAACTTTGGCTCTGGAGCGCCTGTAGCCCGGCAACTTGACCTACATTTTGCAGGTCAGGCAGGGCCCGTTCAGTGGAGGTCAACGTCCGCCAAATTCAGCCTGTAGAACGCATTCTTACCAACATACTCACCAACATAACAGAAACGATGACTTACGATACCATGCGATACGACACTACGTTTTTGCGACAATTTTTTAAACAGCACACACGCACGTTGTACGACATTAAACCTGCCTACTTGTAAAAATTCATAAGGGCATATCTAAACTCGCCCAATGGGATTCTCGAGTACAGGGAATGAATACTACTTCCAATACACGATTTTGTCCTAAAAAATCACCCACACGTGCACAATGATCAGTTTACTCGTAAGCAGGGGTTGAAACGGTTCCAAAAATAACTGTTTCAAACTGTTATATATATCGGTTCTGACTGAAACAGTTATGAGAACCGAAAAAATGTTATAACTGTTATGGATATAATGGTTCTCGCCCATATCGGTTTCGGTTTCTGTTTATGCCGGTTCTATATCGGTTCTATAACTGTTATTTTTCGGTTCTGTATCGGTTACGGTTCGGTTCTACATAATATATAATACATACATATTTTCTTACATAGATTTTACGAAAATGTTAATATGTATTAAACGTTTCAAGTAAGGTATTAAGTATTTAACGATTTACATTGAAAAATTTACATTTAAAAATTTATTTCTATACATTATTTTTAGGAATTTGATTTGTCTTTAGTCCAGTCTTATTAAAACAAACGCATTTCGTACTTTTTAATGGAGAGTGCAGAAAGATGTCTCTCATACTTACAGCAGTCATCGACAGCAGTAAACGTGCATGTTGTGACAACATTGTTGGCAAATGGAATCGCTTGAAAAACGATGAATTTCGACTACATTTATTTGTTTCAAAAACGGGGACGTCGGCATAGATACTTAATTAATGTATCCCCACTTTTTCTTCATATCAATTTCATAAAAAAATTTCATACATATTAACAGTTTCGCAAAATAAATAAAAGAATTAATAAGAACTGAAATAAAATCGATATAAGAAAATATGTATTATACAGGATGGACCACGAAGCGTAATAAGCTTGGATTATTCTGCTGTTAGCGGTTCAATCGGAAGTTTTTTTAGCTAAAATAACATGGTTCAAGGAGAGCTTTAAGATGATTGTGCCAAATTTTTTGTCAAACCTTTTTTTCCAGAGTTATCAAGGTCACCTTCAGTTTTTTATAGGTAAACCTACAATTTTTTTACACCCATCTTTTAGGAAATACTGAGACGAATTCGGCAAGCACCATAAAAAGTATTTCTTCTTCATCTAAACCAAAGAAACGTTAAAAAAAATATCATTTACCTTAATTGAATCGATGCTCGAAATGGTGTCCACTAGCAGCAATACACTCGAGTAAACGGTTAATAAATGACTGCTTAGTTCTTTCTATGACGTCTGAATTGATGGTTAAGCTTGCATCTACAATTGAAATGTGTTCCAAGGTACAGAACGAAATGTTCGCAAAAAGTACGCGAGAGATCAAGTCAATAATGACTAATACTGATCTATCAACAGCTCTGGAAAGTGTACAACAGTGTGGCTTGCAAAATTTTTCCAACTAGGAGTTTTCTTCAGTCTTTCTGGATTCAGAAAAAAATATTTGTTATGATGCTTGTCGAATTCGTTTCAGTATCTCCTAAAAGATGGATGTAAGAAAATTGTAGGTATACCTATAAAAAACTGAAGGTGACCTTGATAACTCCGGAAAAAAAGGATTGACAAAAAATTTGGTACAATCATCTTAAAGCTTTCCTTGAACCATGTAATTTTAGCTAAAAAAACTTCCGACCGAACCTGTAACAACAGAATAATCTAAGCTGATCATGCTTCGTGGTCCACCCTGTATATTATGTAGAACTGAACCGTAACCGATACAGAACCGAAAAATAACAGTTATAGGACCGACATAGAACCGATGTAATATCGGTTCTGAAGAACCGAAACCGAAACCGATATATGTGAGAACCGATATATGTATAACAGTTATAACATTATATCGGTTCTCGAAACTGTTTCAACAACCGAAATCGATATCATAACTGTTTTCAACCCCTGCTCGTAAGTGTCCATGTGATTTACAAGCACCACGATTATTCCGTCCGCGAGTGTCCACAAAAAATGTTCACAGGCAGGCACAATATTCTCCACCCGAAAACACACACGCACTGCGATTGACCTCCACTGAATGCACTGCGGTTGACCTGCCGCACTTACGCCGATGATCGCCGAATTGCCGTGCAACAGGCGCTCCAAAGCTGAATTTTCGAAAATCGATAACTGAAAAATGAAGCTCCACCGTAATTTCATCATTGTTGATTTTCAACTTATTTTGGCTTGTAGAATTACATCCTAAAATATTTACCAACTGTAGTGAAACACCCTGCATAGTCCAAATGATACATTATTTGAATTATTATATTTTATTGTACATGTGTATATACCGAACAATTTATGCCAGCTTTGTATTAGATTATTGTAGTAAGTTCTCATTTGTATTAATAATGTTTCAAAAGAAATGTTTGTTTCCAGATCATAACGTGAATAATCCATGAACTTTGTTGATGTGCATTGTTTTGGTCCGCCAACACTTATCACCCATTTAATGGCGTCTCGTACTTTATATCTGCAATTTAAATTTTTGTTTAATCTGGGTTTTTATCTGGCAGTACTTGTAACTTCTGAATCTTTGAAACCTTAGGAGACACAGTACATGATTTAGATTTCAAGAAATTGCTTAGTGTATATCAGTGTGTTCGTATTTGACTCCGCATTTCTAGCATTTTATATCTATATAGTTAAAATATCGTCATCAACAAAGAAAAAGCTCGATTCACTTAATTTGCAAAAAAATTGTCTTCGCCAAAAATTTACCCTCTCATAGCAAACAACTTTCATATAAAACATGTTTGTATCTTTAAGGGGGTACATGGGTATTACAAGTTCAAAAAACTGAAATCTTTTTTTCAATTGTTTATAAAAGCTTCACCCTTCTGAAGTATTTGTAAAAAGAATTCGTTGAAAAATTCACAAAATTACGGAAGTTACACCTCGAAAAGTAACGGCGGCTTCAATGCAAGCAAACGCGGTAAGGTAAACTTTAAAGCCGTTTTCCTCGAAACCATGTTTTTCAAGACGGTGAACATCATAACTCGAAAACAGATCGATATTTTTGATTGAAATTTTAACTGAACCTACAAAATACTTTTCTCCACAGAGTGGGACTCGCACATTAAGGTCGCACAATTGTGAACAATTTTATTAAACATTTTTTCACGGAATAACTGCAGGAAAAGCCTTCAAAGTTGGTATTTGTTGTATAGCTTTGCGAATTTTTATTAGAATTTGTCGACAGAGTTTCACTCTGTAGATTTTGAGTTAAAGATTACTCATTTGCAACGATTTTGCTTTTAGGTGAGTCGTTCAACTGGAATCGAATTCACCACACGGACGCGCGTATTGCGCAAGCACTCAATATAACGTTTTATATTTTAATTAATTTTTAATATTTTGTAAATCTTTTTGTTTTAAAATACGTCTTATGTCACTTTTAAAGTATTTTAAAAAGAGCAAAAGCTTTGAGTTATTATTCGCTCTTCAATCCAACCCAAAAGAAACCGTTCATTTTAGCCGTCTAATACCCATGTACCCCCTTAATACGTTAGAAAATACAGGCTTGTTACAGATAAGCGAGGACACCCTGTATAAGTAAATGTCTTCTTCTTAAAACATGACCAAAGGGGAAGAGAAATATTCTAGACAACGAATTAAACGAATTAAAAGTCACAACGAATTTATTTCACTAGTTACTACTTTTCAAAATGAATTTTATTAAATAAGGTAAGCTAATATCAAGACGTTTAATTTCAGATTACAATCGTTGATATTCATCATATCATGCGTCATGTACGTAAACACGGATTTCTTTGGCGATAAGAAAGGTAAGTGTCAACCACATATACTTCTACTTCATTCTCACATTGTATTTTATATTATTCGTTTCATTGTTTTTGATTCATTTATATTATAAAACTGTAATGTACGCAATTAAATCTTACAACGAAGTAATGTAATTGTCCAATTGGCAATTATTGCGAACTTACAACTAAATAAGGTTTTACTTTGTGGAAGATAATTTTATTTTTATGCTAATATAAAGTTAATATTAAAATGTTCCCAAACACACAAAATACTATGAAAAAGCGGGCAAATTCTTCTTTTCTACATTTTCAACAGGTGCAATATAATTTATTCTTGTTACATTCTAATGCTGATTAAACGTTTTCACCCTGAACAGCTTAGGGGGAAGTTGTGAATTGTTGCTCACTTGCAGTGCTCAGGCACATCTTCTCTAAATTCCCTATTAAGGGATTAAGGTAGGTTTAAAGAGAAATGATGCAAGATTTGGAAAAAGAACAAATACGTTCAAAGAAAGAAAGCTCACAATCAGAGGAGAAATATACACAGAAAATTGGAATCGCTTATTTTGACGGCGAATTGTCGCCTCAACCTTGTCTGCAGCTTTGCTAGGCTGTGCTGGAAATATCCTGTGCCACGGGATCTCGCAAGGGATAGATATTCGCGTCGGATCGCTGTGAATCGAGTTTGGGATTCGAAGGTGATCCTCAGGGAGTACTCAGGCACTCACAGGCGTAAGCTCGGCGGTTTTAAGCTCGATAGCAGCTTCCCTTCAGGAGATACGCAACGCAGTATATGTATATTACAGACGCCGAAAGCAGACACTTCAAATTCGCTTGTCGCTTACACAAACACATTGCAATAAAATACATGTGGGATGTCTAGGAATGTTTTGGATAAAGCGGGCCATGTGTTGCGTCTTTAGAACGTTTAGGTATAAGACAAGCGTGCTGATGACGTCAAGGTTTAGGCGTTAGTCAAGTGTTCTGACGCTGTACAGTAGAGAAGAATCTCGAAAAGCTGGCAGAAATTAAAAAAAAGTTAAAAATATAAAATTTTTGGCCACAGAATAATATGTGAAACCCTACTGGATACTGTCAATGCATAAACTTAGCTTTTGGAAACTCAAAACAGGTGCAATTTTTATTTAAACTTGTGCAAAATTTTTCTTTCAAGGATGGGTATTGAACCGTTCTCTCCTAATATTGATGAATAGTCTAAAATAAGAGATACGTATTTTTTTTAGCTGCGGATACTCAAGTTTAAGGGGTGAAATCACCTCCTGAATATTGCCACCCCGAAACAAACATTGTAATGCGTAATAGTACACGAGAATATTTCAGCGAAAATGTGCTGATAAGCAGAAATGTAATTTAGCAAAGTTTAACTGTAATAACTTTTGAACTAACAGGTTTAGGACATAAATACCTTAGTACTTTTTTGTAGAAATTAAAAAACTGGATGGACCAGTCCAGTGAAAACTATAGGGTTCTTTTAAAAAAAAAGGTGCAATTGCATTTTTCAGGTGCATCAGTGCATAAAAATGCATGAAATTATTTCTAAATTATGCATCATTGGATGCCATCTAATTTTGACTTATAGCATTTCTATCAAATCTCTAACCTCTTGGTAGATACAGCTTGTCCCAATTGCATTAGGCATCCTGTATTAAGAACTTATTTGTGCGTTTCCGTAATGATCATTCTGAAAATTCATCATTAACGAAAATAACGATGAAATGGAGGATCCAGGTGAGAAACAATATTTTCTACTTTGCGTCTGTTTTTAATAACTATACTGCGGATGTTTATGCACAATAAATATGCAAGAAACGTATGACATTTATGCACATAAAATATGCAAAATATATTAATATGTTATACAATATTCACAATATACATGTTTAACAATACTTTTCACAATAATTCTAGTACATTGTAGATCGCGTTACAATAAATTATGAGCATTTTTTCTGAATTTGATGTTAATTGGTGACGTTTGTCTGTGAAAATTAATTTATGTGCGGAGAATGACCGCCCTACGTTGCACGATGTAATCGGTGCGTACTTACATTTACTCCAACAATGTTCTGGCATATTTATCGGTCTTTTTACGCCCTCGTTACGTAAATTACTTAAAATTTTTGATAATTTAGTAAATCCTACATTCCTTTCCAAAATAGCATTCACTTTCCTTCTAATTTTTCCTGCAATCAGCAGGAATATCTTTTAAACGAGTTATGCAATTCATACATATCTCAAATGAATCATTTAATGTTAAACCTACGGTTTCCAGTTTCTGTATTGTGGCTGGTAAGGTGTTTAAATGAGCCCTAATGTACATTCAGTTTTGTGCAAGTTAATCTTGCTTGAGCAATTCTTGTGCGATCTTAATTGCGGCAGCATCCTTTTGATTGGACGTTGGAACTATCTATTAACATAAACGAAATATCCAGATAGAATTTTATTCAAATCCTAAATAATTCCATATTACCAGTTACGTGAATTTAAGAAATCCTTGACAAATCTCTTTAATTTTCTCAAAATGGTCTCCATAAAATAATGCTGCATCGATTCACGTACCCCATCTCGCTAAAATGGCAAATAACATATGCAATATATTCTTGCATATGTTGTTAAACACAAATATGCAAAGCGTATGCATTATACAAAAAATGCAAAATAAAAAATATATTTTTAGAATCCTCTAATCACAAAATAACTTTCAGCCCAGCTCCCATTGCTTTACCTGTTTCTTATAAAAATATGCGTTTGCAGAAACATCCGCTGTCTACTATTTAATTACTTTCCCATCAGATCGCGGATGAGTAACTATACATTCCGGATTCCTTAGAATCTGTAGAAACCTGCTATAGAAAAATAAAACGTTGTCTGTGAAGTCCTAAATTGGCCTTTTTCCACGATTGTCCTTTTATTACAATTTCCTCGCTCGTCTCCAGGAATTTCCAGAAATTATGTCCTCATCGTCATCGCTGTTTCCACGTTCTCGTTGTCCTATTATCCTCTCGTAGCTCTGGTCGGGCGGGTGGAGGAAGTGGAGGGTGGAGGTTTTCTCGTTGCGTTCGCTTCTGCCGGCCGGTAGTTGCTTAGCGACGGTGCGAGGCCTCAGTTAGCTCGTTACGACTACTTCAACTTCCGCTTCAACGCTTCTTGAACGACAATTTGCGTGTTTCGCCGCGCATTCAATATACAATACTGGAATCTGCTATTTAACTGAGAGAAGGATGAAACAGAGAGTGGTGCAGCCTACAAGGAACTGAGACAGAATGTGCGTCTTGTCATAGACTCTGATAAGGTGGCTAGAGGTCTTATTAGAGTTTGCTAATGTCAACGGCGTTGCCACGTAGGAATTACCGACTTTCATCCAATCGGCAAGGTTAACCCTTGAGGGTACCAGGCAGTCGTTTTTATTGAAAACGAAGCATTCTTTTTTTAATTAATTACCAAGAAAGTAATTAAATCTGATACTTGTTCTTTGAACCAATGTTTAATAACATCATAAATTTAAAAAAAATATAACTCCTCGAAGCTATTGTAACTTGGACTTATATGAATAGGCAAATATTCGAAGATTAGAATATGCTAAGCTTTTGTTTAAACTGATGTTCACACGTATGGTGTCTTGGATTAACTGCCCTGCGCGGTCCGACTTGAGAGTTTATATATTACGTGAAGAGGGCGGTTTTTCGGTGGGGGTAGATACAGTGGTTCATAGTCAGGGCTGCTGGCTATGTTAAGGGTACTAGGCAGTCGTTTTTACTGAAAATGAAGCATTCTTTTTTAATTAATTACAAAGAAAGTAATCAAATCTGATACTTGTTCTTTGAACCAATGTTTACTAATATCATAAACTTTGACAAAATATGTTTGTTTAATTAAAAAGATAGATTATAGATGGCGCTACAAATGGATCATCGGAAAGCCTTTTTAAAAAAGTTTCTCTTATTTTGCAGTGATATTGACGAAACGAAACGAAATCCAGCGACCTGTTTGTAAACTCTTCTTTAGAATACCTCTGGTTCTGCACCGAACCTATAAAAGAAGCAAAATTATGAAAATCACGGTTACAAAATGACGATTTTTCAGAAAAGAGCATATTTCGTTAAAAACATGACGTTTTAGTTTCTTTTTTATATAAAATTAGAGTTTTTATTAACTCCAAATTAGGTTCAGACCGAAACTACACATTTTGTGAATATGCTCGAATTTGAATCGAGTCGATTGGAACCTTCGTTTTTTAGTTATCACTGCAAAACGAAGCGAAAATGAAAAGCGAAGAAAAACGTATTTGAAGTTTTAACACTAAGCGTACCAGGCCCGGTCAAATGACCGGTTTCAAAATTTAATTCAAAACTGTACATTCATTGTTATTTCTTTTGTTCATCTAACTTTATGTAAATTCTTATATGAAATCTTTTATTAAAAATTGGTGGGTACGAATTATTGATGTGAATTGTACAATTATTATTGTAAAATTATTTATATATTAACAATATTTATTTACTTGATTATTTGATAATAATATGTATTTAATTGTATTAGAAATTAATGAGCACATATAATGACACTCCTAGTAGTGTTTTTTATTGCGGTAAGCTGTCACTATCATCACTTATGTTATTTTCACTCTCAACAACACTCGATATATCTGACAATACATCTGCGAAAATTTCTTTGCTATATTCAACATACTGATCCTTCATTTTAGACTGTCTCTTCATTACAAAATAAAAGGGTCTCGACAAACATTTAGATAATACCCCGCGATATTGTGGTAATAAAAAATGATAAATTAACACGTTTGACATCTGCAGCTTTTAAAAAATAATTTTTAACACTTCGTTCAATAATAGAGGTGTGGATGATGCGAATCAGCGTATCTCGTCACCAGCAGTTGAAAAACAAACGATGACAAGTCGCGTCTTCCGTCAGTAACGATTGAGAAACGAAAGACGCGAAATGCCAATTAACGTGTTAAAATCAGTAAAAAACACTCCCCTTCTGTCCCTTGTAAATCTAGAACCAATGTGCTATCTACCATGTTGGTAGCTTCAGTGAACACGAAAATACTATAAAAATTTGTTCGTATATCTAACACATTGAACGCCGCGTCAGTCACCGATGAATGACACCAGAAATTTAATTTAATTAAATAATTATTGATTGTTGCAAAATTTTGAGCGAGCTTCATACTGAAACAATAATGTAGAAATAGAAGAACACGGTCAAGTACTCAAATGTTTTTTTTTCTTTATGATTTATATAAAATGTAGTAAATTATATCGTGTCTGATTAGGTACGGCCGTTTTCACTGTGGCGTTCAACGTGTTAATGGCCGCCAAAGAAAAAGCTTCTAATTTTTTATCTGTTACATTCTATATTGAGAGTGAGTTACGTAATTGGTACTGGTTATAGCTACCATTTCGTTCAAGATAGAAAAAGGAATGGTAGAGGGAACATATTAGTGGTGCAAGAATATCTATCTCTGTATGATACTCTTTTGGAGGGCAAGGAAGCACTACAACAGTGCAGTTGTGCTTGGTTTTAATGAAATCACATATTCTCTTACATTAGTCAATTTTGCAGATTATTCTACGTATAATGGTAGCAGGATTTTAATGTCGGCAAATAAATCTACAAGGTGTTCTATTTTAATCTTTCCAGGCGAATATCTTTAGCACTATTAGTGCAATCGAAAAATGTTTCAATGAAAGGTTGAACGACTTAGAGGGAGACATAATGTGGCATCAGTAGTTTTTTTATGCGTGGTGGCATAGCGGAGATTTGATGGTCATCTTCGTTTTTTCTTTAAATCGAACTATTAATTTTTATGCATTAGTCGATGTAGTTCTTTAGTCTCTATAAAAACGTATGAAAGTGTCGTGCCGTAAAGCTATTATGGTTAGGATAACACGAAGTGATTGTGAGCTCTCTCAACCACCCTAAACGTTCAGGCATAGCATACCGATAATCTCCGTTCTGATTTTGCCTCGGTTCTGGCATGTTCGACCACAAATTACTGTTTCTTTCATTTCGTTCTTCTGTTTCTGCGCAAGTTACTTCCTCAAATTTACTCACTAACGATAATTCTATTTTAGTGAATAAGGTGAGGGCTGAGAGGCCAGTTACAGGTGCACCAACTTTCTTGAACAAGATTTTCTGATTTTGAAGTTGTTAAGTACCACTCCTGGTTCTTAACCCAACAAATATTTTTTTAATAGAACCATTAATTTTTACACGTCCACCAACTTTCTTGAACAAGATTTTCTGATTTTGACGTTGTTAAGTACTACTCTTGGCTCTTAACGTAGAGAATATTTTTTTAATAAAACTATTAATTTTTATAATCGGTGTAACTCTTCATTGTTCATTGTTTGTGCCCGAAAATTATTATTGCAAGGCTAACGAAATGTGTCACGCATAGAAGACAAGGAGACACGCACGAATCCTTGCTACAGCACGGACGCTGAAAGTAGGCACACCAAAGTCACTTATTGCTCACACAGATACCGTAGAACAAAATACATACAAACTTCTGCATTTAAGGTTTTATCATTGTGAACCAATGAACCAACCTCGCACTTTATTCATCGGCTTTCATATTATTCTATAATTAATACAGTATTGTGCAAGTATAATATTACTTTGTCTCTTTCTTTTTTGACATAAAAGAGAACCAGCTTGCAATTAGTAAGGATTCGTACTTGTGTTCTACTTTTCTGTGTGTCCTCCGAAAAATGCCAGATTTCGTTGACCACATAATAACCCAAAACCTTACCCGTGGTCGTATGACGTGTTTCCCAAATTCTGTTTTTATTATTTCTATTACAGAGCGTAACCACAAAGACGCTTATCTATTTTATTTCGAAAAAGGATTTTATAAATAGATAATTCATAACATACTCATTTATTTAAAAGTACTGTACTCAGAGAAAAATACACACACATGAAATGTAAATGCAAATCCTTACACTCACATTAATATTCGGACACACCACCATCTCTGTATTTGTTGTTTTGTATAAGAGGGGATAATTTAAATATCGTGTTTCTTATTTTACGAAATTTGAAACATTTATTGTAGCTTGAAAATACGTAAACAATTTCTTCCTAAGAATAACATTTAATTGTACAATAGATTTTAGACAAAAAATTGTCACATTTTCACGTCACACTAATATTCGGACACTTTATGAAAAAGAAATATTTTATCTATAAAGTTTCCAAAAAAGTGTGATTTCAATACTTCGTCGCGTACCCCTTTTGTTTAATAACGTCATTTAAACGTTTCGGTATGTTAAAAACAATTTGTTTTAAATATTGTGGAGAAATAGAATTCCATTCTGCTTTAAGTCTCGTTTTTAATTCTAATTTCGAATTTACTGTTGCTTTTCGCACTTTTTGGTCTAACTTATCTTTTTAAAGAAAGAATATGTTTTTCACTAAAAGTTCAACAGTAGTGCGCTCAAATGAGTTGCCGGATACGAACCTGAGTGATTTCTTTTTACTCATTCCTACAATCGTATCGTGTTTTAGTTTAACAATTAACTTAATTTATAACATTACCATAGCGCTTCCCTTAATATTCTGTTTGTTTCAATACAACTTTCCTTTTTCTTTGAATGTAACCCATCCAGGTTATCTGATTATTCAGCCAGGAGATCTACAATTTTGGGTTGGTTCCGAACCATCATATATCAACAGCAGTGCAGAAGCACTGAAATTGGCCACCATCTTAGCTGATCGTGCTCAGCATAGCTTAACTTTTACAATCGAACGACAGCTGGTTTTTCCTTCGCGACAACGCCGTTGACATCAATTTTTTTAAAATTACACTCGTCCCTCAATCTACGCGAATATCCGTTCCACGTGGATTTGATTTACGCGAATAAAAATCGTGCAAATTGAATCTGTCAGTATAAAAGGAAAAATATTGGAAATAGAAGCTGGTAAAAGTTTTAGAAATACATGTGTACATATTTATTTCACATAACTTAACAAAAAAATAAGTAAGACATTTCAGAAAACAGAAGTATGTAAGTTTTATTCGATGTCACTATCGCCACTGTAATTCAAAACAATAAGCCTTTTCTTTTTAATTGGCATAAACTCATCATCTTTATCGCTTGAAATATTTGGAAGTTCATCTTCATTTTCATTGTGAATGTAAATTTTTAAAGTTTCTTTCTGCGTCACGCGTTCCGCCAACCACTCTCACAATACTGACTGTATAAAACTGTCAATTTTAAAACTTATAAGAAAATATGTATGTATATACTTATCTGACCGCGTAAAATAAGACCGCGTAAATCAATTCCGCGTATAAAAAGTTCCGCGTAAATTGAGGCAAATTTGCCGCGTAAAACAAATACTCACGTAAAAAAGGTGCCGCGTAAATTGAGGGACGGGTGTATTAATCTTTATCTACTGAAATCAGATCTGAAGTTAAGAAAAAACAATGCAGTAGTTTCGACGACTTAAAGTCTTTTATGCCTGAAGCTATTTTTTTTGAGCAAAGTTTGTAAAAAATCCCTAATGTTCTAGGATATATTAATAGTTATCATCCATTTCGTCGTTTTAACAAAAAGTCGCCCCAATGGGTTGAGACTTCTCCTTGTTAGAGTGGAGGTTTGCACATAGCGCCTTAACCAGTTAACTGCGGAGTTTAGTTTTAAAAATCCCTCGCGGTATGCGGAATTAAAATCAAGCAAAGACGTGTATACGCGTCGCCCGCAGAGCAAATGCTCCTATTATAAATTGTACGAAAAAAGTAAAGCAAAACGAGGAAGGATTACATTTTTATTCGATACAAAATTAACAATACATTCTTGAAAAGGTTATTATTATTAAAAACTTAAAAATTGTCAAAAAATAATAAGATTTATAAACAAGAAAAATTAAAGAAAACAAATAATTTTAAGAAATTTAGTTGATTTTCGTGTGGTAGTTATGCATACCAGATGCATTGGAGAAAATAATCAACTCAGTTTATAAAAAGTAATACATTGTAGGGGAAATATCCAATATACCAAAAAGAATAATCAATTTTTTTTTCATAAAATACATGTAAAATACATTGCAGTTCTATTGGTAATATAAAGGAAACATACCACCAAATGACATTTTTAATTCATCGTATTGAAATTTCGGGTTTTTATAGTCAATGGTAATTTTTTATTTTACAAGACGTGTATACACGTCGATCGCACCAGAATATAGCTTTGGATTGACGTGTATACACGTCGACCGCAGTTAACTGGTTAAGTAAACTCTTACAAGTATTTTTCTTCGAACTCATTATCAGTTCGTGTTTTTTTTTGAAGAGCCAAAAGATTTAACAAATGAAAATATTATTTCCAAACATTAGTCACCATTTATTACAGTTTGACTACAAAAACACAGAGAAACCGAGGGTAAGACAGGGGAAAGGAAATAGGAAGAGGAGAATCGATTGGCACCGCATTTCATCTTGAGTCTGCTACTGTTGAGAAATTGACATTTGACCCCTCAGACCAAGTTTTTCCATGGTTATTTATCATCCAACCTCACACACAGCACATACACGACACGCAGGGCACACGTGCAGTAATCCACCGAAATTGTCTTCCTCCTCGGATGTTGTATTGATAAGCGATTTTCATTTCTTGGGCGATCACAGTCCATCCTATTTTATTTCCAATAAAATCTTATTTCCTTTGTCAGACAATATAGACACGATGAGGATACTATGCCATACCTCGAGTGTGTAGTGTGCGTGAAGGCGAAAGAAAAATAACTAATGTATCACTCCTGAATGACTGTACACAGTCAATATTTTTCGTCTTGCTGCGTCAAAACACTGAATCACTCGATGCCTACACACTGTCATCCTTACCCTACGAACTATGCCTCACCCTAGCCAAATCATCCTCCGCCAAATCATCCTAAGCAACAACGTTGTTAAGGAGCCATACACCTATTTTCCCATGCCATGGACCGTTTCCCACAGACAGGGGACAAAGACACCCCAGTACCACACTTACCAGATATCGGCGCTGCGAAAGATTCCGATAAGGAAAGGGTAGCGGAAACCGAGGCTTGTTGACTAATTTTTAACATGTCTAATTTTTATAAATAAACCATTGGTATTTTGTTGACTTGTTCCATACCAAAACTTTGCACATTTACTTAGGTATACAGGCTTAATTTCGAAAATCGCTTTAATTGAGCCTAGGTTGTAGTTTTTATGATATTTATATTATTAAGAGCAGTAAGTCAACAAATCCCGGCTGTGGGGTTAGTTGACACATATGACGGGGTTAGTTGACGTAACATTTACTTTTAATTGTTTCAGAAAAAATAACCGTATTAACAAAAATTAAACACTTATTGCTCATACATATTTATTGTAATGAATCAGATAATGATTTGTAAGCGAAATTAGGCCAAATTAGGCCTACAAATCATCATCCAAGTTACAGGCAATGCACACATAAAACACTGTATTAGAGCTGATGCAGTTTTCGTGAGTCCATCTGCTGCAACGTGAGCACTGCACCCAGTTTTCACCATGAACGCTATCACTATAAGGTTCATTGCATACCAAGCATTCTGTATCATCTTCTGACTCTGAGAACGAAGGATCTTTCTTGACCCCGCTTATGTTTAAGTAACCCCATCCAACATTTTTAACATGGTAAGGGCTGCACATACAAAACCTCCACGCACCGGATAAAATAAAATACCGTAAATTATAGTCAATGTATCACATTTCCACAAAATATTTATGAAAAAATATCAAGCAGTATTTAGTAGACAAAAATTCATAAATAGTCCAAACGAAAATATTTACATACCGCCGATGTTTTTAGATTTTTTATTCGCGGTGATATAACACGCGAGTTTCTGTCACGGCGACATATTAAATGGAGAGCTAGTCGTTTATGCGTTTCAATATCGCGAATAGAAGCACCATTAAATCTATGATACAACAGTTAGAGGGAGTTAGTCAACTAACCTCATTAGTCAACTAGCCCCGGTCTCCCCAACTAGGCAGGCGAAAACTCGATTTTTTTTCTAATTTAATTTTTCGAAACTGTTATGTTTCCTGAGTAAAATGCCGTTTGGTTTATGTAAAAATTCGCAAAATCACAAATTTGGCAGCCGTACAGGTCAAGCGGCGCATGAATTCGTTTTCGCCCGAACGCACGAAGTCGATCGGCAAAAGTAGAAGGGAGCTTCCTAGAGGTTTCATACTTGAAACAAAGTGTACTAAATTCACCTGATTATTAAATATTGTGTTATAATCACACTTAAGGTTCTTTACAAGCGTACTAAACGTTCAATGTTGCTGGAAATCATTAGGCGAGGTATGTATTGATAATCGAACATTAAAATCTTTTAAAACTTCAAACGCGTTTTTCTCCGTTTTTCATTTTCGTTTCGTTTTGAAGTGATAACTCAAAAACAAAGGTTCCAATCGACTCGGTTCAAATTCGAGCATGTTTACAAAATGTATAGTTTCGGCCTGAACCTAAATTGGAGTTATCGAGAACTCTCATTTTTTATAAAAAATAAAGTAAACCCTCATTTTTTTAACGAAAAATCGCCATTTTGTAACCGTGATTTTCATAATTTTGCTTCTTTTATAGAATCGGTGCAGAACCAGAGGTATTCTAAAGAAGAGTTTACAAGCAGGTCGCTGGATTTCGTTTCATTTCGTTAATATCACTGCAAAACAAAAGCAACTTTTTTAAGAAGGCTTTACGATGATCCATTTAAAAAATAATGGTTATAGAACTGATACGGGACCCGATATGAGAACCGTAAATGAAACTGATATAGTCTGAAATTTAGGTTCTTCATAACAGTTATTCAGAATAAAGGTTCTTCATAACTGTTTCAATCGGAACCTTTGTATAACAGTTTGAAACACTTATTTTCGGAACTCTTTCAAGCCTTGGTTTTAGGGGTATCGCGTCGACGGCTAATGATAGAAAAAATATACAGTTTAGTGACGAATAACAGTATACATGGGGTAGAAAAGGGGCCGCCCGGAAAACCATGTTGGAAGGCAACGAGGTATTACTTACGTCAGTGTGCCATAAATTACAACGGTGACGCAAGGAGTGGGCTCTGATGACACTGTTAGTTTTCTTTCGGTGGGGCGGCTCAATTTTGTTCCTACGAAGAACCTACCACCTAAAGGCATTATGGGGAGGCCTAAAAATAAGCCCGAGTGGGGCGTCGAACGTTCATTCATCCTTTGAAGATCACCGAAACGCTATACTCTTGTAAAGATCCTAGACACTGTGTTCAGAAAATCTATTTTGTCAACGCGAAAGAGTTATTTTTTCTTCATTCCAAAACGTTTGTCGTACGTTAACTTTTGTGCGCATTCTTTCTGAGATGTTGGTAAAGAAGGTACTATAAAAAAATGTAGCAGTACTATACAGGACGTCCCACCTGACTTTATCACTTGGAATATCTGGCTTGTTTTTGATAATATTAAAAAATATTTGAGGAACAAGTTGAATAGTATCGTGGGGGACATAATTTGACATGATTAGTTTTTTCGTAGGTGAATGCGTAGAGGACATATGAAGGTCACTGATGTTTTTTTAATTAGAATCATATATTTTTTAATATATTATTCAATCCGGCTGGGCATTCCCTACAAAAAAGTATTAACCTATTTATACCGAACAACCATTAGTTTAGGGGCTAATCCGTTTAGAGTCAACACTCCTGGATTATTTCCTATGGGAGGCTATAAAAGATATAGCATACCAAAAATCATGTACTACGCCGCAAGATATGAAAGAACGAATTATCGCAGCTTGTGCACGATTGTAACGTTCTGAAATAATGCAAAGTGTTACAAATTCAATGATTAAGCGATTTTCAAAATGTATCGAAGTTAACGGTGAACACTTTGTACAACTCCTTTGAATTTTCGTGTAACTTAGCTCATAATAAATTACCGGAAGCAATTATCAGAAACAATTATTAAATGTAAATATCTTCTAAACTAATAGTTTTTCGGTATAAATACGTTAATAGTTTTTTGTAGGGAATATACAGCTAGATCGATTAATGTATTAAAAAATATATGATTCTATTTAAAAACACATCAGTGACCTTCATATGTCCTCTACGAATTCACCTACGGAAAAACTAATCATGTCAAATTATGCTCCCCTCGAAACCATTCCACTTGTTCCTGAAATATTCTTTAATATTATCAAAAACAAGCGAGATATTCCAAGTGATAAAGTTAGGTGGGACACCCTGTATATTGTGTTATGTGACAATGAATCCGTTTATTTATCACTTATACATATTTCCATTTATCTATTAGTAGCTGCATGTGCTCAGCGTTGCTCGGACTTTCGAGGGGGTGGGCTTTAGGTAAATAAAAAAAAAAATTTTGAGGATTCTTCAAATCCTCACTTGTTCAAATTTCACTTACACATTCTCTTCCCGTTTTTTATAACTAATATTTTCACAGTAAATTTTAAATCCACTCAGACATTTTTATTTCTTTAAAAGCTCATAGTTATTTATTTTTTATTTTATTTGTCAGGGGGAATATGTGAAGAATCAATTTTCCTCACATATTCCCCCTTAAAATTATTGAAAATTATTGAGCTACTACACAAAAAATTACTCGGGCTTAAGAGGGGGAGGGCTTTAGGGGTGTTTGGGTGGTGGGGACCTCCACAGTATTTTTTCTAGGGCGTTGAAGAATATTCATGCCAAATTTGGTGCGGATACGTTGAGTGGTATAGAACCCTTTACCTACCATACATACATACTTTGACTTTTATAGATGTAGAGAAGATAAGGCGATTCGCTTACAATTAGAACCTAAAATATCTACATTGTTTTTGATGCCCCCAGAAAGTATGCGAGGATGAAAATATTTGACACGTAGGGACAGATATCATGGCTAGGAAAAATTATTTTCTCATGGTCATATTTTTCAAAATTTCAAGGTTCTCAGTATGTTTTTAAATCGTATTTCATATTTTTGTCATACCAGTGCTGTGGCTGGAAAAAAGATAAATTCAACCGTATAAGTTATAAGTATTGTTCCTCAAAGAAAGTTGATGAGTTATTTTTAAAAAATCGTAATGTATTATGCACTCCGGGACAAAAAGATATTTTGTATTATAAACTGAAAAAAATATGTACATATTTTAATATAGCAGCAACTGCGGGCATGGTTATAGTGTGATGTGGTGGATATCATCTACAATACATTATATTGTAACAAAGTTGTACGAATGTAAACGTAGGTATCATTTGTTACAAGGCGGACAAAATGATAATACAAACAGCAACTTTGCGCTTCTCAGTTCTACGTAAGCTGCTAAATGACTAACATTCATTGTGAAAGGAAGTTAGCAAAGCGTGCACTAGCAATCAGTGATGTATATTTATTAAGAAAATACAATAAAATATTAAACACGGGCTGTGGATAGAAACTGAATGCAAATGAAATATACACCACATGGAAATTAAAGGAAGAACAGTATTCAATTCCACAAATATCGCACGTTCTTTTCGCGCATTCTAACAAGGGGTGCTTCAGGACTGGCCCTCACCGATTTTTATGAAATTTGGTGGGGTGGTAGGTGTATGTCTACAATAAGCGTAACTATAATTTTAGCCGTATATGGCCAGCCAGTTTTGAGAAAAGTACGTGTAAAGTTTGCAAAAATCACATATTCCCATATATTCGCGTATTGGAACACTACATTCAACAAACGCCGTGGAGTAGCGGCAAGTTTACGAAACTTCTAATTTTTTGTCCCAGGTTCAAATCCCGTCGCAGATATTTTTTTTTTTTAAGAAATATTGCATTCTACGTTACAATATGGAAATGTAGATTATTCTATGTAATTTTTCTTGAAATATTTATTTACTCATTATTAACAAAACAGTTTTATGCTGAAAGTCAAAATATGTACGTATATCTGCGGGGAAATCGATTTCATTTACATTATAAAAAAACTCTCTATCGTTAGTTAACTTTATCCACTTTTATTTTCAGGCAATGCATTGAATAAAATGTATTCTTTAGTAAAAGTTCTAATAAACGTGTTTCATAAATATAAATATTTGCAGCCTGAAAATTAATATTACAACGATCGGTACGAATTTTTGACACCGTTACGGGTTTTGTTTTTAGAAGACAATTACAGTCAATACCTTATTTTTCTACCTGACGTTTTATAATGTGAGTGACATTAATTTACCCGCAGATGTACATAATTATAATTGTTCATGCATGCAACCTTCTTTTGCGAGATATTCGTGGTGTAGTTTAAATTTGTTTTAATTATTTTTATGATAAGTTCCATCCAACTGCATGTACAGGTAGAGAATAAAATTGTATTGCTTACACACATAACTTCAAACTATACGTACATATTTTTACTTTCAGCATAAAACTGTTTTATTAATAATAAGTAAATAAATATTTCAAGAAAAACTGCATAGAATAACCTACATTTCCATATTGTAACGTAGGATGCAATATTTCTTAAAAAAAAATATCCGCGTCGGGATTTGATCCTGGGACGAAAAATTGAAAGTCTCGTAAACTTGCCGCTACGCCACAGCGTTTGTTGAATGTAGTGTTCCAATACGCAAATATATGGGAATATGTGATTTTTCCAAACTTTACACGTACTTTTCTCAAAACTGGCTGGCCATATACGGCTAAAATTATAGTTACGCTTATTGTAGACATACACCTACCACCCCACCAAATTTCATAAAAATCGGTGAGGGCCAGTCCTGAAGCACCCCTTGTAAGTTAACACGTTGACTGCCACAGTGAAAACAGCCATCGCCAGACAGACACAATATAAATTTCTTTTTTCTATATAAATCGTGAAGGACAAAACTGGTTAAATATTCAGAATTGTACATGCGTACCCATATTAACACGCTCCATGCCACAGTGAAAAATTCCATAACTAGTCAGACGCGTGAAAATACGTTTCTATAAATACATAACGTTGAAAACACAAACATTGAATTGTCTTATGATATATCATTCATTTGGTACTATTATTGTGGCATTCGTTTTAATTGGAATATAAAAAATATTACCATTTATTTAAAATAATCGCGTTTGGTGCGTGGGGCGCATACGACCCACGCGGCACGGAAAGTAATGTTATAATGTTAAATTAGATCAAAATATAGTACAAATCAGTAATTATTTAATTAAATGAAATTTGAAACGCCTGTTACCAATGATCTCCATGGAAGTCAGTGAGTTAAGCTTGCTCTAAATTGCATCTGACTCTTTTTTCACGCCCTCTGGTGAGCGCTCTCAACTGATTATCCGCTGAATTACTAATTATGGTACTATCTCAGAGATGGAGCTGCCGACCAGGAAAAGCTACATTACAAATAGCAATACTCTGCGACCCCGTCTAAAGATTCCCTATCGCACGCTCTAACGACATGTGTGTAAGTATATATTTCTAGTAGTGGAATCAGAGGGAACAGAATTTAGGGGACGCTTTGCACGACCCTTCGTAAGGTCTAGGTTTCGGGTGCTTGAGTTGCCCTTTGACACCGCGGTCCCGATGGTTAAAATGTTCCATGCCACAGTGAAAGATTCCATAACTATTCAGATGCGTGAAAATAAGTTTCTATAAATTCTGAATTGTCGTATGATATACCATTCACTTGGTACTGTTATTGTGGCGTTCGTTTTAATTGGAATATAAAGAATATTACCATTTATTTAAAATAATCGAATTTGGTGCATGGGGCGCACACGACCCACGCGGCACGGAACGTGTTAAAACACGTGTTTGTTTGTCGACCCCTGAAATTTACGACTCCACTATATCTATTCCACCGACTATACAAAACTCTATTCCGTTTGCACCATTTCTTACATCGACGGCCAGTTTGAAAACGATTTCTGCTTCCGTTATACCATGACACTATAAAACCATCCTTTCCGTCTCTATTTGTTATCTTCTCACTCATTTTTAACCGACACCCGTGTTATTCTTCTTCTTCTTATGACAAGCTATTTCTCCTCCCATTCACTTCATTTGCCTTATCCTCCCCATTTACTGTGATAGAAACATATTTTTTACATGGGGGGGTCATATACATATAAATTGCCACTTAGGCTGACAACTTATACTCTGTTTGGCCCCAAAGACCGAACGTATTAATCGTTATATCAGGCGCTATATACCAACCGCCGCAGCCGGACAAATTGAGGAGCTTTCTGGAAAGAGGGCCCATAGGACAAAATGGTGAATTGAGTAAATTACATTAGAAGTTTTAGCTGTAGTTTTGTTAATTTAAACTTACATATGAATTCATAATTAAATAGTTCTTAGAAAACTTTGTTATTTCCACAAAATATAAAATATAAATTTCTTGCGCACAATAATGCTATCTTGAAAATAAATTAATTTGTTGTAACAGTCGTACGGGCCCTTTGTACATAAATTAGAGAAAAATGGAGTATTTTAATAATAATAGCTATCATAGTAATGCACTATACATTTACAAAATATATAAAAATACCAGAATGTTTTAACTTACAAGGGAACATCCCGAAGTGTAAATCGCCGATTTTTATGAAATTTACATATAATACAGCTGTCGTAAAAATATTCGTCACGTATTTCTTTTAGCTGTCGACATTTATATTGAAGGGGTGAAAACAGCCCTCAAAATTGGGGGTGTGAAACATATTTTGTTGAATATCTCGAAAACTATTAGAGCTAGAAGAATGGTTTAAATGGCAAAATTTTGTGGGTTTTAATAAGGAATCAAGTTATGTAAACAGATTCCACGAAACTCCATTTGTTTAACTAATACATTAAAAAATAACACTTTTTGGTTAAATTTTCTGGTCAAATCTAAATCCATTTTTTTGTACATTTGGATATGAAAAGTATATACCCAAGTACAAAATACGGATAAATCAGAATTTTGATTTTTGCATTATAAAAAAAAGTTATTATTGTTGAACTTTTCTTGCATTTTGTGCAAGGCGGAGCCCATGAGTGCGTAAAAACCAAGCAAGTAGTAAATTTCCATGATATTTTAAGTAATTATATTATGGTGTACCTCGGTAGTTGGTCTAAAATGATCGAAATTGACACTGTAGGTATAAGAATGCCGACGGCGTTGATCTGCGCAGCAAGAAGTAAAGAACATTTATGGCATAATTACTTAGGTGACCTTGACTTTTTATCGAAAAAATAATGATTTGGAAATTTTTTATATTGCAATTTGTAGCCGTCTAAAAACTGATTAACGTTTGTTCGAAACATTTTTTTGCCAGATTATCGGAAGTGCCTGAAAAATCGTGGCGACAGTTACGTATCACACCCTATATAATATTTTAGGGAAAGGGAAGGGGTATGGATGACCAGCCTTGATGAACTCAGCCCTTGATGACTAAGGGTAGCGTTCGTTTGGAGACAGTATTCGGTTTGGAAAGTTTCGCGTAAAAAAGATAACTCAGTGCAGACGATGAGTTGGACATAGTCATAGATAAAGGTGATTGTCATCCAACAGTTGCTACATTACTTTTCGCTTCCCGATCAGTCCCTTTACTTACGAGGTGTAACAATTTAATTCCCGGAACGGTCGCATGGTGTCACCTGTGTAATGATTTACTTGTAATCACGCGTGTAATTGTGTTTGCACATGTTGTAACTAGTACATGCATAATAAAGTCTGTAGAGTCATTCGTTAGTTAGATATTGTGAAAACAACAAAGATCTGCGTATGATCTGCGGCATAAAAATGAGTGATCGAAATTTAGAGCAGCGTATTAACATTACATTTTGTTTAATTAACCGTTTGAGTACTGAGCATATTTTCTGAATATATGCCAAAATTGCGGAGTAAAATTTGCACTAATAAAAATACTATAATGGTTTTAAGAAAATAACGATACTTACTCAACTATTGAAAGATTTTATTAATTCTTTTTTTTGTTCGTCCTTTTTATTTATTCTTCTTTTTTATGACATTGGCGTCGGAGTATTGACTCTCCGCATTTTTGGCATAGAATGGGAGAATCGAAATATCGACTCTCAGCACTCAAACGGTTAAAATTCGAACTCAATTAGATCATCCTGTCTATTTGCTCAACTTAGCTCCCTGTGATTTCTGCCTTTCCCAAAACTAAAGAATGCACTAAAAGGTCGAAGATTTTCTGATATTGCTGATATCCAGCATAATGTGATAAAGGAACTTAATCCTGTATAACCAAATTTTTTTTTGTATCACGAAAATGATACATCAGGTAAGTAATAAAGTTTGTATCGTGGGATATAAACATAATAATAAACTAACAGACTCCTGGGCGGGAGTATAGTCTTAGAGTATAATTGTACACAGCGATAAATAAACGAAATAAGACTTAAAAAAATATAGATAGATAGGTATGTAACTTCCAAGTGACATGGCGTTATAGAGGGTTAACAGTATTCCGGAAAACGAGTTTCAGGGCTGTTTCCAGACATGGGAACACCGTCTAACACACTGTATATGTAGATGCACAAGGGGACTGCTTCGAAGGCGACAACAGTCATTAATATACTGCGGATGTTTATGCACAATAAAAATGCAAGAAACGTATGACATTTATGCACATAAAATATGCAAATATGCACTAAAAGTATGCAAAATATATTAATATGTTATACAATATTCACAATATACATATGTTTAACATTACTTTTCACAATCATTCTAGTACATTGTAGATCGCATTACAATAAATTATGAGCATTTTTTCTGAATTTGATGTTAATTGGTGACGTTTGTCTGTCAAAATTAATTTATGTGCGGAGAATGACCGCCCTACGTTGCACGATGTAATCGGTGCATACTTACAGTTACTCCAACAACGTTCTGGCACATTTATTGGCCCTTGTACGCCCTCGTTACTTAAAATACTTAAAATTTTGGATAATTTAGTAAATCCTACATTCTTTTCCAAAATAGCATTCACTTCCCTTCTAATTTTTCCCTGCAATCACCAGAAATATCTTTTAAATGAGTTATGCAATTCATACATATCCCAATTGAATCATTTAATGTTAAACCTACGGTTTCCAGTTTCTGTATTGTGGCTGGTAAGGTGTTTAAATAAGCCCTAATGTACATTAAGTATTGTGCAAGTTAATCTTGCTTGAGCAATTCTTGTGCAATCTTAATTGCGGCAGAATCCTTTTGTTTACGCGTTTGAACTACCTATTAACATAAACGAAATATCTAGATAGAATTTTATTCACATCTACAATAATTCCACATTACCAGTTATGGGAATTTAAGAAATCGTTGACAAACCTCTTTAATTTTGTCAAAATGGTCGCCATAAAATAATGCCGCATCGATCCACGTACCCCATTTGGCTAAAATGGCAAATAACATACGCAATATATTCTTGCATATGTTGTTAAACACAAATATGCAAAGCGTATGCGTTATGCAAAAAATGCAAAATAAAAAATATATTTTTAGAATCCTCTAATCACAAAATAAATTTCTGTCCAGATCCCATTGCTTTACCTGTTTCTTATAAAAATATGCATTTGCATAAACATCCGCTGTCTAGTCATCAATGTACAATTCCGAAAATATATTTTTTACAGGTGCAGTTTAGGAATTAAATTGTCACACATCGTATTACGTTCTTCGTAGTTTTCTTACCTCGTCTTGAGGAACTGTAAACAATTTTAAATACATTAAATTTCCCTTTCTATCGAAGCTATGTAATAAATGTTATTAGGAATGTGGAATTACCTCCTATGCTGTAAAACAAAGAAACATACCTGTGTAAGAAACTCGAAATTAAGGGTAGAGTTCAAATAAACTTCTCCCTTCTGTGCAACGATCATATCTGAAAATACATTTGTCACATCGAAGAAGTGTTTTACAGTCCTTCAGTCAGTACTTTATAGACAGTTAAACGAAAACGTGTTAGCCGAACTTTGTGCATGTCCTACAAACTATTATTGCTGTATAATGGATCACAAAGTTTCGTGAACTTCAAATGACATGCATACGTCATGAACCCAATCTATGCAACTGTGTTTAACAGTTTTGCCTATATAAGTTATCTCGGATTAAATTAAATGGTGGTATTAACCTAGAGGATGTGCGTTAAATCAATACGAACAAAACGCGTATATTTAAGTATAATATTTAATGTTATTCCTAAGTCGCCTATTCACTGCAGCAATTACATTAAGGGGTCATATACGTTTCTCGGCTTCAAAAAATGGATTTTTTTTCTTAGTTGTTCTGAAAGGTACATGTCGTAGAAATATTTTAAGTCCAAAACGAACTCGAAATTCGAATTATTGACGAAGTTACAGCCGTTTGAACGAGACGGTTGTTCCGCTCCGCAGGCCAGATTTATAACTTTAAACGTGTTTTTCTCGAAACAGTATTTTTCAAGACGGTGGGCAGGATAACTGCCTCTGCCTTCATCTGATGAACTTCATTTTTCACAGACATATTCTAAATAAGGTTCTTTATCGGTTCACGAGAGCCTTTTTAAATAAACTGAACCATTCTTGAATAACAACAAAAAATGAATGATTTTTTTCATGAAAATCACGACTTCGTTATTCAAATTTTTACCACAGCCACAATTTTTCTTTTTTTTTATAAAACCCTCGTGAGCCGAAAACTACGGTCCCAGAAAGCGTTAAGAAATAAAAAATTGTTGTTTTAGACCACTCGTTCGGGCTGAATCATGCCCACCGTTTGGGCCGGCGCCAAAGAAACCGTTTTACGCCACTTCACGCAGATGCCATATTTCTGACTATTTTCAATTTGTTATTTCTGTTTTCTACTCTATAAGCATATACTTTTATAATGCAAAAAGAACTAAACCAATCGAGCTAATAGTTTGTCTTCCAATCATTCACAAACATTGAACACTTTTTAGTGCTGAGAAACGTATATGACCTCTTAAACTCTTTACACTTTGGTAGCTCTTTACTAGTTGAAACCCTTTTCAACTCTGCTCTGTACTACGCTTTCTGATTTTCACACATACAGTGAGAGTAAAAAATGAGTATTCATCTTACAAAAATGAGGCTCGTATAATATTTATAGAGCATATTATTAACTCTCGCCTGGCGGATGCTGGGTCCATTCGGACCCGATCTCGTGCCGTTTCTTTCAAAGTCGCGATCGTTGAGTTGAAATGAACACGGATACGCGTTTGATACAAAACACTTGCGTACACCTACCATCTACCATCACGAGCGTCTGAAGCATTTTATTTTCAGTAATCCATATACGTAACGGTAAGTGAGAGCAAAGGTATTTCCAAGCGATTATAGAAAAGACAGTATAGTAAAGTTAATAAGAATGTCTAATCAAAGAGAGTTATGTGCAGATGATAACGATTTTAGTGACTTTCTAGACGAGGAAGACAATTGTAACAATGAAGTATCGTCGGACGATGACAGTATTACATAACAAAAAAAAATATATAGACGAAAGTGTGATAAATGTCACAGACATACATGCTCTACACATGCAATAGAGACAACAAATATTGAAGCTTGTTATGAAAAGGAATAAATGTTATTTACTATTGCGGTCCTTATACTTTCTTATCGCCGATAACAATAATGAACCCATGATAACATCTACTCGTTAATAATAGTTACTTTTGAGAAAAACATATATAAATGTAATGAAACAAAATTCTAATGTATATTGCTTATTGGAAAAGACGTGAAAAGCAAAATTTCGCTATGGGTCCGTCTGGACCCGGATCCGCCTCGCGCGTCGGTAAAACCATCCGCTTTTCGAAGGTTAAAACCATGGTAGTAATAGGTAGTATGTGATATTTGTAGCATTTCAAACATGTATGGAGACACATCTTACAAGGGAAGGATCCTAATTGTCCGACTTCAGTTTTGACGATCTATCACGAGATAATGGCACAGAGGTCCCTCATGATATACGTGAAATATTCGGTGTAGACACTCGATAATTTTAAAGTTTCACCGATTTATTCAAGAATGCTAAAATATGCATGGTGTACCTCCAAATTAAAATCCTCGCGAGGAACATTTTGTGGCGTAAATTAAGTAGCTTTTCCAGATGAAACGAAAAATAAAAAGTGTCAGAGCAATAAACAAGCATTTATGACCAATGTGTTCGTTTATTGAGGTTCATTCTATGATTATCACTCATTACAAATACAGTTTTCCGTCTGTTGTAAGGATTTAATTTCACTACTGCAGCTAAACCGCCATCATACATCTACTATTTTACATATACACAGAAATTCTCTCTTCTTTCCTTCCAATGAAGCTATAATAGCGAATTTAATGCAGACATTTATTAAAACCTATTAATTCATTCTCAATTTATCAATTGAGTAGTGCAAGACAATATTTCTATACCCAGTGCTTGACATTTCCCAAACATCATGTAATTCATAGTTTATAATGGTCAAATAGTAAAGGATATCTTCCTTTAATATGTATAATGAATTGAGAATGTGCATGTTTCCATTTAATAGTTAGAAAAGAAGATATTTTTCTTTGACTTCAGTAACCTCAATAAGTCTGTGAAGGTGAACAACCGTCCAACAGCACGCAGAGTACGAACAAGAGCAACTGTTCCGGCATTTACACCCACGATGCATTGCACTGACAGCAGTTTTAAATTTTCACACGAGAGTGAATAACCTTTCACACAGCGCACTATTCAAAAACATTTTTTTTAATAGAAAGCTTATGTTTCGTGACTGAAAATAAAAGTGTCACCTATCGGTACACTGTCAACTACTGATGCAGTTACCCTACTGGTAGTGGCTGCATCATACTTAACACTTTTGTAATATTTTGAATATTTATTTAGTAACTTATAATAATAAATACTGAAAGAAGAATGTATTATGGCGTTCATACATGACTGCAGCGATTTTTTCTTGCCTATCGAATTCATTCACTGAGTTCATAACATTGGCAGATTATTGCACCGAATCTTGCCCTATGTCCATATGGAGCACCCGAATTAAAAAAATCCTATTTAAAAAAAGAAATCTTATTTTTATCCTCATTAGTAAAAAGATATTAAAACTAAATTTAACATTATTTTAAATAATTCCCCACAAAGTTCTAAATGGAATTTGAGATCTTTTAGTAAAACATAAAATTAATAATATTAAAATTATTAAAATATTTACATTATAAATTATTCTGTTAAAACTTCCATTTACTAAACATAAACAAATTAATATTAATAAGCTAATATCACCAATTCGATTACAAAGAAGAATGTATTATGGCGTTTATACACGACTGGAGCGATTTTTTTCTTGCCTAACGAATTCATTCACTGAGTTCATAACGTTAGCAGATTATTGCACCGAATTTTGCCCTATGTTCGTGTAGAGCACCCGCGGCTCATTGTCGGTATTCTCTAGGGTCGCTTTGTGAGATATATGATTCAGCAGCATGTACCGCGGAGGATGGAAGATCACATTATTGTGAAATTTTTAGTCGGTGAAGGGGTCCGCTAACAGAAATTCTTCGAATACCCCTGTTGCGTTCACGTACTCTTTGAAATAAATTATCGACGTTTTCATTTGTACCTCACACGCCCAGTTAACCCTTGTGTAATTACTCTCTGGAGTTCAACATTCAACATGCTTGAACGATTGTTGGAACTGAAGGAATTTTGCCGACAAACTGATGAATTCAATTTAGGAAATAATGAATGGGTAGTAGTTTAAGAAATCGTGGATTCGATTAGGCCTGTCGCAATAGCTACACAAAAAGCACAAGCCGAACAGTTAAATATGGGAGATTTTCACGCTATTTGGCTTCAGTGCAAATTAGCACTTCAAAAAGTAGACAATAGTTTTTCCAGTGCATTAAAAAATGCATTAATTGCTTAAGAAGATGTACTTTTGAGCAATAATTCACTAATATCTGCAGTTTTTCTGGTATCCAGATACAAAAATCTCCTATTCACCAGCGAAAAAGAAAGAGCTGCAAAGCATTTAGTCGAAAGAGATCATGGTTGCAGCGGGGTGAGCCAGCATAGACGATCAGAAAGGCTGAAATGCAACCAAAGAAGGTCAATCTGGTGAGATTGGAAGAGTATCGTCTACTATGAGCTGTTGCCACCGAACCAACGTGTTGATTCCAATAAGTACTGTTCACTGTTAGCCAAACTGAAGCAAGCAATCGACAGGATGAGGTCAGAGCTGGCCAATAGAAAGGACGTTGTGTCCCAGCACGACAATGCCAGACCACACATTTCTATGGACACTCGGCAAAAATTGTAGCCATTTAGTTAGAATGTTTCACTGCATTCATCATGTAGTCCGGCCCTTGCACCTTCAGACTATCATGTGTTTCGAGGTTTGCAGAACTCTCTGAATGGTGCAAATTTACCAAATTTGAACTCTTGCCGAAATCATTTGGATCACTTTTCCCCTAAAAAGAGGAATCCTTGAGGTACCAGAAAAATGGAAGAAGACCATTGATCAAAATGTCACATGCACAATTCATGAAACTTATTTCTTCATTTATAAATAAATAATTTTAAAAACATTAAAAAAACGGATTGAATATACGTTACAACCCAATAATCTGTATTCCCCTGGCCTGCAAGATCCCCTGGCATGAATATTATAGAGAACTGTTGGGAAGAACTCTCATGAGCTGTTTACGCCGATCATCGACAATTTAATAGAATTGAAGAATTAAAGAAAAATGCATTGGACGTGAACGGGACAGGCTTTCACAAAGAAAAATAAAGAAGTTGCATAAATCATTATCAAATCGAATGGTGGAACTTACTCAAAATAAAGAAAGTTGAACGCTTTATTACGAGGGATGTTTCCAAATTTCTGGAAATTCAGAACAGCGCAGAAATGCAGGCCTAATGACTGATGCGATTATGCACAGACAAGTACTGATACATTTTCCTGACGACACCAGTCAATGCCGGTCAGTATTGTTCAACCATTAGGCGAGTACAGATCTGTTTCTGAGATGTTAACCCTGCGATTATGGGAGACGCCGTGAATTCTCAAAGAATCATCAGTTTCTTTCTATGGAAAGAGTGCGTAAAGCCATCTGAGGTCGTTCAACTATTACATGGAGTATTTGACAACTCTGCGGAATCTAAAAGTGCTGTTTATTATTGGGTTGCTCGATTTAACGACCAAACACTGCTGTAAACCAGTGGATAAAAGAGACTCCCCAAAAGTTCTTCGAAGGAGGCCTAAAAAAATTAGTTTCGCGCTAGGACAAGTGTATACAATCAAATGGGGATTATAATGAAAAACTACAACGTAACATAAATGAAAATGAGTAAAATAAAGAATTTAGAGCACAATTCCCAGGACTTTGGAAACGTCGTACATACGTAAACGACGTCACTTTGTTATTTATTACAAAATTTAATTTTTTTCAACGAGTTACTTGAAGTGTGCTATCTTTTCGTCGGCCTTAAATGTAACAATTATTTAAAGAAATAAGAAGGACATGCAATATTTACACATGTTATTTAAGGGAAATGTATACGTATACCATTACATGTTTAGGAAACATTGAGTGCAAATATAAAAATTCTTTAAATTTATTGTTGTGCTATCTTTTCATCCGTGAGTGTATATAAACTCCTAGTGTTAGGGTTTGGTCGAGCCCTGTTTATTGCACTGCGTGCCGTCTAATTTCTATGATGAAGGACCACCCAAGTTGAACGGCTTGGGACTGTATATTGAAGTGACATGTTTGCGTTTGAATCTGTTTATTCTATTTCTTGTGTGAATGTGTGAGATGAGTGTGTGTGTGTGTGTGTGTGCATGTTGTAGTCACGAGACTGTGTTTGAGAATTTAACTGTTTCTGTATAGATATAACTGTTTTTACTGTGTCTGTTTTGCCCTGTTTGCCGGTTTTAAAGACTCGTGTTCTCCCTTCCATTATGCCCTTAGCGTGGTACATGGAGGAGGGGAACAGAGTCTCCCGCACGGTGGGCCTGAGGGTGGACGGCAACTTGGTAACTCTGGGGTATTTCCCAAAAATTGCCACGTGGTGACTCGCTGCCGCTAAAACCGTTAAAGAGGTTTCGAGGCCGAGTCACCCCTTGGGACCAAATAGCTTTACGACGGGGCCTTGCTGCAGAGGTGACATTGTAAATGGTGACCGTGCTAATCTGTAAAATTTCCTAAGTGTCACGTAGCTGTAAAAATATTCTGCAAATTGCCCCGCCGTAGAGTTTTTCTTAATTGACTCTCTAACACCTAGTTTAGCGACAGTACTCCCGAGAGCACAGCAACAAACACACTCCACGTAGCAAATGTATAGTAGTATTTCGATGGTAAACTGTTACATTATAAAAAAATCCCAAGAAAATCCCCGTTATTTATTACGTCCATAAATCAAACTAGTTCTCACCTCATTAATTTGCGATGACATGTTTCAAAAGTATGAAGTACAAAAAGCGAAGGTAAAGGGAGAGCTATGAAGGATCGATAACGTAGGGTTTATATGGTCCAGCGTAAATAATGATTGTTTTTTAACAATTATATGTCATTTTATAAATATTGATTTTAAACTGAAATCATGTACCATTGAAACTTTTAAAATCGTAGAAAATCAAACGGCTACCACAGTCTCTAGTTATTTAGGTAAAACATTTATTGACTGGGGAATACAAAATAAAGTTATTGCAGTGATTACTGCTGACGCTGCCAATGTGATAGCCAGTGTAAAACAGCTTTACAGACAAATGGATAATATAGCGTGTTTTGCATACACATTGAATTTGAGCGTTACAAAATGTTTAAATAATATTGTTGAAATTCGTACGCTTCAAAAACAGTGTCGACGTTTAGTCATACATTTCAAATTAAGTTCTGTGGCTAAAAATATATTGAAGCACAATGATAAAGAAAAGTAGCCAAGTATGGAATACCATTTTGTTTTTCGAATGTCATTCTTACAAAATCAGTCGCAACAAATAAAAGATTTTTATGGGTATTCAGTCATATATTTGCGCTCAATTTAAGAGTAGTCTTATATTTCTAACGTTATGAACAATTTTTAATATGGAACTAACATTAAAAAAACATAAATTGTACCTAATGTGGAATAGGTACCGAAATATGGAACACTGACCACCACTGAGTGTCCATATTTGGAATTTCACAAAGTTATAAACACGGTATTCAGTTCACAAATACTTATGATTATCGCAGGCAGGTATGCCAACAAAAAAACACAAATAAACATGATAAAATAATAATAAATACAAAAAACACATCAAATTTACGCACCGTCAAAAGTTTTCGAACAGCAGCAAAACAAAACGATCGTGCCACGTCACTAACTTTCGCTCGACTGACGGAGTCACAACGTGTGCGTTGCCGAAGTGAGTGAGTGAAATAGCATATAGCCATTTGATAGATATTAATTTGTCAGATTTTTAAAAATGACACTATTTCATATTTGGCCACTTTCCTCTAACCAATGAACCATAACTGAGAATTCTGGACAGTTAAACTAATTCACGACTAAAATAATACCTGTGATTTTGATCACGTCAACGACTACGTCCAGAAATCTCAGCTAAATGCGCCTAAACAATGTTGCGAGCGGTCGCCAGCTACCCTGTAGGTTTTTCCATCCACGGTCCACCACCTCAGGTACTGTGCAGAGATGACAAGTTGGCTAACCAAAGGAATGTGGGTCTCATTGGTTAATAGTGGAATAGGCCCACCTTCTCTTACACAATCATAAAAACAGAGCACACGCAGTTTCCTTATTGGCCAAAACAGGAGCAAGAAGGCTACTCTGATCGCTCCGCCTTTGATGCTTCCGAAACTCAGTGCTACATGATCCCTATTAGTAGATGTGATCGTTTCGACCAATAAAGAAAATCCGTGTGCTCTGTTTCTATGATTGTGTTCGACTAGGTGGGCTAATTTATGCTTCAACCAATTAGACCCGCATTCCTTTCGCATTCCTCCCGCATGTCAACGTTCCAGCTCTGCACAGTACTCGAGGGCGACCTAGACGATGGCCGTTGTACTAAGCGTTAATTGCTCACACCAAGATACCAAAAACTGCATAAAAGCCCGTAACTTTTGTATTGTTAGACTAGACTATTTAATATCAGCAGGTTTTTTGAAATTTTTTCCTGGTATGACCTCCTCCCTCTTAGGTTGAATTCACCTATAATCTTCTATCCTCAATACACAAACTCTCATTCAGCGAATAAGATGCTAAAGCTTCCAGGTGTCGCTTTAAAAATTCTATTTTACCCCTAGGTCTAGTGACCTCTTTAAAAAAAACGTATCGTTAGATTCGAATACCAACATTTCAACGAAGCAGACCTCCACGCTGTCCGAGCTTGTAGAGCACACCACGGAGTGTGAAATACATCATACAACAGCTCAACGAACACAACTGTCGTCATTCTCATTCTTCACCGTCCAAACTACACACACGACGTTAATTCTGACAATGAGTGTGAGTGTGCTTATAAACTCTTCCCAGTCGAGGCGAAGAACACGGTACGCTACAAAATAAATGAAACGAAGTGCAGATTGTTTTAGGCTTGCTGTGTCACGAGCTGAAGCTGGAGGTAGAAACTGGACGGAATTTAACATACAGAATGTTCTAAAGATTATTATTTATTACAAAAATACATAGTTTCATTTAAAAAAAACGAACTTTACCTTCATATCTCTTAAAATATTAATGTAAAAAAAGTTCGTCTTTGTTAAAAAATGTGCCCCCTTGTACCATGCAATTTTTATAAAAACAATTTTTTTGTGTCTTCAATACGTTAGGAAATAATAGACTGTCCACGTTTACGGCGGACACCCTGTATATGTAGTTTAACACTTTCACAATGGGTTGTACTCGTGTGTGTAACGTGGAGAGTATAGCGCCTCTTATGAATAATTGTCGTAATTAACACTTTCACGGTCGCTGTCACGTACATGTTGAATTCTATTAATTTGAATGAAACACTTGTAAAATAAATAAACAAACATATCTGTCACTGATGACGAATAAACATTCAGGAACTAATAAAGTGGAAATTGTAGAATGTTCAGTATAAAGGGAATCATGTAAAATGATTTATTACTTAAGGATTCTTGCAAAAGTGATCAAAGATAATTAGTGTTTGCAAAATTTCTGCGACCATCAAAGTGTTAACAAAGAAGTGGAAGAACGTGTGACGCCATATTCTATTGTGTATCCGCCACGTGCATTTGGAACAAGTAACGCGTCAATACTAATTGTTTCACTATGTTTTTTTCTCCTGTGTTTTTATTCTATAACAGATATATATTGTTAATCAGAATCAACCCATTACACCAGCTCAGAATAAAAAATATTGATACGTGTCAGGTACTTTGCTTTTGATACCTTTTTGATATCAATCATTGAATATGAAGGCATCGATGTTCTTGAACATCATCGATATCTATAGCATCTTTCGTATTCATAGTCACGAGTAATATTTTACAAAATTAAAATCGAAATATTTTCTAGATTCACAGTTTTTTGACACAAGCAGCCTAATACGTATTTCTAGAGAATGAAAAGCTACCTCGACCAATGCATTAAGCCTTTGAACTCCTAATTTTTTTTTAATTTTTTTTCAATAACTCCCTGTTATTTTAAGTGTTTTATTCGAAATGTACTTCAAAAGACAGTTGGTTGATTGGAACCAATTTAAACAATTTTTTTTACTAATTATATTGAAAACAGCATTAGAACTTTGCTAAGATCTGATATTTGTGGTAAAAAAAATATTGCGAAATATAATACAGATTTAAACTGGCAATTTAAAAATGTCGTGTGTGACTCAACGTAGGAGTACCTGCGAATAAAATCGTCGTCGAGTCACACTCGACAAAGGAGTTCAAAGGGTTAAAAAATATATGGTTCTATTAAAAAAAATAGAGATGATTCATCTGTCCACAAGAAAAACTATCGACACCGTAGTGTTTCTCCCTCGAAATCATTCAATTTTCGTCTGAAATGTTTTTCGACGTCACTAATATTTCTAGAGATATTCATATGGAAAGATTAAAATGAGACACGCTATACGTATAGTACTTTCCATTAAATTCGAACGTCTGCCGTGCCGAATCGGAGTGAACCGGATTCGATGGGTCTGACTGAAGTTTTTAAACTGTACATGGTCCAGCGCGCAGCAGGACACCGTTACATTCACACATTAGAAGCTCATAGACACACATTCTTACATATTATGCTGTCAACACTGACAAAGGAACTGCATGAGGTGTTACACGCTGATCTCAATGAAATATCGCAGGTAGATTGGGGGCTTAGAAGTATGAGACCCCTATTCTGCCGTTTGCGTCGATGCTCCATACGTTAAGAAACATGTAATAATACAGATTACGTATTGCATTCTCGTGTTTCAAGCATGAAATCCTGATTTTTGTCAACTTTTTTCCAATAATTTATGTGTATTAACCAGGGGTTGAAACGGTTCCGAAAATAACTGTTATAACTGTTATGGATATAACGATGCTCGCTCATATCGGTTCTATAACTGTTATTTTTCACTTCTATGCATCTCGGTTCCAAAACGGTTTTGGAAAAGATACTCATATCGACTTTGCAGTTACTGAAAACCTCAGATATTTATTATAACGGTTTTCAGTTTGAGACTTCTAAACGAAATAAAATCGTTCCTTAAGTTTTGTCCGGTGCGGACGTATTTATATTATGTATTATATTGCCACGTTAAATATATTACTTATCTATTATAGTAAGTTAAATTAAATTAAAGTTTTTCTTTAATTTTTGGTTAAACGAAATAGAAAATAGATTACTTTCAATTAGAAAAAAATGAATATTAGAATATTGAAAAATATAAACTTTGTAAAATTCTAAAATTGCAAAATTATAGAATTGTAAAATTGTAAAATTGTAAAATTGTAAAATTGTAAAATTGTAAAATTGTAAAATTGTAAAATTGTAAAATTGTAAAATTGTAAAATTGTAAAATTGTAAAATTGTAAAATTGTAAAATTGTAAAATTGTAAAATTGTAAAATTATAAAATTGTAAAATTGTAAAATTGAAAAATTGTAAAATTGTAAAATTGCAAGCTTTTACATAATCTGCAACAGTAATATCTAACGTCTTCAGTAACTGCAAAGTCGATATGAGTATCGATTCCAGAACCGTTTTGGAACCGATATAGAACCGAAAAATAACAGTTATAGAACCGATATGGAACCGATATAATATCGCTTCTGAAGAATCGAAGCCGAAACCGATATAGGCCAGAACTGTTACATCCATAACAGTTATAACATTATTTCAGTTCTCATAACAGTTTCAAGAACCGAACCGATATCATAACTATTTTCGATCCCTGTTATTAACCCTTCGTACTCCAAGCATTTTTTGATTCGATCGCCCAGCAAGTCCAATATACGTTTGTAGTGTAAGATTTTGAAACCCGTAAGTTTTGATTTGAAAAGAAAAGATTATAAATGTTCACGAATTTATTTACTTTGATTTTTATAGAATTCTAGAGTACCGTTAGAAGCAATTTCCAATCCGCATTCTTGACATGCTTGGCTGTGATGCAAATTACGAATATCCCCATAGCGGAACCAATGGAGTTATGGAATATATTATGAGTGTCCCTGTAGCAGAGCCAACGGAGTGCAAAGGGTTAATATATTAAAATGTTTATGGAAGCAAATGCATGCGAGAAACTTAAACATTATTAATGTACAACTGTTGAAGCGCAACAATCATTTTTACCCTATCAACTGAGATTCCTGGACAGTCAAATAGCATTATAAATCAAGCCATGTAATTTTTACCCGTTCAGCGACTATGTCCTATATTTTCCAGATTTAGCACCTTTCGATTACCATTTATTTCTGGGTCTAAAAAAGTTTTTAAATGGAAGACAGTTTCATCAAGATGGAGATGTCAAAAAGGCACTGGATGAGTTTCTAGCTTCCAAGGACAAGTCCTTTTACCGCAGAGGAATTCACAAGCTACCAGTAAGGGGGTATTCGCTTTTCAATGCGCAAAAAATAGGTAACCTTCGTGAATTTTTTTTTTATAGGAAAAAATATTGTATAACGTTAATCTTTTTACAGTGTTCTTATTGGCTTTCAAATGTGTAGTGTAACAAATTTGGATTGAAAAAAATCAATACTTTTGACGTAACAGTAGTTTGATCTTGGTCGGGTGGAACGGTCGTTCAGTGACGGTGCGCACGATTGCGTCTTTCGTGTCAATTTGAAATGAAAAACAAAGTTATTTTTATGTTCAAGAAGCTTTCCATTATCGTCCCTACTAGAATCATTTATATCTGATAACGTACAAAAATATGACAACGCGATAAACAAAGAAGTTTACTTTTGTACGAATTTTTTAAGCTTCTATCTAACAAAAAAATTAGAAAATGTTAATAGATTTTCATAATTCTAGTTGGGGCGATAAAGGATTCCTTCTCTGATCGAATGCACTTTGTTTCATTCAAATCAGGCTATTAGATTTCGAGATATCATGCGCACCGTTTGGCAAACTGTAGTTTCGAGAAAAACGCGTTTAAAGTTTTTGGCAGACCCGTTGGTAGACGCACGCGCTCGACTTCAAACCATTGTAACTCCAGTACTTTCGCAGATTTCTCAAAAATTCTTTCACAGACTTTTTCAAGAGGAATCGTAGAAAATTAATACGTGAAAAAAAGAATCGATTTTTTGGTCCCCGAACAAGCGAATACCCCCTTAAGATTGCAAAGAAATTGCAAAGAATAATGGAAATTATGTTGTAAATTAAATATTAATAAACATTATAAAAAATTATTGTTTGATTTTACTTAAAAAACACACAGAACTTTCGGTACACTGTATACAGCTTTGGAACAACGCAATAAATCGGACATTGCAGCAACTCTCGCTCTCATTCGTTAAAACATCCTCACACAACGTTAATTCTGCGTGTGAGTGTATCCGTGACATTTTCCCAATTGCGAGAGGAATACGGTACGCAACAGATACAAGCTTGGCATAACAAAGCACTATTAGGTGCAAAATTAGACAAAATATAACATACACTAATGAAGAAGTATCTGTAAAAAGTGTTTTCAAAATAAATGCAGCTTTAATGCTTTCCTCTCGTTTTCGATTATCCAGTTGGTCTCGACTTAAGGGGTTAGACTAGTGTGACAGGTCAAAATCAAAGGCATTTTTCGGACACGGATTCTGCTGATAGCAAGAATTCAATCGGCGGTATTGCACTTTAGTTTAGTATGTTATGAAGTAGTAAAATCAATTGCAAAATCATGGAAAATTTCGAAATATTAGGCATATGACGACTGCGCTCAAGTTGCAGTTTTTTCCGGATAGTAAAACGGTGAACACAATTGCGCCGTGTAGAAGTATCAGAAATAAAACTAAAACAAAATTTTTCATTAATTATAATGCTGTCCCTAGGTGATGATGTCCCGACTCACTTTGATCTCGGTTAGATCGATTAATCGAGATCCCACGTACTTACTTACAAATCAAAAATTAATGGAATAAGACTGAAAAATAAAATGATGAAGTCCCACATAAGAAGTGCAGAAATTTCTGAACCCATCTGCTAATTGTAATTATTAATTATTAACTAATTGTATTTCTAAATTTACCATGATTATGATATTTCTGTTCAGCACTATGCATGATTATTGAGTAATCATGAATAACGGACCAAACATAATCAAAATTGTCCATTTATTGGATTTTAAGGAGAAACATGGTAATAGAAATGAAACAATGATGACATGTATGATTGAAGTCATCAGATGAAAATATCGATTTATGATTGCATTTCAAAGGTAAAAATGATGTTACTGATGCAATGGGAAAAGTAGCTGGGATTGCTCTGTAAGCAGACAGAATATTGTTAGATCGGAGAGGTGTGTCACTCACATTCTTCAATCAGCCGTGAAGGACGCTTTGAGAATTACTACTGTAGCACGTTACATTAGTGTCATAAAATCTTATAATTGTATTTAATGATATATAGCTTAATACAATAACTTAATAATATACATTAACGTATAAAGTCTATAATATAGGGCCCGACTTAAACAGCTACAAAGTGTAGGATGTTAATACATCTATGTTCATAATGAAATTCGTAATTGATTGAAAATTAACGAAATATAAAACTAATTGCAATTTAACTAGTCAGACTCTGTATTATTATAATCATAATATCCTCTCATGTATCGCAATTTAACATTTCGACTGTCATGTCACCCAGATATGGGTGACACTTACAATTAGATTCAATCATTATTTATTTAATCATTTGTAGTATTTATAAATTTATTTACTAAAGTTTAATAGTACCAATAAAAAGATCATGAATATTCCTAATATTATTTATTATAAAGATTTTAACCTGAGATTATATTTCCTTTGTTTAGAAATTTAAAAAGTTTGCCATTTTCAACTGATAGAATGTGGCAGTCAAAGTGTTCATAGTGATCTTCGATCATTTAACACATTTGAAACTAAAAAATTAACATTCTTCGGATATTTCAGTAGACGACGCAATATTTTCAATTTTAATAAGTTTGTCCAGGATAATTTGTGCAACTGCTACAGGACAGTATCTCTTAAATGATATAAGTTAGTGAAAAAAGCTTCTTAGTACTTTTATGGTTTCAAATGGCACGTTGCTGGAAACATTCCAAATTTTTTCAGGTGGAGTAGCTTCATAGAGGTGATGGTCACCATGATTTTTTTTAAAACTCTCATAGTCATAGTATGGCATTCAATAACGAATGCAATCATATCAATTGTATAACCTTGATCTGACCTTGACCAGCGAAAATTATGAATATCATCGATATTTAATATCCAGAGTAATAATACTCAGTTTAAACTATAGCTAATTGGAACGAAATCCTCCTTTGTAACTTGCGTATAGTGAGCATTCGTTTTGTAGGAATTGTATCGGTTGTGCGTGCATGGCCTCGAATCTTTTATGCTCGCCAGACTATCATATAGTGAATGTTAAATTCCACCCAGTGGCTCAATCGAGAACGGATTCTTTAGTTTCATTTTTTACCCTAGTTAACATGGAAAAGTCGTGACGTTTCTTAACTACGTGGCGACTTCAAGATTAATTGGAGAGTACAACATATTGTACATGTGTTTAAAGCATTTCTGTTTTAAATTTCCCTTTTCACTGCGAAACAAGGCATCTTCTTCTACATAGTACGTGTCCATATATTTTTTTAACAAGCCAGCGATATCTACAATCATGTTACTATTATTAGTGACAGTGTCGTTAGTTGAAGAAAGAAATTCATATTCCTCATCTTTGGTACACTTCTACTATTATTTCTGATTGTTTAGTGAAATGAAATTTTATTTAAGAAAATGTTACGACTCTACTATGGGTATGTATGCAAACACACGTTTTGCAAAATTCGCATATATGTATAGATATGTACATTTTACTATTATAATAAAGAGACAGAGTTTGTTTGTAAAGCTTCTTTACATTTTCCGGAGTGTCATAGGCTATGCTCCATCGCGAAATAAATAATATATTGAGATAAAAAGTGTGGGAGTATTTTTTGTCGGCGTGCCGGCGAGTCGTCTATGGGGGTGTAGTTCACGCACGACCGCTAGGTGGCAAACGTCGGCGCCCGCGCACTCGAAAGAGAATTCGCCCGGCTACAAAGATATTAGGAAAAAATAAAATATTCTGAATTTTATACGCAGAAAAGTTGGGGGCTAAGCCGGGTCTAGTATATTCTAGTCATTTATACATGCACTTATAAAAAACTTATACTGTGTTGTCTGACAAATTACTCTTGCGATCTAAAATCGTGATATACAAATACTTTTATATAGTAATAAAAAATTACTGGTACATCCTTGCTGTGAAATAGTGTTATTTTCTTAGGTCATCCCTTAAATAATGCGGCTTTTCCGAAGAACGTGCAATAAAACAATAAATCTGTAACCGATGGTCAATTATTCTTTTAGTATAAATGTTAGTGTACAGATAGATTTTCATTTAATATTACACCGATACCTGACACGCATAGATCGAACATTTCACGCGATTTAAAAATCTGAAATCGAAATAATGAAGGGAAATACTTGAAACGTTACATTGCACGAATTTTGAAAAGGGAGTAACGGAAGTTTAGCGAGTAGGATTATATGTGAGGTATACGGAGAGAACACAATCAGTATAAGTCAGTGTCAACACTGGTTTAACAAATTTCGATCAGGCAATTACAGAAGAAGAGAAACAAAGAAGAGCTTCTATTGATGATCTGTCAATTGCATTATTTAATGAACCGATTTCACAGTATCCTGTCTTTATCAAATATTTTCGTCTAGCAATAACTGCTAGCGAGCGAACAATATGGTTACAAGGTTACTTATGAAAAGGTAAACCTGTCTCAAGGGCTTCATAAACGCTTAAGAACGCCAAAAGAAACTGTTGAGAATCGACTTTTATAATGTAGCCTACGTTATCGACCAGTAGTACTAATTATAATGAAGCGTTTTGACTCATGAGGTCACTGTAAGATGCATATATATTTGCTCGGCCTGCCTCTTTTGTTCTCATTTCCGTATGGTCGTTTTACGAGTGATATAGCATTTTTCTTATTGTGGTTAATTATTGTTGGTTATGGTTAGCTAATTGTACTATACACGAGTGTTCGTGTCTATTGAAAATATTTCAAGAATAAATCTTAACAGAAACTGTTCAGCAGCTAGAAAAACATCGACGCAGTCATACGACCAGCCAAACACTTTTTGCAGCACCTCCTTGGAAGAACATTTTTTATTACAACTAATAATAAAGCATTGGTTGCTACATATCATTTTGGTTAATCCTATGTACTGGCGACAGAAATCGGAAGATCACCATTATTCAAGAATTTTAAAAAATAGGCCACAGAAACAACTACGCTGATCCTTTAACAAGATTAACAGTAACTAAAGAAAATGAGGAGCTAATAGAAAAAAAAAGAATATTATGATTAAATCATCAAACATAAAGTAGAGGGAAAAAGAATAGGTAAAGATGAATTATTATCTCATCAGCAAATGAGGAAGGGCGTTAGCTTAACTAGTTCAGCTACTTACTTTTAACAGTAAAGAAAATAGAATGATAATCTAACATAACACTGATGCAAAGACATATGTTTCAGAATACAACGATAGTGAAGAAGACACTAAAGAAGGAAATAATGGAAACAGTACATCGCACGACAATCGAAATCTTCCTACTGTATCCAGCATGAACTTATTTATAATATAAATTGCAGTCGAAAGTTTTCGAATGATTGATGTTTAATTAATAGACTGCGGGTTTTTATGCAAATATACATAATTTACATTTACTAATGGTTTCTGATATGATTGCTTCTGATAATTTATTACAAATATCTCCTAAACTAATGGTTTTTCGGTATAAAGAGGTTAATACTTTTTTGTAGGGAATGCCCAGCTGGGTCGAATAATGTATTAAAAAATATATGATTATAGTTAAAAAAACACCAGTGACCTTCATGTGTCCTCTACGCGTTCACCTACGGAAAAACTAATCACGTCAAATTATGTCCCCCTCGAAACCATTCAACTTGTTCCTGAAATATTTTTTAATATTATCAAAAACAAGCGAGATATTCCAGGTAATAAAGTTAGGTAGGACACCATGTATAGTATCGAATACACTTTTGCGAATATCTGGGAAATTAAAGCCGAGCGGAGGTTACATGTATAAGGTAAAGTTGTTTAGAATGTTGACCTTGACAACATATTTCAATTTCATAAAAATCGGTGAAGTCGTCTGCTTTGTAAATAATTACCAGTTATTGGAACTTTAACATCACTTATCAAAAGAACGGTTGAGTTGAGACCCATGGTTCGTTTCAGACTTTTTGTCCTCGCGATTAGTAAAATACGATGCGATTAAAAAAAATTTGACCTTGAATTTCAAGGTCAAGGTCAATTTTGCGGCAACTTTTTTAAACAAATGTCCATCGATCCGAAGGTGTAGAATCACGCTATGATGGTCGTGACATACAATTTCCACGCACCCTCTACTCTCATGCAAAATGAATCTAGTAAAGTTTTCTCACATTTATAACTTCTTATATTTTATTTTTAATAAAATTAATGTTACTCTGACTAGTTTGCAAATTCGAAACTAGTTTACTTCGAAAAGATCATTACTATGAATTTAGAAATGAAGATGTATTCACCGTCGTAAGAGATGAATTCATACGAACTCTACATCTGAAGTATTTCAATATTCGTATAATTTTATCGTCGAAGCTTTCGCTGTAAAGAGAAAACTTCTAGATCGTTAACGCGATCCAAATTAACAATGGTGCTTCGTTGGCCTAATTTCCGGTTGTTCCGCACGTATTACATCGATACCCCGTATTCTATTCTCAAGGCAATGATATTTCCCTGAGGCCATTTTAGAAAAAGCAATTTCTTCCATATGTCTGGAGAAAGAATTCAACTGAGACAATATGCTTGCCATTTGGAGGATCGCCAAATGAAACCGAAAAATGACGATGTGGACAAAAGCTGGCTTCGTATTCACACCACGTTAGAAATATATTCAGTATTTAACTTTTGTCTAGGCTACACTATGATCTTGGTAAAAATAATTACGTTTAGGAGCTGGAACAATCAACTCAAAATACATGTTGGATCATGCAATTGGCGTGGACTGTATCTGTTATTTCGTTGAAAATAGAAACCAATGGCAGAGGAAAGAGTTGAAAAGTATGAATGCACTTTTTTTAAATGGAATCATACGTTGTTTACATAACTCGATTCTACAGATCAGCCTGCGTGTAAAAGTATTTTACCCCTTTGCATTTCAAGCATCTTTTGAAATAACAGATCAGCAATTCTAACATAACTAATGTGATGCTGCTACCAATATAGTTGCGAGCTACTGCAAGCAAATGTTAATTTCCAAAGATTCATATTCCAAGAAAACTTCATCGAGATAAGATATTTATGCTTTACTTAGTTTTACGTATTAAAAAATATTTCATTTTCGACATGGTATACAAAAATTAGTAGATAAAATTGACAAATCATCGGAGTGCCTGAGAGGCATACTTGGAGTAAAACGCTTGACATTGTCAGTGCCTGATAGGCATACTTGGAGTGCAAAGGGTTAACCCATTGACTGTAACAGTGAAAACAGCTATTGCTAGTCAGACACAGTATAAACTTCTTTTTTCTGTATAAATCGTGAAGGGGAAAAATGTTTAACACGTTCCCTGTCACAGTGGAAAATCCCGTAACTAAACAGACAAATATTTATCTATTTTATATTACACTTTCTATTTCTATCATTTTAATGTGAATGTTACTGAAAATATAATAAGGGTTAGTGGTTATGTGATCAAATTAAAATTGATGCGAGTACTAAAAACAGTACACGTGGCAGGGAATGTGTTAAATATTCAGTACTGTACAGCGTGCCTATGTTAGTGCTACAATGTTAAATTTGCTCAGAATATAATAAAATCAATAGTTATTTAATTAAGTAAAATTTGAGGAGCTAATCATCGGTGTCCCCCATGGCAGTCAACGTGTTAAAATTACAAGGTCAAACATTAGGATTTCACGACTTATTCAGAATTTTTTCATTAGTCCGTCCGTATTATTTCACGAGGTATTTGGGCTTTTTCCATTAGTATGTCCTTCATTCTGGAACATGCTCAAATCTGTCACCTGTCACCAATCGTTTCGTATCGAGATGAGGGACAGCGAGGAAGGAATGAAATGGTGAAGATATGCAAGAAAAAAAATGAACTGGAAGTAGTCAGAGTAGAGCATGATGTTTATTACTAACACACGTAAAAGTGGGATCCAAAAACTGTCATTAGCCAGCCTCCTCAGTTCATTTGTACTATACAGTCGGCGAAATTAACTAGATTTTTGTCGAATTGTAGATCCTTGATTATAAACTTTATAAATCAATAGTTAATGTAGGTCTTTGTCTTAAATGAATACGATTTGATGTGTGCGATGAACTCTTCTTAGGCTCTAAGGAGCGCACGTGTGTTGTCTGTGCGAATGTGTGCGTGTCAAAAGTCAGTTTCGGGTGTCGTGTGGATGGCAGAGCGTGAATTTTTCCTGAGACTTCGTGAGGGCAACATACAGGGTGTTTCGTTTATCTTGGATTCGTTAATATCTCCGTTACTTTTGCCGATACAAAACAATTGTGCCAGAACAAAGTTGTTTGATTCAGAACGACGAATATTGTGATTCGTGATTTCTTTCTCTCATGGCCATTTTTTCCGAGTTTCTAAGGTCATCGACATTTTTCGCATATTAGCATCCGTTTTTTATCGTGCGACATTGTAGTGCACATCAAGACGAATTCAACGAGCTACAACACCATCACCTTCAAAAGATCTTGAATGATAAAAATCACGCTAGTTTAAAGGTGATTGGGAAATTCAACATTCTTTGTTTTCTGTGGAATATGTTTATTCTGAAACAAATGTTTAATATGATTTCCATTGACCTCGAGGCATTTTTGGATAAAGTGAGTTTTAGATTACAACTTCACTTGAAAAAGTATTTGGCGTTGCTGCTTCTAACTTCGGAAACATGCTACCAACATGTCAACGACACTGTCGACACGACAACTATTGTGTCAAAGTCACGATAGTCAGGGCAGTGCTAGTACCTCACTTATCTCAGTAACATATAGAGTTATTGACATTTATTATTAAATATTATTATTTTAAAAAGTAAAACTATCTCTGTTCACTTAAAATCCTTAGATTAATGATTGATAGTGTCAAATGCCTTCCTGATATATGTAGGTATAGACAGTGTGAATTTAATATCTCCGATCAAAAATTGATGATACAGGATGTGGAAATAACGATAGATTATTTACGACAGAATATCCTTATATATATACACAACTGTGCTGTTCAGACAGCAGAATGTAATTTAGTGGTAACAATTCTCTGAAGTCTTTTAGACATCATATTAACACTTTCCGTGCCGCGTGGGTCGTATGCGCCCCACGCACCAAATTCGATTATTCTAAATAAATGATAATATTCTTTACACTCCAATTAAAACGAATGCCACAATAATAGTACCAAATGAATGATATATCATAAGACAATTCAATGTTTGTGTTTTTAACGTTATGTATTTATAGAAACTTATTTTCACGCGTCTGACTAGTTATGGAATTTTTCACTGTGGCATGGAACGTGTTAACATGTTGAACGCCACAGTGAAAACGGCCATACCTAATCAGACACGATATACTTTACTATTTTCTATATAAATGGAAAAGAAAAAAATGATTAAAGTACTCAGTCGTGCTCTTCTGTTCCTACGCTATTGTTTCAGTATAAAGTTTGTTGAGAATTTAGCGACAATCAGTAATTATTTAATTAAATTAAATTTGAGGTGTCGGTCACCGGTGACCACCGTGGCGTTCTACGTGTTAAGCAATATTATAGATCGTTAATTGAAATTTTGGAAATATCATTGGACATATAAATGAGAAATATTGCGTCTGATCTATGTATAACAAACGGGAAATAGTAGGAGCGTAACAAATTATAAAAATAAGTTCGAAAGTGTGCGATACAATATAGAAACAACGGCTTAACATTTGAAAAAATTAGAAATAGATATTAAATTTCATTTTCATGAAATTGCATTTTTTGCCGAGAAAAAGGATTAAAAAAATTAAGTGGCCATCGCAATCGCCAGATCACAATTTGGTTCAGAATATTTGGAACATTTTAGATAAGCATATTTCTTTAAATGCTTCCACTAATAATGAAACATTTTGGGAAGCTGTACCAGAAAACTTATATGTTTTCCCAATAAATACATTAGAAAACTTAGTTAATAGTATTCCAAAGAGCCTACAACCTCTGATAGATAGCAAAGGAGGGCATACAAAATATTAGCTATAGTACGTGTGTAAATATAAAAAATATAATCATAGAAACAACTAATTAAACTTACTTTTGTCCAGCTAGTTTCTTCACTTGTTCCATTGTTTTAAATAAAACATGTACTTTCTTCTTTCTGTGGATGATTTTCTTGTTGTTACTACTTCGTACGACGTATATATTTATGAAAACTGCATTGCTTTTGTAAAATATAGTTTCGTTTTGTAAACTTATGGTGTCTTTTTGTATCATTTACCTTTTGAACATTCTTTCGCCCGCCACTGTAGACCCAGACATTTTCCATATGAATTAATAATAGATTTCGTAGATAGAGATTTTGAGTGCCATTTAATTTCGAAAGCTGTTTAATGACTTCATCGATAGTACTAGTATCCGAATGGAAACAGAAACATTTTAGTATAAAAACTTGGTAGAGTATAATTGTCGCAAAAAAAGGCTTTAGACATTAATAATTTATTAAAAGCTTAATAAACTTTACAATACGGTTCCGTTTCAGAAAAAAATTATCGTTCCCGGTTCCCTCTATACCACAAATTATTATGTCGCAGGACCTCTTACGTCACTTCCCCTTTTTTCAATACCGCTAATAAGGAATATTATCCAATTGACACAGGCGAATTTTCATGGAATTTTAGTATCCTCGACAAAACATTCGACTTCTGTTTATTTATTGACAAACGTTCACATTGAAAAGGTGAAAATTCTCCTTAAAGTTAGGGATTGGAAACATATTTGGTCAAAAATCTCGAAAACTATTCACAGTAGAACGAAAATTTAAACGTAAAACATGTGTACTTTTGAAAGCTACATTCAGTGAAGTATGCAGATTTTCAAAAAGTTTGTTTGTTTAAAATATATCCCAAAGAATAACACAAATTTTTATAAATTTTTTCTGTAAAGTGTTAATCTATTTTTATGAAAATGTATGCACGTAAACAAAATACGGTAGAACCTCTATTATTTGAACTATAATTAGTAATAATATGGCTCACATTACAACCATATTTCGCATGAAAAAAATAACTTTATTTCAAAATATAAAATAGAGAGTTGTGCAAAATTAAGTACGCAATCGCGTTAATGATATTCCTAGCTTATAACTGACATAGGATGATTAGTTTCCGGATGATCAGTGTTCGGATAATCGAGGTTCTACTGTACCTTTGTTATTTGAGCAATATGTCTGCTGATTCAGTAGATATATGAAGAAAATTATTCATGTCACAATTTTTCACTAAAAGTGGCTTAAATTACAAAAGTGGTGTGTTTTTATTTGTTTTAGTACAATAGCCATCGATATAAAGAACAAAAATCAGTGATATGGGCATTTTTTGTTAAATCTCTCGATAATGAAAGTAATTTTCAATTTGTTTTCGCTTGAAGAATTCACAGTCTTCACGATTTACATCCCTTTTTGGACATCCTATACACAGATTGCGTTTAATTTATGATGGAATACAATTATTTATAATATTATTAAACGCAGTTACGCTAGTCCTTTGATGTGCTAATCCATTTATACGCTAGTCCTTTAACACTACCTGAACCTACAGAATTTGAGTAAACTTCACGGACACAGTCTCGAGCACTCTGCGGTTCTCACGACACTGTTACTTCTACACACGTTCGTGCGATCGAATCCCGGGTCGATCATTACGTGAATTTTCAAAGACGATCACGTACAAGATAGTTCAACAGCAAATCCGGAGGCGATTCCAGCCGACTGTGGACGGGTTACAAAATTTAGCAAATCTCCCTGGATCAGGCATCGATCTTTAACTTCGATGGTAGAATTCCACGCCCGCAATTTCACAGTCGAATCGCATCCGCACAAAAGCATCCCAGGGGTATTTTCTTTCACTTGCAATATTTTACCCTAAGTTTTCAAATAGCGAAGGCTCCCTTGGCTATACTCGAAGACGATACAAGGCAACTGACGGATCAACGGTATTAGTTGAAATTTTCCGTGAGACTTCATTTCTAGAGCAAAACAAGTAGAGGAAGGGACTCCATTATTGTACATTTTCTATGACATCTTGTAGTGTACTGGAAAATTAGGTTAGATATTTTTCTATTATATGAAGTTACACGGAAATATATTTACTGATATTGTATTTATACGAAAAAAATATTTTTACATAAAAGTAGAAAAATTCTTATATTAGTATTTCTTGTTCTTTTCGGTAAGTACAAAAACTGATGCCTAATATTGCCTATTAGGGCAACTACTGACTACTCGGGTACTCAGAAACAGAAAAATATTCAGCATGATTCACCTGAATACTCTACATATGTTACCCGGATGTTTATAATATTTCGGGTAACTTATATTTTTGTGACAAATAATAAAACAATGAAACAATTAATTATTTTGAATTAGATATTCTTATTTGTGTACATAAATTCCAACAAATCAACATTTTCAGGCAACAATATTTGCAGCTGTGGAAAATACACGTTCGGAACTAGCAAGCGTCGATAGTAAAAATCTGTAAATACATCTTAGCAATTTTTGCCAGTCTAGAATATGTCTTTTCACGCGTTTTCCACTATTCTAGTGGACATCAATTACGATTTATTTGTGTCTCTTGTAAATACATTTGTAATTCAGAATTACTATTAAAGTTTGAGGGCAATACTTAATTTAGTAATTGCTGTATCTGCTAAAACAGACACAATTTCGTTTTTGTCTCAACTCCAGGGCAGCGGAGTCGGCAGTCAAAATTCCCGACTCCGACTCCGACTCCTCTTTTTTTTTGACCTCCGACTCCGACTCCGACTCTAACTCCAACCCCGACCCCGACTCCTGCATTTATAATAAATTGTCAACATAATAAGCATATGTTTTTTTTATAACTAAATTACTAATATTTAATATACAATTTGATACAAAGGTAGTATTTTTAGTATTTATTTAGTTTTATTACAACTTTCAATTATTTTGAGCACATTTTTTATTTTTATAAAATTTACTAACATGGAGTCGGAGTCGGCATATTTTTTTCCGACTCCGACTCCGACTCCAGTAATCAGAAATTTCTGCCGAACTCCGACTCCGACTCCGACTCCACAGCCCTGCTCAACTCTCTCATATATCCTGGTATCTCATAAGTAACAACTCTATTGCCTATGCGGTATTAGGGAACACATACAGTAGTCGATATTAGCTCACTTAATATTACTATTCTAAATTATCCTACAAAAGAAAAATCACAAACATAAACCTTCGTTTTACCAGCATTAGCACATACTTCATGTTCCCACTTACAGCACCTGATCCACTTTCGCCCATTTGGCTTTCTGAAAAAAGACCTCCACGAAACATGCATACTGCATCGTTATCGTCATGATAATCCATATTGGAATCACCATTTAGTTTCAAACTTTCATCGCCACTATTCCTAGTAGAACTATCGTCTTAATTTCATTCCTGTTGCTATAAGGAAAAATAGTTAACCGAATTAGTCAAAAGGCATGCCCCAATATCGCACGGTACGAAATTAGGGTACGGTTGGTATGCGATATTAAGAAACTTTGTACTCGTAGGTAATAAAAATATAAATTAACTTTTAACATTGAAAAATTAAAATCCTATTTATACAAATACTAATCTAGGCTCTTTACATTGCGGGTGATATGGTAAAATTGAAAGTTTGTACATATTTTTGGGTAAAAAATGATTTTCGGTAGCACGTGCACAAAACTTGAAAAATATGTAAATTTACTATTCAGACAAAAGGCCATCCGGTGTTCAAAGGAAGCATTGTTATTTTCTTTTTAGATAGAAATCTACTCTTAAGATGCCATTACTTTATGGTTTGCTTCTACAGGTATTATAGTTTTGACAGAAGTCCAGTGTGCCATATTAGGAACCTATGAGATAATGGGATACTTTCCTCTACGTTGTTTAGTGTCCATCCAAAAACATTTGTCGTAACAAGAACACGATTGCCTCATGAGTAACGAATTCAGCATGACTGCGTTAAAGTATATATTATAAACTTTCCACATATTCTGCATATTTTAGGTACACAGTACCCTGCCACTCCATTATAGGCACCCTCAATTTTAAATGTTTGCTGCATCCTCAGCATAATATTCGGGTTATGTCAAGTTTGGTGAGTGTAAGTTTTGCACCGCTAGGTTATTTGAAATGTTGCTAACGACATGAAGCGAATTTCGTACATGTGAAATCATTTCACTGTTAAATTCTGTGTGCTGAAACAAAATATTTCTACCTTTTTTTATTATCTCCAATGTTCTTTACAATTTGTCAACAGAGACATTAGGTAAATTGTTATATCCGGGTGGAATATCACGTAGACGATATCTCCATTGAGGCAGCGTCTTTATTAGTAAGATCTATTGATCTGAGCTGTTGGGATGTACTATTACATTTTGCAGTAAGTCTATCAGATTTGTTCTTTTAAGTCTTTGCGGGATGTGCAGGTTGTACCTATTGTTGGCCAGTGGATTGATATGTGTTTCGATTCTTCTACTGTAGCTGCAGGTTGATTTTGTTATTTCTTGGCATACCGAACTGATGTTTAGGTCTTTTCTGATATCTTCATTTTGAATGTATGAATGGTGCACCAGAAATAAAGGAGTGCATAGATTGTTGTATTTCAAGTATGCCGTTAAAAATTGAGGCCACTATCAATAGCCAGTTTAATAAAATTGGAGAACAGAAATTTCGGGATTTTTATTAATAACCGTATCGATACATTTTGTACAAGCAAAACTATACATTAGCTCCTAAAGTTGAAATTAGCAGAAAATATTGGGTGCCCATAATGGAGTGGTAAGGTACTATTACATACATATGTATATTACAGTACATAATTGTGTGGTTCACATGTTTCACTTGAAAACAAAGTTGTTCATACAAAAGCTGTTTGGTATGGAAGAGGATGTTGTATGATGTTACTGTTTTTCTTTGTAAGTGAGAACATAAAGAACGTTTCAGGGTCCCATACATTTTTTCACTTGATGTACCATACTGTTTTATTCAAGTTATAACGACAATTATTCAGACAAATTCAAACATTTATCGAAACGATGCCGACCAGACTCATATGGACTCGCATGCCGTCTTTCAGATTATATTGGGTTGGTCAAAAAGTCTTCTCGTTTTTTTAAAGGAAATTCGAACACAAATTTTTATATTTATAACTAAAACTATATTATACAATGTATTGACCATTATTTTCTACTATCTTCTGGCATCTTTCAGGCAACTTCGTAATACCATCCTCGAAGAATTTCCCATTTTTATTTTCGAGAAACTCCGCCAGATGCATTTTACAGGCTTCTAAATTTTCAAATTTTTTTCCTTTAACCCCTTGCCTTACGATTTTATTAATCACCAAGTGCACTACAATTAACTACTTAAATGTACCTGTGCTTTAATAAATGAAAAGCATGCATTAAAACGTACAAATAGCCTTTAACAATTGTTTGACAGTCAAAGGAGCTTTTTTTAGTTTAATTTGTATAAATCAGTACAAGACTGAGTCATATTTTTCAAACACATGGAACGTAATCTTTGCCACGAGTATGGCTCGTTGTTATAAGGCAAGGGGTTAAGGGAATTTTGTAGGAATCGGAATAAATGATAATTGGATGGTGCAATGTCCGGCGAGTGTACTGGGTGAGGTAAGATGTCCCACCCAAGCTCTAACAGTTTTCTAAGTATTGTCAAAGAGACGTGAGGTCTAGCGTTGCTTGGTGGAACACAACACCCTTCCTGTTGATCAATTCTGGGCGTTTCTACTTAATAAGAAGTAATAAGCTCTATTAACGTTGATACTTTTTTTTATACGATACGCTGATATGTAAGCTTTTAGGTTATGTATGTATTTGCTAAAACAAAAGAAAGTGTTCACACTTAACACTGGGTTTACGGGACGCGTCATTTTGACGCATTTCGAATTTCACAAATGTGCGGAATAAATGTAATGTTGTATAATGTTAAATATTATAAATTTTATATAAATATATAATATCACATAGTTTCATTTATAAGTTAATAGTGTATAATATACTGTTTTTAAAGAAAATGTGCGGTTTCGTTTACGCGTCAATTTGACGCGTGTCCGTAGAGACAGGTTCATAAGAAATGTCCGTAAACCTAGTGTTAAAGCGATGTTAATGCCATCTACTGACAAAAACAAGAAAACTTTTTGGCTAACCAAATACTTTCCCTCTCCAGACTTGTGGTTTCCATTTTCAATCACTCAATCTTTGTGCTTCTCTGGTATAAGAGTTTTTGACAAGATTGCAAGATTGTACTTTTATTGGCGAAGTGCATGTAGAACGAAGAGCAAACGAAAAGCTACTGAATTCTTCAGGTCAGCTCAAATTGAAACTGCAGGCAAAAAGTAAAGCATCTTATTAATTTATGACGCTTTATGATGTTGTTATGGGTCAATAAACTCGTTCCAACAGCCGTTATCATGATGTGCATAAGAAACTATAGCAAACTTACTATTTAACCTTTCGGCTGCAAATGAACGTGTGCGTCTACAAGTCCTGGAAAGGTAATTATAGTTTCTTATACGCGAACGGGCACTATAATGCAGTTTAGACACCCACAAGGCATTTTAGAAGAAGTCATCTATTTCATTATGCTACCGTAAAAACTAAATATGGTTCTAGTGATCCAATTAATCATATATTAAAATCTGCCAACACAATTACGGATAAGGTTGATTTTTTCAGTGGCTTTATTCCTAGCTTTAAGAAATCTTTACACATGGCACTGCGCACTGTTTAGATAATGTTTTATTATAAATTCTTTACAATTGCCTTTTTGTTTAATATTACTGTGTGTATAATATGTATACACATTTGGTTTATACCCGTACAATTAACAAATAAATAAATAAATAAATAATGATTTCTAGAATTAGTTGTCAGTTCTGAATAATACACAAGCTTTCACTGCTGAGTTGAAACATAAAAATAAACAATAAATGAATAAACGACACGATACAAATCTTACTATTATGATAAAGAAACAGAGTTTGTTTGTATGTTCGCAAAAATATAAAAAACTAGTGAACCGATTGTTATGAAATTTTCAGAATAGCTTCTTAACATTTTCCCGAGTGTCATAGGCTATATTTTATCGCGAAATATATAATATATCGAGATAAAAAACATGGGATCATGTTTTGTCGACGTACCGGCGAGCTGTCCACGGGGACATAGTTCACGCATAGCCGCTAGGTGGCAACGCTCGGCGCCTGCACGCTCGAAAGAGAATTCGCCCGGTTACACCATGTAAGGAAAAGATAAATTTCGAATTCAGGGCATGTTAGTCATTTATACAGTTTCTTTATTTAGCTCGTATGCACATTAAAAGATGAGTATTGAGTTTGCCTGATAATTAGCAAAATCCTCAAAATTTTAGTGAAATCTAATTGAATTCCTACCGACGCAGAGTTATAATCATGTGGCACTTATGACACATATTTTTTTATATTACCATAGCACTCAAATGGTTAATTATCACAAATCAGGAAATCGATCTTTTCACAATTAGAATCGAATGTTTGTTTCGGCAATGTTCAGTAACTTCCGGGCTTGTGTATTGTCTCATACGATTTGTAAATGGCAAATTATTTTGTTATAATTTTATCTTAGGGTTTGTAAAAGGTAATTTATGCATTCTCATGCCATTTCCACGCACGCATATGAACAAACAGTTTAATCGCTGTGTCATAAACTGATATGTGCTTTAAGAAATTAATAAAATCATTAGAATCCGTTGAGGTTACAAGATATTCAAGTGACTAGAAAATCCTTTATTTACATATCATCTATAATGAATACAAACAACATCCAGTAGGACTTTGATTCTCCGAACTATGATTCGTAACAGTAGGACTCACATTGCAACTAAATTTCGCATAAAAATGATACTTTTATTTTAGAATATAAAATACAGAGTAGTGCAACTGGGAATGGGTTCAACTGATTAATAAAAATGAGGCCAAATACGGAACATATAATCACTTTTAAAAAGAATTAATTTTAAATAGTAATCATTCCTTCTGTTTGTTTATAAATACTATTCGTTTCATGTAGTTAAGAATTTGAGAAACATAATTAATGTAATAACAAAAATGAGCCTGGGCGGGGATTAAACATACGTCCAAAAAGTTCGTACCGATTCCACAGCCGGCAATCTGTTAAATATTTTAGAACATAATGCACATTCCACAGTGTCAATTGGTCGAGTTGAAGTGACTTGTGGAACGACGTGTATAAAAATGACAAAACAGGGAATTGATTATCACACTCATTGTAGATACTCTTTCAAATTATCATTAGAATTAGACAGTAATTTGCGGAATGTAAACTTCATTTTTAGGTATTTGTTTGCACTGAGCATATAGTATTTATTAAAATAAGGTGACTTATTTACTAATTATAATTATTAGATCATTCAGAAAGTTCGTGCCATTTTGGACGTAATATGTTTATCACCTTTTTACCTGACTAATAAAACATTGTTTGACCTGATGGACATGCACAATCCTGAAAGCACATATCAAGTGTAGCTTCTGTGCGAAATAGTCGTGAATTTTCTGATTTTTGTAAAAGATATAAGTGAAAAACCATGAGCGAAAACAGGCTTTATTTCCGTCATGTCATGTTATATGAGTTTCAGAAAGAGTTGTCGAAGGAGATGGAGACTACGTTTCATCCTAAAAAGAGATATAAATTGAAGAATGTAAACCACGATTGTACGCAGGAAAACGGCACGAATTTTCCGGACGACCTAATATTTTCCTTCGAATTTCCTCACTGTGCGAATACTTCTGTCTGCCACTCTGTGCACACTGCGCGATGGTCCAAGCTGTAAAACCCAATAACATCGTACGCAAGCGTATCGCAGCTCTAGGGTTTGGTTTCCCTCACCCTTCGACCAGCCTGGTTCGTGTTCCGCCGGTATCCGAGTGGTGTCGCTACTGATGCACCTTTCTATAAATATAGAGCGATTGCGCGCCTTGAAGGTCAGTGATTGACAAACTGCCGACGACAGATACCACAAATACAGAAAATCCATTGATGCAGCCTCCTCGCTGCTGAGAAGTTCATTGAAGTTACACTCCCATCCATAAATCACGGGACACTCACAATTTACTGACTTTGTTAGTAAAATTACAAGGTGGACGATTTTACAGTATACAATGGCATTATGAAATAAAGTTAGCACTTGGTAATTGTTTATAATGTGGAGAATATGCAATTCAAATCATGTGTTAAAGATCTTAGCAAAAGTAAGTAATTAATCTTGTATCTTGTGCAGATGTGACAGTTTGAACTTATAGCAGCATTTTGTCGATTAAAGATTTTAATATTTCGGAACTAATTTCTGTCACATGTCTTCTTTTGACTTTGGGCAAAACTTCCAAAGCAAACGAAAACTGTGTACAGAGTATTTACGCGTATAGTTTTGTTTTTAAAATATTTACTTAAATTATACGTGCGTATTATAAATAACATATTCAGGAATCATATGTATCTTAACGTAAAATGGATAAGTGTAACAACATAAAATAATAAAATAGACCCAAAGGATGCATCCACGTTCTAATAAACATTTTACTCACAGTGAGGAAGTATTCGAGGACTTATGGACGGGGGTGTACATCCTTCTCTTAGGATGACAATTTACGTCACGTGTATTCGTCCTGTGCTCCTATACTGCTCTCATGTATGGAGCTCTGCCGTTCCTTCTTACATCCTGTTCCTTCAGAGGTTCCAAAACAAGGCCCTTAACCCTTTGACTACGAAAGTCGTATATATACGCCCTTTAAATTTTTCTTACTAGAACACATTTACTGTTTTACTAAACTGATCTAACATAGAATTTATCGTTTCATGTAACATAGCAACTGCAACTAGTTGAATATCGGCAACTGTTTCAATGTTCGTATGTTTTTATTAATACTGTTCAGTTATTTACGATGTGCGACAGCCAGTCGCAGCGACTGAGCACTTAAAGGGTTAAATTAATTTTCGGTCTTCCCAGTAATTATTTCATTGAAAATCTTCATCGTAAAACCAAACTTCTCTGGCTCAAGCAACTCATGTTTCAGATCAATCTCCAATACGATACTGGTTCTGACGATAATTTTTATGCCAGGAGCACAGTTGAATTGCATCCTGATCAAATCCATTATAGAACCAAGAAAACAAGTTTCCTCTTACACTTCAGGCATGACTTTTCTATTTTTTCATTTTTTTTTAATTTTTTCCTGAAATATTCACGTTGCACGGTGCACGTTATTTCCTCTACTGAAAAAAGTACCATTTCTGGAAAGTGTGCAAAAGGCAAAAGGCGCCTCCTAGCCGCCGTCAGATTTAGAGTCACCATTACATAAAAAGGAGCCTTGAAAGTCAGTTACTGCTTTGTGACCTACAGCCACTCCTGCTTGTCGCTAGGGTTTCTGAAAGCTTTCCTGCTATGATTTCCATTTGGTTACTCCATGCATATAGCTGTCCCTAATACACATTATATGTATGTCTCAGAGAATGAGAATCCCGCGCTTCCACGAGTCTTCTACCTCACGCCGTCACAGGCTTCGCACCTGACAAAAAAAGTCTTGATGGCACGGTTGTGATAACTGAATTACAGTGTAATTTCATTACATTGTACTTCAATTACGTTGCAATTGAATTACACAATTCAAACTTTTCAATTAATTCAATTGGTAATTACTGTAATCGTGAGTGTAATTGAATTGCAATGTAATTTAAATACAATGCAACTAAATTTACAGCTTAGAACTCTGAAGAAGTGAGATAAATGTTTATATTTACCTTTCATGTCTATAATAATTTTTTTCTGTTTGAAACCTTTACGTGGCTTTTTCCACCTCTTATTACCTCTCAATTCGTAATTCTGATTCAATTACATTGTACTCTGTAATTGTACTTCAATTGCAATTACGAATTGCATTGTAATTTTATTGAATGAGAGATCCGAATTACGAATTGCAATGTCATTGAATAGGTTGTAATTGAATTACTTTGTAATTATAATTCCTTGGAGTAATTCGATTGTAATTCTGCGCAACTCTGCTTGATGGTCAGTTACTGATAACCATACTTTCGAAATCTCACGACTGTATTCTGAGCTCAAGACTTTTAGAATTAGATTTTTTTAGATTTTTCGACACCCTCAAAAAGTAAAATGTTTCCTACAGCTTCTTTACAAAGTTTTTAGACTCTGGGCATGTGTGACGTTTAGCACAACAGTGCTAAACTACTATGCCACAGTGAAAACTGTCGTATCTAGCCAGACACATTATAATCTACTGTTTGAAATATAAATTGCCAAGGAGAAAAATATTTTACTATTTGAACATATAGTAGTTAACGTGTATTATTGTTATAATAGTTAACATAACAGTTCTGTTCAAAATTGTATATGAGTTACCAGTTATGAAATTAAATCCAATTTGTGGCGTCGGTCACCGGATCACTTCATGGCAGTCAATGCGTTAACATCAGTGAAGGCTTTCACACAGTGACACACCATAGACACGTGTTTTAAGCACTAGATCACTTAATACGTTCGTTATTATGTGTCACGCGTATGTGACGAAGCAATTCTTAGGATAGACCGATGTCATGTACGTATGAATATGATACATCGACGAATATGTCAATTCCTTACAAATAACTTGTTACATCTACGTAAATATGGGATGAGTGTCATATACGAGGTGTGACGATTTAATTCCCAGAATGCATATATAAAAAATATACTTTCGGAACTGTACACTTATGATTATTGTCGCCTTCAAAGTAGTCCCCTTGTGCATCTATAGAGTGTGTTAGACGGTTCCCACGTCTGGAAACAGCCCTGAAACTCGTTTTCTGGAGTACTGTTAAGTTCGTTTATCACATTATGCTGGATATCAGCGATACCAGAAAATCTTCGCCCTTTTAGCGCAATCTTTAATTTTGGAAAAGCCAGAAATCACAGGGAGCTAAGTCGGGTGAATAGGCAGGATGATCTAATTAGGTAATCACATTTTAATTAAACAAAATTGAATGTTAATACGCTGCTCTAAATTTCAATCACTCATTTTTATGCCACAGTTCACACGCAGCTCTTTGTTGTTTTCACAATACCTAACTAACGAATGACTTTATAGGCTTGCGGTTTACGCACCTACTAGTACAAACATGTGCAAACGCGACTACAAGCGTAATTACAACTAAATCACAAAACAGGTGACGCTACGCGGCCGGTCCGGGAATTAAATTGTCACACCTCGTACATACACGGTGACACGGAAATAGGTGGCCAAACTTTGGTACCGTATTCTACTGTTCCTAAGGATGAAAAAATGTCATATAAACATAGGTCCGAGAACTCTTCCTTCCTAGAGATGTTTAGACTACTCCACCTCGCACTCGATTTATTCCTCGACATCTACCATTTTGGTTATTTTTCACACCCTATACTACACATAATATTTTTACCGATGTAACGCTAGCTGACAAATTATCAGAAGAGAATATTTTTCTAGGCGACACTATGCGGAAAAATAGAGCAGATTTACTAAAATCATTATCACTGACACGTGAAAGAACACAATACTCTTCACATTTCTTATTTATATAAAAATTATCATTAACTCCTTATATAGCAAATAAACGAAAATGCATAATGTTTCCTTCCAGTTTGCATCACAAAAATTAAATATCTGGCCCAGAAGACAAATACAAACCAAAAGTAATAGAATGTTAGAATGCGTCAAAAAGTGGAATACTCTTGATAAACTTCTGAGGGATTCTTCATGCTGTAGATGTATAGTCGCTGGTCTCTAACTTTAGGCTGCGGTTATACTGGATGCGACTAGCTCGCCATCCATATACACTCCCGCTCAAAAGTTTGGAGCATGTTACGACTTCAAAAGAAATAATAACACTTCTTAACACTTTGACGGCCGCACATTTTTCGCATCGCCTTTACGTTGCCGCCGGCGACATTTACGAAGTCATTCGTAGCATAATAAGTAATTACGGTATATTTATTTTACTTTCTAACTTTTTACATAATTGAAACACGCGAGTAGTGGACACAACTGTTTTGAATAGCAGTCAGTACATATTAGTATACGAACATCGACTTCGCGGCCTGAAATCATTTTTGTACGTCTTATGAAAATAGCGGTGCAATGTCACATTTTAGTGACGGCGGCCGATAACCGCTGGCTAACGAAATCACGCATACGAGACAGGGGCCGACAATGTGTTAAGTAAATAAATATTTGATTCATAATATTGTTCTTTTATAGTATTGAAACAGAAGTTAATTATATTTAAAAGTGAAAGTTATAATTATAATGTTCTTATTTTTCAGAAAAACTATGCAATTTACAAAAGCTTCTTTTCACAGAAGAATCCTCCTCTTTTCTTGGTGACTGCTTGACATAATTTCGGCCTTCTGGAAATTAATTTTTCGATTGTTTTCGGTTTAATATTATTCCATGCCTCTTGTAAATATTTCCAGAGATCGATTTGGGATGTTAGGCAATTTTCTTTGATTTTTCTGTCCAATTCATCCCACAAGAGCTCAATCGGATTCAACTCCGGGGACTGTGGTGGCCATTGCATATTTTTAAGAACTCCTTCCTTTTCCTTCATTACTAAATATGTCTTGCAAAGTTTAGACGCATGTTTGAGATCATTATCTTGTCGCATAATGAATCCTTTACCTATGAGTTGCATGCCGGACGGTATTGCATTTTCGCATAAAATACGTCTGTATTGTTCTTTTTTGAGGATACCATCGATCTTGATTAAGTCTCCCACCCCCTTTGCACTAAAACATTCCCCTTGCCATTATGGATCTGTCACGTTGCTTTATTATTGGTACTATACAATCTGGAAGCATTTTTTCTTCTGCAGTTCGTCGAACATAAATAATATTATTCTCTTCTTACGGGGAAACACCTTTTTTATAGCAGCCATTCTTTTTGAAGAATATAAGGCGATGTACCTCCAATTCGAATTGTAAAACGTATTAATGTAATGTTATTTTAATATATAAGTGCAATATTTCTAATAAAACATCTGCATATGTATGAAAAAGTTTGTTTCGTCCGAAGAGCAAAGGGTGCTCCAAACTTTTGAGCGGGAGTGTACATATGAATTGGTCGTCCGAAGGGGTTGGTTACACTGGCTGCGTATTCTGATGACCAGATCTCAGTTCTGTGACATACACCGTACGAAATAGACATGGGTTTGGTGGATTGCTTCCATTTCTTGGACACTCCGTTATTAAGAGTGTTATTATGAAATGAAAGATTCGAATGGGAAAGTGAAATGTTTTCATCAAGAGAGGAAAATAGTGGATTGTCATAATGACTCGAATGTCGTTGGTAGTCCTCTTCTTCGCAAAATACCTGCTGTAACTTCATTCTGACTGCTAATTTTCTATCTTCTCTCACATTCTTCAGATATGGGAGTAGACTTAACAGGAAATGGTAGTCGGCGTCTTCGATACTTCTTTCCGTTCCCACTGAGCATATTTCTTTTTAAATTCGGTTAATTTCCGTCCTTCAATCTCTAACAATTTTTGCAGTATATCCAGTTTTCCAATCCTCTGCCGTTTTTTAAGAGGAACGGCTCTCTCATATTGTGCCTCACACTCTTCTACCTCACGTGCAGTCCTTGCTAGATCTTCAGACTTTTGCATTTCCTCGTTAGTTGCTTGACCTCCAGATAATGTTACTTCAGGTATATTGACGCTGAGTCTTCTAGGTGTAAACTAGCCCATTAAAAATACCATACTCGAGGAATGCAGCCAAGATGATTTATCCTGTATTCTTCCCTTGTCGCCTGAACGTTTCCTTGGAGCTTTGTTGAGTACGGTACGTCATTCTGCAACCAGATTTTTAGTTATAAGACCACGACATGTGGTAGGTATCCGACCCAAACGTAGCCTAGTCACATCATTCGGACGAAAAAATCAAACTCATTTGAACGAGCTGCGTGTACGGATGAACTCATGCGGTATTGGATGACAGATTCGCATGTAGTATAACCGCTCCCATTGCTTAACGGTTGTTTGATTCCGTCGTATGTATACGGACGTATATGAGCCACAGGCTAGTTGCATCCAGTATAACCGTAGTCCTATTTCTAAATCACATACATAGATACCCCAGCGTACTGTTAGGCGAGACAAGCTGCTGGACCACCCAGCAACTTGATAAAATTCGTTCCCTGTTCGATTACCCAGAAACTCCACATGTCTAACAAGGAGAGGGCGCGAGACGAGCCTCTCGGATTTTGATGCGCTTTTGCAGGATTGTAGTTCAGATGGGTCCTGCCCCAAATTCGCAAGGGCAGGTGCCAACTCTTTAAATTAATACAAATTTTATTAGATGAAAAAAATAAAAAAGTCCCGCAAGGACGCCAACACGGGACATTCTCGTAGCAGGCAATGACATGAGCCTCTGTGCTATCACCATTTCCTTGACAAAAGTTTAACGGTTAAGGTATGTATGTACCTCACGGAACTTTAATAACTATTATCGCGAATACCGGCGACAGTTGGCACCTGCTCTTGTGGGTTTGGGGCAGGACCCACCTGAGCTACAATCCTGCAAAAGCGTATCAAAATCTAAGAGGCTCATCTCGCGCCCTCTGCTTGTGAGACAGAGATATTTCCTTTGGCTACGTCACCTCCATAAAGATATACAGGATGTCCGCTGTTGCGTACCATGATTCCGTTCGCGATCGAACGGACGTCAGCAGTACCTCACACGCCTAATTAAATTTGTGTGAGTGGTTGAAATATAGACGCTGACCGTTTGCTCTGATGAAAGTATGTTTAAAATTGGAAAATGGTTCAGACTGTCAGCGTAACAGTGTGGTAGGAATGATGTACAACGAATGAAATGTGGATGTAGGTGTGCACAATTTATACACCTTTTGGTTGGTAGCTTGCAACCAATCAGTGTGCAGGAAAATTACCTGCCGTGGAGTGTCGCGTCGTGGGTTTTCCGAGCTTCGGTCCTTCGACCTGGCATGGTTGCTCCAGGTCGACGCGTAGCCCGGTTCGCTTGGGCTAACAAGGAAAACCACACGAGGCTTCAAAATAATAGTTTAAAAACTGAGCCTTCTAGGTACGTAACATCTGCCGTAAACGTGGACAGTCCATTATTTTCTAACGTATTGGAGATACAAAAAAATTGTTTATATGAAAATTGCATGGTACAAGGGGGTACATTTTTTAACGGAGGCGAACTTTTTTTTACATTATTATTTACCGAGATATGATAGTCAAGTTTGTTTTTTTAAATGGAACTGTGTATTCTTGTTCAGATCATTTGATAGTGCTTTTCCAGGCAAATTCACTGACCTTTAATGTATGCATCCAGTTTCAACTAGTTTTAGAGATATTATGCTTACAAATTTACTGATTTTCGACGGAAGGAATTCGGCCGAATAAAAAATATGAGTGATGGTCTTGTTCGCGCCTTAAGTTCCACGTGTTAGATATTGTTTCTTGAAACAGATACAAAGGGTCTGCACCGAAGACGGCAGGCACAAACTCTGGGCAATTGTTTTCCGTTTTAAAATATCAATGTTACTTTTCTCGATACTGCCAATGCAGCATCTGTGGCGCAAAACAATTGTCCAGAGTTTGGGCATGCTGTTTTGAAAAGTACTATCAAATGATCTAAACAAGAATACGTAGGTCCATTTAAACTCAGGAGAAAACTCAGGAGTTGTCATCGTTTGAGAGTTTGTTACGTTTGACTTTGTTTGAGGTAGTGTGTTATTCGTTAAATTTTGCAAAGTACTATTAATAAATTTTGTATTATTTTTCATAATAGGTTTTGACATCGATTTCTGATTCACTGTCATCTGATTTTGTATTTTCTGGTTAGAAATTAATTTTGGACATCCCCTATGAGGCGAGGCCATATGAGTCACAATTTACACAGAATAGTTTTTTCTTACGAGCTGACTCTAAAATAGGGCAATTACCTTTCTCATGTGAAGAAAGCCCTTTTTTCGTAACAAGTCTTCCAACTTTCACTAGTTGCACTTTACACATCTTGTTTTCAAGTGACAGTTAGCCGCCACATGGCCATAACGTTGACAGTTATGACTCTGCGCCACTTCCGTCCTTTTGAGTTATTCTTTGGCAGTTTATAATTTTCATTTTATTCAGTAGAGCACATGAGCTTACCGATGTAAATTCTGCAATAAACATAAATAAAGAGTACTCGTTTACAGTGGATGAAGAGTTGCATCGACTAATACATTAACACGTTGAGCGCCACAGTGAAAACATCCATACCTGACCAGACACTGTATAATGTACTAGTTTTTATATAAATCGTAAAGAAAAAAAATATTTGAGTACTCAATCGTGTTCTTCTATTGCTACATTATTGTTTCAGTGTGAAGTTTGTTCAGAATTTGGTGGCAATCGATAATTATTTAATTAAATTCAATTTGAGGTGCCGGACACTGGTGACCCCTACGGCATTCAATGAGTTAATATTTTGCAAATTACATTTTGTATGCATTTTCAAAACCACGAGAACAGAAGAGTATGTTTTGAAGGTAAAACATCTTCTGCTAAACACAATAGTGGAAGAAAAAGTAAGTTGAATGAAAGAAACAGAAGAGCATTAAAGTTAGGGCCAGATATCCTCCTCCAGCTTCTCTAAACGAACTGGAAGAGTTTCTGCATGTAGAATGGTATAATATCCCATTAAACATTATTCAGGATTTGTATGATTCCATTCCCAGGAGAACTCAGGGTGTATAGATGCCAATGGTGGTTCTACACGATAATAATAAAGAATTTTCTTAATGTACGAGGTGTTTTCATTATTTTGTTCAGCCCTTGTACATTTAATCTGTTTTCAGCGCACAATTTATGTATATAACATTTCAATTTTGTTCAGTCTGGTTTGAGGTATCATGCTGATAAATTAAACTGCTTTTGTCACACATGAAAACAGAATAATCTTTACGGATCTCTGAGACCTTCCGCTTTGCTCTCTCCTCCTTAATTAATATTTGACATCGAGGAGGACCGCATTGTTGCTACCGTTCGAAGGAGACGTATTTCGTACGCCTGCACCAGTGGCGCCGAATAAAATTCTTCCGTTTTCATTCGTAGACAGCCTCTATCTCAAATTCCCGTTCTTAGCGCGAGACGTTTTCTTTGTAAGACGGAATTAAATTTTTATAATGTTGACAGCGTTTTCCCTTCTCTCTGTCACTCATAGTATCATTGGAAATGTTCTTTGTGTCTACTCACAAAAACTCAGGGCATGATGAAGTCTACATTTTACAGGAACTTTCTAACGACAAAATTCCATAAACGTTTTATTACGTTTCATTAGATAATGCTTAAGTACAGGATGCTTACAATATTCACACCAAAGTGTTTTTTTCTTGTAAAAATTACAATCGGAAGAAAAATTAGAAGAGAGGAAAGTTTCAATATAGTTGATCAGTAATGGAATGTTATAATTTAATTAAAATTATTAAACTTAAAGTTCTTGTGACAGAGGATTTCCCCATTTTCATAACGAGTTAAATGGTATATGACGTAATAATTCTCAAAGGTGGGCAAGGTACCCAATGAACGAAATAATTTTTCTTGAAAATTGAACAATAATGCTTTTACTACTGCTTGAAATCATGAATCCATCGCTTCAACGAAACATCTGTCACCACCGATAAAAAAATATGTGTTCCTGATTGTTAGAAATTCGCGGTGTTCACGTGACATCACAAAAGGGATGCGTTAGACGTTACGCAGCGCCGAAAAACCCTTTTTCCTTTTCTTTAAGTCCCGTTCCGTTTTTGACATATACAATATCTTCCTGTATTGTGGCTGACAACGGTCTGATATATTTTATTTGCATATCTGTATTTCTTTATATAAATCCTTCTAGTTTAAACTATAATAAATATTGTAAAGTGGCACTAATATAAAACGTGGAGGTGTTGTCCTTATTTTAATACCTTAAAACTTCTATTCAACGCCGCTAAGAACCTGCAAAATTTCATAAAAATCGGGACGGGTCGATCCACGGATATTCCTCGTAACTTAGAATTAAGAAAATGTTAATTTATAAAGAAAAAGGGTGGATGAGTCTCTTTAGACAGACAACGAGCTGATATTAATCGTATCTCCCCTTTATTTTAATGTATACAGAGGAAAAACTAGCACAAAGCACACATTTCCTCTAGAGAGATCGTCAAGAATGACGAGGCTGCAAGAAGGGAGTACCCCGGGTGTCTGGAGGCTGCCTTGGAAGACAATGCCAGGAGTGCACGTCGAGACTACCACTCAGACTTATCTGCAGGCAGCCCGTAATAAGCAATATGACTCTCACCTGTGCCTTCTGTGTGCCATCTGGTACTTCCTCTTTTGGAGGACTGAGGGTGCATCCAGGATGCCTTCCGGCCTTCCGCTGTTACACAGGGCATTCATACCAACCTACCGCCGCAAGCTTTTTCCTATTTCTGACAGTTTTATAAGAACCTGTCGTTATTGAAGATTTATACGCTGCAAGTGGCAAATTAATTCTTGTTGTAATAATTTTCGAATTGTTTTTACTTCGAAAAATAAGGTCACCTCTATTTTTTTCAAGCAGGACCAAGTAATTTTTATATATTAGGTGTCCCGAAAAGTTCTGTCCGTTTTTTTAGTAAAAGAAAATAATAATTTTGTATAATGTTTATTAATATTTAATTTACATTATAATTTCCATTATTCTTTATAACATCTTGCCATCTTAATGGCAGCTTGCGTATATCTGTGCGGTAAAAGGACTCGCCCTTGGAAGCTAAAAACTCAGCCAGTGCCTTTTTGACATCTCCATCTTCATGAAACTGTCTTCCATTTACAAAATTTTGCAGAGCCAGAAATAAATGGTAGTCGAAAGGTGCTAAATTTGGAGAATGTGGTGGGTTATTCGAACTTCCCAACCAAGCTCCATTATTTTTTTCAGCGTTCATAAAGAAACGTGTGGCCTTGCGTTGCCAAGCTGCAGTATAACTAGCTTCCTATTCGAAAGAACTGGGCGATTTTCTCGCAAGTTCTATGTTTAAATTCTTCAATTGTTGACAATATTTTTCAGAATTAATCGTTTCCCCTGAGTTTAACAGCTCATAATAAATTGGTCCTCTCATATCCCACCGTGTAGACATCATTCTTTCCTTTATTATTTCTCGGTTAAAACTGACGATAAAACAGTGCTTTCTGGTGCCTTTTATAGGTCATCCAGTGTATAAGCTACAGGTAAAACGAATGAGTCATAACCTGCATAACAAACAATTTTCCACTTGCTTAAAATAAATTTGCGCTAAACGGACAGAACTTTTCGGCAGACCTAATATAATATTGCAAAGAGCATTGCTATAAATTCAATGCGTGTTACACACAGCCATTTTTCACAACATTTGAATGGAAAAGCAAATCTTAAGCATGCGAAAGGACGATTTACGTAGTTATCCTTCTTATCTACGTAATTCATTCGTTTTAACAAGTACATTGGCACGCATACCCAGATGCATGATAGAGTGACATCCATTACTGGTGGAATGCAGCCATATAAAAGAGCATATACGTGTTGCACCTTCTTTTCTTAATTTTACAATTGACTCACAAATTGCACGTGGTATTTCTATTATGAAGAAAATATCGCCAATAACTATTATAAAGTCAATATAGAGGGTGGTTCCCGCAATTTGTTCACCCTGAATAACTTGTAAAGTATGCATTGTATGATACAATTTTTTATAGAAAAGTTGTATGGTTTGGAGGGATACATTATGTAATGCATATATTTTTTTTGTAGGTGGAGGCGTTTCGGAGATTTCAAGGTCAACTCCATTTTTTTAAATGAAATGCTATATTTTCTATACCAAAATATCGAAGAGCATTAAATTTTGAGTAAAAAAAGTACTGACCTTTATTAGCCGTAAACCTAATAATTAACGAATAATTTCACTTTGTTTCTTGAAAATGGTCTGTGCGTAATATCAAGTTGGAGATTCAATACCAGCAAAGATTTCCGTAAGACTTCTTCCATTCACTAACGTAGGTGTTCGAAATGGTGTTCATTCACATTAATACACTGATGTAATCTGGTAATCAACGAGGAAACTGCATTCTGAATTGTTCTTGCAGCAAGCATACTGCATGCTTAACGAATTCGTTCTTTCATATTCTCTGGTGTTGTTGTTGGTTCACAATACACCATATCTTTTAATGTACCCCATAGAAAGTAGTCTAGCGGCGTTAGATCTGGTGAACGTGGTGGCCACAGAAATTCTCCACTACGACCGATCCATCGATCGTGGAATCGTCTGTCCAGCACTTGCCTTGCTACATGTGAATAATGTGCGGGACAACCATCATGTTGGTACCAGATTTCTGTGCAGATATTTAATGGTACATTTTCTAATAAAGTTGGTAAAATATCACGTAAAAAATTCGAATATTTATCGTTAATGTTGATAAACACTGTCACGTAAACTCCGCGGTCTTGCGGAAATCTTTGCTGGTATTGAATCTCCTACTCAAGTAGTATTACACACAGACCATTTTCAAGAAACAAAGTGAAATTATTCGTTAATTATTAGGTTTACGGTTAATAAAGGTCAGTACTTTTTTACTCAAAATTTAACGCTCTTCTATATTTTGGCATAAAAAATATAGCATTCATTTAAAAAAATGGAGTTGACCTTGAAATTTCCGAAACACCTCCACCTACAAAAAAAATGTATGCATTGCATAATGTATCCCTCCAAACCATACAACTCTTCTATAAAACATTTTGTCATACAATGCATACTTTACAAGTTATTCAGAGTGAACAAGTCGCGTGGACCACCCTATATAATACTGGACTTTGGAGTACAGCCCCAGTCTTATTCGTAAACATTCAGCTGAATTCTTAGAACTAATTGTAAGCTGTTGAGTTCTTTTCTGCCCAGAGATTTTTTTGACCTCGCGTTTGTTATGTTCGTCTTTTTCTTCATTTTAATTGTTAACAAATGAATGTAAATTTTGTTTTTTTTCATTAATAATGCATGTTATGTTTCTGAATATAATATTGTACAAATTATTTATTTCTTACCTTCTCCGTTGGAAATATACAATATTAAGTAAATTTTAGTGCGGTGTACGGATACTTTTTTGACTGACTGTACATAAAAGAGATGCCACCTTGAAAATTTATATAGAATGTAAGACGAAGTTATCGTAGCAGATGGAAGAGATATAGGGCGCTCGTAAAATCGGTAGCGCTTAAGTGTTTACATGTTTCGAGCGTCGGAACGACCGAATTGACAGATATATCGGCAGTTAAAGGACTCGGACCAGGTCTGGGCGTTATTGAAATAAACTTTTATTCAAATAATTACACAAATAAAATTTTTATTTCGTTCATTATTTGTTGTTACTTTATCTTACAAGGAATGTTGCAGAGTTGACACACACCGATGTTTATGAAATTTTGATATGATGTAGATCTCAAAAATATATTCCACACGTATTTTTTTATATTGGCTATCGTTCACTTTGAAGGGGTGTAAACAGTCCTCCAAGTAGAGGGTGAAAACCCTATTTCGCAGTATATCTCGAAAACTATGAGAGCTAGAAAGAAAGTTTAAATGTACGGTTCTTCTATTTTTTAATGCCGAATCTAGCTATGTAAATAGTTTTCCAAAAAATTATTTATTTAAAAAATATATTGAGAATTTACATATTTTTTCAAATTTTTCTGACTAAGTGTTGATTAGTTTTGATGAAACTTTGTACATGTAAACTTTGAATCCGTACCAAAAATACGGATAAATTAAAATTTGGAATTTCAATCTTGCAATAAATATTATATATAAGCGCATTTTGTGCCCAATGAAAGTTTTTAGATTCGTATGACTAAGGTTCCAGTACGTTTTTATGGCGTCTTAGATAATTACATTACCCTGCGTGTTATTATTGTGTTTGCAAGGGTAGATATCGTCAGAACCGGTAAAAAATTCATGCAGGAATTCTCTCCGTAAAAAAGTAATCGAGTTTGAAAAGTTGGTTGTCCGAAGATGTCCCACGTTAGTAAGTATATGGTAGCCCTGAAAAGAACTGTTTACTTATTGAATTCCAGTGTCTCCAATAAGGAACGAGTAATAGTGCATCAACGGGTTCAAACAGCATCTACATATAAAACAAATTTATATGAAAATTATTTTATGTGTTGACGCTCGCCTAAGCGACATCAATGGTGGCCATAACGTTTTATAGCCAGCCTAAACCCTAACATTCATTAGCAGTCGACTGTCAGTACATCTGGGGAGCATGTGGCCAATATTCGAAAGGTATGTCTTCCAAACAATAGCGTGGACAGTTGTACGAGGAACAAAAGACACCCTCGTGCAGTTCTAGACGGTTCGTTCAGGAGGCATCGCAGGTACAGCGTGGCGATGCCTCCTTCTTTGCATCAACGTGTAACCCCTCCTCAAATATTGGCACATCCCACCAGCCAATTACAAACGAATAAATGTTTGTACAAACTCCACCTACCACAACGAAACATGTATATATAGCGACACACAGATCGTAACAGACACTCACGTTTGATATCGCACTCATGTTACATTCACACTCGCGTAAACACTCGCGGTGTAAGTCATACACATTCACGTTTGTACATACACTTTCGCGTAACAACTTATACCTATTCACACATCAGTTAATAGTGTATCAAGTCCAAATAAACCATATTCAACCAATTAAACGTGAGTCACATTTCAAAGCGGCCCCAACTCATTAATTTGACTTGGAGATAGGACACGCTTAGAACGTGTGCTATAAACACTAGAGTGCTCAGTGAAGACTCATTCTTCACACACCGAAGAGCGCTCAACACTATGTAATCATTGTAGTAATGATAATTCTCGAAGAAATGGTTGAAACACAAGTGTTTCTGGCACCATGAACATTTTAAAGCAACGACTTCCGCGAATTCGGAACAAATCGTAGTGTCAATGTGGTGAAAACAGACCTGGATTTTCCAAATTTTCTGGTCTATTACTTACGTAACCATGTCTAAACCAGGCGTATGTAAATAATACCTTGTATCAGGGAGCTGCTAACTGATTATGAATTAGTCTTTGCATTTTAACCCTTTGAGGCCGGAAGGTTTCAGGAAAAATTGTGTACTATGTGCTGAAATTTTCGGTGGTAGAACACGTGTTTCATTTAATAATTAATTATAATTATATATTTGATGTTGATTGCTCAGTTGTTTTAGTCCTTTAAAATGGCAAAATATGTAACGAGACATATATATTTTAATGAAATAAGCAAAGATGATAATTCGTCTAAATACATAGGTTGAAAGCGCACAGTAAACGCGTGTGCCTAGGCCAGTGCGGTGACCCGTAGCACACGGTGAACGATCTTTTTGAACGCATATATGCGTCTGTCGTCCGCAAAGGGTTAATGATTGTATTCCTCGCATGTAAATTAATATCTAGATTTAACGTTATTACCAAATCGGAGACTTTTCTCGCAACATTTTTTAAATAAACAGCACTTTTCAGGGCTACCATGTACTTACTAACGCGGGATAGCTTCAGACAACCAACTTTTCAAACTCGATTACTTTTTCGATTACGGTCTACTTCTGACTGCGATCCGCAAGAGCGTTACCAACGCCTCGCGGGCCTGCCATACGCCTTGGGGTACGTTTATGTTGGAGCTGCGATAAACGATCAGAGCGGCGATGAGAGCTTAGCGTCGAAATACATTATATTGTTTTATAATGGAAGTGTTTACATTGAAGCAGCGAGTAGAGCTACGCTTACTATTGTCATGGCCATCCGGAGCGCAGCACTTCTCGGGCCTTCCCCCACTCTAGGTCCGTTCTCTTCGTTTCAGTTCCCTCCAGTTCCCCCTTGGTCCATCGTCGTCCCAAATCATAGCCTGTATGAGGAGAATGGACGCAGAGTGGGGGTAGGTCGGAGTGGAGCTTCGCTCCGGATGGCCATGATGGCTTTACTAAATGACCAACGATACAAGCGTGGAGAACCAAATATTACTTTGGTAATTATTTACTTTAGCGCATACCTCAGCGATTTCAATGATTTTCAAATATGTTATCAAGGTCATGATTCGGCGTAATTTCATTAATACATATAACCGCCGCTCGATTTTAGTTTTCGAGATATTCGTAAAAATATTTGGTAATTATTTACAAAGCGGACAACCTCACCGATTTCAATGACTTCGAAATATGTTGTCAAGGTCAACATTCTGAACAACTTTTCCCTACACATATAACCGCCGCTCGGCTTTAATTTCCGAGATATCAGCAAAAATATATACCATACTATATCGTATTCTGCTTCTGACAGGAAGTGTTCCAGAGTACACACACACAGTTCTAGTATTGTTTACGTGCGTGTTGTCGTATGTATATTATGACAAGTTGTTAATTTCATGGAAAGATGAAGCAGAAGGTTTCATCCTAGGTCTTAAATCATCTTTTACTGAATTGGTGTTCATTGGGCTGGATTGAATTGTGGCCGCCGTGAGGCGGCCGTCTGTGTCCGGACCAAACAGAAAACACTGATAACTTGCCATAATTATTGAATATGTTTATAACCCAACCCAACTCAACCTTACGATATATGACTCGCACGTAAACAATACTAGATCCGTGTGGTGTGTACTGTAGAATACCTCAGACCAATAACATACACGTTGTAAACAGCAAAATACCATACATGGTATCGAATATATTTTTGCAAATATCTCGGAAACTAAATCCGAGCGGCGGTTATACGAATAGCGAAAAATTGTTTAAAATCATCACCTTGATAGGATATTTCAAGGTCATCAAAATCGGTGAGGTGTGCCCTAAAGTAAATAATTACCATCACTTTTTCTTCGCTATTATCGTCGTTCTAATCGTTGATACAAATCACCATAACAGATTTGTTATTTGTTACCTTTCTTCATAAGGAATTGACTTAGCATGGTAATTGCACCACTTTATTTAATCTTATCCGATATTTTGGACAATCTAATCAAAAGTTTCTAATTTCATTCGCAAACATTAAAAAAATTTTAATAATAATAATTCTTCTTCAGAATCACTCATGTTTAAATGGTTCATCTTTGCGAAATCTTAAACGACTGAAACTGTACTATTATCACAGCTCCACTATAAACACACAAAAGAAAGATATTTTTGAGCAGCTTTTATCGCCGTTCTGATCGACGATTTTATAGCTTCTATCGCAGCTCCAACATAAACGTACCCTTGTGGAGAGAATGAGCCTTCTCCGACAACGAGTCTTTTACGGGTTCTGGCGATATCTACCCTTGCAAACACAATAATAACACGTAGGGTAATGTAATTGCCTAAAACCCCATAAAACGTACTGGAACCCCAATCATACGAATCTATAAACTTTCATGGGGCACCAAATGCACATGTAATAATATTTATTGCAAGGTCGGAATTAAAAATTCCAATTTATCCGTATTTTTAGTACTGATTCAAAGTTTATATGTACAAAGTTTCATCAAAATTGATCGAATTAGCCAGAAAAATGTGCAAAAATATGTAAATTTTTAATATATTTTTTAAACAAATTAATTTTTTGAAAAACTATTTACATAGGTAGATGCGGCATTAAAAAACAGACAAACCGTATATGTAAACTTTCTTTCTATCTCTCATAGTTTTCCAGATATACTGCGAAATAGGGTTTTCACCCTCTACTTCGAGGGCTGTTTTCATCCCTTCAAAGTGAACGATAGCCGATATAAAAAAATACGTTTCGCATATTTGTTCGAGATGTATATCATATCAAAATTTCATCAAAATCGGCGTGTATCAACTCCGTAACATCCCTTGTCTGTGCAAAAATGCACCAGAAGAACGTAATTCTATTTCGTTATGAAATAAAGTGTTCTTTCTGTACAGGCTGTTTCAAAAACAATGTTCAATAATTTCTTGATTGGAGTATGCCAGAATAGCACTGAAGAGAAAAAGCGTTTATAACTCGAAGAGGTAGTGCTTTTGGAGAAATGTTTAAATGGCCATTTGTCGTCCTTAAGGCGAGTAGAATACGTTCCTAAAGTTTGGTCACCTATTTCTGAATCACGTTGTGCACACTCAAATCTTCAAGCGCTTAAAGTCAGTATTTGTAGTCACAAAGACATACTTAACCGAGTGTAGAATATATATGCATCTGTTGGAATAAAGGACACTTTATCAGAAAAGTTTCACGTACTTCGCAAAGTGTTAATTTTGCGACTATCTGACCCTAGTACCTTTATGCATAGATAACACCTTTATGGTCTGAAGAACAAACTTGTATGAGAAAAAAGCGATTTTCATATTATAATACTCTTCTCTTTATAATTTTTTTCACATTCAACGAAAATCACAATCTGTCCCTATTTATCCTGTATATTTACTCTCTAAACCCTAATTTATAGAAATGTAGCCTGTCTCTCTTATACCTCTTCTCCCTTTCACCTATCCCTGCTGATTGTCTTCAATCCGCCCGTCCCCTATCCACGACCTTGCCCTTGCAGACGTGCCTACCATAGCTCAGTCTAATAGTACAGTAATAACAGTTTTAAAAAGTCCCAATCTCTTTCTCTTAGACCCTCTACATTCTAACAATCTACTTTTATTGCCCTATCTTTCATCATCTCTCTTCCTCTGCTCTTCGTCCTTTTCTCTCTAATCTTATCACATTCTCCTTTTCTTTTCCTATCCCTTTCCATTCTCTCATTTCCTCCTTTATAACTTTCACTTCCCTCTTGCCTGTTCTCTTCCCGTACCCTAGCTTTCCCATGCTACCCCTCTTTACTAATGTTTCCAAATGCTCCTGGTACCCCTATCATGCTACATCTAACTATAATACATAGGTCACTTTAACTCTTTTCACCTTCCCATTGTCTTATTCCGCCACCTTCCTTAATCTCAATTGCCTTCTCCTTCTCTTAAACGTTCATTCATCCACATTTTTTTCTTTTCCTCCCTTTAAGGATATTTTCTTCCACACCACGTCAATCTTTCCCCTCAGTTCCTCCATCCTTGGTGAAATCATGCCGTTCTTCTTGTGCCCTCTTTCCGTATCTCCTTTGTCAATTTCATATTTTCTGTTGAAATTATTTAAATATTGGCAGCAAGTGACGTGCTTCCTACATCTAATGGACGTGTACACTTGTACGCATCTACTGTGACATGCAGGGACTCGGATTAATATTTTGACACCATGTTGTGCGAGACATTATTGCTGTACATATATGTTTATAATAGCGTTAATGAGTTAATTGTTCTCTAATGTATTAGAGTGAACATTATAGTTGGTAAAAACATGTATTTTACTCATTTAACCCTTTCAGATCTGAATTTTCTTTTAAGAGTAAAAAAATATTTGATTACACATTTCAACTCAGTAAACTGTTTAGATGATATTTTATTTAAAAACATTGTTGATATGTCCCATAGTTTTGTAGATATTAAATGTACACACATGATGTACATTAGGACTCAAGTATCGCATGACACCTAAGAGAGCACAAATGAGGAAAGAAACATACACAGCATTTTATAACATTTAATAATAACGTGTTAACACTTGAAACTGAAGCAGACATGTGGAAAATTGTACTGCTTTCAGGTTCCTACTATTAGCTGTCACTGCACAGTATGTAACCAATGTTAGTCAATTCTGAATTCACTAGACTTACTAAAAACATTCAGAGTATGAAAAACTTCAAATTTATAAGAAAAATATGTTCAAGATTGTGTACAAACGGTTTGAATTTCCGAAACATTCATCCTTACCTAAATATCAGCGTAGAAACTTCATATACACAAATGTGACCACCAGGTCTGAAAGGGTTAATGCACATACTTTTCTAAGTAACAAGCGATAAATTAAAATTTTTTTAATTAACCCCTACTTTTTATTTACAATCTGTCAAGGTCGACAATAAGTAAATACATGTAATTATTCAGTTATAATAGCATGCGGCTCGCCCCACCACTGCGGGAAAAGCACTTATTACTACATTATGTGCATCATTGTTCACTTTACGAGATCTATATGATGTTTCCTTTTTAATCATCTTGGGATTCAACTAAAACAGAATGAAATTATTGGATTAGTATGAGCATCTATTTTTTCGTTGTGTTTTTTAATAAGACGACGTATTTAAATATGAATTGGGGCTATTTTTAACTCCTTGAGGATGTCGTCATTCCTAATGTTCCAAGAAAACTTAAATCCTTGAGGATGACGTCATTCCTAACGTACCAAGGGGCCTTAAGTCCTTGACAATGTCTTCATTTCTAATGTACCAAACAGTAATTCATCTTGCGGTTTATTCGCTTCAATAACTTGGTTATATTGCTAAAAGAAAGTTTGTACATAACCAATTGTTTCATTGCTTGTAAAGGTAACGTATAGTATATCGGAAAGCTTAGTTTCGTTTGAAATTTCGTCGATAGTATACAGAATAACAGTAATAATGAGGCGTAAAGCAAAAATTACCTCGTTTGTTATTCGCCAAGTCTTTATTTATCATTGAGAGAAAGGTAAATCGTATCGTGAAATTGTCAAATTGTAAAATTTGTCAATTGTCACTGTACATGCAGTATTCAATGTGTACAGAGAACCAGCTTCTGGCGCACATGTGCATTGTGAAGATAATCCACGTGCAATTGTGAATCCACTGCAATCCATTCATTATAATAAACGATATATTGTTATTCAAGTCTCTTGCTTTATTTAGCAATAATCCGAAACCTCAACTTCACGCTCTCTAAGATGACGTTCGACTGAATACGTCATCTGACATAGGAGCGAGGCAAATAGAAAAATTGTGATAGAATCACACACTGAATTCTTCTATTAACAAGAGAACAAAATCATTTAATCAGGTCTGTGTATGCCATATCCTGGAAGTCTAATAGTGTGTTCTACTCGCCGTTTCATGCGCTATAAGATAGCGTTTGACCGAATACGTTACCGTCATTTTTACCGTCATTTTTACCGTCACCTTCAAAATCTCCTTTGTCGCGACAGTTAGTCCATTAATGACCAGCTCTCCCTTTAATGACACCGTCACTTCTATTCTCTTCTACTTAATAATTACATTTTTCACCTCGTCATACACCTTACCTTCTTCCCCCAGCTTTATTCCCTCTATTCTTTTACTTATGGCTCCCATTTGCTTTCCAATTCTGTTTATGATCCCTGCGTTTTCCTATACTTTCTTCCGCTTATTATAAACCCACTCTCAACTTCTATTCTAGAGGTCCTCCTTTTCGATCATACGTAATCTTATCTCCGTGATCTTTTCGTCATCTCCCTCTACAATTGCTCCAATTTTTTTCTTATTTGTTTCCAAGCCCTCCTTAATTCCACCCTTATAACCACTTCATATCGTTTTACTTTCCTCCCCTGTCCCATTTGGCACCAACTTCTCCATTCTTCTACTTTTTCTTAGGTCCCCTCGCTATGCTTTTCTTCCTACTTGCTGTTCTACTTGACTCCTCCCTCTTACACAAATATTTTTTTATTCTAACTTCGTGCATTGCTCTTTGCACCCTTTATTTTCCCTTCTCGACCTTGTTTCTTTCCTATTCCATCTGTATTTTTCTCCTCCTTTCTTTTCTTGATCTATATTCTATCCTTTTACCGATTTTCCATGATTGATTTTCTTGATTTTTATTCTTCCTCCTTTCCTATCGACAGATCGTAGTTACCTGCTGCATCATAGATGTCCTCGGTCGTTAGATGTTTGCTGCATCTTTATTTCTAACTCGCTACTTCTTTTAACGTAGCTTTTCCTGTTTACTTACTTCAGCTTTACTTTGTACCTGCACTTCTGTTTCCACTTTGCTATTGACAGCTCCATCTTTCTCGTTATTCTGTTATTTACCTTTGCCGGCACACTTTCGTTTCATTTTCTTCTTTATATACTTTCTAATTTCTTTTCTGCAACCGCTTATTCTCTTACACGCAACTTATTCCACACTCACCATTCTGATCATCTTGACCGGCAAATTATTGCATTTAGTAAAATATCCTTTCTCTGCTTTCTCATTTCTGCTAATCTTAGAATATTGTGTTTTGAGCTATTCAGTTGGATAGGGTCTCGAATTAAGTGAATTTTTTCGATTACTTTACTTTAGAGTAGCGAAATTTAACCTCTTTTATCTCATGGCATACATAAACTAATTACTAAAATTCTCTGGCACACCAAAAAATATCCGCCGATCTGACCAAAAAGTCAGTAATTTCTGACTGATTTATAAAAGGAATAATATTTTTTTTAAGTTTTTGCTCCAAGGTGACAATAAAATAACTATTTTTCCCACTATATTTTTGAAGTAATCTTGTATATGCAGCTTATTTTATGTATACACATCAAGTCTTTTTCGGAACTTTTCAAGCTGTTCTTCCAATGAAATATTTTATCACATGTAGGGTCCTTAGAAATGATCTACGTTTTGATGTAATCTTAAATCAGTTGATACTTACAAAATTTTCATATCTGAGACTTTTTGACAGCCGTGTTGCATAACCTACTGAACTATTCTTGATGCAAGGAATACAATCACAGGAACAAAAATATATTGTTCCATTTAACAAGATCCCTATCACGTATACCGTTTCCGGTACACGTATTAATTTGAATTCGATCGCATAATTACCAACCCTTATCAAATTTTGAGTAACATTCACGTTAAATCGATAGTAGAAATACAAAGTGCAATGTCAAGTAGATAAATATTTATACAATCAACCACGTGTATTAATAAATAACCATTCTCGCGTGTCTGACTACCCATGGAATTTTCTACGGTGGCAGGGAACGGGTTAAGAAAGTATTGGTGACCTTGAAACCTCTAAGAAAAATTACGTTGAGGAAGCACTTTTTTTTACCACTATATGCATCTCCATGAACGGTGTAACTTTTTCCTCTGACCTTCCTTACGTGTTATCACCTCGTACATAAACCATTTGTTACGTCCCGTACATCGCAATTCCATTTACGCTCCATTTCCATTAAATTCTATTTACGCTAGATCGCAACGATGTATGGAGACATTGACTTATGTAAAATTAATTACATAAACCTAGTTTAAGGTAAACAATGAGTGACTGATACTCGAGGAGGTTTTAGTAAACTGATATAATATAAAACTTAACAAGGTGCGCGTTTACAAGTTCGCATCGCGTGTTATAAGTGCAGGGTGCACCAGTGAAGTGGGAAATTTTCAAAACGCAATTATTAAATGAATTTTTATTTTAACATAAATTTGTGTGTACATTTTTGTTAGATATAATATGCCACTTTATGTTTTAAGAATAACACTTGACAGGAGAGCACCATTTCGATCCGCGCATTCATCTAATCTTAATCGAAAATTTTCTATTACCCCCTTAACATATCTGGTGGAATCCTCGTAACTTCTTCTTGGATTTTTAATTTAACAATAAGTTCAAGGATGGTGTGTGGACGAGCAGTACACCACTTGCTTCTGAGATATCCCCAAAGAAAAGTCACATGCTGATAAATCGAGCGATCTTGCTGGCCAAACAACATCCTCACTTTTGGAAATGATATAATTTAAGAGGAGCATTCTTAAAATTTTCGATTAAGATTAGATGAATGCGTGGATTGGAATGGTGCCCACCTGTCAAGTGTTATTTTTAAAAAATAAAATGGGATATTATATCTAACAAAAATATATAAACAAGGTTATTTAATAATTGAGTTTTGAAAATCTCCCAATTCACTGGTGCTCTCTGTACACGGTTTAATGTGTGTCGGGCTTTGATACTGACGCGTATAGTTTCGTGGTTTTAGTATGAATTCTCGTGATGTATGTATTCGAGTGTTTTAGTTGAAATCCTCAGCCGTGTCTGTGTTCGCTGTTTTTATTAAGTTGGTTTGCTTGTGATTGGCTGTGTATTGCGTGTAAGTGGTGGGTGCCGGTGTTTTTCTATTAGTCAGTGTGATCTTGTAGGTGTCTCTGGTTCAGAGTTGGGCATTATTCGAATTGTTTCGAATAAATATTTATGTCAAATAATTATCCGAATAAATTCGTTTTAGTCGAATATTTTACCCGGATAATAATTATTCGTTATTCATAACAAATTATTCTCTCTATTTATTCGAATAATTCATAATTATTTATTCGAATAACGATTGCAAACTTATTCGACTAAATTATTGAAATAACGATTGCAAAAATATTCGAAGTAGGATTGCTAAGTTATTCGAAAAATAATACGAATAATTGTTGATTGTTTTCGTTTCCCCTTTTCTGCTGGTGATAGTATACCTATATTTACTTCTTGACTCTGTGCTTTTGCATCATAACAGAAAAACAAAAAAGAATAAATAAATTTTTATCTGGACAAATTCTTATACGAATAAGTTCTTATTTGAATAAATTCTTATACTGACGAATAAAACCTTATTCGTTACTCTTATCCATTATCTGTTACCCGAATAAAATTTTGCCCAACACTGGTCTGGTTTACTTATTTAAAAGTACTCGTCAGTACTTTTATGGCGGAACGGTTTTCCCTTCAGCGGTGCCTGGCGCATGTGGCACCCTAATGTCTTGGTCTTAAAACCAGAACGACCATAAAGTAATTTGTCCGACCTCGACTGTTGGTATATGCCGCCTAATATAAAATTTAATACGTTCGGTCTTTGGGGCCGAACACCACTGCTTTCAGCGAACGTATAAAATTATTAAATGTCAAAGGAACGTGTACGTCCTTAGTACACGCATTGCTCAAGTAATTGCAAGAAATTCAATATTACGACAGTCTAACTACTGCGCACAAATATTTTAATTTATAAAATTTTAAAATCCACACGAGATAAAAAGATAAAAGTTGTAAATCTCGCATATGCGATCGCAACAATATCGAGACGATAATATTCGTTCCAACTTAACCCTCGCCTGGCGGATGCCGGGTCCATTCGGACCCGATCTCGTGCCGTTTCTTTCAAGGTCGCGATCGTTCAGTTGAAGTGAACACGGACACGCGTTTGATACAAAACACTTGCGTACACCTACCATCTACCATCACGAGCGTCTGATGCATTTTATTGTCAGTAATCCATATACGTAACGGTACGTGAGAGCGAAGCGTATTTCGAAGCGATTACAGAAAAGACGATATAGTAAACTTAATAAAAATGTCTAATCAAAGAGAGTTATGTGCAGATGATAACGATTTTAGTGACTTTCTAGACGAGAAAGACAATTGTAACAATGAAGTATCGTCGGACGATGACAGTATTGCATAACAAAAAAAAATATATAGACGAAAGTGTGATAAATGTCACAGACATACATGCTCTACACATGCAATAGAGACAACAAATATTGAAGCTTGTTATGAAAAGGAATAAATGTTATTTACTAATGCGGTCCTTATACTTTGTTATCGCCGATAACAATAATGAACCCATGATAACATCTACTCGTTAATAATAGTTACTTTTGAGAAAAACATATATAAATGTAATGAAACAAAATTCTAATGTATATTGCTTATTGGAAAAGACGTGAAAAGCAAAATTTCGCTATGGGTCCGTCTGGACCCGGAATCCGCCTCGCGCGTCGGTAAAACCATCCGCCTTTCGAGGGTTAATGGACGTGAACCGGTGAGGAGAGTGAATACCTGTGCTTGTTTTAATGCTATATTCTATGAATTAATTTTAACAACAATGTAGTAACAGAATCAGTCACGTATACACTAACAGTCTTTCGATTTGAGATGCGTGGTTTTGAATCTCTTATTTTCTTCGGAGGATGTCTATTTATTTGAATTCTTAGGGAGGTGTGTCTGGGGGGTGTGTTTTACCGTAATTTTGTGATTGGCTGAAAGATTCGTTGACTTGTAGGAGGAGCGAATTTTTACGTGGAGAGGATGGGGGTGTACCTGAATGCTGTCTCGGAGTACGGACGTTTGTAGGCTGCCTGCGGTTCCTTTTCGTTTTGCACGGAGGTAATAAAGCCATAAAGCCTGTGGATCTGTTGACCATATTTTCTAAGGAGATTAGTGTACCCGCATGAATTGCTTGCCAATTGACTCTAAATTTTCTGTTACATCCGCCGGCTTTATGGGTTTATTGTCGCTACGTGACGTTTTAAGAATTTTAAAGCTTTCCGCAAACAGTGTGTTGGGTGGTTCTTTTAATTTATGGTTTTATGGTAAATGGAAACAAAGGAAAAATTGTTGAAGTAGCAAAATTGAAGCGTCGATCACTTTTGGGAAGACTCTTTTCACATTTGTAGGGTAAGGAGAAAACACAAGGGACGTCCATTTTTATTCTGTAGTATTCAACTTGAAAAAATATTTGAATAATGTAAAACACTTATTACTATGCTTATTTTTCTCTTGCTGCTTAATTAGACTGTATCCTCATGTTATAAACAATACAGTTCAATTACTTGAACGTTGTCTCAATACCTGCAGGTAACACAAAATCAAAAGCTTTGTGACTTGTCCGAGCAATTTCACTACGAACTGCTCTTATTGTGAGTTTTACTGAATTGTGAATGAACGAGAAACGAAAAGTACAGTGAGCCATTTGTGATAGAAATCTAGCGGTGATAAGTTAACTAAGAAAAGTACAAATGGCGGGAAAGAAGGACGAACGGTGATTGGAAGACATTGTGTAGACAGAAGAAATGCACTCATTACAAGTTTTCCAATTAAGTCTGTTATTTGCTTTCTAAAGTGGAAGGGATGTTACCCAACCGTCACGCGTCGATTTTGATAAAATTTTAGAGTGCCGTAAAACTCGAGAAAATATTTAACACGTCTTTTTTTATCGGCAAATTTCCATGTTGAAGGGGTAAAACCAGTCCTCAAAGTGAGGGCTGAAAATCTTATTTTATCGAATATCCTGGAAACTATGGGGCGTAGGGTAACCATTTGTTTTTAAATCGTGTACTTTTTAATTGCGAATTTAGCTATGTAAGCGATTTTGTCTACTGCGTAAAAAATATTTAAAAAATTATAACATTCTTGCAATTTTTTCTAGTAAATGTATTTTCACCAAAATGTGTGTTGTACAATTAATATTACTATTATAATAAAGAGACAGAGTTTCATTGTATGTTCACGAAAATATCAAAAACTACTAAACCGATTGTTATGAAGTTTCCAGAATAGCTTCTTTACATTTTCCAGAGTGTCTTCATCGCCAATTATAACTGTTTCTAAAAAATAGAATATTCCGTACTCGAGAAGCGATAATCGCAGAATTTATCGAGTCATAAAAACATTAAGTTTATTAAACAGCATGTCCTGGGCGCAGCTACAGGCAGTAGTCAGGCGAATTCTCTTTCGAGAGCGCGGGCATCGAGCTTTGCCACCTAGCGGCTGCGCATGAACTACGCCCCCGTGGCCAGCTCATCGGCGCGCCAACAAAAAATTGTCCCATGTTTTTGTCCGGACGTATTATCTATTTCACCATAAAATATGGCCTATGACACTCCGGAAAATGTAAAGGAGCTATTGTGAAAATTTCATAACAATCGGTTCAGTAGTTTTCGAGATTTTTTCGAACATACAAACAAACTCAGTTTCTTTATTATAATAGTAAGATTTTCTTGTTTCATTAATTTTATTTTATACAAAAATACATTTAACAACATAATAATTGTGGACACAACGAACTAACAAGACTAGGTTAACGAATTGGTTAATATGTTAGCACTGAAAAGAATATGATAAGAAACGCGATGCTGTCTGAACTTTATTGATAGAAGATTTTGACATCAAGCCATCGGAATAGTAAGTTATGTTACATTGCCATAAGCCTTTTAAGTATTATACAAATGCAGGAGCCAAAACAAAAATGTTTTAGTTATAAAGAAAATCTATAGTCTTAAACGTAGACGAAAAAACAGTTTGTTCTATCATCAAATTTGGTCCATCGAACCAAGTAACTAGTTTCCATCATTGTTAAAGTGGCCAAAGTACTGGAGTCTGATAATTGAGTTGATAAGAACATTCCGTATCGTAACATATAATTTCAGCGTCCAGTTAACTTTAAGTATTATCTTCCAAACACTGTGAGACATACTTTATTACCTACGAAATAAATTTACGAAAATATTTGACATTCGATAATTAACTTGATAAGAATGCTTCGTAACGTAGCCTCTAATTTTAGCGTCCAATTTGCTTTAACTGTTATCTCCTAAACCTGATGTTCCGTAGCGAAACGAAGCTCTTTGTAAGTAAACTGAAAGCCCGCATAAGCTTTGATTTCAGGGAGCGTTAAATTACAGCCAACTTTCTAATTAACACAGTCTCATCGTTTCCACAAATTCGTCTGTGCTCTTCGATAAATAAACGTTCTTGAATAATGAACTTCGTATCTCTACACGCAAATTGTCTCCTTCGATTTGTTTTGCCATTATATTGTGCTGATTGCTAGGCACAGTTTCTGATTAAAGTATATCAGAATGAATGAAGAATTTGATAAATTATAATAGAGGTAAATATAGTGGATTCCGGTTATTTGGGACACATCGGGACTAGCATCTTTTGGCCCGATTAAACGGCGGTCCCACTTATGCGAAGTATCACACAGGTAAATACAGTAATTAAAATGATATAAAACAAACAAACTATAGCTTAAATGAGCACTGAAGGATTTATTTAAATGTTTTTAGAATAAATTAGAGCCAAATATCTAATATGTATATAGATATTCTTCATGCAGAACTTTCTATTTTCATTCCTTGTCAATAACCATGAATATCATTAATGGACTATCCGCGGATACGCACATTGTCCTTAAAGTCCTCGTAAAAAATTCATTTAAAGCAAAATGCACAACATATTAGGAAAAATCAATGAACATTAACGCTTGCTATCTTCTCATAGAGTACTGCAGTCATCTGTCCCAAATAAGCGGCATGCTGTCCCAATTAAGTGAAGAAAACTAGGGCTATTTATTCGATTAGGTTCTGTTCTTTAAGTTTTGTCTCAAATAAACGGCTAACTGGATTAACCGGTGGCTCGAATAAACGGAATCCAATGAATAATATTATACTTGACGAAATGATTTAAGGGGTCTCCCTAGTGTGACGGTTTCAAAAAATCGAATTTTTGTTGTTGAGATTTTCTTATAGTTTTACATCTTAAAAACATACTGCCAAAGTATTATAGACGTATTACAAAAATTGACAATGCTACAGGCTTTGAAACGGCACTTTTCATATCATTTTGAAGGGTACGTGAAACTTTGAACGCGTTTTTCTGATAACGATATTTTTTCAAATGGCCGCCACGATATCTCAAAATCCAATCATCCGATTTACGTGAAACTTGGCAGGCATCTTCAGTAGATGTCTCATTCTCGCCGGTACTGGAACTAAGTCAATATTTGCAGAATTCAAATTTTGCAACTTAAAAAACAAGCCATTTTTGTGCAAAAATCGGAACTTTTCGTTTCAGACGTTATCATTTTTTAATTTTTCGTTATTTTTCATTTGTTCTAGTAGACAGCTATAGTCACACTCATATAGATTAAGAATCTTTTTCTTTTTTTCCATTCTGATAATTCTGAGGGCAGATTTTATGGCAGCCATGAAGATAAATTATTTTTAGGTGCAGTGGCAGAATCCCTATAGCTTTGGACAGAATCATTATTTCTGCATTAAATAATTATTATGTACTCTTCAAACATTGTCTGATATAGCAGCGAACTATTACATTTATACGTTTATTACTTTTCTTCAAAAAAATTCTCAAAGATCGTTTCGTTTTTTGACCGTCACACTAGGGAGTGTGAGCAATGAACACTACGTTGAGTATAATCTAGTGCAGGCCTGTAGCACCATTATAGGGACAAAGATACTAGGAATTTCAAGGCCACTTTCCCCTTTTAGTTTTATCAAATGCTGTTGACTCTTCGTCGTACCAGTGTCTACTGTTTTTCGCATTCATTCCAATGTTTTTAATGATAAAACCTTTAAAATTAATCCTTACATAGAGCACACTGTAGTGTAACTAACAAGGAACATCACCCAGTTGCCACGCGCCGATTTTTATGCAATTTTGGTATGATACAGAACTGGCAGAAATATTTGTAGAGATTTTAAGTAAATAGAGATAGTTTTACTTTCTAAACAATAATCTGTAATAATAAATGTCAATTCGCTCTTTGTATACTACACGCTCTCTGAATAGATGTTTCTCTCACAAAGTCTCACGGAAAACTCACGCTTTGCCATCCATTCAACACCCGAAACTGTCTCTTGGCACATACACATTCGCACAGATAACACGCATGCACTCCTTAGGGCCTAGAAACAGTTTGACGAACTCGTCGCACGCATCAACTCGCATTGCCTTAGGACAAAGACCTACATACTCTAGACATATCATTTTATCGGCAAATGTATGCATTGAATGGGTGAAAACAGCCCTTGAAATTCGGATCAAAAACCTATTTGACGGTATATCTACAAAACTGCTGATCCTAGAATTGAACTTTAAATGTACGGCTTGCCTATCTTTTAATGCTGAATTCAGCTGTATGAACAGTTTTCCAAAAATGGAATTTGTTAAAAGAATATCTTAAAAAATGTTCGTGTGATAGATTCAATAGCTGCTAATCCTCAAAGAGTACAGAATTTTATCCACAGTATAGAGTACGTATAGATGCAGTACGTATAGATGTTTATTGTTTACACTGATTGTTCACAATTCGCAGTCGAAAAGCAGATTATTCGATAAATCTTTCGAACGTTGATCGATGCGAGTTTGAAAAGAAGTTAGGTTATATCACGTACAGACAATGACGATTGGTGGGAGGTAATGAGAGGTTCATTATCTAACTCACAACGTATTTTTCTTTCAGTGCTAGTACTATTAAACTTTAGTTTCGTATTAGTTATAATATTATAATTTAGTTTACTTTAGTATAAGTTATAATATTATAATTTAGTTTACTTTAGAATAAGTTATAATATTCAAACACCGGTGATAAGTTATAGTGTTAAGGTGTAGATAGTGCTAAGACATAGTGTGTTGAGGATAAATATAAAGTGCTCTAAACGTTATTTTTCTTATACACCCAATTCTGTTTTTACACGAACTTCTTTTACACGATTTTGATTTAACACGAATTAGAAAAAAAACTTAATTCTCTTTTTACACGACTTACACGAATTTTTTTTATTTTTTTATTTTTTATTTTTTTTTTACACGTATTCTTCGGGAACGTATCTATCGTGTAAAAACAGAATTTGGTGTATTGTTCGAATTAGACCGCCTTTCAGTTCGATTATTCTAAATGTGTTTTTGTATCTCACAAGGGACGTTTTCCAAGTGGTCCCCTCCGATTTTGATGAAACTTTGGAATAATGTAGATCTCGAAAAAATATTTGACACGTCTTCTTTTTTGTCGCCAATCATCCATAATGAAAGAGTGAAGACAACCCTCAAAGTTGGGGTTGCAAAACCTATTTTGCCGTTTATCTCGGAAACTATTCGTTGTAGAAAAAATAATTAAATGTACGATTTGTGTATTTTTTAATGCTAAATCCGACTATGTAAACAAAATTCTGAAAAAGTAATTTGTTTAAAAAATATATTAAAAATTAACATTTTTGTGCCATTTTTTTTGATAAAGTATTGATGTATTTTCATGAAAACTTATATACGTGGACTGTGGACCAATGCCAAAAATACGGATAAATTGGAATTTTTAATTTCACTTTTGTAATGAATATTATTCCATACGCTGCATACTCATGTTTTATACTCGACAACTGCCTGTAGGTTCGTAAAACCGAAAGAGTTCAAAATTATTACGTTTTAAGTCATTTACATTACCTTACGAGTAAATGTTCTGTTTGAAAATGTGAAAATCACGAAAGCAGATGAAAACACCCGTTGCGGCATACCTCCACCATCCAAGAGAGATTATAATTAAAAATATAATTTAGTAGGAGCTGCTGTTTGCCCCTTACGGGTTCAGCTCAAGTTTTTGCCACGTGCTTTTCACATTTGTGTTATATTTTTTTGCATCCATTTATTTGATTAAGTAACCACTGATACTCAAAATAGCGTTAAAGTATAGTGACAGGTTTCTTAAGTTAAATATATTAAAAACATGGAATCGCGCAAGCACGGACAAACAATTCATAGTGAGGCACGAAAGAATTATTGAGAAGCGTGACGAAGAAGCTAAGAAGGATGAGCTTCTTCACTCAATACAACAAGCCAATAATAATCCTGTGTCTGATTATATTGACGTATCCGTGAAGACGATCAGTAGAATTCGGAGAGAAAGCTCAGAATTTGGAGAGCAACTCTTCACCGGGAAAAAAACGTTTACAACGTACCGAGAAGAAATTCCAATGTTCCGAGGAGGATAGAAGAATTATAAGAAACGTAATTAATGAATTTTATGTCGAAAAAAAAAGTACTGACTGTTTCGTCAAACTCTTTTATTATGACTAGGACGTATTCAGGACACACTGAATTCCTTGCTTTATATCTTTATTGTTCTGTAGTAAGTCTTATTCTAAGGACCAGTCACATCACACACGTGGGGGCGCTTTGTGCACACACATACATTCTACCTACTTCTATGTATCTATATCTACAACGCTGACTGCTGCAAAATTGTTAGCTGCAATAAGAAAGAGAATAGATTTTTCGAGGACAAAACATACGATCTACAGGTTGTTGAAAAGTATGGGATTTAAATACAAGAAAGGTAACAATATCAGCAAAGCTTTGTTCCGAAAGCTGAATATTGTCAATTGGAGATCAAAATATTGAAAGCTGTTCAATATTATAGAAGACAGAAGAAGGACACTGTTTAAATCGATGAAACGTGGGTCGATAATAGTTTGTGTTTCAGCAAATGCTGGCAGAGCGAAGATATGATAGGATTACTGCAAAATGGAAGTTCTTCCCACCGGTTAATAATTATTTATGCCAGTGGGAAAAGTGAATTTATAAATGGTGCGGATCTTATTTTTAAATCGAGGACGATAACTGGCAACAATCACGGCCAAATGAATGCTCTTAACCCTAAATAACTAAAATATCTGTGAGTAATGCTATTACTAAGCATTTCTCAAAATGACGACGTCAATTAAAAACACGAATATAATTGAATTTTTTTTTACTTAACAACAAAAATATTTTATCTTATAAAGAAACAGGATGAATGAAATTAAATAGTTATATTTGGTATTGAATTTATTAACGAATAAATAAGTATAATTAGTTTATTTAGTAAGCGGATCATCCGATATCACGAGATTCAAATGTTTCGATCATCAGTTTTACGAATAGTTATCCAGGGTTAATTTTGAAAAGTGGATTATAGAAAAATTATTACCTAATATTCCACCAAATTCTGTGGGAGTAATGGACTATGCCCCTTACCACAGTGTTCAATTGAATAAAGCACCATTGAAATATAGTAGGAAGAAAGAGATGATAAATAGAATGGTTGACAGCAAATAGCATTCCACATGCGGAAACGATGAGGAAATACGAAGTATCAGAACTAAAACAACAACATAACAAATCTGACGAAACATAAAATAGGTGATGAGACTAATTGTGAGGTGTTAAGTAAGGACTGTATATTCCTTCGTCTCCACAATTTTATTATTATAAAAACACTTGTTATCGTGACAGAAGTGAGAAGTGACTATGTGACAAAAAACAACGGTGACAGTGTTCTCACTGAGAATTTGCAAGATTCTCACAGAGTCTTTTAACGATTCTGCCCGGTCTCCTCCGGGTGACAACTTTTTATTGTTTCAGTATTTCCCTTTCCTAGACCTCGGATATTTCGTGAGGGTGGAGAATCTGTCAATCCTTGAAACTCATTGGTTCTTACATTTTGACCCTCCACCCTCTCGAAGTGTCTAGGAAAGGGCAATGGAAGACGTTCTGGAGGATCTGAGGACCACCAAGGTTTGAAGTGCGTGTTAAAGCTAACATGGAACGCGCGCTGAAATTAGAGATTTCTAGACATCCAGGCATCGGGAAGTAATAAATAACTATATATAACTGTAGGTTCCCGATGCTCAGGATGCCTGGCGTCGTCCCATGTCGCCCAGTCACAGATGGCCCTCAGACCCTTCCTGAGAGGCCTTATTGTTTTGGAAGTCCAAACAATAGGTGAATTGCCAAAAGTACACGTATACAATGTACTACGACACCGCCGTATATGTGTGAATTAGACCCCATTGAATTAGCTTGGACACAAGTTAAACGAAAGATTCGAGAAGAAAATCCTACTTCAGATCTTTCAAGCAGTGATTTAGAAGTATTTACACAGCAAGTCATAAATGAAGTAACACCAGATGAGTGGGCAAATTTCTGTGCACACGTCGAAGACGTTGAAGAACAATATTGGACGAAGGATGGCATATTCGAGGACATGATGGTAAATTTAAACCTGGAAATACACTTCAGCACTTCTTCAGAGGATTTATAAGGTAAGAAATCATGAAAATTATACTTATTTTGACAAATTGTAATTATGTACAATTTATCCTGATAAAAATGAGCTTAAATACGACTCCATTCGAATTATTTTTAATAATACACCAATATATAACTATTTTTAATAAATCACACGCATAGTAATTTTACGGAAGAATCGGAGGAAGTAGAAGAAGACCCTCATCAAATTGAAAAGCAGCATAACCTAAACTGGAGGAGGGAAGAAAATGATACGATTATCATGGGTATGCTAAAAAAAAGTATTGCAATGTGAGAGGAGCGCGAAAAATTACATGCGGATGCAGATCGCATGTTTTTGATGTCTTTGGTCAGTGAGTTGAAAAAGGTCCCAGATTACAAAAAACTGACCTTGAAAACGGACATTATGGAATTAATTGGAAGTGCGCAAATAAGTCCTCAGTCGGTTCCGTATACATACGGTACTGTGCAAAAGTCTTACGCCACCTACGTTGTGTTACAACTTTACATTTTTGCCGCTAAAGAAAGTACATAAAAGATTCAGCATACATATTCTATCTTGCCAATATTATTGCACAGCGTACTGTTAGAAATTATACAAAGATATTATAAATTCAAAGAAAAATTTAATATTTTGTGTGGCCTGGTTTTGCCTTTTTGTAATAATTTTGTTCGAAATGTTTCGCCATTCTGTTCGCAATACCTCAAGTTCATCTGCACTTTTTGGTTCACTTTTTCTTCGAGTTCTGTCCAAATAATCCCAAACCCGTTCAATAATATTTCTATCAGGACTTTGAGGTGGCTAATACATAACTTTTAATGTTTCATTGTCCTTTAAATCTTCTAAAATTGTTTACAATTCCGGTAGTATGTTTGGAGTCATTGTCATGTTGGAAGATAAATTTGTTATCAATTAGTCGTTACCCAGACAGCACTGGATGCTTTTGCAAAATCTCAGGGAAAACAATGTAGATTTATTTTAGTAAAACGCACCTCTAACACGGTGGTCTAAGACTTTTACACAGTACTGTACACCCCACCTGGACCACGGCATGAAAATTATCGCCCATATCATAGAACCCGGGGTTATCTCTCGCTATCACGGCGCAGATTACTAGGGATGCCAATGAAAACCTTTTTGGATATAAAAATAACTTCGTTTTTCATTTCAGATGGACAGGAAAGGTGAAATCGTACTCACCGTCACTGAACGTCCATTGCACCAGGTCCAACCACCGTTACTTCAGATGTATTGATTTCTTTTAAACCAAATTTTGTATACATTGTACTTAAACGCTAATAAAAACGTTACAAAAATAATCAAGTTATACAGCTTTTTTCTATTAAAAAAAAATCATGAAAATTAATTATTTTTGGGGCCTTGAAATAAGAATACCCCCTCAATACAGAGTTCAGTTCTTCGTCCGAAATTCAGTTGCATCACCCGGAAGTCTGCCATAACATTTTGATTTATGCTCGATTGAAATTGAATACGCTGCTGCAATTGTTTTAGCGTATTGACGAGCGTGGAACGTATAACTTGCTTCAAGTGTCCCCTAGAAGTATAAATCAAGAAAATTTAACGCTTTGCACTCCAACTATGCCTCTAAGGAACTTCGTTAGTTTATCAACTTTATCTATTAATTTTTGTATAATATGTACGAAAAGAAATATTTCTTAACACGTAAAACTAAGTAAAGCGTAAATCAAAATCAAAATCAAGTTAAATAAATTCATAAACATTTATCATTTTTTGTTTTCTAATCAAAAGTTATGGTTTTCAAAAATTTGCGCTACAAGAGTGTGCTGAAGTGCTGGTTGATCGTATCAAAAAATTCTTGGAGTGCAAAGGGTTAAATCTGGGGACCAAACAGGCCACGGGCAGAGTCTTCCGCATGTGATTCGTTAGTGGCAAAAGGATGTGCTAAAATGTTTTTGTACTGAGAGGGTGGAGTGTATTGCTGCACCATCTTGCATGGACCACATATTTCTTCGTACTTGCAGTGGGACGTCTTCTACAAGCGGAGACAATTGCATTTGCAGGAGATAAGGATATTCTTGTCCTGTCAATCGAGGTACTAGGATAATAGGACCAATAATTCTATTTCCGAACATTCCTGTCCAAGCATTTACCGAAAGTTGATGCTGTGAATTTGCTTGCCACAGCGCATGTGGGTTTTCTTCAGCCCAGGCTTGAACAGTATGAATGTTGACTGTGGCGGCACTTCCCGACCTCGCCAGCAGAGGGATCAACGGCGCACGACTTTCCCGCAAGTCCACGTCCATACTGCACTTCGTATACAGGGCGTCCGCGCCAAAGTGATACAGGCCCGTAATTTCTCTAGTATTAAAGATACCAAAAAATTGTTTATATGAAAATTGCATGGTACAAGGGGGCAAATTTTTTAACGAACATGAACTCGTTTTTACATTATTAGTTTAAGAGATGTGATGGTCAAGTTCGTTTTTTTAAATGGAACTATGCACTTTTGTTCAGATCATTCGATAGCGCTTTTCAAGACGAATCCACTGACCTTTAATGTATACACCTGATATTGAGTGGTTTTCGAGATATTGCGCCTACAAATTTACTGATTTTCAACGGAAGAAACCCGGCCGAATAGGAAATGCCAGTAGTGGTCTTGTTCGCGCTTTAAGTTCCACGTGTTAGACATTGCCTCTTGAACCAAATGCGAAGGGCCTGCATCGGGAACGGCAGACCCAAACTCTGGACAATAGTTTTCCATTGTAAAGTATCACCGATACCTTTCTCGACACTGCAAATGCTACATCTGTGGCGGAAAAGAATTGTCCAGATTTGGGCCTGCCATTCCTGCTGCAGACCCTTCGTATCTGTTTCAAGAGGCAATGTCTAACACGTGGAAGTGAAGGCGCGAACAAGACTGCTACTAGTATTTCCTGTTTGGCCGGATTTCATCCATCGAAAATCAGTAAACTTTTAAGCGCAATATCTCGAAAACTAGTAAAAATCGGGTGTATACATTAAAGGTCAGTGAATTCGTCTTGAAAAGCGCTATCGAATGATCTGAACAAAATTACATAGTTCCATTTAAAAAAACAAACTTGACCATCATATCTCTTAAACTAATAATGTAAAAAGAGTTCGTCTTCGTTAAAAAATTTGCCCCCTTGTACCATGCAATTTTCATATAAACAATTTTTTTGTATCTTTAATACTTGAGAAATTACGGGCCTGTATCATTTTGGCGCGGACACCCTGTATATACTCCTACGACGTGACCGTCAGTATCCCGTCTCTCATCGTTGCGGTCTAGCCACTATCGGCTTACCAGATTTTTTAAAAATTTTCCTGGTACGATACCTCTCAGGTACTTTTCACCTATAACTTTTGTCCGTAACACTTTATCGACCGGGCGCTTTTACTGTAAACAATGACTTGTTATCGTGATCTTCAGTATCCCGCGTCTAAGGCACGGGTCTGTTAGGTAGCCTTACTGACGAGTCCACTAGCAGGCTCCAGCCGAAACGCTCTATCCTCTTTCCTCCTTCCTTTCTTTTCGAAATTCCCTCCGCAGCGCGCCGCCAAATTGACTACGCCATATCTATTCAAATTTGCTTCGTCTGTAAACAATAACTTCACTTGCAAAAGTTGAAGTATATGTCAAAATTCTCTTCTAGTTGATAAGATGTTTGTTGTGTAACAGCTTGTGTAAAAAGTTTCCACAGTCACTCTTGGCGTTGAAGTTTTAGTATAAAAATGTTAAGTTCGTCATCGAGATCTTGTTGATTGAAAAAACAAATTAAGGCAATAAAATCTATATATTCCAAATTAGTTAAACAATGAAAAAATAGCGGACGTAAAAGAAATATATGAAATACATATATGAGAGATCATTTGGGGCAGAATTCGATTTTTCTCCTGCGATCAGGTGGGCAATAATTACAAAAATATTTGGTACTTTTCTTGCAATGACTACAGGTTTTCCTTTTGTATTTCCCGGTGTTTGATGTAGAAGGAACGGAACGAGTAGGGATGGGATCAAGTTTAATATGTACTCACGAATCCGAGTCAATTCCAATACAAAAGTTTCACTCCATGGGATTCAAATACTACTCATAAGATATGATGTTCTATTTGATGTATATGAAAAGTACTCGGATTATATACGTTGGTTTCGACCCCACGACGAGTACCCGTAGGTTTCGAGAATGTACTTGTAAGTATTTTGTAGTTCGAAAGACTCCAACCTTTTAAAAGTAGTATTCGAACCCTGAAAATAAAAAGCTGCAGATATCATGTACATACATACAATAAATGTGCATTTATGTACATGCACTGCGATTTCGCTCGAATTGAATATTGTAAACAGAAAATTATCATAGGTGAATCATGTGATATAATTTTCACCGAAAACAGATGACACAATTCTACAGAACAGAAAACTTCTGGCTACAGTACTCATAAAAGGTTCGAATCTACTTGGTCAAGGTTCGATTATATTTCAAAGTACCGCTTACATTTCTCAATGTACTTGTAAAAAGTTCGAACCTATCTCGACCAGGTTCGAGTCTACTCAAAAGTATTGCATCTCTTTTTCAAAAAATTCATGAACTGTTCGAAACTATCCAGTCAGATTCGAATCTACTTGTAACATACTTGGATCCCATCTCTACTCACGGGCACCCGCCCGAGCCCGTAATTTCGGGTACCCGCACACCCCTGAAGAGCACCCAAGGTTTAGAATCTCCCTTTATTTGCCTTATCCATGTGGTCTGAAGCTGCTTTACTCTTCTCTTCCGGATTCTACAACAGCTCTACATACTTTCTGTCACCGAGTGGAGGAAGAGTTCCCTCTAATAGGACGAATTGTGGGATTCCTTCTTTCATCCGACTATTGTGTTAGGCCGTTGACTCTGGTCGAAAACTTTGGCCAACAACAATCTAACGGCTTTTGTCTTTGAGCGCCGTAACGAACAAACACACGCGCGCGGGTGTGTTACGTGTGAAGTTTGTTCAGGTGGGCCAATTAGCGACGACTGTCCCCATTTGGCTTAATGCGAGAAGTCGCGAATGTTAGGCATTCGCAGCAGACGGATAGTAAGAAAAAGCAAACGAGTTAGTGCTTAGAGCATCCAGTTGATTGAAGTAAGTTCAATTGTGAAGAAAGAGACGGATGGAACGGCAGAGGAGAGAGTCGCAGTGAAGTATTCCACCAATGACATCTCGATCGACCAAAGCCATGTACGATGACGTTAAAATCTTTATCTTCATTTCGTAAAATACAACAGTACTTGAATTTTTATCTGTTTCGCTGGTTACTAAAATAACAAGGCGCGGTAAAAATCTAGTAAAAGAGCAGTTTGGTATTTTTACCCATTCTTCGCACGACGCACAGTGGGGTATTTGCACCTAAAAGCAGGAAAAAACTATTTTAACATTTATTCAATCTTCAGACTCCCATAATTTTGCTAAAATTCATCCAATGTTGATGAAATGAAAACCATTTTAAACCTTGAACTTTCTACTTTTCATTTCTTTAAGTCACTGGTATCGAAATGGGTGTCCAGGGGGTAAAATCTGTCCTTAATGAGTAGTGTGTCAAACTGTAAAAGTTTTTAGATGTTTGTCAAGTGCTACGGCGTACAAACAACATTTATTGTGATTTTTATGCATACTACCGGAAAGTATTGTCATTTGCCTTTAAGATAAGTCAAACCTCATCGAAAAAGGAAGTTTTTTAATAAAGATACAGCTATTTGAAAAAAGCCTGCTTTTTCGGGTGCCACGGTTACAATTGGACATACAGTTCTGCTGGATCCGCGGCATATGTTGCAAACTTCTATGTATCGATCTTGCAATCACTTGAAATTGTTTCTAATATTACCTTAAATCTATATATTAATTGGATATCAACCCCTGTTATTTCGGCTGACAATTCGTGATTTGAAAAAAATCTGGCGATCGCGAACATACAGGCGTACTTGAAACGCTGCAACTCTTGATGGTCATTTCTAATTAAATTAGCTATAAAACTTCGATCCGGACGAATCTGGAACCAATTTTTGCTATATTGTGATCACAAACCTTTACAAAATGTAATGACACCAGAAAAAGCATCGGGACTCATCCTGAAGTATAACAAAATCGTTAATGAAGTCTCATAATCGTACAGAAAATTACTGAATTATTGATTATTTTCAAATATCAATAACTATACAAATATATATGATAAAGAAAGAAAAACTGTTCGAAAGTGTAGTATATACTTACCTGAAAAGCTTCCATAATGCAAAAATTTACATAACTTTTTTAAAACATACAAAAATCGCTAAAATATGTACGATGTTTCATAGGATGATCAGAAAAAAAACGCATACCATAAAATCTCCTAACTTTCGACGAAACTCAGTGTTTCATGAGTGTCCAAATGAAAAAAAAAAAATTTGGTACATTGTTCCTCGCACATTCAACAACCTAGAATAGTACAAAATTTACAGCTTACGCAACATTTTCGTCGCGACGTACGGGTGTAAAAATGAAAGGGTTAAATTCAATCTGGTATTCTTTCTAAATTAAGTATATTTACACCAAATCGGTAAGTTTTTGGATAGAAAGATTTTGTTCACGATTTCAAACTACCGGAAGCGTTCAAGCAGACAAACATAGATTATCAAGTTTCACTGAAACTTAGGAGATAAATGTCTTGGCTGAATTCCGTAGCACCCCGACAACCTCAGTTCGAACAGTTGAATTCAACTGTAGTCTGTCTAAGTCGACAGTCCATAAAATTTTAAGGACACATGGTTTCAAACTGTATAAATCAGTTTCTATACACACACGTTTTGACAAAGGTTTAGGAGTACGTGTACAATTTTTTATACATGTATATCCTTTTTAGTCAATAATATTTGTAACTTTTATAATTTTCTTTTAATACTTTATGATACATTGTTCGATATATTTATTAATACTATACATTAGATCACATTAACGATGATTGAATCTGTGTGTTACCCAAATATTGATGACATGGCAGTCAAAATGTTAAACATATCTTAAACTATAAAATTTTTTGTTAATTCAACATTGTAGATGGAACTGGAGAATCAATGAATTCGAGGCCTAAAAAAATCTTTAAAAACGGTGGGACGTCTAGCTCCTAAACTGTTGGTCTGACGTAAAAAGCAGTGCCGAATTACTAAAGGATTCAAAATCTCCGAAGGGTCAAACCTTCAAAAAGTACAATAATTTTTTCTTTGTTTCAACGCCTTTAAAAAACACACATTTTCAAAAATTTCTAAATTCTAAAGGTTCGCCCCCTAGTAAAAAGTACCAGGTGTCCAAATGACTAATCTAAATTTTGTTAAGTAGTTAAAAAATTGGTTTTGAAATCAATTGATCTTCCCGCTGTTTTGCGCTTATATATTGTTGACATACAGCTACTAGAAATAATATTTAGTTCGACGGAAAGCCCGACATAATCTTAAAAAGCGTTCGGTTCAGTATAGGTAAAAATGGCAACAGATATAGTGCTTATCGGACACTGTATTCTTTACGAATTCCAACAAGGGAAAAACGCTGCAAAAGCATGCCAATCAATTTGTTCCTTTCCCGGCGAAGGTGTTGTATTGTACGGTGTGTGTGCAGTTAGGTTTAAGCGATTTAGAAGCGGTGATTTCGGTCTAATCGACAAACAACACCCTGGCACACCTCGAATGTGCGATAACGATGATTTGGAGCAACTGCTCGCTGAGAATTCGCACGAACGCAAAAAGAGTTTGCAGAACAGTTGGGGCGTAACGCAACAAACCATTTCCAAACGCTTAAAAGAGATTGAAAAGATTCCAACAGAAGGAAAGTGGGCTCCGTAGGGAGAAAGCAGAACGCCCTGTGAAACTGCTGCCTGACAACGCCAGGTCACGCGTTGTTTTTAAGACGAAAGATACCATAATGAACCTTGGTTGGGATGTCATACAGCACCCGGCGTGTTTGGATTTTCAAAACAATAAGGCCTCTCAGGAAGGGTCTGAGGACCATCTGTGGCTGGCCGACACGGGACGACGCCAGGCATCCTGAACATCGGGAACCTATAGTTGTATATAGTTATTTATTACTTCCCGATGGCTGGATGTCTAGAAATCTCTAATTTCAGCGCACGTTCCATGTTAGCTTTGACACGTACTTCAAATCTTGGTGGTCCTCAGATCCTCCAGAACGTCTTCCATTGCCCTTTCCTAGACACCTCGAGAGGGTGGAGGGTCAAAAAGTAGAAACCAATGAGTTTCAAAGATTGACACATTCTCCACCCTCATGAAATATCCGAGGTCTAGGAAAGGGAAATACTGAAACAATAAAAAGTTGTCACCCGGAGGAGACCGGGCAGAATCGTTAAAAGACTCAGTGAGAATCATACAAATTCTCAGTGAGAACACTGTCACCTTTGTTTTTTGTCACATAGTCACTTCTCACTTGTGTCACGATAACAAGTGTGCTTATAATAATAAAATTGTGGAGACAAAGGAATATACAGTCGCTTACAGAAGCAACATGCCTCGTCTGATCTGCACTTCCAATCAGTGGATGATATACAAAAATGGCTTGACGATTTTATCATGTCCAAAGACACAGAATTTTTCCGAAATTGAATTCATCAACTACCTGAAAGATGACTTAAAGTTATAGGGAAGAACGATGAATACTTCCACTGAAAAATCTGTTTTATATTCTCTTAAAGTAAACCTTGAATTACACTGAAAAATTTGGATTATTCATTTGTACACCTAATATATTCTTTTTAATAAAAAAGTCGCAATGGAATCGGTTAACCCTTTATAACGCCATGTGACATGGAAGTTACATACCTATATATCTACATATCTATATTTTTTAAGTCTCATTTCGTTTATTTATCACTGTGTACAATTATATTCTATGACTATACTGCCCCTAAGGAATCTGTTCTTTCATTATCATGCTTATGTCCCGCGATACAAACTTTATCATTTATCTTTATCATTTACCTGATGTATCATTTCCGTCATACGGAACTAAATTCTAGTTATAGAGGGTTAACAACTTTTTAAGATATTTATCCCACCACTTTAAAAAGCACCCTCTTTCGAGAAAAACATGTTTAAAGTTTTACGTGTCCGGTTTTACCCATGCCCCCGCCGCTACTCAAATATTTATAACTTCTGAAATTTTTCAAACTTCAAAAAATCCCTTTAAACACGTATTTTAAAATGCCGAAGATTCGTAAAATAAAAAATAATCGATTTTTTTAAATTTGTAGACAAAAACCTCTCCTTAAATTTAATTTTCCATTTGTTATTTGCTGCACTACTTCTTTGTAAATAAAATCTAAAGAAAAGTTAAATTTGGTTACGTCTCCAAAAATAATATATTACTTGTTCATGAACCTGATAACTACTAGTTTTTTTATAAATTAATGTGTCAACTACTGGTGCAGTTTGGAGAGTTCAATTTTTTTTAATAAAACTTTAGTATAGGATTATTTGTCAGTACTGATGAATTCAATTAATTTAAAACCAGATGACTATTCAATTCACTTACCTACAAAATTGCTAACTACAAAATAAAAAAACTGATAATAATTACAATGGATAATGAATCTTATAAAGTCTACTGCTAGTACATTTACCCTAATATCATTTTTTTAATAACGCGTTTGTTCTTTACGAAAAAATTTTTTGGCGAGAATCAACCTTTTCTTCCGATTTGGCTTATTCATATTTGGCTTTATGCGCAATTTTTAAAGTAGAATGGTAACGTTATCGATATAGATCAGTTCAAAAGTTATTACGAAGGATCAGTAATTTTGAGTATGTATTATTTAGGAATCGCTATCATTGTATACTTACGTACTCACACGTGCTCTGAATAAAGGAAAACTTTACCCTTATGAATCGATACTAATTGATAAATAAATAAAAATGACACTGAACCGTGAAAAACAATACACCAGTGTTTATTTCTTTTCAAAAAGTACGTAGATACATGGGTTTCCGGTCCATTTTAATACTCTCTGCCAATAGATTTGCGAATATCTATTAACCGGTACTTTTTGCCAGAAAGGACACTGATCATATCCTTTTACTGAACTTTTAAATTATCAAAAATTGTCAGGCTTTAGATACCAAACTCGCAGGATCTATTCTCTCAGAATAAAACTCGAACTCACCCGCCAGAGGTTTTGGTCGATTCACCTAGCGCCATCGTACAGAGGAAGGCCGAACTCTCATAGTTTCGAAAAACGTTCCGATGGATGCTGCAAGTAAAAGAAAATGTTTTGAATGGGCAAACAAATTTTACTTCAATTTCCTTAGATTAAAAAGTGGTTTCGTATAGCGTGCAGTTGAAAGGAGAATTTGCAAAGTGATCTTTTTTATATGTCAATTTAGTTGCAGTAGAATATTTATAAAAATTAACAGTGCACAAAAATGATTTTATATTACAAAACATATCGCAAATTTCGGAAATTTATGTATGTCTCCTTATTCTTTATAAAGAGACAGTGCAAAATTTTCTTCTTCAATTTGTTTTCCGTACACTTGTCATTTATGAAAAAAACAGTGAAAATTTTTCAGGCAAAGAAATTGAAAAGAGTTCTTCTGTTTTACAATAAGCAGCTTCGCTTCCAAGTTAGAAGCGACTCAGGATTATTAAAAAAAGAATTTATTTAAAAATAATTTCCTTAGCGTGCTAGTTAACACTTTGACTGCCGTGTCATCCACATAGGGGTGACACTTACATTCAGTTGTTATTTATCTGACCACCAATAGTATTAGTAAAAAAATCTAAAAGGGTCTAATTGAACCTGTAAAAACTATGAAGAATTACTAACACCATTAATTAAAAAGCGCATAATTTTGTTTGCATAATTAGTTTCATGTTGCATCAAAGTCTAAGAGGTTGTGTTGTATTCAACTCATGCAGTGTGGCAGTCAAGGTGTTAAATCCTAGGCGATTTTTTTCGCAGCTGATTGCATGACAGCACATCCACGGACTCATGCAGAAGAACACATGTAAATACACGTCCACGTACATTCCACATCGATGCTGAATATTCCAACACATCACTGACATTTGTAGTGCAATTTTGCAATCGTGTTAGTTACATGTCACGTACTTAATTGATAATTTCGCTTCATTATCACGGGTTCCATTAAATTTAAAAACAAGTGCACATGTGCAAATAAGATAAATAATCTCCTTATTTTATGGAAATTTATATTATAATACTACCCACTGCAACACACTAATGTACTGTTACTTTTCTACGTACTATTTTACTCAAATTTTCGATATACTTTACCCAAATGAAATCTCGAATAGAAATCTTTTCATGCGCAACTCGTCTCGTTTAAAGTAAAAGATTCTACTGGGATTTGAACTTTTGTACCTTACTTTTGAAGTAAGGAATTCCTGCTCCGCATTCACCGTCGCCGTTGAGAAAGGATTCAACATTGTGATACATATAGGTAATACAAAACTACGAGGGATAAATGTTATGCAAAGTTATTCACTTTAGATCGATGGGCCAAGAGAATATTTTGCTCCATTTATTGCGAGCTTTGAGTTAAAAGTATTTAATTAATCCGATTCGACGACTTCAAAACATTAACATTTAACACGTTGAGCGCCACGTGCACCACGGGTGACCCACGTACCAATTTTAATTTCGTCAAATAACTGACAATCCCAACGAAATATTGAGCTACATCTATGTTATAATGACAGTACAAAATAAGAAATATATTATCAAACAAATAAATATTTATGTATTCAACGATACATGTTAATGAGAAGGTAGTTTCATATGTCTGACTAGTTGCGGGTTTTTTCCACTGCGGCGACCAACGTGTTAACACGTTGACTACCACAGTGGATACTTCCATATCTGGTCAGACACGCTATAACATGTCAATAAAATGTTAAAACTCTCATTAACACGTTCGCTATCATGTGCGACTCGACAAAAACGTGCAACACAGATCACGCTTTATTTTTAGCAATTATCTCTGTTGCACATGTGTGATGTAGAGCTCTTAAAACATAATCGACGAGTCACACATATGTGACGCTGGTAGCGAATGTGTTACAGCCACATTTTATCAACATGCCTGGCCACATACATATTTACAGGGTGATCTATTTATCTTCTCTCTCTAAAATGTCTCCGTTGTTTTAAAAATAAATGCTTTAACCCATTAACTGCCAACTCTGTTTTTGTTGAAAATTTGTATGTAACTCTATAGATTTTAGTTACCTTCCAACGGATTTAATAATCTTAAGTACGCGGGATCCCCAAATGGGGCTCATGGCAGTGATTGGGTCAAGGCGGAATTATTGAGTTCCAAGGAGCACATATTCTGATTGGAGTTGATCTCTTTAAAAAACATTTTTTCCAGAATTAAAGGTCGTCGTTGTTTTCCCGCATCATATGACTTATATTTTCTCTATTGTGTTATAGACATTGTAATGGAAAGATCAGCGACTTAAATTGCTATGACCTTTAAATGTCTTTGAATACGAAAACTTATATTTTTTTTCAATTTCAACATTTTTTATGGAATAAAAGGTATGTCATTTGGACGAAGTAGGAAGTAGAACACTCGCATCTACATAAAATAACAATACTTATTATTGCTTGTTTCTAATAATTGATTCATATTGAATTAAAATGTCAGTGTCAATAGCAAAATATCAATCAATTTGGTTAGCCAGATTGATAAAGTGTAACAAAGTGAATTCTTCAATACATAAATGTTTTTCTAATGTTTGTCAATTATAGCCGTGCTCCTTTACTTACCCTCTTCACACTATATGGAGCTTATATTCACGATACCTTTCTTAATTGAACCTTATTTTACATCAAATCGGTTTTTTTTCGGTAGACGAACACGGTACGGCATAAGCAATTGTTTAAATTGTTCCTATTGCCTACAAAGTCGCAAGGTCGAGCTGCTGATTGACCATTACTCTCGATCTCCATCACTGATACATAAAACAGAATACCTACCACGTAAAACAGATAATGAAATGTAACCCAGTTATGCGAAATCGTTTCATGTAATCCGCCTGTTGAACATCCCTCATGGGCTATTGGAACATCCTCCGTATTTAGTAACACTGATTATCTCAAATTTCTTCAGTAGCCCTACCAGTTGCGATACTTGGGCATAGAGATTCTATTCCGTATAGTTTGTTTTATTATATTACTAGCACGCTCTGGATACGACTTCGCCCTTGACTTTTCTGCCTATAGAATTTGGAATACAATTATGTTTTTTCCTTACATATTGTAGCACAGCGAATTCTCTTTCGAGCGTGCGAGCGCCAAGCTTTGCCACCTAGCGGCTGTGCGTGAACTATGCCCCCGTGGACGGCTCACCGGCACACTGACAAAAAGTAGTCTCTTATCTTTTTATCTTGACATATTATTTATTTGGCGATAAAATATAGCCTATGACACTACGGAAAATGTAAAGAAGCTACAATAGAAAATTTTATGTTAATTCAAGTTAAAATCAGCATTAGTGATACTGTGGATTTTATGCTATACCACAATGTATTTTAAATTCTAACATAAAATTGAAATCTGTATGCGAAGCATAGTTAGAATGTGAGTCATCTTATTACTAGTTGCAGTTCGGATAATCGAGGTTCTATTGTATTGTAAAAATTTCGTTACTATCGGTTTAGTAGTTTTTGAGATTTTTGCGAACATACAACCAAAGTCTGTCCTTTTTTTATAGTAGTTAGATTCCGTCAGACATACAATCCTGTCAGTTGTACTCACAGGAGTGCCACATGAGGTATTACTTATCGATTTCAATGACACTTCGCAAGTACAATCGGCAACCGAAAAATATTAAATGCATTTTCGGTCGTTTGTGAACAGATTCAATAGTTCAAGGAATATTTAACTATTTTCAAGTGTGTCGGTAGTGCAATATTAGATTCAATTAACATGTATTTGATTGCACATATTATTGATAAATGTATGTATTAAGATCTCATATGAAGAGTAATGAGAAACAGCTGGGTACGTCCATTATTATTTCACAGTGCTCAACTTGAAAAAAATTTAAAATAATGTAAAACAGTTATTTCTATGCTCATTTTTCTTCTGCTGCTTAATTCGAGTATAACCTTATGTTATAAAAAATATAGTTCAATTACTTGAACCATGTCTCTTTACTGGCGAACTAAGGTATTAACACGTTCCCTGCCACAGTAGAAAATTCCGTAACTGGACAGACACGTGAAAATGGCTAATTATTAATACACGTGATTGATTATACAAATATTTTTCTATTTTATATTACATTCTCTATTTCTACTATCATTTTAACCTGAATCTTACTCAAAATTTCATATGGGTTGGTAGTTATGTGTTCAAATTAAAATTGTTGCGTGTACCGAAAATGGTACACGTGGCAGGGAACGTGTCAAAAATTCATTTTCTCAATGAAGCTGTTTTGTGGCATTCCCTGTTTTTCCCTTACCCTTCAATTTAGAAACACTGTAATATACAGCTAATACAACGTGCCACTGACAGTGTTAAAGGTCTCTTTTATGAAATTTTACAATGTTCGTCTTTCGGTTAGAATTTCCACACTCGTCTTTAGATGTGATCTCCTCGTTCCTGTGCCTGGTGCCAAGGGGATTCTGTCGATGTGACTGCTTCAGCGCGCCGGTAGTTGCTTAGCGACGGCGTGAGGCCATAATCTTCGAATTCTGTTGGTACGCTGCGATTACCCGTGTCTCCGCTTCCAAGCTCCTTCCACGACATTCACGCTGTCGACAACGCTTTCGAGATATACACAGTGTATTCAAAAAGTTCCGGGACTAACGCTAGTAAAATTCGAATTTTTTTGGAGAAATGAAATTTTATTATTTAAGGTGCAACATATATTCTTGCTCTTTCTATACACATTTTGGAGCGCTGGTACAACCGCTGCACAGTGGGGTATTTGCACCTAGAAGCCGGAAAAAACTATGTTAACATTTGCTCAACCTTCAAACTCCCATAGTTTTGCTAAAATTCATCCAAAGTTGATGAAACAAAAACCATTTTAACGTTTGAACTTTCTACTTTTCATTTCTTTAAGCCACTGATTTCGAAATGGGTATGCAGGGGGTAAAATCTGCTCTTAATGAGGGGTGTGCCAAACTGTAAATGTTTCTAGATGTTTGCCAAATGCTACGGCGTATAAACAACATATTTCGTAATTTTTATGTATACTATCGGAAAGTATGGTCATTTGCCTTTAAGATAAGTCAAACCTCATAGAAAAATGAGGTTTTTTAACAAAGATACAGCCATTTGAAGAAACCCTGCTTTTCGGGTGCCACGGATACAATCGGACATACAGTTCTGCTGGATCCGCGGCGTATGTTGCAAACTTTTCTGTATCGATCTTGCAACCACTTGATATTGTTTCTAATATTGCCTTAAATCTATATATTAATTGGATGCCAACCCCTGTTATTTCAGCTGACAATTCGCGATTTGAAAAAAATCTGGCGATCGCGAACTTACAGGCGTATGTGAAACGCTGCAACTCTCGATGGTAATTTCTAACTAAATTAGCTATAAAACTTCAATCCGGACGAATCCGGAACCAATTTTTTCTATATCGTGATCACAAACCTTTACCAAATACAATGACACCAGAAAAAGCATCGGAACTCACCCTGAAGTATAACAAAATCGTTAATGAAGTCTTATAATCGTACAGAAAATTACTGAATTATTGATTCTTTTCAAATATTAATAACTAAACATATATATATGATAAACAAAGAAAAACTGTTTGAAAGTGCAGAATATGCTTACCTGAAAAGCTTGCATAATGCAAAAATTTACACAACTTTTGTGAAACATACAAAAATCGCCAAGATATGTACGATGTTTCATAGGATGATTAGAAAAGAAACACGTGTCATAAAATCTCCTAACTTTCGACGAAGCTCAGTGTTTCATGAGTGTACAAATGAAAAAAAAAATTTGGTACATTGTTCCTTGCACATTCAACAACCTAGAATAGTAAAAAATTTACAGATTACGCAAAATTTTTTAGGAAATCGACTTTTTTCCGGCTTTTAGGTGCAAATACCCCACTGTGCGCTGGAAGGTTTGAGAGTAGTCCTTTTTTGGAATTGAGTTCAAAACCGCTGTCACATTCTTCTGAAGTGTTTTCACATTGTCAAAACGCTCCCCTTCCAGCGTTGCCTTCAGCTTGGGGAACAGAAACAGTCGGCCGGTTTTCAAATAGTGATCGATTTTTTAAGTAAAAATCTCGATACAAAATGTAATTGCAGTTCTTTATTCCATCGCGAAAATCCTGACAACGGAAAAACTTTAAACCGTCACTGTTTACCAAGGACTGAATCGAGTGCAATGAAATTTTTATAGGACGTTGAGAGGCGTTCATACTAAGCAGTTCCAGAGTTGTAATAGAGAAAATGCCACACGTAGCACATGTACAACGACATCAGTCTCGGAACATTTTGGTATGCACTGTGTAAGTTTACAATTCCTTTAGCCTCTCCGGAATTTACAAGTACCCGGATCTTCCGGATCGGAATTCATTCGTTATAGTGGGATGAGGTTCTCATAAACAGTCGAAAAAACATTTCGATTTTTTGAACTTGCAATACCCCTTTATCCAGTTAAGTAAAAATGATACAGTATTGTAATATCTCGTACGATTATGGATCAGGAAACAAGTTCTATTTCCTTGTACTCTTTTCTGAACAGTTGTTTCAATACTTAAATCATGTGTCTGTTTGACATTTCGTTGTTAGTTATAACCGTAGTATAGCTCTTTCAGTGACTACGTACAATGTGTATAAAAACAATTTTCCCGCATAGTCCACAGAAACGATTTTAGGTGTACAATTTGAATACGATTTACTACCTACTCATATTTCGATAATAAATATCGATTATCGATGTGAGCTTTCAGCTGCGGTGAACCATATTATATGAAGTTCACGAATTTGTGTGATAAATGATGTGCGAAAACGGGTCGTGATATATTAAAGAAATATGATCGTAATCAGCTATGAACATGCACACCATACTAATATAAAGTATAAAAGATAAACTCACCAATTTTATTAAATGCTATGAGAATCGATACGGGTCTAGGGCACTATTATCACTGTAAATTTGAGCTTACAAGTTATGACATTTAATGCTTGTCTGATTATTATATCGAAATTATGTGGGAGAGATGCAAAATGCTATTTAATGAAGTAATAGGCATAGCCAAAGCAAAAAAGTACCTCCTGATGTAATGTAGAAAACCATTGAGATTCTGAAACATAGAAATAATACATATAATTAACCCTTACTCCGTAAACGTGGGTCAATTTTGCCCGAGCTAGCTCCAAAGGTACACGTGTTTTATTTTATATATTTGCAACAATAATATATTTAAACAAATTCTTTTACAAATCTGTTATTATAAGCTTTATTTAGAAGGTTTAAAGGAGCTGTATGAATTTTTTCAGATTTCTCTAACGACTTTTACGCATTGAAGGACGCGTTGGATAAAAATGACCCACGTTTACAGTTTGAAAATACCAAAAATACGTTTACAGATTATAATACGGTTAAGTCTACCTGTCCATTATTTTATGTCTCATCGGTCGACTGACAATAAATAAACACCTATGCAATTTGTGATTAATAACCTGTGATATAAACATGAACATAGGATACCATTCTGATATGCTATAGCCTCCTGCCCATCGAATTAGGACCACATGCAAAAATTTCTCTTTTCTAACTATAACGTCATGTCATCAATGGCAGCATTATGACAATTAATTAAATATATATACCTTTCTTTAACTTGCATAATTGTTTTTAACACTTTATAATATGCCAAAATAATAAACCAAAAAGCAAGCTTTATAGGATGTTTCAGTTCTTTTATAATTTGCGTCGGAAGATCACGTACTATTTCGGGCTGCCACAGTAGTCTAACCCGTTAAGAAGGGAGACAGTCGTGTGTGAATCGTTGAAGAGTTTATAGAGATTCAAAGTCGAGAGAGAGACGGGGGGTAGAGGGAGAGGGAGAGGGAGAGGGAGGGGGAGAGGGAGAGGGAGAGGGAGAGGGAGAGGGAGAGGGAGAGGGAGAGGGAGAGTAACCAAAAATTGATATGGGGAAGCGACACGACATTCCACATGAAAAAAAAAGGGCTTATATTACTGGCCTCCTCAAATGTGGCATTTTATCTCAGCGTCAAGTCGCGATAAATGAGGGTGTTTCGCATCAAACAGTAATGAGAATCCCCAATTCTATGGAGGAGAATGTTACGCTATATGTGACGAAACGATCATCCTGTCGCGGTGCACGAAAAACGACACCGCGGACAGATCAGAAAATTATTAAAATTGCATTGGAGAATTTTGCTATCGAAGATGTATGGAGTCTACTCAATTCAATAGATATTTGGCAAAACAATGAAGACATAAAGGATGTGACAAGGCAGTGTATTCGGAGCATACCAAAAAGAATACGAGCTGTAATTAAGGCAAGAGGGGAGAAACACAAAGTATTAACATATACGTGTGTAACACCTTAATAGTTCAAAAACTTTGTTATTAAAGTTCGATCAGGCCTTTCAATTTGACTAAAAATATGAAACATGTTGATAATTATGAGTAGTTATAATAAGATGGCCAGGGGCTGTAATTTATTCAGAGCATCTTTTTCGTGCTTAATATAAAAAAAAATTCGTAATTTTTTTTATCCTCGGGCTGTACGTCGCATCTACTCCTAGGTCATTAGCGATGAACTCAGCTTGATTATCTTTTACATTCAGGTAATTAGAGTTTGTAGAACAGGTTAATATGTTTCAGATAATCTAGGGTATTTTTTAGTGATCCTGTGATGTCGGGGCTGACTGTGGTCTTAATCTTTTTCAGCATGATTTTCTTTTGTTATGAAAAAAATATATCAAGTCTAAGAAGGTGCATCTTTTATGGGAAAAATATTGGAAAAATTTTTTCACAATATTAAATCGTTTATTTATTACCAAAACCGGTTTGTGCACAAAACTATATTAGCAATTTATACTAACGCTAATGAATGAAAATTCAAACTAACTTTTTTTGTGTAATCTGCAGACACTTTAAATTACTCTAATAATTTTTGTTTGGCTTTTTTAAACGTATAAAGTCTCGAAATTCGTTATAGAAATCTCGACAATAAAGCGGTTGATGCAGAAGCTATACAACAATGCAAAGAAATCGCAAAAATTTAACTTTTTCGAATACAATTGGCAGATTATTATTGAAAATTATAGTGCCATAGTGTATTAAATATGTTACAATACGCAGCAGGGTTATGATGCAGTTTTACAAAACAAAATTAACACGTTTACCGCCGTGGGGGTCAGCGGTGACCGGCGCTTCAGATTTTATTTAATTAAATAACTATTGATTTCCATAAAACTCCTTGCCCATTTATCACTGCAATAATAATGTAGAAACACACATACACGATTGAATAATTAAATATTCTTTTCCTTTGTGTTTTGTATTAAAAACAGTAATTTGTAGGGTGTCTGACTAGGCATGGTTGTTTTCACTGTGGCAGTCAACGTGTTAATGAAAGTTTGGTTTGTGCCATACGTGGCACACCATGTGGTAAGGGGTTAACTTATATTTCTGTCTTTGAGATTGGAGTCTTGTACACTCGCACAGCATATGGGTTATCGAAATTTCTTGGTTGCAAAGGTTACAAAAAGGTGGTTCCGCTTTTTTAATTAAATATTCATTGTAAGTCTCGTCATAATTATCATTTCTTTCCTGCTCATATTATAGTTCGGTATAGTTGGTAATATGTCCGTAAAACAAGTATTATATTTATGTCTCGTACTTCGACATGTAGTATGGAGTATGATGAGAATTAAAGGTTCTCTTTTGAAATCTTGCCTGCTATTCTCCCTGCAAGTTTACGCCTTGAGATGAAGTCGAAACTTTAATTGTAACGAGAGTTGTCTTCTATTTGTTGTTTGTTGAATGCGGAGAATGAATCTCCGAGATTGTGTTCTCTTTTACTGCTGGTTCGTTTCATACAAGTAATTCTGTCAAAGTTTCATAGGGGTGGAGGGATACATCTAAATTTAGAAGATGAGGTGTAGAAGGAACTGTCTGGTAGTTAGGTGGTTCCAAGAACTACCGCGCATAGCTCTTCCAGAGTCTGTCCTTCTCGAATTATGAAGATGTCAAGATTACTGCTACTTTTGGGGTGTCTTAACTATTGATGATCTTTTTTCATAAGCATCATGATGATACAGATAACAGATTGTATAAGGAGAACCAAAATTAATGTTTTTGGTAGGTCGACCACTGTATACGGGAAACGAGAATCACTATCTGTTGTTATATCGGGTTGGCCAATAAGTAATGTCGGATTTTTTAGTAAGAAACAGATGCAAATGGTTCTGAACGCTGGGTTTCGATATTCCTAACTTTTCAGCAATCTGTCGTGTGGTATGGCGAGGATTATTTTCAATTAGACTGAAGATTTGATCGTTATCAAACTCGATAGAGAGTGTATCATCGCTAAGACTAAAATCTCCATCACGAAACTTTTTGAAACATCTTTGCACCATTTTTTCATTCATAGCGCCATCACCATGCACATCAGAATTCCTTTTTCTTGTTTGTTTCGCATCTTTACCTTTGCAAAAATAAAAAAGCATAATTGCACAAATTTGTTCATCTCCAAATCAGAATAAATACTAAAAATATTTAACCAAATATAATGAACTTTTTTCAAATTACCCCTTAAAATCTCAGCTTTTAGACTATACATGCGTTTTACAGGTTACGAGTAGTCTTTTGTTTTAAAAACAGCACAAACGATCTCTTGCGGCAAAATCCTACATTCCTTATTGGCCAACCCAATACTACAGACTCATTCTCTCGATGAGGTGAATGTATATTTTAAATAAATAACAAAATCAACCAGCAGCTGCAATAGATGAATCGAAACACACACCAATCCACTGTCCAATAACATATACAACCTGCACATTCCGTGAAGACTAAAAAGAACACATCCGATAGACTTAATGCAAAATGTAATAGTACATCCAAACAGCTCATTGTCAGATCAATAGATCTTACTAATTAAGGTGCTGTCTCGATCGAGATATCATCTACGTGATATTCCACCCGGATATAAGAATTTACCTAATATCTGTATTAACAAATTATAAAGAACATTGGACATAATAAAAAAAAATATTTTAAATCCAAACTATGTAGTATACATGTGCTGTGTTCAACAAATGCTGATCTCTCTGCTACAACCATAAGACACGTTTGTTTGAACCTGCATACAACATGTTAACCCTTTCAGACCTGAATTTTCTTTTAATAGTAAAAAAAATATTTGGTTACACATTTTAACTCAGTAGAGTGTTTAGATGATATTTTGTTAAAAAAAAATGTTTATATATCCCATAGTTTTGTAGATATTAAATGTACACACATGTGTACATTGGGACTAAAGTATCGCATGACACCTAAGAGAGTACAAATGAGGAAAGAAACATACACAGCATTTTATAACATTTAATAATAATGTATTAACACTTGAAACTGAAGAAGACACGTGGAAAATTGTACTGCTTTCAGGTTCCTACTGTTAGCTGTCACTGCACAGTATGTAATCAATGTTAGTCGAGTCTGAATTCACTAGACCTACTAGGAACATTCAGAACATGAAGAAATTCAAGTTTATAAGAAGAATATGTTCACGAATGTGTACAAACGGTTTGAATTTTCGAAACATTCATCCTCACCGAACTATCAGCGTAGAAACTTCATGTACAGAAATGTGACAACCTGGTCTAAAAGGGTTAACACGTTGACTACCAGAGTGGAAACTCCCGTACCTGGTCAGACACACTATAATATGTCAATAAAATGTTAAAACTCATTAATACGTGCGCTACCATGGTCGATTCGAGAGAAACGACTACCACAGACCACATTTTATTTTTATCAGTTATCTCTGTCACACATGTGTGACGTCGAGCTCTCAAAACAGAATCGACGCGTCACATATATGTGACTCTGATGGCGAACGTGTTAAAATATTTTACTGACCATACTGCCAGCTTGGAATTGTTTCACCTGACAGCCTAACACGTGTTTTAACTGCGTGAGGTTATATTAGACGTAACAACAGGTGAAACGAACAATAAGTTGACTAAATCATTTAAGTCAAGTAAATATAATAGGTTCAAGTTTCTTGCATTAAGTATTATAAAAGCAGAAACTGTCATCGCGAATGTCAACGTTACAGAATGCATGAGGTAAAATATATTAAGAGAGCGATAATTGTTACGCCACAATCTTTTATATAAACATAATGTATGTGTTCTCTAGTAAGATTGAATCCATTACTTTCTTTAACGTTTTTAAATTAACAATCGGAAGTTTGTCAAAAGTACTGGAGTATTAAAATCATGCACATGTATAGCTTCTACCTTCTCAGGAAAATTTTCTAACCCCGTTCCTTCGTATTTTTTGTTTCAGAACAAGCTCATGATTTACTGCAGGCAGCCGTGGCATCGACAGACGATAATAATTTGTACATGGACGATGGTTTTGACGGATTTCCAGCTTTTGGTTTCCGACCAGGCTCTGAAGTTAAACAACCTTATCGATTATATCTGCCGGAAAAATTGCCAGCCGAGTTTACTCTGGTGGCAACATTCAAGCCCACGTCCCTGAGAACCAGTTACCTCTTCTCAGTTCTTAATCCTTTCGAAACAGTGGTGCAATTAGGCATTCGAATATCAGTGAGTATAACATAACGACGCATACAACTTTGCAGAAGTATTTTAACCCTCATCCGTCCCTCACTTTCTCAACTGAATTTGTCCGTTGGTGTCAAATTGACACTATGATGCAAAGGTAACACTTGTGTTGTGAGTGCCACGTCACCCATATTTGGGTGACACAAAAATTCAATCAGTATTTATCTGATCATGTATAGTATTAATGAATATATTTAATAACGTTTAATAGTAGCAGTAGAATATTATGAAAGTTACTGATATTATTGATTAAAAAAGGTACAATTTATAGTTATATTAATTTTGTATAAAAATTTAGACAGTTTGTCATTTTCAGATAAGTGCAGCGTGGCATTCAAAGTGTTAATCGAATGAAAAGATAAGTAGTTACATTTGCAAATTATTTGACTCAAAATAAACAACTGGAATTTTTATACATTCAGTACATTCAGACATAAGATTGTTCGCATGGTTCACAAATAATGAAGCGACGTGCAAGGCACACTGCTTTTTTAAACTTATGGCATTTTTGTGAAAAAAATGTGTCAAATTGACACGAGGAACAGATGAGGGTTAAGATCCCATTTCAAATTAGAACTCTGCTACACATATAAATTAGCACCTCCTACTTCTTATAATTAATATGGGATTGTTAGTTCACTTTAGCAACATTTTTGTATTACTGTGCCATAATGATATAAACTGAACGCATAGAAAAATAATTATAATGTTACAACATGAATTACATGTAATTTAATGTAATTTATGAAAATAGATTGAAATCTAAATCTTAAAAAGGGACACAAGTGATTCGATCAATTGCCCTGTTCAATTATTTAACACGTTGAACGCCACAGTGAAAATGGCCATACCTAATCAGACACGATACCATTTATTATATTTTATATAAATCGTAAGGAAAAATAAGATTTGAGTACTCAGTCTTGTTGTTCTGTTCCTAAATTACTATTTCAGTATAAGGTTTGCACAAACTTTCGCGACAATTAATAATTATGTAATTAAATTAAATTTGAAGTGTCGGTCACCGGTGACCGCCACGGTGTTCAATGTGTTAAGAGTTAATGTGTAAAAATGTTTCAGCAATTATTATAACCATACAAGGTTATCTTGTTATTAATCTTGTTATTGTTATCCTGTAAGCACTAATGCGAATTTCCTTTCATATTTTGACCACTTTTCCCACTGAAACAATTTTGCAGACTCCTAAACAGATGGTAGTCTGTTGGAGAAATGTCTGGACTATATGCTGGATGAATCATTCCTCTCCAAACAAATTTCTCTACTTTGAAGATTATCCAACAGAAGAGGAGTTTTCTTTCCCTGGACAATGCATGGTCATATCTGGCAAAACGAACACTACCGAAATTAGAGAAATTTGGTTGGGAACAAAAATGAGTCAAATGTGGCAAGAGATTATGAAAAATTACAGAAAATATACAGGATGTTACACAATAGCTGGTAAACGTTTTAGGGGGTGATTCTAGAAGCCAAAGTAAGTCGAAAATCAAGAATGACGAAGCTGGGGTGGAGGTTTCATTTCTTAGTTATCGACGTTAAAAATTCGGTTTTGCAACGCCTGTCGCACGGCAATCAGCCGTGCCTGAGGCACGTCAGTCACGGTACGTTCAGTGGTGGTCAACGCACGACAGATTTACCATGTAGAACGCATATTTACCGACGTAACAGAAACTACAACCTACGATACCATGCGATAGGACACTACGTTCTTGCGACAATTTATGAAAAAGTACACACGTCCCATTGTACAGCATTAACCCATTTCTTCCCAACGTTGACGTATTCGCAACATCTAAAAAAATATTTCAGTAATATTCAAAAAAATAATAATACAAACAGCAAGAATGGAAATGTAGCGAAAAAATATTGATGTATAATGCAATACATTTTCTAATAAGGCTGTGAGAATAATTTCTATTGAGGTAGGAAGTTGGTGGGAAAACAATATTTTCTTAGATGTTGCGTATATGCGACGTTGGAAAAAAATGAGTTAAACATGCCTACTCGTAAAAATCCACAAGGACATTTCAAAACTCGGCCGATGGAATTTTCAAGTAGAGAGGGTGAATATTCCTTTCAGTACACTATACCGTCTTCAAAAATCACCCACACGTGGATACATACGCACCACGATTATTTCATTCGCAAGTGTCCGTGTGAATTACACGCACCATGATTGTCCTGTCCGCGAATGTCCACCAAAAAATGTTCTCCGACATGCAGAATATTCTCCACTCGAAAACATACACACCGTGATTGTCTCGCCCGCAAATGCAAAATTATTATACTTAAACACAGAAAAATACTAAGAAGAAGAAAAGAAACAAATCTAAGAAACTATAGCTAAAAGTCTAACACTGACACTAAAACTAAATTGAAAAAGATAGACTGCTTTCTGCCCTAGAAATACAGGGTGTCCCGAAACATATGGCAATCACTTTAGGGATAGCTTCAGCATATCAAAAGAATAAAAAAAACATCATATAAACACATGTTCTATTTAACTTTGTTTTCAAGTTACAGCGGGTTTTGTGTCGCAATAATTCTTCGACAGATGGAGGTAGTTTACCTGAAAAAACATCCCGAAGGATTATTCCATATGATCAGCATTGGAGGTCAGCGCGTATGCTAAGCCCCTCAAAAATTTGGAATTGCTTAAGCAATCCTTATTATTGGAATCGAATAAAATAACCGTGAAAAAGTTGCGTGCCGTGATCAAAAACTTCGTGAAGCGTTTGCGCCTCTGTATCAAAACCAAAGGAGGCTCCTTCGAAAATCTTTGAATATGCTGTTGCTTAATGTCCTACGTAGTGTTATAAATTGTCAGTTTCTTGATTTATTAAATTCTTGTAAAAATATATTAAAAAGAGATTGTCAACGTTATTCTTTTTTGTTAAAAATCAAATAACTAAAAATGCCGCTATAACTAGGAAACAAAATCAAATAGGACATATGTTTATATGAACTTCTTTTTATTCTTTTGGTGTGCTGAAGCCATCCCTAAAGTGATTCCCACATGTTACGGGACACTCTGTATGTCCCGTTGATTACAGCTTGTGTTCAGAAAGTTTTAGAAAGCAACCTGCCTTTTTCAATTTAGTTTTAATTTTAGTGTGAGGCTTAGTTTTACTTTTTTAGATTATAGATGTAGTTAATATACACACGGAGGACTGTCTGTGTGCCTTAATTCATATTATTGCTTTGTAAGTGTAAGGGGTGAAGGGAAATGTATTTCCCTTTCAACTTGGCGTCAGGTTAAATAATAATATAAAAAACAACACATAAATAAACTTAATAATATTTAATCTTAAAGATGTCTGACGTTCGGTCTGTACCGTCTTAAGGGCGTCAACGCACCCCTGTCGCAGCGCCTGACGCTTTCGTGTCTCGTCACCAACGATGTTCGCTTGTTCGAACATGTCTTACACAAGGTCATCCGAAGGTCATGATTCAGGCATACTCAAATGTACTTTTTCATCCGCTGCAAGATGCAATAGAAAAAAATACGCGTTTCCCAGATAAAAATACCAATGACCTTGAAAAAACCCAGAGAAAATGACCTGACAACAAAAATTTGTTTTTCAGGGTATTCCTTCATTGAAGCCATTCAAATTGTGCCATGAACATTTTTCATGTCATGAAATACGAAGGAGATATTTAGGTGGCCTTCTTTAGCTGAGACACCCTGTATAGGGATAGTTTAGCCAGGCCAGGCTGTGGCGTACCAAGCCTAATGGAGATGCAAACGACTTCTAACTGAAGTGGTTGAATACACAACCCTAAAAGCACAATATGCATGGAGTTCATCAGAAGAAGATAGTAGCGAGAAACAGATAATTTAGGGCACAACATATAACTTGTGCATACGATAGAACTGTAATACGTGATTGATTGAATAGAATAGTCGAATACCCTGTAAGCGTTCATGGTTTTCAAGAACGAGATCCAGCTCGGCGATAGTAGTATCCTCCCGTGTTCTGGGGAGTGAAGAATCTTCTATATCCGGTGGAATGTAAATGGATAAAGTCGATTCCGGTTCTGCGGAACTGTAGATTTGCTGTAGACGCTGCTGACAGATTTACAGTGTCACGACGGAATTCTGTGAGTGTAATTTCAGGGACTTGTAATAATCTTAACTTCTTGCGTAGTAGATATAATTCTGTACGCGTTGCATTTCTCAGGGTTCCTTTCATTAAGCGCAAATAACGCAATGGAGTTTGGATTTTTTAGTAACTATACGGTGGAAGATTTATATTTATGGCTGCGACGGTATAACGTTGTCTGCCACAAAATAGTGGGACCGATTGTTGGCGCAACTTCTTCTTGCCGGTATCTGTAGATACTGTGAACTATTGTCACTCGTAGGAAGCAATTGTAAACCATAACTCAGTTAGATGCAAAACAGAGGTGCTGCTATCGATTATAGATAAGGTACCAATAACTTCTTGATAATTGTCGATATATCGCTACTATCGACAATATTATATATCGATTATGTAAAGCAACGAGATTGAAATTAATGCAACATGTGACCAATTTATAATACAGTCTAGTTTATTCTTATTCGTGCTTCTTGCAGCACGCACATTAATATACGAGGTATTTCAAAAACATTTGACAAAGCAACACATGCATATTCTTCGTGTCAGAATAAACTGAATGTGCTTTTCCATATTGAACTCTAAAGTTGCGTTTATTATAAGAAAAACTAAAGTGGATACATATGAGCCCCTCAATTGACGAGTGGCATAAGTCCAAAATTACGAAAAATGAGTTTAGTACAGAAATAGTAAGTATTAAGAATACTTGTTTTATTTACCAAATTAACTTGCGTATATTTTCTTTCACGTTAATAAAAAATAAGAGTCAATTTTACATCGTAAGTAAAGTGACTGTAAAAGTATCTGGAATAGGGACTTAAGTCCAGGTTTTGGACTTACTCCATTACAAAATATAGTTTTTCTTTTAAGTTATGTTATCATAATTATTATTCTTTCATTTTATATTTTTACAATAAAGCTACATTCTGTTCTTAAGTTTTTATAAAGTATTACAAGAAAGTGCAATTTTCACAAAACTAAGAAAAGGGACTTAATTCACTTGTCAACTAAGGGGCTCATATAATGAATTGACTCGTGGTAATAAAACAACTGAACTGCTACATACGTCGTTCTGCATCAGACTAAGAAAAAACGCGCGAAACTACGTGGACAACAGCGCACTCATATTAACATATTGTCGACCGCTGTCACGTATGCGTGATTTCGTTAGCCAGCGGCTATCGGCCGGCGTCACGAAAATGTGACTTTGCACCGCTATTTTCATAAGACGTATAAAAATGATTTCAGGCCGCGAATTCGACGTTCGTACACTAATATGTACTGACTGCTATTCAAAACAGTTGCGTCCACTGCTCGCGTGTTTCAATTGTATAAAAAGTTTGAAAGTAAAACAAATACACTGTAATTACTTATTATACTACGAATAACTTCGTACATGTCGCCGGCGGCAACCTAAAGGCGATGCGAAAAATGTGCGGCTGTCAAAGTGTTAACATGCGTGACATCTATACGTAAGCGAGAAACTATTAGAAATAAAGGATATAATCATATCGATAAATGTTAACAGCATATCTTAACAAGATATATGCAATTAAATATCAAGGGTTTAACTTCTGAGCATGATATCTCAGTCTCAAGTGACTGAACGTACAGCTGATCGCGCAACCACGAATTCATGTACAGTAAAAGCTGGATAAATGCAAGAAAAGATTGGCTGGATATATGCAAGGTGACTATCCCCTCCACGTGGGGGGATCCCCTTGGCGAGCCTCGACGCTCGACGAGGGATCGGTGTAATATGATCCGAACCGGAATATCGGTGTGATTAATACTAATTTAACGATGAAACTTTTTTATTTCCGACTTTTTCTTAATGAAACTTTTATTAACGTACTTGTGAGATTTTGCTGATTAAAATGAGACCAAACACGATATAGTTTGAATTATATTTACTTGTTGATACTGATTAAATACATACTGCAAAGTACACAAACACGTTGCTCTTATTAAAATTCGTAAAAGCTGGATAGATGCAAGAAAGATTGGGATCCAAACATTGCATATAACCAGCCGAAGTGTCGATTCTATGTTTACAGTAAAAGCTGGATAAGTGCAAGAGATATTGGGACTCAAACATTGCATATATCCAGCCGAGGTGTCGATTCTATGTTTACATGCGGCTCTAGCCGACCGTGAATATAATTCAAATTGTATCGTGTTTATTTCAATGTATTATTATATTTATTATAATGTACTTTATTATTTTACATTATCCTTTTATTATTATTTTAATAAGAGCAACGTGTTTTTGTACTTTGTGGTACGTATTTAATCAGTATCAACAAGTAAATATAATTCAAACTGTATCGTGTTTGGTCTCATTTTAATCAGAAAAATCTCACAAATACATTGGTGAAAGTTACATTTAGAAAAATTAATAAATAAAGAAGTTTTATAGTTGCATTAGCATTGTCTCACCGATGCGTTTCGGCCCTTCGCTTTGTTTCCTTGGACCTCTCTGTCTCCTCCACTGTCTGTCCTTTTCTACGTTCATGCTCGGCTGGAGCCGCATGTGAGCATAGAATCGACACCACGGCTGGTTATATGCAATGTTTGGGTCCCAATCTCTCTTGCATTTATCCAGCTTTTACTGTACTGATATAAGAGAACACGCGTATTCATGTACTGTCGACACTAATTGTAAGCATTCTAACACATTATTGAAACTTGTAATGCATTTTTATACTCATTTTGATAATGCATCACACTTTTAACTCACAAACTTAGTTTTTTGTTACGGGTTGAGTTACATTCATTCTGCTAGCGTTTACGACATTCTCGCATGCAAATACGTTAAATAATTTTCTTTTGCTATGGAATTTAACATAAAAGTGATGTTAATTACTGTTCGCTAACATATGAAAACAAATTTTATTTTACTTACAATTTGACACAAATTTTAATTTTATTCTTCAACTAACTATTACATATAATAAAGAGACAGAGTTTATTTGTATGTTCGCAAAATTCTCAACAACTACTAAACCGTTTGTTATGAAATTTTCACAATAGCTTCTTTACATTTTCCAGAATGATATAAACTATATTTTATCGCGGAATAAATAATATGTCGAGATAAAAAACATGGGACTATTCTTTGTCGACGTATCGACGAGCCGTCCACGGGGCATAGTTCGCGCACGGCCGCTAGGTGGCAGCCCTCGGCGCCCGTGCGCTCGAAAGAGAATTTGCCTGGCTACAGGATGTAAGGAAAAAAACATTCTGAATTTTATACGCCAAAAAAAAATAGATATATGAGTTAGAAGTTAACATTATCATTAATGATACTATGTATCCAATGTTACACCACTATATATTTTATATTCTAAAATAAAACTATAATTGTTATGCAAAACACAATTACAATATGAGTCATTCGTTCATCAATTATACTTCGGATAATCAAGGTTCCACTGTACCAGTGTAATGATCAAGATGAAGTTATCTTTTGAAGAACAAGTGGATGCGATCTTTATTTATGAAGAAATGCACCAAAATCCGATAAGAGCTGACGCCTTTGTATGCTGAACGATAATCCGAACCGCACACATCCTTCGCACCAAATATTTCAAAGATTGCATAAAACATTAAGAACAACCGGGACTTCGGCTGCACATAAGTGTGATCGTTGAAAATGAGCAACCGTCGAAAGAAATGGAATTGGTGTTCTTGCGATGGTAGCTCGTAACCCACAGATTAGATCCCGACAAATTGAACGTGAGTGTGCTATCAGCAGGAGGAGCGTGCTACGAATCCTTGCAGGGTATAAATTTCACCCATACCATATTAGTCTCCACTAAGAGTTACACGGTATCGATTTTATGAATCGTGCCGCATTTTGTCAGTGGACTGTAAAATACAAATGAATGGAGATCTGTTCTTCAATATTGTTTACCAATGCAGCTACTTTAATAACCACGGAAGTCTAAATTTGCATAGTATCCACTACTGGTCTATCGATAACGGTGGTTACGACAAATTGAACATCAACGACAATAGGCAGTTTACGTGTGGTGCGGAATCGTTCCTGACCAAATAATTGATCCATATTTTATCGATGGGACACTTACTGGCAAACGACATGAACACTTTACAAGAAATACGAGGAATGTTTCCAAAGTTTTGGGAATTCTGTTCTAAATTCTTTATTTTACTCATTTTTGTCTATGTTACGTAGTAGTTTCTTAATTTAATCCCCATTTAATTGTATACACTTGTCCTAGCGCGAAACTAGTTTTTTTAGACCTCCTTCGAAGAACTTTTGGGGAGTCTCTTTTATCCACTGGTTTACAGAAGTGTTCGGTCGTTAAATCAATCGACCCAATAATAAACAGTACTTTTAGATTCCATAGAGTTGTCAAATGCTCCGTGTAATCGTTGAAAGACTTCAGATGGCTTTATGCCCTCTTTCCATAGAAAGATAATGATGGCTCTTTGAGAATTTACAGCGTCTTCCATAGTCGCAGGGTTAAGACCTCAGAAACAGATCTGTACTCGCCTAGTGGTCGAACAATATTGACCGGCATTGTCTGATGTCGTTAGGAAAATTGTGTCAGTACTTACCTGTGTATAATAGCATCAGTCATTTGGCCTGCATTTCTGCGCTGATTCTGAATTCCCAGAACTTTGCAAACATCCGTCGTACAATTGGAAGCTTATTAGAAAATGTACCACTAAACGTTCGCCAAACGATGTGGTTACAGCACGACGGATGTCCAGTACATTATGCTTGGAGAGTAACAGATGCACTTAATGAACTTTATCCAAATTGATGGATAGGGCGTGGGGGATCAGTTTCGTGGCCAGCTCGCTTTACAGACTTCACCCCATTGGACTCCTTTCTCTGGGGAGCACTCAAAAATGTTATCCATCAAAAAGTACCCACTCCGATGGAAAATATGAGACAACAGATTACTGCAACATGTGTTGGAATAAATTCAGAGACGACAAAGTGTGCATATCCTTCAGCCATACAAAGATTTCAACTTGACATTGACGCAAGTGGTCACCACTTCGAATATCTTCTATAATGTAAGAGAGTTTTACTGCCGCGTTTGATCTTGAATGACCTGTAATGATAACTTCCTGAAATCGTTTTAACACCGGCTAGCACACAGCGACAAAAATATACAGCATTCCATTTAAGAAGGTAGATATTACATTGCAACCTCCACCCACGCAAAAAATACTTGTATCGCAGTATGTCTCCCTCCATTGCCATGCAAGTTTTGTATACAACATCTTTTCATATTATTACAAATAACAGAAATATTTAAGGTGGGCAAAGTTATGGCCCACCCTGTACTGTGTAAGCTACGATGTTGCAGTTGAGTACTCTAATGTCACGGTAGCTATTAGTTGACTCTAAATGACTAATATAAGATTCGATTTTGACGGAGCAAGGCTCTATTCGCTTTCAATGTTCACGAAATACCCAAAAAACAGGTGCTCGAAGAAAGGAACGTTAACGTAAAGCTAATTAATAACTTGTACTGTAAAGCTCGATAGGAACTTGGATTCCCGATCTCACAAAGTTTCCTTGTACAAAGTCTTTACTACAACTGAATTCTACTAGTCGTTGTTGCTGCCTTTTATAGGCTGAAAAATCAGAGAAAAAATGGTAATGGAGATGAAGGAGTTGATTCTTGCTTCGCGGGGTATCCTTATTTTTTTAGAACCCATCCTAATAATCCAAACACAAGTGTGCTAATTCCAAATATGGAAACGAGTTCCGACAAACGCAATAAAGTACAGTGGAACCTCGATTATTTGAACTATAATTGATAAAAGAATGACTCATATTGTAATTGTGTTTTGCATAACAATTATAATTTTATTTTAGAATATAAAACATATAGTGGTGTAACATTAGATACATAGTGTCACTATGATAATGTTAGCTTCTAACTAATGTACGATGATTAATTTTCGGATAACCAATGTTCGGATAATCGAGGTCTTACTGTGTATTGTTAATACTCTTTCTTACGAAACAAAACACGAGGTACAACCAAACGAAGAGTGACAAATACATTTACAGTGAGAGTAAAAAGTGAGTATACACCTTGAAAGCACGAAATTTATTCAAAAACTCATGTTGCATAAATTGAAAATTGATTGAAAAGATATAAAGTATGTAGGAATACAAATTAATAGTAAAAAAACGAGTCAAAAGTGAGTACACATGCGTAATTAAGAAAGATTACTTATTATTAATTAATAAAGTTATGTACATTTAATATTTTGTCGGCCCACCTTTAGTTTTAATTACAGCAGCTAATCGCCTTGACATTGATGCAACCAAGTTACGCGTAATTTGGACAGAAATATCATTCCATATTTTTATTAACCCTTGCACACCGAATGCCGGGTCATTTTGACCCGTCCCATAGCTCGCCTGTTGCAACAGTCGCCTGTCGTTTTATCGCTCTAACAGAAACAATGACGAATCGACACTGTCGCGGAGGATGGAAACTCAATGGATGTTGCGTGTCAGTTTTCAGTATAGCAACAAAGAAGAAGTGTATCTAGCAAAGTTCTACCTAATAAAGCTCTAGCAAATAACAAAATAATGCTAAAAAATAGTGACAGCAAAATTTATTACAGAACCTTCCCTCAAAATGAAGATATATGTCTCAACTTTCACTATGGGTCAAAATGACCCGGCATTCGGACTCCGCATCGTTGCTCGAGCATTCGGTGTCCGAGGGTTAATACTGCTTTAAGGTTCTCCTTACTCGTATTATTTATTTTTCATAAATTCGAGTTTAATACAAATTTTCTACAAATTTTCTATTATGTTAACATCTGCAGACTGTGGAGGAGGACTTAATTGATTTGGGGCGTTCTGGAGTAGCCATCTTTAACCATCTGCGAGGTATGTTTTAGGTCTCGATCTTGTTGAAAGACCCGCCAATTGAACTTTTGCAACACTTGCAGCTAAATTCGATTTTAAGGTATCTAATTGTAAGTATTATACGAACCTCATTTTTGTAAGGTGTATTCTCACTTTTGACTCTCACTGCATCACGAAAATTTAAGTTGAAGTATCTCCATTATTGGTGGAAGAAATATGAATAAATTTCATAGCATTGCATTCACTTTTCTACTGTTCATTCTTGTACTATCAAAAGCATATCGTTCTACCTTGAACCATGATAACGGGCTTATCACTCTGAAAAATTATATCAGTGCAAAGTATTTTGCTATATCATGTTTGTTCCTTGAAATCATCTATCTTCTGTTTATATATCTGTTTAGCAGCCTAAAATCAATAAGGCATATTAACATGGATCATTTCGTGCTCGTCGTATGTGTGTAGGGTGAGTGACACTTTGCGGTGTCAACAGGCGCGGACGTGAATACGAATGCCTCATCAGCTGTTGCCAAACGTGATCGGGAATATCAGGTTAGCCGTTCAGTGTGTGTATGAAAGTTTAAGCAGAACAATAGCGGAACATCCACACCCGTGATCCACCATCAGGCGAAACGTTAGGTGAGAGCGACAGTGTGTAATTAGCCAGCAGAGTGTAATCAGGCATAGGTATGCGCATGTGTGCGTATGAGGTAACAAATAGGAAGATTCCTATCGGATACCTAACCAGCCAGAGATACACCACCGATCATAAGTATCCTGACACCTAGCAAATTCAGATAAACAGCGTCTTAATGCTATAATAATGTAACTATTATTATTTCGATTTTCGCTACTATTTGTCTAATGGAATAGTTTTCTTTGGCCAACAATAGTGATACGTTTTTCTGTCGATAATTCCAATCCTGAGTTCATGGTTGTAATTGTTAGCTCTGTTAAATGAAACTAAAATCAACCGAGAGCCAGCATCGTCCTAGCCTCCGTTTTGCCAATCTTAAGTAGCTGACGAGGGAACACCGCGAACGCTGACTCGCGGATTGGATTGAAACTTTGTGGGTTTATAGAGTGATCCAAGACAAAAATAACGGTATGTTTCATTCATGCCCAGTCGCCCTGTAAGGGTGTGAAAAGTGACCTCAAAGTCAAATAGACACTCCCACTTTTTCGCGTATAACTCTTAAAGTACAAGAGATAGAGAAAAATGTTTTAAACAAAAGTTTAATGGTACAATAAGCGCTATAAACTTAAAAGTTTTGGCTTACTTTTTTCAAAATTTTGTTAACGCAACTGTCCTGACGGTGACCAACGCATTAAATTTTATTTAATAAATAATTATTAATTTTAATACGATTTTGAATAGAATTAATACCGTGATCAAAATAGAAAGTCAAGGTTGAGATATTAATAGTTATATAATGATTTCCTTTGTTATTTTCGTTTGAAATGGAAAATTATAGTATGTCTGGCCAGGTATGAGAGTTTTCACTGCGGTAGGTCACGTGTTAAGCAATGATTATTGTTGCCTCTGTAGCATGTCTACGTTTTTGGGATTCCTGCCTTGAAATATAAAGCAAAAATAAATGGGCCAGGTAAACTATTTCAATATTTAGGAAAAATAAAATCTGTTATGTGTCGGAAGTTATTTATGAATCAACCCAGTATATTGAATCTTTTTGTTCGGTCTAACTGAGAAAAGCAGCAAAACATTCTAATGCGAAAGAAATATCATTAGGTATTTATAAACAATGTCATGACATGTAGCAATGTCGTGGTTTGTCTACTACTATTCTTATTTCGCCTAACTAGTTGTTTGAATTATCTGTATCCGTGAAGCTATCGCGATGGCACGTTGCAGTAATCGGAAACACGCGAATATGCTCCTTGCGTTAGGCGCTTGTGGTAGCAGTGCTTCTGCCGCGGGCTTACTCTATACAGAACGATTTCCTAATCGTCGCCATCTCAATAGATGAGTGATACAAAGAATAGAGCTGACACTAGCTGAACCTGGTTGCGATCAGCACGCATACAATAAGGCTGAAGATAGAATTCTGCATGATGTGCGTGAGAATCCAAAAATTAGCATACGGCGTCTTATTAGTACTTGTCATAATATCAGTATTGCGACGGGTAAGCGCAGACTGAGAGATAACGAAATGCATATGTACCACATCAGACGAGTTCACAGTCTTCTAAAACGTGATTACATTCCGCTGATGGCTTTCTGTCATTGGTTGCGTCAGCAACATAACATTGATCAACGATTTCCTTATAATGTAAATTTTCTGGTCCCATGAATCCACCAGAGACGAAATTTTTAACGTGCACAACACACATTGATGGGCATCTGAGAATCCTCGCATCATGTATGGGTGGAGATAATGCCCTTGTGGATTGGTACCAGTAGGCAGGTTTAATGCCCTGCAACGTGACATGTGTGCTTTTTCAGAAACTGTTGCAAGAACGTAATATTCTATCGCATTGTATCGGAGGTCATCGTTTCTGTTGCGTCGGTAAGTATGCGTTCTACATGGTAAATTTATCGTACGTTGACCACCACTGAATGTAGCGTGACTGACCTACCGCATATACGGCGGGTTGCCGCGCCACAGGCGCTCCAAAGCCCAATTTTTAAACATCGATAACTAAAAAATGAAGCCTCCGTCACAATTTCGTCATTCTTGATTTTCGACTTATTTTGGTTTGTAGAATCACTCCTTAAAATATTTACCACCTATTGTGAAACATCCTGTATATTTGACATTTGTTTTTCGTTTGATACAATATATTTTGAGTTACTTTTTATTGTCTATATTATTACTTTTTATGTATCATACAATCAACCTTCCAAAATCCATAAGCCATCTGATGATTGGGCTCGTTTGGAACTAGCGTATTTTTGAAGTGAAAAACGTTTTAATGCTCTATTTCAAGCCTAAAGTCATATAATTGTAATTCTTCACAGACTTACTATAAGGAAGTCCTTTAGGCTGGATAATTTTCATCTGTATGTGGACACACGCGCATTACGCTTAAAGGTGTTTTATATGCCCGACCAACGCTCACTTCCATACACAGTCTTCCGTACACACGTCAAACACATGCACATTTCATATATTCACACCTGGTAGCAATCCGAGCGAGCCCGCGCGCGGCCTAACATAACATTTGCAATAACCCTTCGATTTCTTTATCTTTTATATATATTCAACACAATTTACAGATACGTTTTGGGTAGCTGTCTCGATGTAATACGAAATTATCTCCGATTAATTTAATTCCAGGGGGAAGAGCATTCTCCTGTAATATTTTTTTATTTTCTTTATTCAAAGACCCATCAATTTTTACTATGTCTCCTACAAAGTGATAAGGTAAAATATCTCCGAACTATTATCGATTATCCGCCGTGCTTCGCAATTCACTGAATACTTGATGAATGAACATCCGTCTTCGTGAACCAAATACATAAAATTTAGTATATAACTGTGTATTAGCGGGTGATAGTCGGAGAATTGATTTGGGTGACAATTAAGTATTTTTTGAATACGTGCATTTCTTGTTTCACTCGAATGTTTGTGGTTTAACCCTTTGCATTCCGAACATTTTTTGACACTACCTACCAGCAACTGCGGCCCACTTTTGCAGTGAAGATCATTGAAAAAGAAAAGTTTGTTTTTGAAAGGAAAAAATTACAAGTGCTTATGAATTCATTTATTTTTATTTCTTTGGTAAATCTCCTTTATTGTAATGTAAGTAGGACCTGAGTTTTATATTTAAAAAACAACTAAATAATAATTTGCACTCAACATTACCGAAGTAACAGGTTAAGTACAGATACACAATGTACATCTCTCCCCATCGGAGCCAACAGAGTTATGAAATATTTTATGAATGCTCCCGTAGCAGAGCCAACGGAGTGCGCAGGGTTAAATAGCGCGCGCTGAAAATTGGACCCCTAATTTTTGATTGCTTGTATCTGAGAAACTCAACTGCAAATTAGAAAATGGAAAATGACTTTCCGCTTTTTTTGTTAAGAGTAAATTGCGTATTTTGTTATGAGTAGACTGTTTTCAAATTATACATAGAGAAATGGAACTTCAAAGAACTTTTTTGAGTTTTAAGGTTTTCAACGGGTGTATTCTTCGTTAATTTCTCAAAATAAATGCATTTTATTACTAAAATATAGTAAATTGCATAAACATGTACAGTTTAATCATGAGTTGTTATCATCTTTCGGCTTTTAAACAGTTCGTCGCAGGGAATAAAGTTTTAAAATGTGTTTTGATAAACAGCTGGGAAGCTTATGAGACATCCTGTAACACAAAATATTCAACGGTTGAAGTGTTACGGACTGTGAAATAAATTTCTGTGTGTGACCTGTCGTGTCTGTTGTACCTGTATAATAAATTAGCTGTTCATGTGCCAATAGATTTTCCGTTAAAACTGTACTTAGTTCTTTCAGTTTAAAATAATAAGTTTATTAAACTGTTACGATTTTCGGTCATTTTCATTACATTTTCCATTATTGCAACTTATTTGGAAAATTTCATGTTTTCGATTCTGTTTTCAATGGAAGATATTTTAATGCCTATAGAAACTCAGAATGTCTTAATTTATTTTTATCGTTTCTCTTTTGTTTATATTTTTTCCGTGCTCAACGAACAGCGTATTATTAAATGCTTCCAGATATTTATTGACATTCATTTATGCATAAATATGAATTACAACTTAAAAATATTAGAAGCTTAATACGTTATCAGTGGATTTGTCTGAATATGGGGCAAAGGTGACAATGAAACAAAGATAAAAAAAACTTGTATGCAAACACAGAGAACATTTTTTAATTGCTGAAATTTTTCGCCATAGGACGGCCCAGATACCAATCAGAATGTCTCGCTGGTTTACACCAATTCTGATCAGCATTCACATTCGGAAGAAGTGGCGAAATTTACGGTGCCGAAGTTGACAAAGAAATGGTCCAAAATTGTCATCAGGGTTTCAACAACCGACGTTACCCTTTATCTCAACTGTCATGAAATGGCCAGGCAGAAGGTTACCAGAATTCCATTGGAATTGGTGTTCGACACTGCCAGCACGCTCTACATCGCTCAGGCTGGACCACACATTCAGGAGAGATATGATGTGAGTACACAAACAACTTCATGATTACGGCTTTCCAATAGGATTGACCAACTTGTTGATGAAACAGCACTGAACGTTAAAAAAATGTATTTATATTAATTGTGTACCGCTAGAAATTATGTGCATAAAACCTGAATTTTCTAATTTTTTATATGAACATAGGTTGAAAACAATTTCATAGCCTCTTTGGAATCATTTGTGTTGCTTTAAAACGTTCATTTCGTGGAATACGTTTTAAAGTAATGTACGATTCTTGCAATTTTTTACGAATTTAATAATCGTTGAATTCGGTTACCAGATCAGCCGCGGTTACAAAATAGTCACTTCCCTGACTTTTCTAATTTCCATGAATGTTTTATTCTAACTCAAATTTCCAATAAATTTGTATAATACAAAAAAAGGGACTAAATATAAAATTAATGTTAAGATACACGACATTTATATTTTTAGCAAGCTACCGTCGGATTACAGAAAATTGAATTTATGTGAATGCAAGGAACACATATAGAATACTAAACAATCAATTATAGTTCTTCTATCAAAAGGCATTAATTTTAGAAATTTTCTAGAAAACGCGTGCTGATTGCTACGTACCCAAATATATTCAACAATTAAAGTACAGTAGGACCTCAATTATCTAAACTGCAAGTAACAACAAAATGATCCACATTGTAACTATGTTATCCATAAAGATAATAATTTTATTTTAGAATATAAAATACAATACCATGTAGAATGGAGTGCATAGTGTTACTAATGACAAATGTAGCTTGTAAGTGATATAGAATGACCAATTTTCGGAGAACAGGTGTTCGGATAATCGACGCCCTATTGTACTAATTAATACCTTTTCTAAAATATGAAATGCATCGTATTGACATAAATGTGAACACATGAATATCAATACATTGTATCAGCCAGACTGATAATTCGAAAGAAACTTAATCCTTCAACACAATTATTTTTATAATTTTTCCTAATTAAATTTGACATGGAATTCAACTCTTTTACATTAACTGAACCATGTGTTTGCGATAATCTCCCTAATTGATACTGACTCTATGCTGAATCAGTTTTGATTTTCGATGTACGAACGCCATGCTATTTAGTCGAGCGTTCACATTTAAATGCTTACTGTTATTTATAAAATCGCGAGATCAAACTGCTGATTGGCCGATGCTCTCTGTTTCTATCACTGACACCCAAAAGAATGGGACCACAACGTGAAGTAGACAGCCAGATTGTCGAATTGCATTGGGGACCTACTAACTTTTCGACACTTTCTTGCTGCATACGACTCAAGGACAACACGAACCTTCTTAGCAACTCCCATCACTTTGTGCCTTCTAAATAGACTTAGGGATGTGGAGTTCTGCACAGAGCTTATATTTTCTATTATAATTACTACAAAGTGTCTCAACCTATATTAAATTTTGTTGTATTATATTCGTAAAATACGAAAAGAAAATTGAACTATTTTTCTAGTATTGTTCATACCTTCTACTTGACGCAACGCGTAATCGATAATATGAAATTTAAGTGGGTACTTCAATAATTTTTCTTCAACGAGCCGTTTCGTATGAGAGACGGTAGGTCTAAATGGATTAAATCTTGAAGTAATTTTGAAGGATTCAATTTACTTTCCTTCAACTTAATACTGAAGTTCATAACCAAATAAAGGTACATAGAATTGTTTATATAAATACTGCTTGTTTTAGGATTAAATATTCTATCCATATACTATGAGTGATTCACTCTAGGGTAAGGATCAGGGAACCACGCTAACCGCATGGTTTCAATAAAACTGAAAACTCTGGTAAAAGAACGATAAAATTTAATTATCCATTTTATTTTAATATAATTTTATTATTCAATAATTATTAAATTATATAATTTTACTTTTGCTAAAAAAAAAATTCAGTCTGTAAAAATGATCGCTTAGCTACTACAGTTCTGTTCTTAAATTACTTTGTCAGTGCCATGTCTTTATTAACGGCTAGAACTTACATAGTAATCTAATATTTATACTATAAGGATCGCAAGATTTAACTGTATAAAAAATTCCTTAATTTTTACTATTGTTAACATTGAAGGCTGTTAATTTTCATGCAGAATACAATTTTCTGACATAATGAATTAACATTTTGCGAACTAATGACCTTCCCGTATATTTTATTACAGATTTATTATTTTAGGTTTCTTGGAATGATTCGAAAATGATTCCTCTCTTTATCATTCTGCATAATCGACGTTCTATTGTATTATCTTATTGCTAAAATCACTGATAGCCACCGGGGCTGCGGTCTTCCCCCACTTTAGGTCCATTCCCCTCATTTCAGTTCCCTCCAGTTCGCTCCTCATTCCCCCTCGATCCATCGTCATCCCAGATCACAGTCTATATGAGAAGAATGGATCTAGAATGGGGGAAGGCCACAGCTCCGGTGGCCATCACTGGCTTAAACATTACGTGTACCGAAATCGGCTACGAAATAAAAAATGAAAGATTCGCAAAAAAATCCGCCATGGATACAATTAACCATGGTTTCTTAATCTTCTGAGTTAACATTTTACTAATGTAACAAACCTTTAAACTCTTCAGCTAATGCGGTTCAATTACAACTTGATTTCGCTCAAGAGTCACCTCTAAAGTACCTGTTTTATGATATGAATTTTCAGTGCTATAATCCCCCAATTATAATTTTAAAAATTTTTAATTGAAGAGACATGCTAATAGTATTTTACTAACCCTTCAGCGGCATAAGATGCGTTTCACTATTCACCACTATAATTGCTAGTTTATTTATATCAGTTTCAAAAGGCTTAGCTTTACAATTTATAAACATAAAGAATTCTAACATAAGTCCATACCATGTGAAAAAACAGCAGTCCATACGACACATGGTGGCCGTCGCTGAGGGGTTAATACACATCTGATGTAGTACGAAGGTGAGTCAATAATTATCCGCAATGTTGTTGTATTTTTGTTTGTGTTGGCTGTACTGTCAAATTATCACGCATCAGTATTTGTGGTTTTCTTCCAATCGTGGCTGTGCAGGTTTGTACAGGCTAGATATGTTTCATTTCGTTTACCATGACTTTATCAATGGCCGCTCCGCTTTACGTTTGCACCAAAGATGAGCAGCGTGCCGTTATCCATTTCTTGTGATCTGAAGGTGTATCAGGGGCCGACATCCATCGAAGATTTTCAGCACAGTCTGGGAACAGTGTTATACTGCTACCCATACTATTGCAATCCTACAGAAACTGAAATTCGAAATATTGGATCATCGTCCGTATAGTCCTGATTTGGCTCCGTCAGACTATCACCTCTTTAGCTCATTCAAGGAGGCCTTAAGGTAACGTCGATTCTCCACGGGCCAAAAACTGAAAGAAGCGGTGCATGCCTGGCTCGCTTCTCGGCAGAAAACATTTTTTTCTGAGGGCGCAAAGAAGCTTATGCAAAGATGGACCAAGTGCGTTGAAAAGCAAGGGAACTATGTCGAGAAATGATGTTATTGTAATAAATTTATTGTAATTGTAATAAACTTTGTATCTACATTGCGGATAATTATTCACTCGCCCTCGTATATGCTATTGCAACTGAATTATTTTCTTTCCAAACTCGTACAGTACAATGTGCTGAGTTGCGCACGTTTGTAGCTCAGATTCAAATATGAAAAAACCAAATAAATATTCAGTTTGTACTTGACAAATTTCATTACAGTGTTCAAGGCGGATTTTTGTTCATACAAGTGCAACGTTCCCAGAAAGAACGGCTTTTCCCTGGACAGTTGACAAAGATTCAGAGCGGTGCTTTCGTAAATAAATACACACGCAGAGAGTTCTTAACTCTCGCCTGGCGGTGGTTGCGTCATTTCTCACGCATCCGTGTAGACAAGTTGCTCCACATCTAACGATACTTAAATTGTTTCAGACTCAGATTCATTGTGCGCATTATCCTTTTACGTAAACATTTGTTTGTGTTAGAACAATAAGCTGAAAACCGTGTTTCGGCGTAAAGTGTCCTAGAGAACTACGCAGTACCATCCAAAACTCCGAGTAGCTGAAATCTGTTCAAGTACGCCGAAATTACATAATTCAGTTCAAAATTTTTTTAATGAACATCATGACAAAATGTGTTAAGTCGCCTCTATCTCTGAATAGTTACGAAACGGTGATGAATGCAACAAGGAAGACCATAAATATACTTTATAATGCTCCGCGACTATTTCACTTAGTATAAACACGTACAGAATTTTAAGAAAGTATTTAACATGGCTTACAGGGCTGATTCTTCAAGTCGTGTACTCTAATGGGTTGGATTCGAAGGAGAGTCGGAAATTGGCAACTTCACCCCAGAGAACGTCTGACCATGTGTGTGGAGAGGGGTAGGAGGATCATGCCCTTACGCCATAAACGTTAATCGCAGTGATTACTTCATGGTACACAGATTCGAATATCTCGTGTTCGGTATTCTGAGTTTCTTTATGCCCGGTGCCTATCGCAAGATCTTCCATGTACACTTGAAGTCATCCAGCAACCATAGTTGCTGTAGTAGTCCAGTCGCTTCTGTAATATGTCGTTTGATACAGAGTCAGCCATAGTCTCCAAGTACCCTTCAAGTTGAATCAGTGTCAATTTCACGTAGCCGCACTGACTGATGAGTTTTTTATCTAATTCTTAAAACGACATTGTGTATTAACACAAACTAAAAAGCAAAAAAAGAGAAGAAAGCTCGACGTTTAGATCGGGATACGCAACCTTCGTTGCAGTGAATCGAAAGGCTGCGCCCTGCTGCTTCTTTCAGCTTCCAAAGACTAATGTGACTCTCTTTGCCTCGCTGTTTGTTGTCATAATCACCAGAGTACATCGCCATCACTGCAGTATCCGTTGCCAGGTAGCGCGTCTGATGATACTGATGCGAGTTTGGCCAAGAGACACGGACACTTTGCTTCACGAGGTGTATGTATTATAATACCACAAATCAACGCGCAGCATCTTTTTAAACGTAAACGGTATGGGAGAAGGTGTGATTTTGATTAGTGAATCAGGGAGGGCAAACTTGCGGCCATGGGTGCACCCATTTATATTTTGCAAGTTCTGCCCACCGCATAGTGTCGTTGCTGGTGGAAGGCCGAAGTATAAGGGTGTAAGGTTTATGGCTGGAAGAAATTTGGTCACAAGTTTGGGTTTATGATCGTGGCTAACAGACTTATAGCTTAGAGAAATATTTGTTAATAAGGTGTTATTGTCTGGTTTCCATTACGTTAAGTGGATATTTTTTCTAACAGCATCGTTGTAGGAGAAGGAAGAAATAGTTTTGGGGGCTCTAGTAGACACAGAGGTTAAAGAGGATCCTGTGATAGCTACGTTTTCTGTAATGGGGGGTGACTATTTGTGGTGAGCCCAATGAGGATTTGATTTTGTTACCCGCTTGTCCAGATATTTCAGGAGCCCAAGACACTGCAAGAAATTCGTAGTATGTTCTTCGTAGTAATTAGCACATTTGGGTTTCCGTTCGGGGGTTTTTGCGCAGTCCTTGGAAAAATGTGTCCGCTCGCATTTGATCCATCCCGTACGCGAAACCCAGTCTACAAACATTTACCTAGAGGCAAGACTATACGGAGATGGTTGCTTCCAGGTGCAGTTCTCCCAGAATTGAAGCGGCTGAAAGTGTTTTAGGGTAAGATCTGTTCAAGCATATTCTCACCGCCAAGGGTTAAATAGGAGGCTGAAAGAAAATCCAAGCTTTCAAGAGGCTCCCACCAGTGTGACGGTCGAGTCGATATGGGGATGTTTTTGTTGCTTGGTATGCTTTCCGCTCTTCTTATTCTTCGTTTCTTTGCACTGGTTGGTCTCTAATGCCCTTCCTAGAACTCCCTAGTATACGTTCTTGCCTGGTGTGGAATGACGTGAACCGTTTTCCGGAAGGGACTGTCAGGGTCCGATTACTCCAAGCGAAGGTGCTGGCGTTTGTCAGCTAGACGTGCTCGATTGTCTCCTCCATGTACTTGGGGTGCGTGTTCCATTCTCCTTCAGCCTGTTTCCTTGTTTCTCTTTCTTATTATATCCCGAAGCCATCGATCGCAGCGTCGGAACTCGACTGGGAATCATTGCCAGCGACACACCTGTAGAGTCACTTGTAACAAGCGCAGGATTTGCGGCAGCTCACGCGATTGAGGGATTTTAGACCGCCCCAACTTGCGGCTGAAAAAATCGGTTCCCTGGGGGTGACGGTATGCACCGAACACGAGAAGTGCACCCTCCAACTACTGGTTATCTTCAGCCTGAGGTTTTTTCGCTCTCTTTCTGCCTTTGTGCCTTTCGTCTTCTTCCTTGTTCTCGCCTGGTTTCTTATCTTTATTCGGCGTGGTCGCTAACAGTAAACTTGTTTCATGTCGTTCTTGATGCTTTTCCCGCTGCGTTCTATCAGTTCTTCACATTCGATTAGTATTTTTTCGAGGTGTTTCCTGCTTTTGTCCATCAGCGCAGAACACTTGCACAGAAAGTGCTTATTTGTTTCCAAGACCTCGAAGTAGAATTTGCACTTCGGGTTTACTCGTTGTGATATTTTATATAGGTCGTATCCTAAGGCTGCGCGACTGCTCAGTATTCCTGTCATTAACCTGATCTCTTCTTTATCCAGTTGGAAGAGTTCACTAACTCGGTTAGTGTTTATTTTCATGCCTGGCAGTTCCTTGGCCTGTCTATAGTCCAGAATTTCATTACATCTTTCGTCGAGTTTGTCTTCGCTCCATATTTTTACCTCTATCATGAATTCTGTTTTATTAAATGAGATCGCAGGTTCGGAACTGAACATGGTTATTTGTGACCTTTACTTTTTCAAGATATCGGCTTTTTCGTTCTTCGTTTTCCGCGACCCGTGGGTATCCTGGTACTCATTATAGTTTTACCCTGCTTTGTTTCTCAGTTAGTAGGTTCAGGCTTCTAACGCAGTCCGCCACTAAGCTTAAGTTAGAAAAATGCTTCCTCAGTGCGTAGCAGCATATTTTCGGGAGTGTCAAAGGTGGAGCGAGCGTTGTACCCTTCTTGCCCCTGCGCCGCCCCGCACTTCAACTTACCAGCTCTGCACAGTACGTATTTCTTCCAAATCGTGTGCGCTGGCCCTACTTATTGTTAGCACACTGACTGACAAGGAGAGGTCCCGAGGTGTTACGCTGATTTTTTGATGAGATTTTGCACAATGATAGAGCTTCAAATACTGAAGCTAATGGTATCCAGTTTTGGGGCAGACGACCAATAGTTTACGAGATATTTAATGTTAAAGTTGCGGTCTAGTTTAGCTTCTAAAGGTCGACTGTCTTTATCAAAAAGCAGCGCAGTGGAGTGGATAAGGCGTCAGGCTCATAATAGGGCGTTCTTTTTGTCGCAGGTTCGAATCCTGTTGGAAGAATTTTTCACTGATATTACTTTTTTCATTCTTTAAATTTTTTTTTAGTAGACATGTGGACTACTATTTGCTACTAACCTTTAAATACTTATTCTTTTTAAATACTATATTTAATTAATGCTTTCATTGTAAGATGTACATAAACCTACACTTGCGTAGTAACATATTAAAATTGAAATTAGTTTAATTATTTATATAATATTAATACATTTAAAAGTTAGTAACCAATAGTAGACCACATATCTATTAAAAAAAAGAATGAAAAAAAATGAAAAAAGTAATATCATTGAAAAGTTCTTCCAACAGGATTCGGAACCTGCGACAAAAAGAACACCTCATTAGGAGCCTGACGCCTTATCCACTCCACCGCGCTCCTTTTTGATAAAAGCAGTCAACCTTTAAAAGATAAACTAGACCGCAACTTTAACATTAAATATCTCGTAAACTATTGGCCGTCTGCCCCCAAAACCGGGTACCATTAGCTTCAGTATTTGAAGCTTTATCATTGTGCAAAAGCTCATCAAAAAGTGAACGTAACACCTCGGGACCTCTCCCTGTGAGTAGTTGCAGATCCCACGAGTGAGATGTCAAGGCTTTGCGTCGCGTAGCGGAGAGTTTAAGAACTGCGCCCTCGAACATTTTCGCACGTAGAGCGTCACTTCCCTTGCCATCTTTCAGCATGCGCCGGAACTAAAAACTTTGCATCTAGAAACAAAATATCTTTGAGACTCTTTGGCCACTCCCCGATGTCTAAAATAGGTGCCTTGATAGAAAACTAGTAATTTGTATATGATTCACAACCTTTGGAAGAATAAGTTTAGGAATTTTCTGCAAGTTGTAAAATGTAATAGCAGTGCTAACTATTCATGTAACCCAGCGCACGGGTACGTGTCGATATTGTTTTTGAATTATATTTGTGGTAATGTAGGGTACGAGTGATACGGACAGCCGATCGTAATAGCGGAACGCACTACCAATTCTTTAACAGCTCATTACGACGTTAATTTTAAAGACTCCAGCCGAATTAACGGCTTATTTTGTAGGTAGAATTTCAAGGAATATGGTTATATTTGTTTAAATTTACATACACCCGAACCTTCTTGATTAAAATAAAAAAAAGACGAACAGAATTCGACAAATAGTTTCGGAGTTAAAAATGTGTAAGTACAGCCCGTTTTCGTGAACATAGGGAAAAATTGCAAAATTCAAGGATCCGTGTTTTTTAAACAAATGCGAAGCCAGCAAAATGATGACTTAAACCCTCAATCCCTAATTTCGCTTGCACTATATCATATCTCATTTTGAATAAAATCCCTGATATCGACGTCAAAAAGTGATAGATTTGGCGTGTTATGAATCGAACCAAATCAGGCAATTATAATTTCTTATTACGTTCTGACTCTTTCGCTGTATCCTGGTATGTATGATGCCCCAGAAAATGATTTCGACAAAACTATTCACGTAATGCATCTTTATGAATGCAAGAACTACCCAAGAAATGCTTTCAGTGCCAATTTTCTTTTCGTTCTTAACTCTTTAAGTGCGGTGGACGCATATATGCGTTCTAAAAAATCATTCACCGTGTGCTACGAGTCACCGTACTGGTTCAGGCATAACCTGGATTCATTGTGTGTTATAAACCTATGTCTTCGGGTATATTATCATCTCAGCTTATATTATTAAAATGTATATGTTTCGTTACATATTTCGCAGTTTTGGAGCGTTAAAACAATTGAATAATCGATATTAACCCTTTGCACTCGAGTGGCGACTCTCAGTCGCCATAATATTCACGTTTCAAATTTCCTATTTTAAATAAGCACCTAAAAATTATGTTCAATTTCACGTATTCTACAATGCACGTTTTATGTAAGTATTCAACTACAGGAACAACTGTACTCAAAACAAAAGAAATCTTCCTGTTAAGATTCCTTACATTTGTATTTGTAGCTTATGTAGATCAGATGAAAAAGACTTCGAGTGCAAAGAGTTAACTATATTATTATAACGAAATATTCTGTATGACACGTGTTCTACCGTGGAAAACTTGAGCACATAGTACACGCTTTTTCTCGAAATTTTCTGCCTTCAAAGGGTTAATAAAAAATGATAATCGAAGCAATTACATTACCAACGTTTGATCTCTAGGGACTAAATTGACGAAAAAGTGCGAGTACCTAAACGCAGTTCACTTCCAATACTGTGGTACCAACAAACAAATGTTACTTTTGGAATATTCTACGCGTACACAATCTTGTTGAACCTTTTGGAATCTGTCGCTTGCACTATCGAGGCTTACTATCTCTGTTCTTTCCACTGTATTTTATTTGTGTTAGTCAGTCCATTGTTTGTGTATCTTTTTCTATTTCTACTATCAGTAAAAAAGGTAGGAAAACAGATTCGAGTGCTATATTCGTGTACATACGTTCGTAGAATTCGAATGTCGTTTCGTATTGTCGATTGCATACACGTTTCAGAGCCCGTAATATAATGAATTGGAATTCATTCTGGAAATTGGAATTCGTGAAGAGGTTTCATTTGAAATTGAGGACAATTAGTCCACACGATTAACCAGGTGTTTAATCCAATATCCGCGTGCATACAGAATTATGGCTCACTTACACTGACCAAAATTGATTTCCATTTTTTCCGAATCACAGATTCTTTATTGTTTCAAGAAGCAAAGGAAAAGTCAAAAAGTACTATTCACAGAAGTACTTTAAATAAATCGTCGTTTTACAGTTTTAAGCGTATTCTTAATTCTGTTTTAATACTAATGGGAAGAAAATGTAATTAATGTACTACTACATATAGGGTGTTCATGAAAAGGGTCTAAAACTTTAGGTGTTTATAGTACTCATCGATTGTAGTAAAAAATGTCTTATCAACATGGGTCTAAAATCAATCCTTTTGATGAAAAATATAAAAGTTTATTTTCATATTTGTTATAGATCTTCGATATGTCTTCCTTCCATTCCAATACAAAACTCACATCTGCGGATCGTAGATCGACGTACATTCTCCAATATTCCTTCTGAGTCTCATATTGTACGACATGCATTTTTTATTCGTTGTCGTAAGCCTACCACATTATTCATTTTTATTGTTTCCTGTTTTTATCATTTTTTTTTAATTCATTTTCGTAAATATAAAAGTTGATTTTATATCGAAAGGATTGATTTTAGGACCTATGTCGATTAGACATTTCTTTACTTCACTCGGTGAGTACTACAAGCGCCTAAACTCTTTCTTAACACCCTGTATATTACACTTGTAAAAATACCCGGACATTAATCTTGTTTAGTCTTACTTTGAAGGAAATTAAATTTAATTTTAAACAATAAAACATTAAAAGGTAATTCACAGGAATGATAAAGCCAAGATCTGTGATCCTTTCTTTCATTTTTGTTGGATAGTTAAAAATCTGATTTTGTCATAAACTTTACGGAACACAGAGTGGAAGTGAAAATCCTGGAAGCTTTTGCACACGACTGTATACACATACCGTGTGTCAGAAAATTGGTCAAATAAATACTTTACTTAATAATCCGTTTATTCAACACTTTTTCAGAGAATTGTTGTTTGAAACAAGGTTATAATATCTGTAATAAATTATATTATAAATATGCCTTTAAAAATTGTACTCGGTTATACTTGAATGGAGGAATAAAATAGTTATACAAATATTTTATGAATTTCGTGAGTCACTCTACACACTCTCCCTCCTTTCTAAACTAATGAATGATCCTAAACTAATGAAGGAGGGTATCGAGACATCATAGTCTGCGGGGAAAGCTATTGTTAAATAGTTAAATTTTACAACAAAATGCTCTTAGCGACTCGATGTCCCGCATACATGTACGTATTTAACAGGGCTCGTTAAAAAAACGCAGATATGTTAATTAAGCAAGTGAAAAGAAGAAGCCATGACACAACTATTACGTCATAATGTAATATAAAAACTCTAAGTATGTACGTAGTACATTAAATATGTCTCAATTATAATACAGTGGAACCTCGATTATCCGAACACCGGTTATCAAAAAATTCCTCTTCCAGGTTAATTACAAATTAAAATTATAACCAATGACAGTGTGTATATAATTTTATTCCATTGTGTACTTTTATGTTCTAAAGCAAAATTATCATTCTTATGCGGAACATAGTTGTAACGAGAGTCATCTTGTTACCAAGTACAGTTCGGATAATCGAGGTTCTACTGTATGTTTGAATGAGCTTGTTACTTTGTAATCCCAGAGTTTGCTTTTCACACTACATATATTCCACTGCAGTTGGTAATTTTCTAACTTAGAAAAACGTCTGCTTCATATTTAACTTGATATCAAAATATATTAAATTTTAAATAAAGAAATGTATGAATTTCTACAGTTCTATGGGCGCCATTAACGTGTGCTGCAAAGTAGAACGAATGTTGATTAAAATTGGGAAACTGAAAACTAATTAACAATATCTAATTACGTTCATGTAAAGCAGTCTGTACAACGTCTTTTCATACCCCTTATTTAAATGGACACAAAATCTTCCAATACAATCTGTATGTTTATAATACATTTATCACAGTGACATAAGCCAACCTACACCCCTGCCCCTAAGTATTAGGGCATTCATCAGATTTGAAATAAATGGGAAAAAGCGTATAAAATCATTAGAGGATTCAACAATACATTCTCCTATTCTATACTCTATAATACAAAGAACATATGCATTCCATATTGCATTGCGAATCTCACTATGGAAATTACTTAAAAATTAAATCCTCACTTCATTGTATGGCTCTTTTGCACCTTAATTACAGGATCAACCAATCTTGGCATTCTAGCTGTAAATTGTTCAACAATTTCTGCTAATGTTTGGTTCCATTCTAAGTTACAAGTGTTTCCACAAATCAGATTTTGATTCTGGACAGACTTGCCATACGTTTTGGTTCAGTTCATCCCATGTTATCTCAATTGGGTTCAAATCAGATAACAGGGAGGGTCAGTGTATGATTCTTCTTTCGATATTATATTGAATCTCTTCTAAATAATTCTCCAGAATTTTGTAGCAATCTAAATAAAATATGCTTTCAACAGAAATGGCAAGTGTCCTAAGACTTATGGACAAGAGTATATGTGGTACAAAAAATTGTTCAATCGAAGTTACGAATAACGCAGGAAATCTCAAATATTCCACTGATCAGAAGGGGTAGTAACTAAAATAGAATCAGAAAGCCATTGTTAATTTCATGCGGGAGCATATTTTGGTTTCCACAAAAAACTGACCATATCAAAATACTCTGCAACCTCCTTTAACGAAAGAATAGCTGGTCGATGCTTTTATCCTCCCTGATGCTGATGGCGCATTCTACATTCCGGCTTATATCCTGGCGCACGATGCACATTCACTTCGTTCTCGTTACATTCCCTTACTAAATTCTTACGATCCTCGAGAATAGTACTATCTTGGCCTGCGAATAAAGCCCTAAAGTCTGTCCTTATTCAGAGGCTCTACCAAGAAATATCGAATTTTTATCTGAGAATATTGTAGGGCTGACTTAGAACTTCCAGCACCATTCTGACGTTTGGAAAATAAGGATTTCCAAAATGAGGGCAATCTTTCATATGAAATTGCAGTTTTTTTTTCGGACTAAGTAGAACGCTGATGACTAGACTGCGGATGTTCATGCAAATACTGTAAAAGTTGGATAACTGCCCGAATCGACCTACTTCGTAACTGCCCGCTAATCATCGGGGGGAGGGGTTCCCCTTGACACACTCAGAAGTTCGACGGACGAGTAGTGTAACCTGATCCTACCTCGAATGTCGGTGAGATAATACTAATGCAAACATAAAACTTTTTAATTTTGATTTTTTTTAAACTAAACTTTTACTAACATATTTGTAAGGTTTTTCTGGTTAAAATAAGACCAAACACGGTATAATTTGAATTATATTTACTTATTGATACTGATTAAGTGTGTCACGTTGTAGGTTTAAATTATAAACCAAATATGCATCAAATTATATCGTGTTTGGTCTTATTTTAACCAGAAAAACTTCACCAATACGTTAGTAAAAGTTTAATTTAAAAAAAACCAAAATTAAAAAAGTTTTATGTTTGTATTATTATTGTCTCACCGATACGTAGTTTTCGCATTCTTTTGTGTCTCGCACCTCTTTTTCTTTCACTCACTGTCCTTCTCTACGTGTATCAACAAATCGAACCTCGGCTCGAGCCGTGTCTATAATTAGAATCGATTATCCTACTTCATAACTGCCCGCATGAGGTCCCCATTTGCGGGCAGTTACCCAACTTTTACTTAATACAGTTTTAAGACTTCCATACTTTTTTATTTTATTGCAGTTGATGAAATGGAACTTTCACAAAATTGTAGTTAGAGCCTACAACGTTACAAAATGTGCTTTTGATTTTACTTACTTTGTACGATGAGCATCTGCCATGCAGTTGAATATGTTAAATTTGCATAAAGATCCGCAGTCTACTGATGACACTTCATGACACGCAACACTGGAAACTTGATTCCCTTTCAGTGTTCACAAAATCGCTGTACGTGTTTAAAAACACATCCCACCATAAAACACTATCAAATAGGTAGGCCTCATTATGGACATGCCTTAGAATTTTAAAACTCACATGTCTACTAACAATAAGTTGAAAGCTGCGTATTGTTGTTTCGGCAGTCCCTATTCCTTTCCTCGTATTGAATCTTCGCTTCACTTTTTACAACTTTTATGTTTGATTATACTTATGTTGACTATACATCATTTATCAACTGTACTAACTGGACATGTAAAATACCTATCTCAAATTTTCTAATGATGCACGTGAGTTTGATAGTTTATTTCTTTGTTCATTTATTTGTACAAATACTTTGGGAATCCCCTTGTTCATAAAAAGTATTTAGAACAGTAATATAAAGCCGGCAGATATCTACAAACAGAAATTGTACTCCATATAGAAGAAAAGCAGAAAGTATATAATGAATATGTGTAGAAAAGAAAATGAAAGATTAATTTTTAATAGATCGACCAATATAAAACTGTTGGTTGATTTAATGATGCGGAACATTAATATGGGTACTTACAAAAGTAAACATCCTGACGCACATGAGTATCAATGGGTCATCAGACTCCTGATGAAACTAGCTGCAACGCTGGCGAAACTTTGGAACATTTTCCTAAAAACTGCATCGGCTGGTCCAGTCAAAACTATAGGGTTCTATTTAAGAACAGGGTGCAATTGCATTTTCCAGGTACACCAATGCATAAAAATACAACAAATTATTTCCAGATTATGCATCATTGGATACCATCTAATTTTGACTTATAGCATTTTTATCCATGTCTAACCGTTTGGAGGATACAGCTTGTCCTAGTTGCGTGGGACACCCTGTATTACACATTTGTTAAACTATACAGGATGTCCCAGGATTGAGGTGCCAAACTTAATCAGTATATTCTATGGGTATAAATAAGAGAAAAGTTATATAAACATAAATTCGAAGGGAACAGCAACAGACGCGGTTACTGCGATACAATGGTGGAATAGATCAACAATATTTACATTTAATTTGTTTACGCGAGTCGTGTTTACTATCTGATGTCGTTGAAGCTATCAATATTAATTTCTTCCAGAACCATTGAAATGGAATATTAGTTGCATCTACGAATTTAGTATTAAAATTAGTATCAGTTGTAATAACTAGCATTAAGTGATTAGTAGCAATAATTAATATTAAACAAGAACTAGTATTAATTTAATGACTGCAGATAGTAAACACAGCTCGCATAAAACTACATGTAAACATCGTTTAATTGTTCCCTTCGAATTTCGTATTTTTGTTTATAACTTTTTAATAAAGCGTGAAACAACCTATGTTTATATAACATTATCTTCTTATTTAGACCCATAGAATATATTTACAAAGTTTGGCACCTTAAACTTGGGACATCCTGTATATAAAGTATCCTTTATAAAGATTCTGTCAATTACATGCACTTTTTCACTTATTGTACACTTATTCAAAGTATAGTGTCTGTAAGTCAAAATTATATACTGGTGTCCAAATATTTTTTTGACCGACTGCAGTTGGCCATACACGGTTGATATTTTTAAGCGGCTCTCGTTATATACGTGACTCTTATTAGGCATTCTTTAGTATCATTGAAAGTAACGGAAATATTTCAACGTAATATGGTTGTACCTTATTCTAATCCAATTTAATGATTGCATAGATTCAAACGCTGCAACAGTGTAATTGGATCACGCCGTAACTCGAACTGTGAATATCCGAAATACTAGCACAGTTACAATTATCTGATATATCTGCTTTGATAATCGAACGCTGAAATACCTTTACTGCATCATATCGAATGAAATTGATGAACACCGCCCGTTGGACCCTCTTATGCCAATATATTCGAGATAGTAGTTCTTGTTGTGTTATAATTTGTGATAATACAAGTAAACTCAAACTATTTGTTGACTCCTAATTCTGAAATCATTTTCGAACTTCAGGCAACAATTCCCAATATACCCCTGCAGGGTTTAATCGGTGGGAAAGGGCATGCTAATTACGCTAAATAGAATATCCAGTACGGAGGAATGAATTTCATACTTTTAATAACAGTCTTCACATGCATACATCACAATCTAATTGCTTCATAAAACACTAAAAGCACTATACAGGGTGTACCAACTAATTTTATCGCCTGAAATATTTCTGTTATAATTAAAATTGCGTAAAAGTGTTTTCTGCAGAAGTTGCATAGATTTGTGGTTGTGCAGTGTATAGTAACAATAGTTTTATTCCGTTGTAAAGGATTAACGAGATAAAGTCAACTTTGTTTCTTTAAATGGAATGTTATATTTTAATTATTTGAATGTGATAGAAATTTTCAAGACAAATTCAACAACCTATAACACTAACAAGGAATGTCATGGAGTTGACGTACTCCGATTTTGATGAAAGTTTGATATGATATAGACCTCGACAAAATATTCCACACGTATTTCTTTTATATCGGCCATTATTCACTTTGAAGAGGTGAAAATATCCCTCGAAGTAGAGGGTGAAAACCCTATTTCGCAGTATATCTCGTAAACTATGAGAGATCGAAAGAAAGTTTAAATTAAAGGCGATAAAAAATAGACAAACCATACATTTAATTTGCATAAAATATGGTTTACAGCCCCCACCTTGAGAGCCGTTTTCACCCCTTCATGGATCGTTGCCGATAACAAAAAAATACGTATGAAATATTTTTTCGAGCTCTATATCATAAAATTTCATCAAAATCGGCGTCTAACGGTTGGGTATCATCCCTTGTAAGTATGGAAGATGACATCTTTTAAATGAGCTCAATTTGTCGCCTCGCAAAGTCGGGTACTTTCGATTGCATTGTTCATAACATTAGTTCAAAGGGTGTCTAGAAGAAGGGCGCATGTTACAAATATTTTGAAAAGGATTTTCCGTGGAACAAGGGAAAAATGATTTTTATACCCAATTTTGTGTTTGCAATTAATAAATTACTTTCTCGTTATTGGGTTATTATTTATTATTTAAAATGGAAAAAGGGCATATGTTACACCAGCTGCTTCTTTAATTGCTACAGTGAGCAATGAATTGTTTTTACGTTTTCCTGCAAATTTTGAGAAATGTAACATACGCCCTTCTTCTAGAGACTCATTCAGTTAATGTTTGAGGTTCCAGCGCTCGAATTTCTGCACGGATATTCCCCTTAAACAAAAAAAGAATGAAAAAAATTCAAATTCCACTATTTTTACTCATTGTTCCTTCGTGAAATTCACCGTGATGAATCTCCCAAGACTCAGTTATAATATGAGCCGTTGTTTTTGAAAGTGGTATAAGTCCATTTATTCATACATTGAGATATTTATGGGTTTGCGTTTGAATTAACTAAAAAATATTGGCAAACGTTAATAAATTCGGCTAATGTTTTTAAAACTATAAGCTGGTTAAAGTTTATTATGTAATAATAATTAATAAAATTGTTAAAGAAAGTAAAAGGTTCTTTTAGCTACAAATGGACTTATACCACTTTCAATAATAACAAATTATAAAAAACATGAACAAGACCAATTTTAAATTTATATTTTAATTGAAGTGGGCTCTTCTGAAATGTATTCTTTTAGTATAAAAAATAATTAAAATGAAGACATGTAAGTAAACGTAAATGTGACTTTCTAATAACTTTTAACTTTTTTTTTTCGATAATTCTTTATTACGTTATAATAGTCCCGAGCAGTACATAATTGGTCCTTCTTCCTTAGCGCCATTCCCACAACTCCAAAATCTCTGTCGTTAAAGAAATGAACGAAATGATGTTGTTGTCTTGCAATAACATTTAACAGTTACACTTCTTTTGACGAATTTATGAAGATATTGTACACTATTGACTGTGTTATTAGAAATATGAAAAGAAGATATCTATGTCTAATTAAAACTAGCATTAACTCATTTTTTTTCGAAATTGGACTTATACCACTTTAAAAAAACGGCTCATATGTATCCGCAACAAAAATATTGAACTAATAACGAATAAGTTATTTACATGCCAAATCCTACTCTGAATTTTGGCCTACCCTGTATAAGGAAAAATATTCGTTGCATATAATTGATAATTTATAAGTACGTTAAATTCAAACATTAACCTTTTGAACTCCTTTGTCGAGTGCGACTCGATATCGATTTTATTCACAGGTACTCCTATGTCGAGTCACACTCGACATTTTTAAATTGCCAGTTTAAATATGCGTTATACTATATTTCCTTTATCTATCAAAATTTTCTTATTTTTCAGTAAAAAATATTTAGAAATTCCACAAATATCAGATCTTAGCAAAGTTACAATGCTATTTTCAATATAATTAGTAACAAAATTGTTTAACTTGGTTCTTATCAACCAATTGTTTTTTGAAGTACATTTCAAATAAAACACGTAAAATAATAGGGAATTGATAAAAAGAAAATTAAAAAAAAATCACAAGTTCAAAATGTTAAGAAAGTCTGTACAAATGAAAGTGCATCTCGAAATAATATATTCCCCTTCGTTTAGCACGCGAAAGATTAGAATACTTCTGTTAATGGAGATACGCTTAGTCTCGAGCCATTCAATCACGTTCATGCGAAAAACTGCAACGAGTTTGAGAAATTTTAAAGAGAAAAGAGGATTTTCATGTCCAACATGCTATCCCTTTGTCGACGAGTCTTGGTACAGTACTGGCGCAATAACGCCAGGAACGTGAAATTTGCTGCATGAAATTAGCCATTTAGGAATTGTTCCAACGTGTACGTATACGGAAATTTCTTTTCATAGGAAAATTGCAACATCTGAGCGAGGCAGCTGAAAAGAAAAAAATACAGTATCATTGCAGATAATTTTTCAAACTTTAAGTGCAAATATAAACAGTCTAATCTATTTTTATATTATAAAATTATGCACTGTCATATTTTTCAATAAGTGTCTCTGTACTGTATGTTAATTATTCCCCAAAAATCAGCATGGAACACGGGGTTCTTTCTGATTTATAAGATTAGTATTGTTACCAGGTACACGGTTCTGTCGTGCTCTTGGCTGCTACATTTAGAGAATTTACAGAGTCAGAAACTCTATTAAGGTGTGTTGAGCTTCTGTTTCAGTGGAAGCAGAAAAAGTAATAGAAGATGCACCGAAGAAATGCAATTGCAGTTCTTTTTTATACGGAATCACATATTTTTTACATACACTGATTCCCCTGTATATTCTGGGTACAAAATCATGAAGATAGGATGTTCGAAATTAACAGTTTACGTGATATTTACAATTCTATGATAAGACACGTAAGATGTCCATTATAAGAAAGTATAAATGTCTTGCGAACTGTTCAGTTTTTAAATATCTTGCCCCCAATGCTGCTGTACATAGAATGTATAGAAGAATTTATGCATGCAAAGATAAATATATCTTTTGTTGAGCGCCCATCTTGATAGAAGCTGGATATTTCGGTCGTTCCCGTAGTAAATCGTTTAACACGTTGTCTGCCGCGAGGGTCACCGATGGCTGCCGCATCAAATTTTATTTAATTAAATAATCGCTAATTTTAGTAACATTTTGAATAGAATTAATATTATAATAAAAATAGAAGGCCAAGACTCTGGATTTTAATAGTTACATATTTTGTTTCTTCGTAATTTGTACAGTAGAACCCCGATTATCCAAACTGTACTTGGTAACAAGATTATTCATATTTTAGCCATGTTTCTCATAAAATTTATACTTTTCGTGTAGAATATTGTAGGGGATTTTCAATGAATAGAGATATTTCGCTTTAGGAAAACAATAATATTTAATAAAAATGTCAATTTGCTCTTTACAGTCTGCACGCTCTCTCAATGTCTTTTTCTCACAATGTCTCACGTAAAACTCTCGCTCTGCCATCCACTCGACATCCGAAACTAACTCTTGACACACACACATTCACACAAATAACACGCATACACTCTCTAGGGCCTAAGAACGCTTCGATGAATCCGTCGCACGCATCGGTCCGCACTTGTTTATAACCAAGCCCTACAATATAAAAATATACGGCGGAATAAAATTAAGTACACAGTGTGACTAATGATAATTTTAAGTGGCCCACGAATCAATTTTACCACGTTCCGTGCTACGTGGGTCGTGTGCGCCCCACGCAACAAATTCGATTATTCTAAATAAATGTTATTATTCTTTGTATTCCAATTAAAACGAACGCCACGATAATAGTACCAAATGAATGGTATATCATAAGACAATTCAATGTTTGTGTTTTAACGTTTTGTATTTATAGAAACTTATTTTCCCGCGTCTGACTAGTTCTGGAATGTTTCACTGTGGCATGGAAGGTGTTAATTTCGTCAAATAACTGATTACCTTTACAAAATTTTGAGTAACGTTTGTGTTAGAATGATAGTATAAAATAAGAAGTATATTATAAAATAGTTAAATATTTATATATTCAACGATGTGTGTTAACACGTTGAGCACCGTGGCGGTCACCGGTGACCACCTCAAATTCAATTTAATTAAATAATTATTGATTGTCGCAAAATTCTGAGCCAACTTCTTACTGAAACAATAATATAGGTACAGAAGAACACGATGGAGTATTGAAATCGTTTTGTTTTTTTAGAATTTGTATAAAAAATAGTAAATTATATCGTGTCTGATTAGATATGGCCGTTATCACTGTGGCGTTGAACGTGTTAATAGAAAGCTACTTTCATCTGTCTGGCTAGTTGCGGTTTTTTCTACTGCGCCGCTGAACGTGTTAATAACGATTGTAGTATCTCCAACGCAAATTAATGTGTTAGAGCCATGTTGAAATTATGAGTCACGCAGACAGAAAGAGTACTTGATAGTCTAACTGACTAGTTTATGTACGAAATTGGATAAAAACAGGCTGGATGATGTTAACACCATTTTTCTACTTACTAGGACATGCCCTTCTGCTGTGTCCAATCAACGTTCAATTGTTTGCGTAGACAGTATAGTTTGTCCTCACCCATTTTTTCGTATTATAATGAAAAACAGACACTTTAGGAGGCCGATATCTACAAAATACTCTGTATAATATTTCAAGCGAAATGTTCGAATTTATTATATAACTTTACTTCCTTCTGTGGTGTCGAAATGCAGACTGCCTTTAACACGTTGAACGCCATGGTGGTCACCGGTGTCCGACACCTCAAATTTAATTTAATTAAATAATTATTGATTGTCGCAAGATGCAGAGCAAACTTCATACTAAAACAATAGTGTAAGAAGAGGAGAACACGACTGAATACTCAAATCTTTTTTTTCTTTGCGATTTGTATAAGAAATAGTAAATTATATCGTGTCTGATTGGGTATGGCTATTTTCACTGTGGCGTTCAACGTGTTAAAGGATTAGGAATAAAAGGAAAAGGTTGCAGTGTGTAGAGTTCGGTAAGGAAGATCGAAATAGGACCGACTAGAAAATTTGCATGGTAAATGGGGCAACAACACACGAGGACAATGGTATCGGTCGTTAGACTGATTCCTTTGTTCTAGCAGCTGATTGAATAGGTGTCGGTAAAGTAGAGCACATCTGGGAGTGAACACAGATGGTAAGTTGGAGAGAGGAAGGAAACGGAGGCGCTTAATGAGGACAAGAATAGGGTTTTTTAAACAAAAGAGTTTTGGCTGGTATGATCAAGATACGTATTATAGATGGAGGCAGGGATTTCTACCAAAACATATAACACTGGTATTACACAGTAATTTTCGGATACGACTGGGTAATCTTTGCAAAAACCAAAATATGAGAATGTCATCGATACACGGAAATATCGCCCTATTAAACTTGCCAGTCCCTGTCGTCACGTTGCTTTTTGTTTTCGGTTCTTGCCTACTCTACTCGCTCTTTATTTCAATGCATATTTGTTACTCTCACATCGTGCACAGTTAAATTATTTATTTTAGTAAAATTTTGTACATACTTCATTTATACATAATATTAACCCTTTGCACTCCATGTATGCCTGCCAGGCACTGACAATGTCAAGCGTTTCACTCCAAGTGTGCCCTCAGGCACTCCGATGGTTCGTCAATTTTATCTACTAATTTTTGTGTGCCATGTCGAAAATGAAATATTTCTTAATACGTAAAACTAAGTACAGCGTAAATATCTTATCTCGATCAAGTTTTCTTGGAACATGAATCATTGAAAATTAACATTTGCTTGCTGCAGCTCGCAACCATATTGGTTGCAGTGTCACATTAGTTATGTTGGAGTTGCTGATCTATCGTATCAAAAGATGCTTGGAGTGCAAAGGGTTAACCTTAGGATTCTCAAGGGGGGATGTTCCTCGAATCCACAAGTCGAAAAACTTTAAAGCAGAACTATTTTCTTTGATTAAAAAATTCTCAAAAAATTATTTATTTTCGTGTACACCTTTACGTTTGATATTCTAAAATCACCGTTGCTGTATGTGGAAAACACTGTATATAAGAAAATGAGAATGGACTACGCGTCCACGCGAAGCAAATACCTACGCTATTCTCATTTTCAAAGAATAGCAAACGATCACAAAAAGAAGAATTGGTCAACGTAAATACCATATATGCAGAAGGCATTCGACGAACCCATCGTACTTTGCTATTTATGTTTGACATCAGAAGAATCAGATTCGGACTAGTTTCATGTTAGTACACTATTTCACAATACCATTTTATACCGTAAGTACATATAAATAAAAATAAATTTAATGCAAAAACGTATGCTATCTGCGTCAGAAAATATAAAATACTCAAATGTTATAAAACTTTCTTCAAAAAACAACTTTTTCAGGATGAATGTGTAAGTATGGGTTCAAGGAACACCCCCTTGTCCTTTCGTGTAACGGCTCAAGGCTCGGAAGTCCTAGGGTTAAGCCTTACGTACGATTATGTTATTTATAATTATATGAAAACTATACCATGAATACATTTTCTATTACACGTGGTTAGCATAAAAATTAGGAAATTTATTCCTTGACGATTTTTTCGTAAATACATGCTGATGCAATTCTCTTACCACATTGCCCCCCCCCCCCCCCCCCGACTCTGTGGATAGATCCTTCAGGAACAATGTTTCTTTACTTAACCCTTTGAACTCCTAATTATTTTTTAATTTTCTTTTCAATAACTCCCTATTATTTGAAGTGTTTTATGTGAAATACACTTCAAAAGACAGGTAGTTGATAGAAACCAATTAGGTAGAAACAATCATGTACTTGAACACTTCAAGGGCTTTTTTTTGTTACAAAAAGGGGTCATATACGTGTAATATTGCTTATCTAGGTAAAAAAAAGATTGTGAAATGTCGACATAGGAGTACCTGTGAATAAAATCGATGTCGAGTCACACTCGACTAAGGAGTTCAAAGGGTTAAAAACTAGCAGTAGGCCATCAGGTTGCCTAACCTCTTAAACTTTCCCTCACACCTCTTCCAAACAGTTAATCATATGACACCTAATAACCATACGACTTCAAGTCGCTGGCTATCATTTCATGTACACCCATCCACGCCAGTTATAAATAAGTCTAACACAAAGCAGCATCACACTATCTGCCTACGACTCCTCTTAAAGACACCCCGTCGCTAAAACACATTTATGTAGAATTTATTGTCTAAGGCGAGATCAAAGTGGTTGGCGAGACCATTCAAGGAATGCGATGTGACAAAAACAAACGGAAAGAGTTTATTAATAATACAGAAAATTAAAGAAAACAAGAAATAAAAAGAAATTGCTCTTAACACAGCCCCGCTCGTTCCACACTCATTTTTGCGATTGACTCTATCTTATCAACCGTTCGCTCACGCCACGCCTTACAAAAGAAAATCGCACACAACACCGCACGCATAGCCCACACACACGCACGCATTCCACACACCTCACGCTGCACCGGAACGATCATCCGGTTTCCACATTTATTATATGCAAACAAAAAACATAAAAAGCTGAGTAAGGGTGAAGGTCTGCAGATGAAAACCAAAATATGTGTATGGTTGTATATTTTCAGTTTAGGTGTTGTATCGGTTTTGGTACGCATACCATTATAAAATATCGATACCGAAATGAAGGTGGTTTCAGGACGACGCGGATCTACGGATGAAGCGGGCGTTTTCCCTATTCTATACCCTATTCAGACTAAGATATGATGCACCTATTTTATGCTATGCTTAAGAGTAAAGCAGCTCGCCGGGCTGGCTGACGTTTTATCGAGGTGGTTTCGGTGCGAAACGTCCCATCTATTAGAAATTTCCAAGGCGAAATGTCGTCTAGCTTGCAACTGACGTTGCTCATGAATTTTCGGGTCGACGATTTTTCTGAATATACATACGTTTTGTTCTGTATAAGTATTACAAAAGAAGTAAAATCAGTAAATTTATTTCCAAGAGTTAGCAAAACAAGGAATTTAATGCCACACTGTAATCTCTTGTGAATTATCATATCGTTCAATTGCTGCACCATCGACAAAACTCAAAAAGAACGATTTTAGGGAAAATGTGTTTGAATGCTTCAAATCACTGCAATTTTATAAGGACATCTGTCCTCGACAACCGTCCTCTCGTGCTGAGTTTTAAAATGAAACTAAAGTTTCAATGATTCATGTTCCAAGAAAACTTGATCGAGATAAGATATTTACGGTTTATGTAGTTTTACGTATTAACCCTTTCGCGACGGGTGCCGTATATATACGGCAGTCATTTGTTTGTTTCCAGCGGCTGATGCCGTCTAGATTCGGCAGTCACTTATTACTTTGCAGAGGCTGACGCCGATTTTATACGGCAATCACTTGTTTCACAGCGGTTGAATAAAGCTAGTACAGGCATTAGGCAACGCAGAAAATGAGATACACGATTTAGCGAACAGTGCGTGCAATGGTACATTGCAAGCATACAGTGGTGGCAAAGTGTGGTTCGGTTGGGCCGTCGCGAAAAGTGGCAAAGTATTGTATAGCTGCGCCGTCGCGAAAGGGTTAAGAAACATTTCATTTTTGACATGGTACACAAAAATTAGTAGATAAAATTGACAAACCATCGGAGTGGCAATTTTATATCACCTTACCAATAGAAAATACAAAAAAAAACAGTTTCTCCTGTATCAATAACTCAGAAATGGTAAATTTTCAGTTGTGTCATTGTTGCAGCGAATGAGCGATATGTCATATAGCATGCTAGTCGTGCTAATTGAAAATACAGGAGTGTGCCGTAAATAATGAATCAGAAAATTTAGCTCTACGAATGAGGGTTTGCAGAATTGATATCGCATTTGCAGCAAGATCAGTCGGGGTCACGCTGGTGGTCAGGCAAAGGAATATTTGCAGACTGAATGATAAAATGTGGTATGGTGAGTCAAAGTCGTATAGACCGCTTGACTACCCTAAACCATGTCAGATCTGCATACTTTTGAAATGACATATTATTTCCTCGTCTAAATAGGGTGAAAATGTAGTTGAGAATATCCCTATCGTCCATTCAACCACGCCTGTCTGAAACCACCTTAACCCATTTTTGCCCAAGAAACTGGCCTTGTTGTTTTAGTAGCATTTATTATTGAAAAGCTGCACATGTAAAATAAAGTACTACCATAATACCAATGCACATTCTTATGGCATCTCTCGTGGGAGCATTCAATAAGCATTCAACGTAATGACTAAATTCAAGAAAATTTATTACCGACCAATAGATAGAGCTAGCAGCGAAAATGTGGGTGTACGAAACTGAGTACAGTGAACAAAAATGGGTTAATACTGATCTAATGTCTCTATAAGGAGTAGATATACAGTAGGACCTCGATTATCCGAACTGTGGGTAGCAACATGATGACTTACATTTTAACTATGTTTTGCATAAAAACAATAATTGAATCGATGAGCTAAATAACAGTACAGTCCAAAAACCACATTTTTTGAGATATTTGAAAAAATAGCATCAGTTTTCGTGTATCATCAGAGCCATTCATTCTATAGTGCTGTTCCAATTTAAGCACGGTTATGCTAACCCAGATGAACGTTCATGTATGTCTAACTATGGTTAAACTTTGTTTATTAATTTTCAATAATTAAAATAAAACCACTGGACTTGTACTGTTTTTCTACTCAAGCCACTTTTTAGACAGGAAATTTAAATAATAACACAGTAGTAAAAAAATATTTATTAATTCGCTTTAAACATAACTGAAGTAGAAATTATTTTATGAGAAGTATGATTGTTAAACAGATTGTTGTAACAATACAAGTACATGACAGATACTGTGTTTACACTCATAAAACTGAAAGGACTACTGAAACATAAGTATGGGGTACTTTCTTTGCACTGTTTTTGTTCCAACACCTAGTTTTATACATTTTACATTCAGTTTTTAAATTGTTTGATAATGGCTAATTTTGGACTTGTACTGTTCTTCAACTCATCGATTCAATTTTATTTTAGAATATCGACTATATAGTGCTGTAGAATTAAATATATAGTATTCCAGGTGATAATTGTAAAACTTGTAACTGGCATAGGATGATCAATGTTCGCATAACAGGTGTTCGGATAATCGAGGTTCTACTGCACTGTGGTTCTGAACTAAAACAGGCGAGAAGCCAAATTCTTGGCATTATACAGCTGCCGACATAGCTAATCCCTTGGCTACTACGCGCCATCGTAGTGGCTTCCCGCTAAGCGATCGTTTAGGATGAAACGCCAGTGTGGTGGCTTATTTTTAGTGTGCTCATAGGCGGAGGCGTAGATAAAATTTGAAACCTGACTTTTCTATTGCTTAACACTAGAACTACCGACGATTGACGTATACCTACTTCCACCGGAGGGGTCAGAATGACTCGTTTTTGAGAGCAACAAATCATTTAAAAAAGACATGGTATTTTATGCATTTGTATATATTTTTCTATTTTATTTAACGGAAATTGAAAATAAAGTTAATGATAATGATAATATAATAATAATAATTTTTTCAATAATTATACATTCAACTCAAAGACATTTCTTACAAGTTAAAATCATTTTAGCAGTGCATATACCACAGACACGTTTATTGCATGTACCACAAATACTGTTTGTTTTATTATTTTTACAATATTCCATTTAACATCGTTTACCTTTCATCGAACTATGTGTGTGGTTTTCGGATGGTGTATATGAAATTGTTTGTTCAGCTTCTATTGAGGCCTGTCCAGTCAGATCTCTGTAATCACTTGCCAGTTCTTCAGCTAACTGAAATAAGAACTCTTTCCTGGACATATTTTGCCCTGTTGATTTATTATATAATATCCACGCATTTACCCCGGCAAGATTTAAGATATTATAAAATACTTGTAAAGGTCATCTTCGGGATCCAGCTTTTACAGTATGTTTTGGGAATTTCTGTACAATGTATATGTGTTGAAACATATTTACTTTTCTAAAAAAGTATCAGAACTATACGGAAATATTATGAGAAACTTATGAAATCAAAAGTTTACCTACATTCCGTGAGGGGTCAGAATGACTCATCTCGGCACATGTAGGTATACTGTATATAAGTTTTACAGGAGAAACAAGAAAAAGAGAAAACTACTTTACAGAATTAATCATTTATATATTTGAATAAAAGTCACTAAAGCAATTAGAAAATATGATGTACTGAAAATGGGTAATGATTACAAGAAATGACGAAACAAGTCATTTTGACCCCCTTGGTAGATCTAGTCTTAAAACCTGATTTCTTAATGTATTAACCATTGCAACCCCTCATTTTCCATAACAAATATTAGATTCTTACAACAAATTCACTACAGTAGGACCGCGATTATCCAAATTGTGAATAATAACAGAGTGATTCACGCTGTAACTAGATTTCCCATAAACATGATAATTTCATTTTAGATTGTAAAATATACAGTGACTCACGAAAATTGTTCTAATATTTTCATAATTACTTTCCTTCGTTAATTCTAGTCTAAGCTGCAAATTTTTCAAGTGCAATTGAAATCTTATTTCTTCAAGATACCATATCGTTGCTTCAGATAACACTGTCTTAAGAAAGTGTTAAATAGAAGAATGTTGAAGTAACATAATCACGTGATCAGTTTCGTGAGTGACTGTATAATGGTACAAAATTAGGTACATATAGTCATTAGAGATCATTTTAGCTCGTTAGTGACATACGATGACCAATTTTTGGATGACCCGAGTTCGGATAATCGAGGTTTTACTGTACTTAGGAAGATATTTTAGTTGTAATATTACGAAGTAGCATTTGCTAGTACGGATACATTTACATTAAAGTTGGTGTAATGCAGAAGAATATGCCACGAGTATTATTGTAGGAACGCGGAAATTAGGTACTTCAAGATTATTTCTTCCTCTTAATTATATTAAGTGCTCTTTACCTTGCGCCCTTACTTAGGATGTTTATTATATTTCACGTTCATTCCAATTTTCAAAATGACAGAACTTTTAAAGTGAGAATCCACGTGTATTATAGATACAGGGTGTCCCGAAAATGGCGGTACAACCGGTCGGATGGTGATTCTACATGCAGAAATAAGTCGAAAAAAAAAATTACATTTTTTCAATTGAAACTTCGTTTTTGAGAAAAATGAGTTTGAAAATCCGTCAAGTACCAGAGTATTGACTGGAAGTTTCGAAATTTCTGCTCGTGTTTGTATTATTAAACATGGACAATGTCACGATTTGCTTACTGTTACTGTTGTTATCTTATTTTCTACGCAATGAACTACCCTGTCTGCTAAACAATGTACCATTGGCTACAGTACAAACTTTAATTTATTAACAAGGCGGAGCACCACCAGATTTTACTTCAGAAGTGAAAAACTGTTTAAATGAGCGGTATGTTTTCTGGATTGGTCGTGGCGATACCATAAGTTGGCCACCTAGATCGTCAGATTTAACACCCCTCGACTTTTTTTATGAGGTTTTATTAAATCTAAAGTGTATGCCACGGATAATAGCAGCGTTCAGGAATTAGAAACAAACATCGTTTTGGCGTTTGAAGAATTAGAAAACACAAATAATTTACTACAAGAAGTACAACATAATTTACTTCTACGAGCAGAGCTGCGTATGCAGCAACATGGTCAGCACTTTGGAAACTTGTTACATTCAAATAAAATGATTCTTAAGAAGTACTAATCTTTATTTACAAAACCATTCAAATTAAATACAGAATAAAGGAAAGTAGTAATCGACATCGCGGAGATAAGATAACAACAGTAACAGGAAGCAAATCGTGACATTGTCTATGTTTAATAATACAAACACGAGCAGAAACACAAGTTTTATACTTTGAAACTTCCAGTTAATACGCCGGTACTTGACGGATTTTTAAACTCATTTTTCTCGAAAATGAAGCCTTAATTGAAAAAATGTGATGAGACTAATTATGAGGTGTAAGTAAGGACTGTATATTCCTTTGTCTCCACAATTTTATTATAATCACACAAGTGAGAAGTGACAATGTTCTGAGTAATTAAACGTTCGCTTAATTCTGGTTGAAATTCTCCGGGTGGCTACCTTTATAATTTTCGGTATTTCCCTCTCCTAAACCTTGGATACTTCGTGAGGGTGGAGAATGCGTCAATTATCGAAACTCATTGGTTTTTACATTTTGACCCTCCACCCTCTCGAGGTGTCTAGGAAAGGGCAATGCAAGACGTCCTGGAGGATCTGAGGACCACCAAGATTTGAAGTACGTGTTAAAGCTAACATGGAAAGCGCGCTGAAGTTAGAGATTTCTAGGCATCCAGGCATCGGGAAGTAATAAATAACTATATACCACTGTAGGTTCCCGATGCTCAGGATGCCTGGCGTCGACCCATGTCGCCCAGCCACAGATGGCTCTCAGACCCTTCCTGAAAGGCCTTATTGTTTTGGAAGTCCAAACAAAATGTTATTCTTTTTTTCGACTTATTTTTGCATGTAAAATCACCACTTGACCGGTTGTACCACGATTTTCGGGACACCCTGTATATTAACATGTTCCCTGGTACGTGTACCGTTTTCGGTACACGCGTCAATTTTAATTTGATCACATATCGTTTTCGGTACACGTATCAATTTTAATTTGATCACATAACTACCAACCCTTATGCAATTTTGAGTAACACTTACGTTAAAATGATAGTAGAAATAGAAATTGTAATATCAAATAGATAAATATTTGTTCAAACAACCACATGTATTAATAAACAGCCATTTCCGCATGTCTGACTAGTTACGGGTGTTTCTACTGTGGCAGGGAACGTGTTAATGCGATTAAGTGAATGAGAAGTGACCTTGAAGTGCCTACTTTCAACGTTTACACTATAGTAATAATACATAGATTCAGGCAGTAATCGTGTTATAAAAATAATAAAGGGTGATTCCTCCTGCACAAATAAGTGGAAAATGCAAACAAAATTTTTTCTTATGTGGCTTTGGTTTCAGGAAAATCAATTTTGAATATTTTCGGAACACGCGTGTACATTTTCTATATCTTCGACTTATTCTTGATTGTGGAATCGCTTTTTACCATTCCGCCACAAATATGTCTAAACCCTATATAGCTTTGAAATTACAAATCAAAGTGTAACGAAATATGCATTTTTTATTTAAAGAAAATTGTATGCAATCAATTCCATTGATCTCCTAATTAATTGATTTAAAAAGGAGCCAAACATACTACGACTTTTCAAAAAATTTATTGCATAATGATGGCAGATTTTCAAGTGCTGTAAAAAACATATTCTGTCGTTTTCTTAAAATATTTCTCATTATTTCATTTCTTCTTCGAGCTGCAATCCCACAGAATTTTAAGGACGAAAGAAGATGTTTTACAATTACTTTTATTCCTTTCACCTTTTTCCTACTTTTTCTTAAATGAAGGCAGGGTGTTAAATTCGTAAATACCCAGCTAATTACTTTCGCACAGTTTCTGGGTTGTCGGAACTTCTCAAGATTTCGCGGGCTCTTTTGGAAAAGTTCAAAGGAGGAAAGTTTTCTATTTACGTTTGTGCTTGAAGCTCAAATGTCAGCGACTTCAATGAAATTTCTCTTTTAACCTGTCGAGTTATTGGCTGCAGTTTCTTTTTTATCGAAAGCTTTTATATGTATAGTAACAATTGCCATGTCCTGCCATCAAGAAAAAAAAATCTTATGGATACGCATACATGTATTGTATGTGCTGAGGATAAATAATATAAAGTGCTCTAAACGTTATTTCTCTTATATCGCAATTATATCATTCGGATTGCACCGCCTTTTAGTTCCATTGTTATAGATATGTTTTTGTTTCTTGTACGCATTCGCACTAGAGATGGCTGAACTACTACTTGTGAATCACGAGTGACTCGATCACATTCGTTCCCAATCACGGTGATTTTTCACAGTGATTCGTGATTTTTTGTGATCGTTTCTGATTGGTGAAGAACGTAATAGCAGTTCTTTGCACGCGTCACATAACCTGTATATTTTATATTAACGTCATCAAAACATAAATGCGAGTTACATCGTATAAAGTAAAGAAATAATGAGGAACAATGAAGAATAATGAATAAATTAATGACTATAAATTCGAAGCATAAGTTTAGTTTTAAATTTCTTTTGACTTAATTCTACAAAATATAAATATAACTCTACTACAAAATAATATATAATATAAGTACATAAAACTTTTATAATTTCTTTTTTTTCTACTGATTTTTAAAAATACAAATAGTAATGTAATTAATTTTCAAATCATATTGAATGTTTTGTTTTAAGGATCAAGAATTACGATCACAGTGAGCAAAATCACTCAAGATAAAAAAATCCCGATCACGGTCGTGAATGAAGTTAAATCACGACCGTGATCGTGATTCTGCGATCACTGTGATAAATCATTGTTAGTGATTTTGCACACCATCTCTAATTCGCACTGCTCTCCGACTTGCTTCTCTCGCCACGTGTTCTTTACATTTATATTATATCTTTCCGCTTCCATTTATTTGATATGATATGATTGTTTATTGATCCGTAGAAATATGTGTACACAGATTTATAATAATATAGTTCTGGATGTTCCAGGGGATTTCGTAGCTCCGCTCACCATACACTCTTAACACTAATATAAATTCTTAAAGTATTTTGACAATAATAATAAACTTATCATTTACATACTGGAAAAAATACAATAATAAAAAAACAGTAACACTTCCATTTATTTGATTAATAAACCACTGATATTCAAACGTATGATTTAGATCTGTTAATGTTCGGATAGCTGGAATACCCGAATACCTAGGAAATAATACCTAAATACTCGAGGCTCTCGGTTCATGTCAATAGCCCTAGTATCAGTTACTTAACATTTGCGTGTGAAATATTTCCCTTGCTTTTGATGATAACAGATATAATAAGAGAACTTGCTTTGAAGAGATTAACCCGTTGAACTCCTAATTTTTTTTAATTTTCTTTTCAATAACTCCCTATTATTTTAAGTGTTTTATTTGAAATATACTTTAAAAGACAGTTGGTTGATAGGAACCAATTCGGTACAAACAATCACATACCTGAACACTTCAAGGACATTTTTTTGTTAGAATAAATGTCATATACATGTAATATTACTTATCTAGGTAAAAAAATATTGTGAAATATAATACATATTTAAACTGGAAATTTAAAAACGTCGAGTGTGATACGTCATTGGAGTGCCTGTGAATAAAATCGATGTCGAGTTACACTCGACAATGGAGTTCAAGGGGTTAATATTCAGACAAGAGAAACTTTTTTCTAGATCATTTTATTAGCTACAATACTGTTGTGATCAAAGCATATTGCTCTATTGAAAAAAATACTGATCACCCTGAAATGTACGAAAACGTGATTAGTAGAAAAAAAGTTTCCTTACCACAATATTTTCCTTTTTGAAACAATAAATTTCATGTTTAGGTACTTTGTTACATATGTTATTAAGTAGTTTAGGTCCTAATGTTAAGTATTTTGTATTCAAAATGACGCACAGCGGCAATGGTAGAAAGAGCACCGATGTGTATATGCAAATATCTATCTGGTCTATAATTCGCGAATGAAGATCATTAGTGGTACAAGGGTATGCCTTTGCTAACGACTGAACTTGATTTTCGACTTTTGATTTGGCAGGCAGAATTTGTCGTAAGTTATGGAAATTCTTGTGCCTAGAAAAGGCCGTTGTACGTACCGTATTCGATAAGAACGCCTTTTGTTCTTCCTGTACAAACTCTGTCTCTTCGTCTATACTAATTCTAAAGCTTTTATGTCATTTTGTATTCTTTATCCTGCACTTCCTTTTGTTGGATTCTTTTCTAAAATTAATGTGACTTATGTGTCTTTCGCGCAGTTCATATATTATTTTAATGAACTACATTCTGTGATTACTTTCCAAGTGTTTAGTTTTATACCTTTTCACATTTTATACATTGTTTTCTCAAATACTAATGGAATCTCTGGCTGATTAATTGCTTCCGCGAAATATTATTCATGCATGAATTGAGCATATTTTCAAAATTCCTTTTCTGTTTTATTGTTTCTGGAGATTGCATTACAGATAATTATTATAGGATTATGAAGTTAAACATTGGTGGAACGGTAATAAGTACGGCAGAATTTATTACTGTAGAACCTCGATTATCCGAACACTGATCATTTGAAAATTCCTGTTCAATGTAAATTACAAACTAAAATTATCATTAGTAACACTGTGTACTTAATTTTATTCCGCCGTGTATTTGTATATTCTAAATCAGAAGTGTCAGTTTTATGCGAAAGACTGCTAAAATTTGATTAATCTCGTTACCAATTAGAGTTCCGATAATAGTGGTTCTACTTTAATAGTCTCCACAAACTCTCACTAACAATAGTCTTCACAAACTCTCACTAACAATCTGTTCCTTCTTGCAACAAAATCTTCATGTCTCAACCAAATCTCACCAAAAACTGTCCCTCCTCCCTTACATCATCGTATATTCTCAGTATACTTTCCCTTCTCTTTTGGGACATTCCTTGTTGTTTACTTTCATTCTAGCCCCCCCCCCCCCCCCTCTCGCGCGCGCGCGCTTTCTCATATATACCCACACACGCACTTCATTTCTAATGAAAATTTAAACCTACATCTTATGCACTATGAACTGCGTGCCGTCTGAGAGTACCCACATCCGTCACACTCTAAAGTCAAGTGTCGTGCCTTGGCTCACCACGTATATGGTTAGTATACTCTAGAGAAATATGCAGATCCTACATTATAAATTAATAGTAGGAAGGACGGTATTCATAGTCGATCAAAACTATTCCAAATTGATTTCCTTTAAATTTAGCTTGTTTTAGATCTACGTGGGAATCATCGATTGTAGGTGTCAGTCTCAACAAGTCTTCAGGAGGAGTGGAGGGCGGAGTTAAAATATCGATTTTGCAAAACACATTGGAGGCTATAATTTCTAATAAAAGAAAAATATCAGTATATAGCTTCTACAAAAAAATTAGAAATTAGAAGAGCTTTTTATTCAGACGTACTTTGATATATTTTGCATTTACATTTTTCTGATTATGCTAAATCTGAAAAACTCACATAAAATTCAATTCCTAAAAAAAGTATAACCCGTTTTTAATGAAAAATTATATTAATAACTTATGTTATCCTATCCCAGGTGATGTTAGTCAACTTTGGGAAAAATTGTCCATTTTAAAAATATGAAATTCAGATTGTACAGTAGTCTAAATGTTTAGTAGAACGTTTGGTACACATAAGTGTTGTAGATTGACAATAATGTTTCTGGTTTAACCCTTTCGGTGTTGACGTTATCAGAATTCACTGGTGCCTCTGTACTGAATAACACAAGCGACATGGCACGACGAAGCCAGTACAGTGGCTATTAGCATTTCAGTGTATTCCACCTTGCTAATACGTCGTGCGGACTAAATACCGAAAGGGTTAATGCTCCTTGTTAGGACAGAGTCGAATTTAAATTTACGGTGCGGTCATTGAAGGCTATTTTGGAAGGGTTTCGATAATTTGTCCAGATTCAAAGGAGAACCATTTAGATATTAGCTAGATGCATGAAAGATTCTCTATGCGCAAGGACTTTAGGATCATGTGTCCATCTAAGGCAGCGCTGTCCAAAGCGTTACTCATGAGTAACTGGGGTTGCCCCAAGCTTGTCCGCGTTGTCAAGGATACGCGCGACGCTAAGGAGGCGACAATCAGAGTTGGGCAAAAATTTAATCAACGATTGGCGATTAAATTCCTACTTTAGTCGTTAATCGCAATTATCGATTAAATTCCTACCTTAGTCGCTAATCGCAATTAACGATTCAATTCTCACTTTAGTTGTTAATTGTGATTAGCGATTAAATACTTTTATTCATTAATTGTGATTAAGGATTAAATTCCTACTTTAGTAGTTAATTGCGATTAACGATTAAATGCGTTTCAATTTTAATCGTCAATTGGATAATTGATTTACGATTAACTGCTGACATTCTTTCTGTGGTGAAATTAATATTTTGTATGAGTCTTTGTCAAACGTTTTCGGTTTGTTTTTGATGTCGCTCACGGCCAGCAGCCGAAACAGTTGACGATAAAGTCACAAAATTGACTACGCATCAAATGACAATATAAAATAACCAAGAATACGTGTAAATAACAAACTGTTAGAAAGAAACATATTCTTATTGAAATATTGTTTCTCTGTCTCTTTATTACAAATTCAAAATTTAATAAAATGATAAATACGGTAATACTAAATCTAAATAGAATTTTAATTCAATTCAAATTTTAGTCAAATTCCATTTAAGAATCAGCAACTGATAATTGACGATTAATTTTCGTTAACCGACGATTGACGATTAATTTTCTTTAACCGACGATCGACGACTACTTTTTAACGATCGATTCAATTAATCGCCGATTTTTTGATGATTAATTTCCTTTAATCAAAGATTGACGATTCTTTTCATCAATCGATTAAATCAATCGCTGATTTTTCGACGATTAATTTTTTTAATCGTAAACATTAATCAATCAATCAAATTAAAAGTTTTAATCGATTAATGCCCAACTCTGCCGACCATGACGGATCAGGTCCTCCGCGTCAAAGAAGCTCAGACGCTACACACCACGTGACGTGAAAGAAGGGTTGGAAGGGGAAGCAGGCGCGTGAGGGGCCCCTACGCTGGACAGCGCGGATCTAAGGGTTCGTTTTTCGTACCTTAATCCTGAACGGACGTATGTCTCCTCTCACGTGTCATTACAGTTTTTATCGTAGCGGACGTTTGTCACCGCTCACGTGACATAGCAACTTTTACCGGATCGGACGTATACCACGTGGGAGGTGACAAAACGAAACACACTAAATCTTGTAATTTTCAGTTATCCGAATATATGTTTTAAAAAATATCGCACATTGACAACATATAAATAAACAATTAAAGCTTAACCCTCTACTGCAGAGACTCCGTACTTGGGCGTAAAGCCCGAGGTTGAGTCTACGAGACTCCTGAACTTCCAGTTAATTTATACATAAATGTAGAACATTTCTGACAATTCTTCTTAATGATTTACCTTTATTATACATTTTCCTAATAAACATAACAGAATAGAGTGGACCGTTGTAAGAATTTCATTTTAACTTACATTAATGAAACTTGTAGCCTTTTCGTTAAAGGGAATATATGTCGATCAACACTGTAGTTCTGTTTATTATAAGAAGTTTATTAATAATTATGAATAACAAAATATAATGTTATATGGTATATATTATCATATACAAAACAGGAAAACTGAATACGAAATACAAATGCTGTACAAAAGATAGAATCAGCGGAGTCTCTGAGACTCCACCTCTGCAGTAGAGGGTAAAATATTTAAATTGCAATGAAAAATGTTAAAATATATGTTTTTATGCAATAAAATGTTTTTTCATATCAAGTAATCTCAGTGCGACACTTTTTACGGAAGCACCAGGTAAAGCGACGACCCAGCAGCAAATCAGGTCCGAAGCGCTGACGTCCGTTAAGGGTTAATAGCACTTGACGTGTCGTAAATTTACCAACGTCGCTCGGTGGTACAAGTGGTCGTATTATGTTATTCGGGGAAGGCATTAGCATTTAGACTTTTCCAAATTCCCTCACCTCGCTCGGAAAGTGGGCGGAATTTTCACTTTGGACAGCGCCGGATGCGGCCACTGATTCGTTAACGCAGTTATCTCCCACATACTGCATAGGCTGTACAGGGTGACACGGAAATAGGCGGCTCGACTTTGGTACCGTATTCTACTGTTCCTAAGGATGAAAAAATGGCATATAAACATAGGTCCGAAACGTCTTCCTTTCCGAGATATAGACATTTGTTGCTTACATCGAAAATTTATTATAATACAATAGCTGTCAGACGTAGAATTTCAAGCAGTGTTATCACTTCTTTTACTAGAAGTAAATAATATGTTAGAGCATGTTATGTTTACATTAATCATAAGCTTGAGAATTTCAAATGATGTTGTCATCTACCAGAAGAGTGTTAAAAGCGAGCCATTTTTTATTGATTTTTTATAATTGGAAAATGTCTATATCTCGGAAGGGAAGAGTTTTTGGACCTATGTTTATATTACCTTTTTTCATCCTGAGGAATAGTAGAATGTGGTACCAAAGTTTGGCCATCTATTTCCGTGTCACCCTGTATATTCTTATGCTATAAGACAAAATGTCAGAGTTTCTGTGAACTTTATGGGCTGCTTGAACTGGGAGAACTTCTTGAATTTTTGAAGTTGTAGAATTTTGTGGACTTCTGAATTGTTGTGACTTGGAGCAGAACTGCTTGGACTTTTGAACTAACTGAATTTCTGTGAACTTTGTGGATTGAGGGAACTGAGAGAGTTTTGTGGACTTTTGAATTGTTGTGACTTGGAGCAGAATATCTGTGGACTTTGAATTAATCGAATATTGTCAACTGCTAGAATTATCTGGACCTTTGAATTAATCGAATCTTGGACTTTGCACTTCGTAAATCTCTTGGACTATTGAATTGTTGTGAACTTGAACATTTGAAATCGTTGAACTTTGTCATTGTCTTTTTTTGTGTACAACAGTTTGTAATAAACATTTATTTGTATTAGCAAAATAATTATTTATTTTGCCATGTATTGACGACCTAATTAGTAAGGCGCCTACGCTCCTAACAATGCATTTTGTTAATTTTCATATGTAGAATTTCGGTACTTATTGTGATTGTGAGTATTGAGAATGTAAAAGTAGCAACTAATGAAGATTTTTACATTAAAATCAGGCAACAATTTTTTTGGAATTGAATGTATTACGATTTTTTTAAAGGTGATACAATCGGAAAAATGTGTATTATTAACAGAAAACAGAGGTAAAGTATATCAACAAAAAACAGGGTTTTGCTGATTTTTAGTACTACATAGTTAGATCGTAATATCTTTTTTGTTTGAAAAAAATTATAGCCACTGACGTGTTTGTAAAATCCTCACTTTGACTCCATTCTTTTCTTACGACGATGACCAATAGAGAAATTGACATGTATATTCGATGAACCTTACGTCTATCTACGAATGAGACGAATTTGAAAAAAATCAATCGGAGACACTCGTCAAGAGTGCCTGTGAATATTTTTTTTAATTTTAGCTCATGCTTTTCATGCAGTATTGTATTATTCGTTGCATTTATTTTCATTTCAATCTACCAAGTAACTAATATTTTGTAAATACAATTAAAGAATGACTAAGCAACGTGAATTGGAAGATTCTCACGACTTTGCAAACACTCCTGAGGTTTCAGTAATTCCGAAACATTTACATGAATTCGATTGTTCAAGCAATTTCTTCCCCAAACGTTCACCATCGTTTTATTAATTTACCACCTCAAAATGTACAGCAATATTTCAATTGACAAGATTTATTGACCCAGAATTCGACCAATTAAACTGAAAGCCGTTAAACAATTGAAATATCTAAATGGCTAAAGCTGTATCCGCGGAAATAAATTATTTATATATACCTATCACAGATATTTATATTCAAGTGAGCAGTCTTCCATTACATTAATTCGCAGAAATTGTTTGAATGCTTGCAATAGTTCTCCAAATTGTTTGAGGAAGTTATTTGTGAAAATAGAACAAAACTATTATCAGAAGAAGACTCCCAAGGAATGTTACGGAGTTAACACACGTCGATTTTGATTAAGGGGTGAAAATAGCCCTGGAAGTAAGGAGCGAAGAACATATTTAGCAGTATATCTCGAAAACTATTGGAGATAGAAAGGAAGTTTAAATATAGAGACTGTCTATTTCTTCATGCTGAATCTAACTATATAAACAATTTTCCCAAAAATTAATTTGATTAAAACGTATGTTAAAAATATTCATATTTTTACAAATTTTTCTGGCAAAATGTTGATGAATTTTCATGAAAATTTGTACTGTGAACTTTGGATCCATAAAAAAAATACAGATAAATGGAAATGTTTAGTTTCAATATCAATATTATTGTATGCACAATGTAAGCACGTTTTGTTCCAGATGAAAATTTGTAGGTTCGTATGATCGAAGTTCCGCTAGATTTTTGTAATATTTTAGGGAATTACATTACCCTACTTGATATGAGTGTGTTTGCAAGGCTAAATATCGTCAGAACCGGTATAAAACTGATTGCCAGCGTGGCAGCAGTTCCCTCACTCGCCAACAGAGGGGTCAGCGGCGCACGACTTTCCCGCAAGTCCTCGACTTTCCTGCGATTCGTATACAGGGTGAACCAGGACGAGTGGTACAGCCGAGCAAGAGATGATTCTACAGGAAAAGATGAGTTAAAAATGTAGTATAAAATTTGTTCGTATATTGCTTCGTTTTCGAGATAATCGAATTAGAAAATTTCTCGAGTACGCGTGCACTTGGCTAACACCTGACGACTGATTTCACTGTACATGACTAATCCCGGTTCTTCTTGTGTACTAGATCCATAAATGTCATATTAAAATTACTAAACTGTATTAAAAATTAGTATTATTCATAACACGATTCACTATTAACATTGTCGTGTCTAATGAAAACCGTTAAATCGGAGTTACGTAGCAAAGTGCACGCGTACCCGACAAATATTCAAATTCGATTATCTCGGAAACGAAGCAATGTACGAAAGAATTTTGTTCTTTCATTTTCAACATACCTTTGCATGTAGAATCATCTCCTGTAGTTATACCACCCGTCCTGGTTCACCCTATACAGGGTGTTTCACTATTGCTGGAAAATATTTTAAGGGGTGACTACAATCCAAAATAAGTCAGAAAGTCATTTACTATTTTGCAATCTGCGGTTTCGGTTTCAAGATATAAGTGATTGAAAATTGAGTATTTGCTGTGTGTGTATGTGTGCATGTTTCTAACGCGCGACTGAGCGAACAGCTGACGGTGCGTTGGTGTGGTCCGACTCACACAGGAGAGCACGTGTAGACACGCACACGCACACACAGCGAATACCCAATTCAGTCGCTTATATTTCGAAAACGAAACAGCAGATTGCAAAATAGTACAGAACTTCCTGATTTATTTTGGGTTGCAGAATCACACCTTAAAATATTTACCAGCAGTAGTGGAACACCGTGTGTACACGTTGTGGGTGTACTTTGTAATATTACAGAAGAACTGCACCCGATTATATCATGAAGTTGTGTTGTCAGCGTAAACTTTGACAAGGATTGTTTTTGTTATGAATCTCTCAATTATTCTAAAACACTTAGAGCTACATGCAACTCCACAGTAAAGATTCTGGTTAAAGAGTTCGTGAATTATCGATATTTACAGTTATGATTCTTCACGTCTCGATTGGCGAGACTCTAAGACGGTGATGGCCACCGGAGCTGCGGCTTCCCCCCACTCTAAGTCCATTCTCCACATTTCAATCCCCTCCAGTGCAGTCCTCGTTCCCCCTCCGCCAATCGTCGTCTCAGATTACAGCCTATATGAGCGGAGTGGACCTAGAGTGGGGGAAGGCAGCAGGTTCAGTGACCAACACTCCTCTAAGACATTACTATTAGTGTGGCGGCAGTTCCCGATCTTGCCAGCAGAGGGTTCAGCAGCGTATGATTGTTCTATGGTTCTAATATATTAGATCTTCCAGAATAAGTGGGACATATTTTAGGCGTGACTTCAGCAATGTAAACAATGAAAAAGTTCATATAAATATATGTTCTATTTGATATTGTTTTCGAGTTATAGCGAAGTTGATTTTTAACAAACTGTATCTGCTCACTTCTGTAAGATATGTTCGAAATGACTTCCTCGCATCTGAATACAAGCCTGCAGACGTCTTACTAATGAGTGTCTGTCATTACACTGGGCAAGCCCATACATTAGGTGCATATCTGCCATTTCTTGATTAGAATAACTTGGCATTTTCACTTTTCATTGTTCACACACGACGTATTTCAACAATCTTGACACGTAATGCTCTTGTGACTCGTGCAATACTACTACTACTCATAAGGTACTGAGAGGTAGTGTTTACAGGATTAGACTACAATGTTGTCCGGAGGATACCAACTCGAAAACGAAGACAAATAGAACATATATATGTTTATATAAACTTTCTTTATTGTTTTGATGTGCTGAAGCCACCCCTAAAGTATTTTCCCCTTCTTGTGGGACACCCCGTGTACACCTTCGACCTGACCCTCAGTATCCCGTGTGTTAGATACGGACCTGCTAGGTAGTCTTCCTAATGAGTCTATTAGCAGGCCCCTAACGAAGCGCTCTTCCCTCTTTCCTTCTCCTTTGCTTTTCGCCATTTTCTCTGCAGCGCACCTGTCACGCCGAAATTCCCTCCGCAAGGCGCGTGACAGACCAGCGCGGCGCAGGTAACGCTCCTGTGGGTCGCAGTAGAAATAAAGAGTAATTAAAAAAGTAATCGAGTTTGAAAAGTTGGTTATCCTACGGTAAGGATGGTAAGCTGAGGTTCGTTTCCTGGCGATGACTAATAGATTTGCAGTTTTAAATTTCGTTTCCTAGTGGTTCCACTTCTGTGTTTTCCTTATCATCATTTTGTTGTAAACGTAGTGTTATTAACTTATTATCATCCATGTGTTTCCTCGTAAAATTGTCATCACACGAAAACCAGTACTCGATATCATTTTCATTTCCATCACGACATTCTGCGATATGTTTTAATATTTCTCAAAGTTCAAAAAAATGTATGTTAGAATTCTCTTTAATTTCTGTTAACTCTACTGTGCTGGTCAAATTTGGTAAAAGTTTTTCCTAGGATTTTAGTATGGTTTCTCATGTTATTTTATACTATGAGTTTGCAGTCATACAAATTATGTCTTTAAAATTTATCTCTTTAGGAGCCAAAGAAAAGTTTTGCCTAATATCTATTTGTTGAATAAGTCGAGATACAAAACTTCGTTTATAATTTATTTGAATATTCTGCAAAATCCCCTGATCCATCGGGTGCAAAATGGCCGTTGTATTTAGTGGAACACAGAAACAGAAAAAACTTGTTACTTGCATCTGATTGTTTAAATAATAGTAGAAGAACGCAGAAATAGAAATTCGTGACCAATAATAGCTATCAAAAATGTTGTGGTTTTCAGTTTCACACTGTCATTGTATCATATGTATGTAAGAATCCCACACGTCTAAACGAAGTGTGTTCTAGGAACATTGTCCGTGATCTGTCGTCCATATTTTATTATTGTTCAAATTCACAATTTGTTTAGAGCTCTAATACTGATCGTCTCCATATCAAAAACATCAATACATTCGAACACTTCAGTGATTCTGAATTATCAGGATTATCAGAATTATTATGAATCTTTTAATTTGTTTTTGGATGTTGATACTGTACATTTTTTTGAAGTGTTCATGTATTATATAATCTATTACCCAACCTGTTATGCTGTTAAGTGTTTGTAAATTTTTTAAATTATTCTAAAATTATTTGCGTCAGTATTTGTTGATATATTCCATTTTTTCTGTAGTAATACGTAGTTTAGATACTAATGCATTTATTCAGATTGTGGTGTTTTTATAGTGTTTCTGACTCGTGAAAACAAAGAACGATTTTCTGGTTAATGGTATGATGACGCACAAAGCACCAGTTTCTGTTTGATCTCTCTGGGCTGTTGTAAAATAAAATTGAAATTGTCTGTTTCCGAGTTCACATACCGGAAACATGCTGACACATGACAATCGGATATTTATTATTGTTCTGACGCATACATTCAAAAAAAGGAAGACCAAAAAAGATTTTGAGTGAAAGCGTATTTATTATTAATTTTTTCGCTCACGAGAATGCGTGTAGAAGAAATAAAAATGCGATTTCAGTGCCGCTACATTTTAAAACGAAAACTTGAGCAGTTAACACGTTGGCTGCCACAGTGGAAACAGCCATTTCTGGTCAGACGCGAAATAAATTGCTGTTTTGATTGTAAATCACAGCGAAAGAAAATGTTTAAGTACTTAATCGTATACATGCCTTTCTATGTTAGTGCTGCAATGTAAACTTCCCTGAGAATATTATCAGAATAAAAAATTATTTAATTAACACGTTGACTACCCAATACGAGTTAACTTGTAGCCGGTAGTCAATGTGTTAACGAAAACGTACTCTCCGTACGTCCAAGAAAGCGATATGCGTGCAGTGTAAAATGTAATTTACAACGTTTCTTGTTTTCTCAATAAATTTTGTTAAATTAATTATGATATTCACTTGAATTATTCCTTACATGTAAAACAATCATAATTTCATTATCTATATAAACATTTAAATACAATGTGTTCCTGTACAAAAAGGTATATGATTTCTAATTTTAAACGCTCCTGACCCACGAGTGGGTCAGCGGACGTCTGAGTCTGGAGAACGCTGACTCATATATGGGCCAGCGGACTGTGAACGTTTTAAGTATAGTTTCTGGAAGAAAATAATATTTTATTCTTTGAACGTATATGTAGCACCTTGTACTGTTATTACAAAACTTTATAAGAATTATTAATTATTTAATGAAACAAAATTTGAGATGCGGGTCTCGGATGACCCGCACGGCAGTCAACCTGTTAATCCTCTATAGACGAAATTTATTTGCGTGTGACGAAAATGGTACATTGGGTAAATGATAAAGATAAACCATAAAGTTCGTATCACGGGATATAAACATAATAATAAATGAACATACTCCTTGATGGCTGTACAGCAGAGTGGGTATTGTTCAAATTGTTTCGCATAAATATTTATCTCAAATAATCATCCGAATAAATTCTTTTTAGCCGAATATTTTATCCGGATAATAATTATTCGTTATTCGTAACGAATTACTCTTTCTATTTATTCGAGTAATTTATCATTATTTATTCGAATAACGATTGCAAAATTATTCGAATAACCATTGTTAAATTATTCAAATAATAGTACCAATAATTGTTGACTGTTTTCATTTCCACTTCTTCTGCCGTATCTATGTAATATAATGTATCATAACAAAATATGTATTATATGAATATGTACTTGTTTGAATAAATTCTTATTCTGATAAATTCTTATTCGTTACTCTTATCCATTATCTGTTATCCGAATAAAATTTTGCCCAACACTGCTGTATAGTCGTAGAGTATAATTGTACACAGTGATAAATAAACGAAATAACAGTTAAAAAATGTAGATATATAAATGTATAGGTAAGTAACTTCCAAGTCACATGGAGTTATAGAGGGTTAAAACAATTTTATAGTACCAATACATGAAGTTCGGTGGATAGTGTTACTTGTGAATTTCAGGTGTCTATCCGGAATATCAATCCCCAAAATTCGTTTTCACAACAATTTCGCTGATCAAGGAAGTGATGTCCAGCGAACATCCGATCATTCTGATGGACGCCCATTCGCTCATTCAGAGGATTTCATCCCCATCATTTCTCGGAATCGTTCGAATCCACATATCTTGAAAATAAAACCAACTACGACTACATTCCGATTATTTTCAGTAGACCGTAGATCGTAGAATAATTCTCAAATTATTTAACAGCAGCAAAAAACTATTTGCAATTTATGACAATATTTAGACAAAAAGAACTAGTATGTTATATCGCGAGGAATTCACTACAGCAGCAGTCACCGACAATTACAGATAGTAGAAGTAAAAATGAACTGTTTTGAGGTTGACTCTGATACTTGTATTAATTGTCGTCTTGATTTGTTTTTATTGATGCTTCAGAACGTTTTGTCGTTTCTTGAATGTACTCGTTTCTAGACGCCACGAGATGTACAGTAGGACGTCTATTATCCGAACTTTAATTAATAACAGAATGACTCACACTGTAACTAGATTTCGCATAAAAATGATAATTTTATTTTAGAATATTAAATATATAATGGTACATAATTAAATGCATCTTGTTATTCGTGATAATTTTAGCTCGTTAATGATATAAGATGACCAATTTTTGGATGACTCGAGTTCGGATAATCGAGGTTCCACTGTAATTGAAATTCGTGTCGGGGGAAACGGTCGGTTTACTTGTGTGGCAAGAAACATTAGTGGAAAATTTGACGAAAAGTGACCATTCGAAATTAACAGCCACTCTCAGGTATAGATTGCTCCTTTGGATGATGCACGCGGAAATTCTGAAAGTCTAACGATGACTTTATCAGGCAATAAAGTCCGGAAACGCTTTGACTTTGACACATGCAGCAAACAAAGAGAATCAACCGCTGAAATTACTAGCTTTATGGCAGACTGCTGCAAATAGCAGCTACGAAGAAATGCTAGTCTTCCATACTAAAAATAACTCTATTTGATTACACGCAATTGGGACAAGTTATATCTTCCAAACGGTCAGAGATGAATAAAAATGCCACAAGTCAAAATTAGATGGTATCCAATGATAGATAATCTGGAAATAATGTTATGCATTTTTATGCATTGATGCACCTGGAACATGCAGTTGCTCCTTTTTTTAAACATAATACTATAGTTTTTACTGTATTAGTCGATGCAGTTTTTTAACCTCTACAAAAAAGTACTAAGGTACTTATGCTCTAAACCTACTAGATTTTATATAGGGTTCTATTTAAAAAACAGGTGCCATTGCATTTTCCAGGTGCACCAATGCATAGAAATGCATCAAATTATTTTCAGATTATGCATCATTGGATACCATCTAATTTTGACTTATAGTATTTTAATCCATCTCTAACTGTTTGGAAGATAAGGCTTGTCCCAGCTACGTGGGACACCCTGTAGACTTTCAATCTACACATGTGCGTATAAGCCATTAAACTTAAGTAACCACATTGGAAAATATGGTACTCACTTTTCAGATACTCGCAATAATTAAGTATTGCAGCCACACAGGCCGTTATAAAGAAAACACTATAATGAAGGAACGTGCATGAACCCTATGAGCTCCTAATTTTTGTTTAATTTTCTGTTCAATAACTCCCTATTATTTTAAGTGTTTTATTTGAAATGTACTTCAGAAGACAGTTGGTTGATAGGGACCAATTTAAAGAATCTTATGGCAAATTATATTGAAAATAGCATTGGAACTTTGCTAAGATCTGATATTTGTGGTAAAAATAAATATTGCGCAATATAATACATGTTCAAACTGGCAGTTTAAAAATATCGAATGTGACTCGACATAGGAGTACCTGTGAATAAAATCGATGTCGAGTCACACTCGACTAAGGAGTTCAAAGGGTTACATATTAAATATGCGTAAGAACCGATAAAAGTGAATATTTTGTTTATGCAGAAGCTTTTACTTAATGGAGCAAATTAATGTATTATTATTATATAGTTGGATCTTTATATTCGTGCAACCGGTGAGAACATACTGACCATCGGTAATTTTTACCCCTTGATATTTTCCCCTGCTGTTTCTCTGCTAGAGGGAAATGTACCTGGCTGTTTCTCTAGTTTCTACTCTCAACTTTTATAAATATATACGTGTGTATACACGTACCAGCATTCACGCACACGAACGCGGGAATACCAAGCCTGCCAATAGCGAATAAATGACTGTTGTAGCGGAATAGGGGCGCAGGAGTGGGACATTATACCGTCTCTTCATTGGGGGTGTAACCGGAGGCCGAGATTTAGAGAGGTTTAATTTTCCAAAAAGCTGGATTTGCGGCGGGTGCGACATCCACGTCGGCGATTTATTGTCAGAGACACAGCCACAGAAAAATCCAAAAGGTCGATAGACGTGAATTTGTTCTTTCCTCGCCTCTATCGATTTTTTCTACCGTCTTTTACTTGGAACGATGGGTGAGAAAAGCCGGTAGATAGATAAATTGGATTTTCGAGACTGCTCTACGTTGCTTACTGTGTGTCTAAATATATAAATGTTTTGTTACATTCTTCGCTGCAGGGTGTCTTTTATTATTTTTAAACGCTTTTAACCAGTTAAGTGTGGTGATCTCTGTGCAGAGCGCGCACCAGTGTGTGTTGCGATAATCAAGCGATGACGGGTATAGTCGTCAAACACAGAGCAAGTGTCGCTGTTGAAATATTGGGTCAAAAAAAACGACTTTATTTTATAAAATGAACAATTTTATTTCTAATATTTACACAGTCGCTTAACATGAACATATATTATTATATACATAAAAAACGAAAAACTTAGAAAAAAAATTAAATATCTATAAAAGTTAAAAATTGATACTGTTGCTGTCGTGTGATATAAAAAATATAAACATCAAAATCAAAATGAAAATCGGAATAATCAAAGATTCAGTGTTACTGCACTGCTCACGAGTTAGCTCTCAGGAAGTTATGAATCCATCTCAAATTATTTATAATTTTTATTTGTTTGTTTCATTTCATCTTGACCTCTAAACATTTTAAATATATTAAAATTTACGAATATAGTTTATTTTTCGCCAAAATTACAATTTAAATATCAAATTGTAACAAAATTTTACGCATGACGGATATAATCGTCATGACACAAAATTCTGCCACATCTCCATGACGGATATAGTCGTCAAACACACTTAACTGGTTAATTGATGTGGGTGAAGAATGAGTTCAACAATGGCGAATAGGAGTGTTAAAAAATATTTGGAATAATAATCGAAAAAATGTGTGCCAATAGAAAAATTTCAAAGGAAATGTGTAATGCGGTACTACGTATGTATTGGGTCATCCCATAAGTAATGCGGTTCTTTTGGGTACGCATAACTTTGCAAACATTTTTCATACGGTTCTGGTGACGATGAATCATAGAATGAATCGAATTGAACTTTTAGGCTGATTCTTGAACAGGTATGATTGGATTTTGTTCAACAGTAACCCGTGGAACGTCTACATCGAACTTTTCACGCAGCCTGTCACGAAGTTCATCTTTAAGACTATACTTCCTAACTCGAAAATCTTTGACACTGGATTACGCTAATAATTTGTCCATACACCTCAGATGTGTTTTTCACTGATACATTTGCGTTATTTGCATTATTAAACTCATATAACGTAACATGCAGAATATGGTCTTTCATCCCATTCATTTTGAATGTTTATAATAATTGCAATATTCGATCTACACTTGCATACTTTCGGAACAACATTGTCTGAAGGATCCTGTTTATAGTAGTATGCATACCAAACAGATAAGTGACAATCGTGATGAGTACCGTTATTTTAAACTTAGCACTCAGAAAAACCGCATTGTTTATGGGATGATCCAATATAAAACGAACTTAGGTACATGTTATTATATAATTTTTTCGTACAGCAATATTGTACATCACTTAATTAACCACTATTATTATATGACTGCACCTAATTTTTTAATCTGTACTATTAATCAACGTTAATAAGTTAACAAGATTTGGATTAATTTTCAAACATAATTTCTTAAAGTAAATACCTCAACTTTTTTCGGTAGTGTTTACGCAGGTTACGTAACTATTTGTGAATTCAAATATAATACTGAAAGTAATTTCACTAGTTGCAGATTTTAGTGATGTTTTCCTTTTGAGATTTTCATAGAGACTTTTTTAGGTCTTATCGTTAGTAGATGTCTCTGGATGTACGTGCACATTCATTTCTCGTTGATTGGCATGCTTCAAACCAGACCGCATTAAACGTAAAAGTGATACTACGGTATATTATAATAAATAAAGCCCTAAATATGAATATCTTATTAGGTAGGGCGTACTCTTCAGCAAATTATAATAATTGATTTATTGTGGCAAAATGAAAAAGTTATAAACAGGTAAAAAATTTGTCGCTACAGGAACACAGTTTCTGCTTCTAGTTCTTGCTTAATTAGTTTAAAGTATTGGTACGTATAAACTGTAATAAATAATACGATAGCGGTATCAATTAACAGCCGATTTAATTTACGTAAATACCAAACAGAAAAGTAATACGCAGCACCTCGGCGCGATTATAAGGCGATTACAGTTGTGGAAAAATATTTCCTTTCTCCGCTTTTCTCCGACATTCTCATCCCCTGCATTATCCGAGCCGAGATTTACAGTAACCGGGAACGAAACTTGGAATAAGGGTATCGACGAGGCGGAAATACCAGTTGCCAGCGAACAGATAAGATAAACTTCCAGCCCTTAAATTTCCGCGGCGATGTTTCCGATCGAATTAGAAGGCAGTCTTGGAGATATACCTTCTACCGAATACCTTTAGGACAGTGAACAAAATACTCATTAAACTTTAATCTTATCGTTTGCGCCAAATAAATTTCTAATCTTCGGAATAACTCTTTCCTTCTATTCATCCGCTTCGGCATTTTAATTGCATAATAAATGTTCAGATCCTGCCCTGCTTATTAAGTGTATGAGTTCCGAGTGTGCTTTGCCCGTTTTCTCGATGATCAAGTTAAACTGTTACTTGGATGTAGACAAAATAAAGGGTAAGGCACCAGCAACAGAACACCTAAATATCTTTGATAGTTGTTGAGAAAAATTACACTGTTTGAGGGGAAAAATGTACTGATGTTGAAAATATTTCCTGTCAAGATCATCTTCAAGGAAATTTCAACGCTCTTGGGGTTTTTTAAATGGTACCTTCCATTTTTGACTTGATAATTTCGTAATCTGTATTGAGACGAATTTTATGATATATAATTTAATTTAATTTATTACAGTGTACGGGAACATCTCTTTTTATATGCAATCATTGAAAAGTGTAGAGACAAGTAGTATACATAATAAATGAAAAAGACTGTTACAGCATAGACTAACAACTCATTTTAAACATACTCGAGTAATAGTAAAACGCTAAATTAACGCAGTTTGAGTGTCCATAAACTGACCTACCGATCTATGTATAAACACTGCTTTTGAAACTATCAGAAGAGCCGGAAAAAAGTCCAATTTAACGCTGAAACTATTGGCTAAATTACAAATTCTGTACAGTGGATCCTGAGTGCCCAAATCTGGAGGTGTAGATGGGTGAACGAAATAGTTGGGCATGTCTAAAATGATGCACAGGAGCATTAAAGTTCAACGGATGAAGATGGCATCGATTGTTAGAGTAGTTATTAATGATTTTAAAAAGAAAAAGCAAATCGTTGATCAATCTTCTGTCCTCCAGAGTATGAATATTAAACCGACGCATAACATGGTCACAGTTCTGGTCTAAACGAGGCATGGGATGGCTAGATTTATAAGCCAACAATCTCAAATACTTGTGTTGGACTTTTTCTAACATGTATTTATGCTTGGAAGTGTGCGGAGGCCAGATTCCCGACGCATACTCAAGGTGCGGTAAAACCAAAGAGGTATATTTTTATTATAAAAATTTAAGGTTATGCAGTAGAAACTCTAAGGTGTACAAATATGTTCTTCACACTAAATGTTAAAAATGATGTTCTTAAAGTATAATATAGTTTATTAAATGTTTATTAAGGTCTTCAAGAGCACGTTCAATTATTTCCGGTAGGACAGGTGCGCAAGAACTAATTATTCTTTGCTTCTGTCTTCAGCAATGGTTGGTTACTCATGCTACATGTCATTTAGTTTTTGTGCACAAGAGAAACTCAAATAGGATAATATCCAATGAATGTGCGAAGTTGTCATAATATTGGTCCACGTGATATAAACCAATAATTTGGATATTTATTATTCAATACCCCGGCTGGTACACGTGCTGAATGTTTGCCCATTATGACCTATAATGGCCCACGACTTTAATTTAAACATCCACTGCAATACCGGTTCTAAGTTTGATATGTACATGCAATTTGTAATACTTCAGTGGCTGCTTTAGTAGCAGCGAAAAACTCCAAAATTTGCGGGTCTTAATTGGAATTTGGAGTTATTCATACATAACCGAAAGAATAAAATTAAAATATCAGATGTATACAGGGTGGACCAGTAAAAATTATTACGTTGAATGGCTTCCAAACTATAGGAGGTAGAGAAAAAATTGTCAAATAAAAGCTGCACGGTTAGAAGGGGGCCACCATATGCCGTTAACAGTTTTCTTCTAGATGGAGTCACTTCCACTTCTGAATGTCGGTTTCTGGTTTTTTTAAATGTAACGCTGTGTTCCTTTAGTCACAGTTCAATGGCTGTTCAGAGAAATACAATGACCTATGCCACAAGGCCATTGTAAGTCATTTAAGGTCACTTATAAGAAAATAATTTTTAATACTCACAGTTCCTTCTATCTATTATACGAAGGTCAATATTCTTTGTGACATCAGATAATCCATTAATTAAGAACTGACGAGAAATAAAGAAGTCCTGGACAAGACAAGCATTTCGGCAAAACTGTAGAATAAAATACTTTTGCTCCGATAATCGTTTTTTAAAAAAGCATCAGTTATAATTCTGTTATGTCCGTGTCAAAGTTTCCGGACACTTCATATTTTCAATCGTGCTTTAAACAATTCATAACAAATTTAGATTTACGGCCACATTAAAAAATGAAAAGAAGGATCATGCATTCCATCTTTATCTTCTGTTTGACCTATTTTTCAACATAATGTCAGGTTGAAACTCAGTTTATTTATCGTAAGCAAAAATAAGAGTACAAGATGTATTGTCCGGAAACTTTTGCAGGCCACTGTACGCACGTATTTGTGCACACATCTATTACTTGTGTCTGTACGCAACGTCATAAAATGATTATTTATGTTGCTGTTTGAAAATAATAATAATGTTAATTAATGAAACGAAAATGTCAGTCAAACTTTTAAACAATTGAAACGATAATCAATACTAAGAGGAATTTATAAATCCTTGCATACCAAATTACAATTGCGCATTCAACAGCGTGGTCATCATTCACGACAATTTATTTAATAACAAAATACAAAATTTATAATGTGTTCCATTTTTCAATACAATTTTATGGTACTACGTGTAAACATGTATTCAAAGTTGTTTTTCTAAAATACGATGCTTCGGACGAGTAAAATTTATTCCATAATTCCGTCTTATTTTTCAACCAGGGACCACCATGCGCAGCTTGTGCCATATTTTCTGCCGTAGCTTCTGTATGGTAACGATTATACCATGGCTTGTCATTCGTTATTAATAATTACTCCAGCCTGTGCAATATGACATATAGCTCATTAGCGCAAATGAACATTTTCCAGTACATTCACAAACGTCAACGTACAGGATTGTTAGGGACATTATTGTTATTGGCGTAATTCAATAATCCTTAGTAATACTCATATTCAGTGAAAATAGTACTGAATAATTACCAAATGACGTTATTGCATAATGCTTATTATTACGTTTAATACTAGTGTTATTTTAGATCATAACAGTTAACTTATAGAATAGTTATATATAATAATAAAACAAATAAATAAAAAGAATAAACCACGGCAATACAAAGATGTTTTATTTAATTAATATTATCAGTGGCCAAAGTAATTAAGTTAATTAAGCTAGTCCATCGTCGAAAATATATATAATAATATACTTTGGTACGATACGACCATTTAACTGAAAAATGGTTATGCGGTGTGAGTTACTTAACATGTTGCAGCTGAATATTTGTTAAACATGTAATTATGTAATAAAAAAATAATGGGATGTCACAATATTTATGTCCTAAATGTAAACACATTTATGTGTTGATACATGTATAATATTCCTGTAAAAACAGTTATCCATACCGCTACTTACTGTTAATATTAAGTAAACGTTTGTATTTACATGTGTGTACACATGGGCACATGGAAGTAAAATGATCGTGGCGTGTGTATGCATGAACACTTACAAATAAATTATTGCTGCGTGTGTACACATGAACAATTACAAATAAATTATTGCTGCGTGTGTACACATGGACACTTGCAAATAAATTATTGCTGCGTGTGTACACATGGACACTTGCAAATAAATAATTGCTGCGTGTGTACACATGGACACTAGCAAATAAATAATTGCTGCGTGTGTACACATGGACACTAGCAAATAAATAATTGCTGCGTGTGTACACATGGACACTTGCAAATAAATAAGTGCTGCGTGTCTACACATGGACACTTACAAATAAATTATTGCTGCGTGTGTACACATGGACACTTACAAATAAATTATTGTTGCGTGTGTACACATGGACACTAGTAAATAAATAATTGCTGCGTGTGTACACATGGACACTTGCAAATAAATTATTGCTGCGTGTGTACACATGGATACTTACAAATAAATTATTGCTGCGTGTGTACACATGAACAATTACAAATAAATTATTGCTGCGTGTGTACACATGGACACTTGCAAATAAATTATTGCTGCGTGTGTACACATGGACACTTGCAAATAAATAATTGCTGCGTGTGTACACATGGACACTAGCAAATAAATAATTGCTGCGTGTGTACACATGGACACTAGCAAATAAATAATTGCTGCGTGTGTACACATGGACACTTGCAAATAAATAAGTGCTGCGTGTCTACACATGGACACTTACAAATAAATTATTGCTGCGTGTGTACACATGGACACTTACAAATAAATTATTGTTGCGTGTGTACACATGGACACTTGCAAATAAATAATTGCTGCGTGTGTACACATGGACACTAGTAAATAAATAATTGCTGCGTGTGTACACATGGACACTTGCAAATAAATTATTGCTGCGTGTGTACACATGGATACTTACAAATAAATTATTGCTGCGTGTGTACACATGAACACTTACAAATAAATTATTGCTGCGTGTGTACACATGGACACTTGCAAATAAATTATTGCTGCGTGTGTACACATGGACACTTGCAAATCAATTATTGCTGCGTGTGTACACATGGACACTCGCAAGTAAATAATTGCTGCGTGTGTACACATGGACACTTGCAAGTAAAATAATCGTTGTGCGTGTGTGTAGATGTGGATGATTTCGAATACAAGATTCTGTACTGGTAGTTGCATTCACCCTCTGTACTTGAGAATACCGTTAGGTGGGTTTTGATATGACCTTATGGATTTTTACGGGTAGGCAATTTTAATGCCGTACAATATGACGTGTGCGATACTTCATAAATTGTCGCAAGAACGTAGTGTCACATCACATGCTATCGTTGGTCATTGCTTTTGTTACGTCGGTAAGTAAGCGTTCTACACGGTAAATCTGTCGTGCGTTGACCGCCACTGAATGCACCGTGACTGGCCTAACTCACTCATGTCGCTGAACGCTGAATTGCCGTGCAACAGGCGCTCCAGTGCCGAATTTTTAAACATCGATAACTAAGAATCGGAATCAGTGCCGCAAATTTGCACTCTTAACTTTCGACATCTTTTGATCTGTAGAATCATGCCCTAAAATATTTACTATAATAAAGCGGCTTGTATAAATTTTATAATTTCGAGAAATATTGAATCATAAAGTATTTATAGTTTTTGAATAAATTTTATTATATAATTACTAAACAGTTTATGAAAATAAGAGTTTAAAGTTAAAAAGATTTGAGATTCTAACTATTAAATAAAATTACGTAGAACGTTTATTCAATAACAGTTACTCTACCCTCATTAAAAAACATAATTACTTTTACTACTTGCAGCGTACCGTCTTCTTCGCCTCGATTGAGAAGAGTTCACAAATACACTCACACTCAGAATTAAGAAGGTGTGAGTAGTTTGTATCGTGAAGAATGAGAGTGGTGAGAGTTGTGTACTTTGAGTCGTGATATGAGACTTCTGAACGTTCATGTGGTAAAAATACAAGTATTATTTCAGTCGTGAATTATTTTAACTGTTCAGAAATCTCAGTTATGGTTCGGTGGTTATCATTGCGCCTCAACACTACCAAAGTGTTGCTCTATGACAAAAATTTACATTTTTTCTATTTAAACATATATTGTTTAGTTACACACTGCAACACATCCGGTAGTCCACTTCCTGGTGGAAGGTCTATGCGAAGACCTTTTAGAGAATAGTAATCTTTAACTATTCGTGCAACTTTGCAAATGAAGAAACCGTTTGAAAAAATATTACGCTCTGTGTTTCTATAGCATTGCGTAAAAGACACTATAAAAGATTGTACCATGATTTTCTTGTCTCAAAAATATCGTCTCGTTCTGCGATGGTTGTAGGTAAATACATCTTATCTACCTTTATCCTTGAGGTTTGAAAAGAAATCACTGCTCCTTTATTTATTCTGTAAAATGATATAACAATGTATTTTCCTTTATTTTACTAAAAAATTCCACTTTCCATACAATCAGTTTTCTATACCAGAGTGTATTCTTTCTTTTTGGGTTACTATTTCTTTTAGATTGCAATTTCGCTTTTCAGTCATGTAATAACAAAACTCTATGAATACTTTTTCACACTGTTCAGCCTGCTCAATACTCAGCAACACCTTACAGAAGAAATATTTGAAAGTTTTAGTGGATTTTCTCTAGATAGTTGTATTATTATTACCTTAAAAAGCTGTCTTCTCAATTTGACGGCCGCAAATATTTTGAGGAAACTAGTTACCATTTTGCAAGAATCTTTAAATAGCCAACATTCTTCTGTATTATTTTTATACAGAATATTTTACCATATTATTCCGTAAATACTTGGGTATTTATTTTTTATTAGGAATAGCTACGCTCATTTATTTATTTTATGCAAATGTTCTACAATTGAGTGAAGTCACATGTGCGTGACAGCGGCCGTCAAAGTATTAAGGATAATAAAAGCTCAATTCGTGAGGAATACAAGTACATTTCAAAAACACATTTGAGTAGAAATCGTGGCTCTTAATCGGCAAATTACCCGATCCAATGTTTCTTCCGTCTCACGTGCGACCGGCAGAGTGAGAATCTCCTCGAAAAGAACCAGATTGAAAGAGATAAGCATATAAAAGATGGAGGCAAAAGGGGATAAAAGAAGAAGAAAGCGATATCTAGAAAATTGGACTCGGCTTTCCGAAGGAGAAAGGAAATGCGGAGAGTCGATGGCGCAGACGATTTTAAGGCGAATTAGAGTGTCCATTATCTGATATGGACACTCGTATAAATTCGTGTAATCAAAAGATGACCATCTAAACAGTTGATATCACGTAAAAGCGATTAAAGTGGTCGAATAAGTTTAGAGCACATTTCTAGTTTATAGTTTGGCAGATGTGTAAGTGATTTCAAGAAGTGACTTATTGTTAGAACATTTTTGGAGCGGAGTCGTCTAAACGATGCCATAAACCATAAAGATGCTTGTTAATACTACGAACATATACATATGTATGGTGCACGTACTACATACAATAACTCATAAATTCGTTCCCATGTTCTCCACATATTCCTTTTTTGGAAAGCAGAAATTTTTGGCACACTCAGAATTTTTGGCTTAGAAGTACAAAACTTGAGCAGCTGTTAGTAATGAGGGTTCTAAGTCAATTAGTACCATCACCTTTTAAGAAGAGTTGCATTTTATTTCAAAAGAAAACATAATTTGTACATATACAGGGTGAGGAATCTAAAACAGGCCACCTGAATAACTCGTTTATTTTTGACAATAGCGAAACATACCTAAGTCCGATCTTACATGGTTCCGAGGGAGACATAATCTGATCATAAAACTTTGTTTGTAGGTGGAGGCTCAAAGGAGATATGAAGGTCAACCATATTTTTTTAAAATGAAATGTCTTGTTATTTACCTTCCAATAGAGCATTTTAAGGCGCGTAGAATGATATGTGGTTCAAGGTTATTCAAGGTCATTCAAGGTCGACGCATTTGATCGGTGGCATATTGATGAGCCGACTTTTAAGGTGTCAAGTACAGGACTGTATATTCCTTTGTCCCCACAATTTTATTATTATAACCACACTTATTATTGTGATACAAGTGGGAAGCGACAATGTTCTCACTGAGTCTTTGAAAGATTCTGCCACGTCTCCTCCGGGTGACAACTTTTATTGTTTCACTGTTTCCCTTTCCTAGTCCTCGGATACTTCGTGAGGGGGGAGAATGTGTCAAACCTTGAAACTCATTGGTTTCTACATTTTGACCCTCCACCTTCTCGAGGTGTCTAGGAAAGGGCAATGCAAGACGTCCTGGAGGATCTGAGGACCACCAAGGTTTGAAGTACGTGTTAAAGCTAACATGGAAAGCGCGCTGAAATTAGAGATTTCTAGACATCCAGGCATCGGGATGTAATAAATAACTGTATACAACTGTAGGTTCCCGATGCTCAGGATGCTTGGCGTCGTCTCATGTCGCCCAGCCACAGATGGCCTTCAGACCCTTCCTGAGTGGCCTCATTGTTTTGGAAGTCGAAACACATATCGCAAACTACTAATAGCAATTATGGATACAGGTAAATATGAAGCGTAAACCCTGATTGGATGCTTATTATGTAGGCATTTGTACGGACATAGGTGCGTCGTAGGCCGGCGACAGCCAGCGGTTGCCGATTGCGCGACGAGAGATGACAATGTATATATGTAGCCGTTGAAGCTGTTCCTCGAAGAGGTCGACGACTCTAGATCCCCTGCGAATCTTTTGTTCTTGACATCACGCGTTTAACGGAAAACCGTCGCAGGGCTCGAGGAACAGTTTTGGCGGCAGTCGATCTCGAGCTAGTACATGGAGAGGTTGACTTTGAGATCAGCTCCCGTGTTTTTGTTATATGCACTGTTCTTTTTATTTTAAATTAAAAAATATATATATCGCCATCCACAATTGACCCATTTCTTCCCAACGTTGCGTATACGCAACACGTAACAAAATATTTCTTTCCAAGAAGTTTCTTCAGCAATAACAATTATTCTCACAGCCTTATTAGAGAATGCATTGTATATACATACATACTAGACATCAATATTTCTTTCGCTATATTTCCATTCTTGCTATTTGTTTCGTTATTTTTTGAATAGTACTCAAACATTTTCTTAGATGTTGCGTATACACTATGTTGGTGAGAAATGGGTTAAAGAGGGAGGGGATATGGATGACTCTTGTGACGCATCGTAGTGAAGCCTCGTTTGGATGACTAATTCTAGGGGTAGCAGTCATTCTTCGTAGAAAGTGTTCGAGTTGGAAAACCTCGCGAAAACAAGTTGACTCGGTCTAAACGTTAAGTTGGACACAGCAAAAGATACAGGTTGTTGGTCATCCAACGAAGGACACACACTTCATGATATATTAATTTCCGTTGAACTCAGTGGTTTGCATGTTTGATAGCGTGCACCCTGCAAATGGTATTAAATTACATATTATGGGACTAATAAATGGTTGGACTCTGGAATCGAGATTGAACTCGGTTTAATAGAAAATTGCGTTTACTTCCCTCTACTGTTACGCAAATCTAACTGTTGTCTGTCGACCTAAGTCGACTAAATACGTTCCAGTGAACCTGTCAGTTTTTGAACAGTCCAGATCCGTATGTCGGCTGGCTGGTGACAACGTGTTGCTTCCTCGAAACTACAGTCGACCAAAAAAATATTTGGACACCAGTACAGCTTCGAACATTACTTTCTGTATTTTAAGTAAATACAGTGGAACCTCGATTATCCCAACACTGGTTATCCAAAAATTCCACTTCCAGGTTAATTACAAATTAAAATTATCACCAATGACACTGTGTACTTAATTTTATTCCACCGTATACTTTTATATTCTAAATCAAAATTATCATTTTTATGCGAAACATAGTTGTAATGTGAATCATTTTGTTACCCACTACAGTTCGGATAATCGAGGTTCTACTGTATACAATATACACGAACAGTGTATTGTGCTACGATGCATTACATTTTCTAGTTAACCAAAAGACGGAAACCATTTACTTAGTACAGATAGTTGTTTAAGTAGTTGTAATAAAAAATAAATACTTAACCATCCTAAAGAAGAATTTAGCAAAAACGCTGCCAATATTGGAACTGGAGAAAGATTTAAATTTTATCGGAACAACGATCCTAAGCACGAAGCACGGAACGTGCAAGAATTTTTATTGTATCATTGTACAGCGTCCTGTAACCACCTTCGCAATACCTTGACTGGAATCCTATACAAAATTGATGGGAACAATTGGAAAAAAAATTCAAAAAACTATTATAAATTTGGAAATAGAATTAAAAAACGTCTTACGGAAGAGTGGCAACACATTGAAGTAAATTGTTTTAAAAAATTATTTCTAACATGCTAACCCGCTTGCAGCATGTTGTGTAACAAAAGGGATATCCCATAAAAATTTATTTTTTACAAAGAATTGTTATTTTATCTTTGTAAGTTTAATTTATACAGTGTCCGAACATTTTTGTAACCTTAGAATGAGCTATTACTTCGTCTTTCCCTTATTATTTAAACAATTACATACACGGAATAAATAGTTTCTCTATTTTTATTTATTAGAAACAGTAATGCAACGGAGGATAATACACTTTTTGTTTATTGTATAGTTACTTGAAATACAGAGCATAATATTCAAAACTATACTCCTGTCCGAATATTTTGTTGACCGTCTGTATGTAAAGGCAGGTAATTAGTAATAAGCATGGTTAGGAGCGTAACACGAATTTAGCCAAAGACGCGAGCGAACAGTTACTATAGCTACTCATTGTTCATGTTGATGCAGCGAGGCAGCGACTAAACTGATCTGTCACATTGCTCCACACGCTCTGGAATTCCTGCGCAGGCCGATCCGACACATGCGCATCGAATGATCTTTTGTATTTGCCCCGGTCGCCTTTGCAGGCAAAGTAACTGCACAGTTTTATCATACACACACTCCGGTAGACCTTCAGGTTTACCTGTGCAGGACTATGGGAACGTGTATAACCGGCTTAACCCTTGCACTACCTAAGGGGGAAGGGAATGTTTTGTCTCCACCATATAATAATTTGTATACTTATTTTGCTAATCAGTCCGGACAAAATTCTGAAAAAAATAGTCGGTGTCGAACATATTGAGCTTAACTCGTTAACTGTGGAAGACGAGTTAACTCGTCCTGTGACAATTTCTCCACCATGAGCGAGGTTCCTGTTAATTGCCCTAATAATATTTGTTTACGAATATTTAAACCTGTTAATCAGAGAACGCGATTTAACATGAGATTTAAAAACCTCTCTGCGATGGGCAGGACAATTCGTTTTTTTTTTGTATTCATTTTTAACTACAAACAGTAGGAGGTAGTACACGAAGAATGCGCCGGTTAATAGGTTAAGCGTGTACTTTATTGCGAGTCAATTTGAATGCTGCAGTTTTGCAAAATGTTTTATATCATTGAATTCGGCATTAATTTGCCAGATATAATTGCTTTTTGAAGGTGGACACTAAGTGCCCCCCCCCCCCCCCCGTTGGTAGTTTGAGTTTCAAAAAATACCTTGGTAGGGCGAGGGTTAAACAGCGTGACTGAGAAGGAAAGCCACCGAAGTGGTCGTTTCAGATTTTAATAAGCTTTTGCATATTGACAGATCTTGTTATTATGAAGCTGCCTATACATGGTTTCGGATGTAGATGGACAATAGTTCAGAAGATATTTAATGTTAAAATTCTAACAGACAGCTGCATTCAAATAGGAGAGCACGAAGCAAGTCGTAAGATTCCTACACAGAGTTTCTTTTTGCATTACATATCTTTCAATCTATTGACTGCCTGCGCCGAAAACCATGTACAAGGAGTTCGTAATAACATGATTTATCAATATGCAAAAGCTCGTTAAAATCTGATATGATCACTTTGGTAGCTTTCCTTGTGAGGAATGCGACGAAGTTCGGTCGGCTGAAGTGTGAAGAAAGAGTGTTTGGGGCCGAGCGATAAGGACCGTGAGGTCGAGGACAATGATCGTGAGGTAAAGGTAACCGAGTGACTATTGAAAATGGATGCAAGGTTTAGGGTGAGGAACGGAAAGAGAGATTGGGGAGTGCAGAAATATTGTGTGAGAGCGAACGGAAAAAGAGTCAGTCGGATAAGAATTGGCAACGAGTCACAGTTCAGAGTCAGAGTGCAGAGTCAGAGTGCAGAGTCAGAGTTCAGAGTCAGAGTTCAGAGTCAGAGTGCAGAGTCAGAGTTCAGAGTCAGAGTTCAGAGTCAGAGTTCAGAGTCAGAGTGCAGAGTCAGAGTTCAGAGTCAGAGTTCAGAGTCAGAGTTCAGAGTTAGAGTTCAGAGTCAGAGTTCAGAGTCAGAGTCCAGAGTTAGATTAGTTCAGACTACAGAGCCAAAGTAAGAGTAAGAGGCGAATACAGAGTGCAACCACTCAGTGTAATCATCATTATAATTAAATATGCATATAATAAACAAGTAGTGTCACTAATCAATCACCCTGTGCTCTGTACTTCTGATCTCTTTTCCGCACAATAATACGGATCCCACTCCTTTTGGAGTTGTGTCGAATAAATCCTGCAACATGTGCAATGATAAAAATAGATCTTTTACGAAAAATCAATCATTTTTTGATCAACCAGTTAGAGCCATCATAAGTTTAACTAATTAACTGATGTAACTCACACAAGAATTGTTGCTACCTCAATAGAAAGGCCTCATTGTGCTATCACGAATCGACTGGCATCGGGTGTGAATGTTAATTAGCAAACAAAATTGTTTTTATAAAAGTAGTGGCCATATATGTTTGCCAATTGGGTATTAATTAACGGGCCGTAGCTAATTAGACGTAACCGCGAAGCGGTCGGTAATTCATACATATGCATTCGTTATCGCCGGAAACGACTGTGCAATATATTGGTCTCACTGAATTTCCACTTGAAATTTTGAAGGATGAAAAAACAACGTATCACGCGCGCGTATGACAGCATGGTTTGCGGACTGTCGTCCGTTCGTTTGTTCGTTCGAGGACGAATGCAGTTGAAATTTCATGAAAATCCAGGTGGAAGCTAGCGCCAGACAAATTGACAAGTCTGTTTTTTTGCCGGATGTTGTGGCGCTAGACTAAGGTAAAAATTATAATTATAACGACTCACCTTTTAAGTCTTGACTTATCGTTATCAGTTCTATTGTTTGGACAGAGTTATTATATAGTAATGATATTTTCCTGCAATCCTTAGCGAACAGGATGTTGAAACTTTTGCTTCTACGACATTATACGTTAAATCTTCCACGTAAGGTGTTCAAAATTTTGTTGTACCATCGCGCATAACGTATTAGATAACCAAGAATGTTCGTGGTGTTTTCATCAGTAGAGGTGAATGATACACAAAGTGGATTTAACAATATTTTATTTAGAAATGTCGGCCTCTATTACCTTTTTCCAACGAATAACTTGTCTATACCGTTTCTATAAAAGTTGTACTTTCACACAAAAACAAAATATTTCAACGCCGATAAACGGCATGAACTTTCTTGATTACCTGATATTATATGAAAGTAAAATATGTTTTCTTTGTTACTTTAAAAAATCGATAAAATAAAGTTTCTTAGTAAATTTTCATTTACAAAGCGAGTTACTTTGCCTAAAAATTTGTTTTACTTAAATTGCACCTTTAGAAAGTATATAATAAAATGAGGTATCAAAAAAGGATCAAACTTTTCAACTAAATGAAGAAAAGAAATGTAAAAGGTGCACCTTCAATTAAGTTGCGTAAAAATAACTAACACTGTCTCTCATTATACATATGATACTTCAACCAAGTTATTTTTATATACACAGCATCATCGAAAAATGTTTTTATTCTTTAACAAGAGTTTGACAGAAATGTATAGAAAGTATAATACACTATAGACAGGATGGACCACCAGAAACAGGCCATTTAAATATCCTTCGTAGCACGGATGATATCGAAAAATTATTTAACGAAAAATAAACTGTTTCAAAGGCTAAATATGATGCTGTCAAAAGTAGTTTTCCAAAATTATTTTTCTCGCAGTTATGAAGGTTATTTATATTTCGAAAAATTAATTTAGAAGAAATACTTTCTACTGCATCATATTTGGCCCTTGAAACAGTTTATCATTCATGAAAAACATTTTTTTTATTGTATCATTACTACAGAAGATATTTAGGTGTCCGGGTTTAAGTGGAGCATCCTGAATCTATACAAAACCTACTCATAAACGAGTACCAAATTACATTTATGCATACATCTATATAAACTAATAGAATACTGTAAAATATGTATATGAAATGATGAAACGCAATACGATATGTACATATGTATGTACATGAAATAGATTACAATATAATACGCATACAAAATAAAAGAATCTAACACAACATGCATGTAAAGCAGCGATGATCATCAGAGCTGCAACCTTCCCCCACTCTAGGTCCAGTCCCCTCATATGGGCTGTGATCTGGGATAACGATGGCCCGAGAGGGGACGAAGAGCGAACTGGAGGGAACTGGAACGAGGGGAATGGACCTACAGTGGGGGAAGGTCACTGCTCCAGTGGCCATCACTGATGTAAAGTAATAAAAATAGTAAATTTAAACTATTTCATTCTCTGTTTTATTGTCAGCCTGTTCCGGGCAATATTTCAATCGTAACTAAGAATGTAATATTTGTTGGCACGATATACATTTTACAAAAGAGTGTTGCTTGCCAATCCATACCGTATCTTTAATATCGACAAGGAAATATTTGAATTACGTTGCAAAATACTTCTTTTTGGGTGTACAGACGTAGTGCGTACCATAATAAATCCACACTGTGTCTTTCATATCAACACTGTGAGGCATATTCGAATTACGTTGCAAAATAAATTCTTTTTGTTGGCTGTGCAAATGCAATGAGTGCCGTACATATAAAATTGTTTTCTAAAATATCGAGACCGACAGTTAGCGGTGAATTAGCAAGTGAATTTTGATAATATCTGACGCGTCTGTGATTTCTCTGTTTTTTTATTCTAGTATTTGAGCATTTTGCAGTGTAGATTCGAAAATCTTAACTTCTCAAAAAATGTACACATCCCACACCTGACACGGAGTTGTTTAGTTGAGTGAAATTATTTCTAAAACGTAGAGGGCTGTGTTATTTGATGTTGGATTATAAAATCCCTCATCGCATAATGTCTGATTTGTTTGGCTATCTCAAAAATCCAAAATAACTAAAAGTTTGTTTGTTGAAACGTAGGGTTTTAAAATATTGTCTATAAATGCTTCTTATGCATTTCTTTGTAACCGTCCAGATATCATACGAGTTACATAAATATTACTTAATATATTCATTTGCTGTTTCACAGATTCTTGCACACGTGGACCAAATGTTCCATTAGTTTCGTACAGACCAGTGTTTCCCAACGTGAGGCGTGCGCTCCATAGAGGGGCAATTTTGAATATTTTGGGGGCAATTAGAAAATTATGTTGCATTCGACACCTTCATCACCGATATAGTAAAAAAAATCACCATTGTTTTTTATGCTAGCAGGTATTTTTTTTATTTGACGTACCTATTTATATTGCACTTTTCCAGAACTTGGTTGACTATTATGCCAGAGGGGCATCAAAATCTTTGAGGCATTGAGGTGGGGCATGATCTAAAAAAAGGTTGAGAAACACTGGTATAAACATTTACATACTTAGATAATAATTTATCGGAAAGCGTATTGGAATATTGTGCTGTACAAGAGTGTGTCATTTTATTTATGCTAGCTGTTTAGGACCGAGTTTACGATGCGTACGTGACTCCGCTATTTTTCAGCCTGTAAATTAGCACCGACGTCCTGGCCATATTTTTTAGTTATATATTACCACGCAATCTGCAAGTACTACCTGGACTCGGAAATCTTGGACGGTTTCCTGCGCTCTCAATAACGATTGACGTATCATAAACCTACATACGTGAGCGCCAGACCTTGGCGCGAGAGTTGCGAGCCGGTTTCCCAAAATGGGAGGTATGCAAAGCCATAGAGTGAGTGTACCGTATATGAGACCCCGTAGTATTTCCATAAGGAAGTGTTGAAATGTTATGGCGGTCTTCAGAAATATTAGAACACGTGATAACACCGCCTACGTGCGATTGGCATTTTCACGGAAGCAAGTATGTCGAGATGACGCCGTTAAGTTCGATTTTTATTCTTTCTAGATTTTTCGGTTGTGTACATTGAAACTTTGTACACCATTAACACTAAACCTACCGATAATTTATACAGGGTGTTCGCGCTATTACTAGCCAGCGTTTTTCTTGCAAATAGTAAATATTAGAAAAAAACGAAAGAGGAAAATGTAGGACTGTTTTTCGCAAGCAACATAATGGCGTATGTAATTTTTTAGAACTAATGGTAACCTTCAATTTTTTAAATGGAATGCTATATATTTTTTATATCATGAAACCGTGTGTCCAGACGAATTCATTCGCATATGACACAATGACCTTCAAGGTCATACAAGGTCAGAAATGGAAGAAACATTTTTAATATTTCGTACCAATATGTTAGAGTGAGAACGCAAACACTTTACCGCGCCTTCTTCTCGCGGGCGAACAGTATAAGTATTTCTTATTGATACGAATTACATGATATTGTCATTCACTATCAGAGTATTTACTTTTGTTTCCACTATGACGAGACAATTTCGTTTGCGATATACCGCCCAGAGATATGAACGACTTGAAATGCAAAATAACGGAAGCATGTGCATTAATATCTCGGACAACGTTAGAAGAAGCTGCCAAGAACGTAATTAATAGAGCCGAAATATGCATACATGCACATGGAAGTCATATTGAACATTTACTGTAGCCTCGTCAATAACGAATACATGTAAACACATTGTTACGAAATATTCAAAATGTTTCTTCCATTTCTGACCTTGTATGACCTTGAAGGTCATTGTGTCGTATACGAATGAATTCGTCTTGACACACGCTGTCATATGATATAAAAAAATATATAGCATTCCACTTAAAAAATTGAAGCTCACCTTCATTTCTAAAAAAATAATGCAACCACAACAAAATTACATATGCCATTACGTTGTTTGCAAAAAACAGTACTACTTTTTCCTCTTTCATTTTTTCTAATATTTATCATTTGCAAGAAAAACGCTGGCTAGTATTAGCGTGAACACCCTGTATGTATCTATTTCTGCCGAACCGGTCAAATGACCGGTTCTCAAATAATAGTTATATTTTTTGCTATTGAGTGTAGGTAATAGTCAATTTACTACAGGCAACAATTGATTGTATGTATATTATAGGAAAATTCGTGAAGTCAAGTGTCGAAAGTGATAACTAGACTGCAGATTTTTACGCAAATATACATTTTAAGACTTAAACATTATTTATTTTAATGTAGTTACCGAAATGAAGCCATAATAAAACTATATTTCGCCCTTTAAATTTTTATTTGTTTATTTGTAAATTGTACGGGTATAAACCCAATGTGTATACATAAGTAAGAACTATAACAAAAATAGGAGAAATGAAGACAGTCACACAATGTAGTATTAAACAAAAAGGCAATTGTAAAGAATTTATAATAAAACATTATCTAAGCAGTGCGCAGTGCTAAGTGTAAAGATTTTTTAAAGCTAGGAATAGAGCCACTGAAAAAATCAACCTTATCCGTAACTGTGTTGGCAGATTTTAATATACGAATAATTGGATCACTAGAACCATATTTAATATTATAAAATTTATTTTTTATTTTACTTACTGTGTAGAATGTGTATGTTTCACGTATTTGAATATGTTAAATTGCATAAACATCCGCAGTCTAGTGATAACGATGAATCCAGAAGTTTGGTGGAACAGACTCCTTGGTGGCTGTATAGTCGTAAACTATAATTATACACAGCGATAAATAAACGGAGTAACGCTTAAAAAATACTGATATATAGGTAAGTAACTTCTAAGTCACATGGCGTTACTAGAGAGTTAACACCAACGTTAATGCCGGCGCTTCCTGGTACTTAAACACAATCGATAATCAGCGCGAGCGTAGTAATTCAAGAATAATTCAATAGGGGTATTTAAAGTACGAGGGTGCTCTAACTTCTTGGAGAAGTTTGAAATTTTTTCAAAGTTTAAATTTGTACTTGATGATTCAACGACGGATTGAAAGCAGTTTGTCGGAGGAAAACACAACTTCTTAGTCTAACTCTTTACATTGTTGCATTCTTTTTTTAAAAACTTAGATGCTTTATCATGTAAACAATATTTATCCCTTATTATTATAGAAAAAAGTAGAAATAAAAGAAGCTTCAATTTTACTTGTCACATTTCAGTCCGTGCAAAGTAACATTAATAAAACAATTGAAAGTTGTTGTGATTTTAAACTGAAATAAGTGAACCATAGTTTGTTAATATAAACTACGTATCCCAGCAGCATATGAAAATAAACGAAAATAAAGAAATGAACGATCATATATTCCATATGTTCCATCCCTTCCGTTCTTTATGTTGTTAATAATATTGTAAAATATTGTTATTGAATCTTTGCACTTTAAATATTTCGTTTATCGTGTCCAATCGATAAATAATTCTATTTTCTCTTACACCTTTTAAGAACACACCTTCTTTTTTCAAACTGTAACTTTAAATATAATATTGTTAAATGACAGCTGACTTTTAACACATTGAGTGTCACGTGTGCCAACGATAACCCACGTACCAATCTTAATTGTATCAAATAACAATTTACCCCAACAAAATTTGGAGTTACATCTATGTTACAATGATAGTACAAAACAAGAAATATATTATCAAATAAATATTTATATATTCAACGATACATGATAATAAAAAAGTATTTCCGTGTGTCTGACTGGTTGCGGGATTTTCCACTGTGGCGCTGAACCTGTTAACACGTTGACTCCCGTGGGGGTCACCGGTGACCGGAGCTTAAAATTTTGTTTAACCCCTTGACATACGAATAAAATGCGCGTTGACGCGTCCGTAGAATACTATTTAATTTGGCTCAATAGTGAACGCTCTTGTACAAGCTCAGAAACAGGGCGTTTTATTTTCGGATTTACATTGTTATATAACATTTAATAAGGTTGATATATAGTGTTAGTGTACAATAATTTATTAAGTAATACTATAAAATAATAATTTAGTACTTTTTCACTTGAATTTGAAGCATCACTTGAATACTCAACAGCATAAACACTTTGATGACCATTTTCAATTTCATTATCACCACTAGAATAGCCTAATAGACTTTCGTCGTCACTTTCATATAATGCATTCAACTCAGACATGTTGGGAGAACTATTTCTGATTTTTACAAAATTCAAATATGTGCTACGGCATTCGGCATGCGAGATCACTGCTATACTAACTACCGTTTTCATTGCGCTTCTTTCTGTTTATCTGTTTGCCGATGCGATTTTTTTATTGGTATTATTGAGAGGGGGAAAGCATCTTCAACTGTCTAAAAAAAACAGCATTGATGCACGGCCGAAACAGATAATCCAATAATATTATACCGCCCGGTGTTCGCCGAAGAGAGTTCTTGACGTCTCGGAGACGTCAAAGTCTACCATGGCACATGAAATACATGACGTCTCAGAGACGTCATTGTATGTCAAGAGGTTAATTAAATAACTAGCAATAGTTGTGTAATTTTGGACAATACTGATATTGTAGTAATAATATAAGGTAACACCTATACGTTTCAATAATAAATGCTTTTTTTTCTTCTCGATTTGTATTTAAAATAGGATACTACAAACTACCTGACTAAGTATAGCAGTCCCACTGTGGCATTCAACGTGTTAATTAGGCAACTTTGTCTGATCAACAGGCGCATGTATCTTTATATTGTCATAAAGGACAGAATTTGATGTGACGTGTCAACTGTTTAGCGTCACCTATGTACTCCTTTTTTCCGAAAATAATGTAGATATGTATGCTTCGTCCGTAAGTGTCAGGTCGTGTCTTCTATTGTTAAAACACAGCTCATTTGTTGGTTTCAACCAGCTAGTATCATTGATTTTTGTTTCGACTAAAAGCCGTCGTGTTACTAAAATAGTTAATGGTAAATACAACTAATTTCAAAAGGGGGCAAATACCAACAACATAATTTTCCATTAAAATTGCATTTTATTTACATCATCGCTCACAACAGATCTTTGCTATGGTAATTCAAATTTTCATCGAAAAATTCTAAACATAGTAGGTTCCTCACATTCCACTACATGCACAGTACAATTTTTATGAAACAAAACCGGATAATATATTTATATTTACTTAACATATATATGTCTTATAAGATATTGAACATTACTTGTGGAATGACCTGTTATATGAGGGGGTGAAAATCACAGTGGTGTAAATCATCTAATGCTCATTTTCGGAAACAAAAGATTTCGTTAGACTGATTGTAACAGTCTTGGCCAAAATTTTATTCGGATAGCAGATAATGGATAAGAGTAACGAATAAAATTTTGTTTGTCACTAACGAATAAGAATTTATCCGAATAAAAACTTAATAATTTTTTCTTTTTTTTTTGTTATACTGCAGAAGAAGTGGAAACGAAAACAGTCAACAATTATTCGTATTGTTATTCGAATAATTTAGCAGTTGTTATTCGAATAAATTATTCAAATAATTTTGAAACCCTTGTTCGAATAAATTATTCAAATAATTTTGTAACCGTTATTCGAATAAATAATGATGAATTATTTGAATAAATAGAGAGAATAATATGTTACGAATAACGAATAATTATTATCCGGATAAAATATTCGATTAAAATGAACTTATTCGGATAATTATTTGAGATACATATTTATTCGAAAGAATTCAAATAATGCTCAAATCTGGATTGTAGTGATCGTAACACATTAAATATTGCTATGAGGTCTTCTTATAAGTCAATAGTTGGAACTACTTCTTCTTTCAATTAACAGACATGTATAGATTGTATCTATGCACGCAAGTCAATATCTTACAAAACTTGACTTACACCATTATGATTTCCACCCCCTCATATGATAACCATTATATAAAAGTAAACACAGCAATGGTATGTGTGAAACATTTCATGTATTTACACATCTCCACATTTTTAACAGAAAATTATTTTTAAACTTCCCACGATCCATGGCAAGACTGCGATAACCGGTGCGGTGTTAGTACAGTCGCGAAATGAATAGCAGGATAAATGAATATTGCGACAATTTCGTGCGTTAATGGGGGCGGAGGGCTTTGCGGCGCATATCTAAAGTAATTATTCATGATTAGTGAAAAATAATCATCTTTATATAAATATAACAATAGGAAAAGTGGATCTAAATAGACTCGGGACTGTTTGTTGACGTAACATTTCTGTGACTGCCTTACAATAGTTAAATGAATGTTCATACTGAACTTGGCAGTGAAAGCGGCCATACCTAATCAGACACAATACAATTTACTATTTTTTATATAAATCGTGAAGAAAAAAAAAATATTTGAGTGCTCAGTCGTGTTCTTCTACAGACCTACATTATTGTTTCAGAATGAAGTTTGCTCAGAATTTTGCGACAATCAATAATTATTTAATTCAATTAAATTTGAGTTGTCGGTCACCGGCGACCACCACGGCGTTCAACGTGTTAAATAAAGGAAAATCACTGAGTCCCAATTTGCAAAACATTAATTTATTTGATTTTATTTAAGAATATTTGGTTGTCAATTTAATGAGTTAATACCTGATTGCAACCAGGAGGTATCAAATAAAATGGTAAACAGAATTGTCTGTACATTCATACTGAATCGTATTTTATCTAGAACAGAATCACGATAATTCTTTTTGTATCAGAAGACCCTGTTATTCTTTTCCACTTTCAGGATTCACGCTTAAGTATAAGTACTGATCTTCAACAGAGAAATCCTTTAAGTGAATTCTTTGGAACTGTGATGCTTCCACTCTCATTGCAACCCTAGCAACGTCAAATTACCTGCTTCCCTTGCAATTTCAAGATTAACTCTTGTAACTTCAGAAAGACAAGCCACAAACCGTGACATATTACAAGGCAGAGACTGCAATGTTCTTACATCAATCCTGTGCATTAAGTGTATTAAAGACCAAATGAAGAAATGACAAAATTTTGTAAATGTAAACAGATTTTTCCTTTGCTTGCAAGTGAGAATATTAGCAGGATAAACTGATAAGACTAATAAGTATTGGGTTGTCCGGAAAGTTCGTAACGTTTTGAGGTAGCTTGATAAGCCATACCATACTACGAGAGACATCACAGATATATTAAAAATATCGAACACCAACATATCTTAACGTTCAAAGTGGTAGGTTACATTTGACAACCCTAAAACAGGCCTTTTCTCAAACACGAATTGTGAAGTCAGAAATAAAGTTAAAGTGAACTTCGTTTTTTCTTTTTAATCGCTATTCTATAAGTTTGTATACAGAAAAAAGAAAAGTGTAAATATGTACAAGTATATGAAAATTTTGAGTAAAAACGTAAAGACGTGTGCACGCAGTGCGCCTGATCATAAACATCGTTTCGAATAGGTGAATTATTTGAAACAAAAAACGAAAGGGTTTTATAATCTATAAGACAGTCTCTACCATGTGTCGGAAGCAGAATTTAGAGAAAAGAAATAATACAATTTTTAAGTATTCATTTTTTTATGAAAAATACTTGCTTTCATTAACACATTCAGCGCCACGTGTACCACCGGTGACCGACGTACCAATTTTAATTTAGTAAAGTAACTAATAACCTCAACGAAATTTAACCCTTTTAGTGCCGGGCGAAAAAGAGGTGCCTATGCGAGAATAACCGGCCGAATTTCACGATTTTACTAGGGTTTGGGAAAAGGCTCATAAAAACCAAACAAAAAACAATATTTAAAACGAAAAACTATTTTTTTTAACTCTCTCGTAATGAAATGTGACCATTTATAACGTATTATAAATTTATTTTGAGATAGAGTTCTCTCGCAATGCGAATAGTAAAGCGCTACAAGGTGCGGGCCGATATATCGGCTCTGGCACTTCTCGCCAGTGCAGCAAGGGCCGATATATCGGCCTCCGGCACTAAAAGGGTTAAATTACGTCTGTGTTACAATGATGGTACAAAATAAGAAGTATATTATCAAATAATTAAATATTTATATATTCAACGCTACATGTTCATAAAAGGGTATTTTCATTTGTCTGACTAGTGGCAGGATTTTCCACTGCGAGCTCAACGTGTCAAATTCTTGAACATTAAACGCACATCCAGTTTTTTTCACTTATTTTCTGAACTTTACGAATAATAATGAAATATGTCAGTGTAAAAATAGTAATTTCCTATTTTAGGTACTCTTGCAAAAGAAATAATAGTGTTTACAGCCTAGCAGTCTGTCAAACACGTGTATGGTCTTATTAAATACAACTCAGGCTTGTCATTTGAGAGAATCATGTATTTAAAAAATATATAAAAAGTAAAGTGTCGCATGTACAATTTATCTAGTGGCTTTATTAACATTTACCACGAGCACAGAATGTAAACTGTGAAACGCTCTTTATAGTCGTCAACATTCTAGACAATTACTTTTCTTCCGTTCTGTTTATCAGCTCGAACTTTAAATTCATGTATTCGTAAACTTTTGATTGCATGCATGCAATTTGACATTCGTCTGAAGCGAAGAAGAATTTTATGTGCTTCAGTTGATTCTGAGGAAAATGAACTTATGCATGCATCGGGTTAAGTGAAATATTGAGCTGAAGTAATGTATCGTACAAAAAATATTTGCCTTCTTGATTAAATGCACAGCGGAGTTTAAATTACACGTGAAAATGAGTTTATTGGATTATAAATAAATTTATTTAACTAATATTGCTTCCTGCGTTATTAATAATTTCTTTAAATAGGAATTTAGCATTTTGAATTGACGAAATTTCACATTTTTGTTATTTTAATAATACGTGACTATTTTATAAAACATATTATTCCTTTATAGAGGAAAAAGTAAAAAATCACATCCTAAAATATTTCGATACAGTAAACTGTGTTCCAATAATTATACAGGGTGTACCATGTAAAACAGGCGCCCTGATTATCTTCACCAGCTGTGACGGTACGATCATACGTAATTTAAATGATTTCAAAGGATGAATAAGATAGAAGAAAAATTGCCTTATAAATGCAAGTTCTTGTTTTTTTTTCAATGTCACACATGTTTTGTTACATGTATGTACATATTTTTTTCTACTGTATAGTGTAGTTGATATGAATATGCATTTTGACATGCATAATAGTATGACCTTAAAATGACCTTGTGTTCTAAAATTTTAAATTAGTATGAAATTCTTTCATCGAGGTTCCACGTTTCAACCAGATTAGAGTTTGAGAGGAATGCAGCACCCGATATTTTTTTAAAAAGCGTAAACAATAAGTTACAGGCAACTGCATAACGCTTAATTTCCTCGGTTGAAGGTTTCTCGATATTGAGTCCAAAAATCTAGGTTAGGAGTATAAGCAGCTTGCAAAAAAATGTCTAGAAAAAATTCTGTAGACTCGCCATGGTACTCCTGGATGCGTGCTGTATTCGAATAGGTTTTTTAATTAAATTGAGCAGATGTTTTCAGGCTTGAATATCTTTTCACTGTCTTATTGCTTGCAGAATTTATAATTAACAGCTTAGCGCTAATAATTCAATCACTGAACAATGAAGAGCAATTATTCTTATTTATTTTTATAAATATTTTGTAATCGATTTTTTTCAAGACACTTGATGTCATACTGTGCAATAATTGCAATTGAGTGTATTGTTTAAAATCGATTTAACAAAAAATGCTTTGAAATTTGTGAAAGAGAAAACGGATTCATGGCACAGAGTTTTCATGAGTGCCTTTATGTCACTGTCGTACAACTTTGGAATACAAAATATTAGTGAATCATTTATGACTACACTCACAAGGAATGTTACGCAGTTGACACACGCCGATTTTGATGAAATTTTGATATGATATAGATCTCGAAAAAATATTCGGCACGTATTTTTTTATATCGGCTATCGTTCACTTTGAGTCATGCGAATCTAAAAACTTTCATCAAGCACAAAATGCGCTTATATTGCTCATGTAATAATATTTATTGGAAGTCGAAATTAAAAATTTCAATTTATCCATATTTTTGGTACTGATTCAGAGTTGACATGTACAAAGTTTCATCAAAATTAATCAATATTTAGCCAGAAAAATTGGCAAAAATATGTAAACTTTTAATATATTTTTTAAACAAATCAATTTTTTGAAAAACTATTTACATAGGTAGATTCGGCATTAAAAAATAGACAAACCGTACATTTAAACTTTGTTTCAATCTTTCATAGTTTTCCAGATATACTGCGAAATAGGGGTTTCACCCTCTACTTCGAGGGCTGTTTTCACCCCTTCAAAGTGAACGATAGCCGATGTAAAAAAAATAAGTGTCGAATATTTTTTCGAGATCTATATCATATCAAAATTTCATCAAAATCGGCGTGTGTCAACTCCGTAACAATCCTTGCCAGTTACTTATAAGTAGACAGAGGATATTTATACAATTATACGCTTTTAGACTTCCATTTTTCCTATGTCAATGCAGTTAAATAAATGAAATTTCTGGAAGACTGAATTTGCTTCCAGAAATGCTAAAAATATGTCATTTTCATTTTGTTAAGTTATTAAATGTCCATCATTCACCAAATTGGATGTATTAAATTGCATAAATATCCGCAGTCTACTTATTAGCGTTGTTCATTGCAATTAATAATTAAAGAACACACTGAAGTACGAAAATTTAGTGCTATCTCATTTTTTATTGCAAGTGTAAATTTTGTATGGTGTATATAGGTTTCATGGTGCAGTTTAATGTTTAAAACAGGTAAATAGAGTGCACTTCCCTTACTTATTGTTACATTTTATATAATAATTTCGAAGTTGTATTTACGAACTAAGATTTTAGTGTTCCAACTTTTTCAGTATTTCAGCATTTATACTTTACATTAAGAATTATAGTAATGCAACATCGCACAGTTTACTATGTTTTCGTGCTTTGTGCTGGAACTTTTTAGAAAGAAGTGTTTATTAATGTATAGATGCTTATGAAAAAACGATTGAAGTAATGGTAAGAGAAATAATCATATCAATAAATAACAATAAATTCAGATGCGTTCTAGTTGTCACATTTATATTGGCAACGATACATAAAAAAATTACGAGAGATATACATATTTATAGAATTCCAATAAATTCACCATACCACGCCAACTTTTTATCAACGAATGTCTACATTGAAGGGGTGATCGAGTATTTCGGAATCTATCCGATGTACAGAAAAATTTTAATACGAGAACCGTATATTTTTGAATATCGAATTCAGGCACATTAGCAATCTGCAAGAATAATTAACACAATTTTAGAAACTTGTCTTGTAAAATGTTGAGTAGTTTTCATAACAATTTGTTTATGTAGCTATGGACTGGGACCAAGACTATGGACATTATGGAATTTTCACTTTCACCCTTATAATAGATTTTTTTGTACGTACAATATATGAACATGTCACTCGAAGACTATCGTTGGGTTCATATGTATATGCAGTCCAGAAAGCTATGACCCATGTGCATTAACACTGTCTATTTCGCTGAGTACTGCATACTCTTCAAGTTTGACCCCAGTTTTTTTTAACATCCTGTGTAATGTATAATTCTATCATACACTTGCATATACTCATAATAGTATTTTAATTTTTTTGATTGTTTTGATCAGTACTACATACCCCTGAAGTTTGACTCTAAGTTTGTCGAACACCCTGTGTAACATACTCTATATTTCATCTATTATATTAACTAGAGTAGATATTTGATGCTGCCCGCTCTCCATTTGAAGCTCCAGAAATGCACATGGAGTTCTGTGATATTTAGAGGTATCGTATTTTTACGAAACCTGGGAAACCTCAAATTGAGTCTGTTAAAGGCGAACAACGATTCTGACTCGATTGCATTTTTAACATAACTGGTGCTGCATAAGCCTGCCACACCACTTACGGAACTGTAGGATTACCACGGTCAGATTTTTGTACCTGCTGTGCTCATTTTCACCGTTCCAGAGACAATTGGTATACATAGCATAATGTAATTGCCTAGAACATCATAAAAGTTTACAGCTTTTTCGACCATATAAACTCAAAGACAATGGCGGAGTATGCAATGCGAGTATGTTGTGCATGTAATAAACTCTATTGCAGGGATGAAACTACAAATTACAGGATATCCATATTTGTGAATGTAAAGACATGCATTAATTTGTAATATATTATTTAAGTACACGGCTTTCTTGGACAGCTGCTTACGTAATTTAATTCACTATTCAAAAATGCATAATTATCATATTACATATCTTTTTATACTCCAAATAGTTTACGAGGTATTTAATCGGACAGAATTTTCAGCTCCGACTTTGAGAGTTGTATTCGCTTTTCTAATTTGGACGTTTGTGAATAAAAAATTCTGCTTGGAATAGTTTTTAAAGAAGTTCAATAAAATTTCCATAAAAAATTGACGTATGATTTAGTTAATGTTCTTTGTAAGTAGCATTTATTTAGCATTATATTGTCCTGTCTTTTACACCTGACACAGTCACAATTTTTGTTGAGGAGAAGTTATAAGAGTAATATACAGCAAATTAAACAGATACATAATAAATTATACTGGTCGATTTGGGACTCACTAGAAGTGAGGGATGGACTATTGTTCCGTAGGTGGGAATCTACCAATGGAGTAACGACTTCGTGGTTGTTGGTGGTGCCACGAGTGAAGATACCGGAGGTATTGAGCCAGTTCCACGATTCTCCTACGGCGGGGCATTTTGGCGTAAAGAAGACTTTGGCCAAGGTACGTCAGCAATTCTACTGGGCGACCTGTCGGCAGGATGTAGAAGAATGGTGTCGGCGATGTGACACGTGTGCGGCGAAGAAGGGACCGCGAAAGAGAGGAGCGGGGAACCTGAAGGTGTATAACGTCGGAGCACCGTTTGAGAGAGTCGCGCTCGACGTTGTGGGTCCGCTCCCGAGGTCTCGGGCCGGAAATAGATACATGCTGGTTGTTGCGGATTATTTCACGAAGTGGCCTGAAGTAATCGCGATGCCAAACCAGCAGGCGGTCACGATCGCTAGGGCACTTCTAGAACACGTTGTATGTCGGCATGGAGTGCCGTTGGAAATTCACTCGGATCAAGGAAGAAGTTTTGAGTCCGCGGTGTTCCAGGAGTTGATGAAACTGCTGGGAATAAGGAAGACGAGAACTACTCCTTTGCATCCACAGTCTGACGGTTTGGTGGAACGTCTCAATAGAACGTTACTTCAATATCTTGCGATGTTCGTTTCGGAGCATCAACGGGATTGGGATGAGTGGATCCCTCTTTTCCTTTTGGCCTACCGATCTTCCTGTCACGAGGCTACGCAAATGACACCTTCAATGATTCTGTATGGTCAGGAGATTCGGCTGCCCATGCAATTGTGGAGAGGGCTGCCTCCTGAGATGAAGGTAGAAGACGCCGAACAAGAGTACATAGTTTGGATCAAAGAGAGGATGAAGAAGATCCACGAATTCGTTCGGCGACGTCTTCAAATCAGTAGCTCGAAGATGAAGTCCTGGTATGACAGTCATGTACAAGCGATTGACTTCACATCAGGGGACCAGGTTTGGTTGTTTCAGCCTAGAAGGGTAAAAGGGAAATGCCCTAAGTTGCAGGCTGATTGGGAAGGTCCATATAAAGTGCTGGATAGGCTTAATGAAGTTATTTATAGAATCCAGCGTTCGCCAAAGAGTAAGTGCAAAGTGGTGCACGTGAAGCGTTTGGCCAGATACGAAGGTCGTGCCACTTTGTTTAATGAGAAGAATCAGTAGAGGAGGAGGATGTCCCATGCTTTTCGCCCAAGAAGAGGACGTTTCATCGAAGAAGACGAGGGCAGGTTCCGCCCGTGAAGATTTCAAGAAAGAAGTGCGCAAAACTCAAGAGTCAAGAGGAAGGGCGAGAAGTAACCGGGATATCCTCGATATATCGAACGAGCATAGTACCGGCGTCTTGCTCAGGGTTTTTACGTGGTTTTCCCCTGGGACGGAGGACGAATGTCAAGACGTTTGCTGTCTGAAGAAGGCCACAGAGGTTTACATTTAAATCCTTTCGATTTACCTCCTTTTTTCAGACAAAGGTACATATCGCTGAGGTTAGCGGCCAAGATGACATCTCATTGAACTGAGGTTAGCCAGAATCTGAAGGCAGGCGCTAGCGGCTCAAGTGAAGTTGGTCGTCAGTAACTGAAGTTTGACGCGGTCGGGACGCCCGCCTTTAAAGGAAGGAGGGCAGTGTTACGAACACCGTGAAGCCAACCGTGATCGACCCGAAGGGAGCGTTCGATCTGTCGTTAAGGGACGATCGCCGTTATTGATGAAACAGATCAATGAGAGAGTCTGATTGACAGTCAAGGAGACAAGACGCGATATTATAGACTCTGCCATTCCTTGTTTATATCCTCATAATAAACTTATAAGTGTGAACATGTCGTGCGATGATAATCCCCGGCGCAGCAATATAATGGAGTAACGTTACAAACTAGATTATATAAAAACTTTTCGAAATCTAATTCGGAATGGAAATCAGTAGTGTTGCAGCGCAGGAATAGTCTCATGAAGCCATTGGCTCTAATTAGAGCAGTGATGGCCGCAGGAGCTCTGTCCTTCCCCCACTATAGGTCTATTCCCCTCATATAGGCTGTGATCTGGGACGACGACGAAACGAGGTGCGAACTGGAAGAAACTGAAACGAGGGGAATGTACCTAGTGAGGTAAGACCAGAGCTCCTGTAGCCATCATCGAATTAGAGTTTTGGAAGAGGTTCGAGTGATCAACTGTTATCTTCTGCAGTTGCATACCAGACGGGCAATAACTCCTACACAAATTCTTACAATACTTTCGCATGTTTTCCAAACCCAACGAGCTTTATGACTTTATTACTTGCAAGCCACTTTAAGTCGGACACGCGGTCTTCACGCTCGTTATTCCAGGACTCATAGTTATTTGGGGGTGACCGTTAGACAACGACGGATTTTCGTTTACTTTCACAAATTCAACATGATCGATCAGACAGTTTTCTGTTCCCTCTCTAAACCGATTAAATTTGAAATTGAATACGTTCCCTGCCGCAGTAGAAAGTTCCGCAACTAAACAGACACGCGAAAGTAGCTATTTATTAATACAGGAGATTAAGTATACAAATATTGATCATCTCGGTATTACACTTCCTATTTCTACTGCTATTTTAAGCTGAATGTTACTCAAAATTTCATAAGGCTAGGTGATTATCTGGTCAAATTAAAATTGATGCGTATACCGAAAACGGCACACATAGCAGGGAACGTGTTAACCAATCTGCGAGTTCACCCCCAACAGCATGCCCATTTCTAAGGCACTGTGAGACTTCGTGGAAATATTCCTGACGAAGGCTCGACAGTTGCAAAAATATACCAGTACAAGAAAGAACAAATTAAGACTAAACAACTCCTGTTTCTTCTGTGTACACGTACACAGAAGAGAAAATGCATGACCGCATACCGGTGACCCGATGTAACCGCTGCAACACGTCAAACGGAAAGCCGTAGATGGTATACCCACTAAAACCCCTCCCATGGGCCGGGGATAATGAAAAATAAAGATGAAGACGATGAATGAAAAATGAAGTAGCTCTCCGTCTGTGTATTGACCATGAGGCGAGTGGCCCTGAGGGTACTCCTCCCAGAGGGAGACCTTCCCATTGCTGGCCCCCATTCTGCTGATCCCCTACGTCCTACCAGGTGTTCGGGGAGATTCAGAGATCGCTAATATTCTGGGTGGTCCTCTTCTGAAACCAACCGCATCTGAGGTAAGACTAAACAACTCCTAGGCGGAGATGGACAGTGTTCGCCATTTTGGAGAAGTTAGTCTACGTCATATCTTCCCGAGTCATACAAGCAGAGCAGACACGGACCCTTCTTGCTCGAATAAGATCCTTGCCTTACGTTCCTGGTTCACGCTATCCCATTGTAGAATTCGAATGGGTTTAACCTAGTGCGTTCTTCCGTTAGACTATACACTCAAGGTCTTTGGGTCAAAAATGCCCCGAATGTATGGAACTCATTTTTTCAACTTTATACTGTAATAAGAAGACCAAGGAACCTAGAAATAAGCAGGCGGATGTATCATAAAGTGATCATTGCGAATGTTTTTTAAATAAATGAAGAGGCGATAGGTCAGCAAAGACCCGAAGACCGCACTAGGGTTAAAAGACAAGTATGATGTAATAAAGAAACATTTACGCGGACATTTTTTCGTAATTCCCAAAGTTATGGATACTTTTTTGCGTAATAGCACCTATTTTTTCTTTTGACTCTTGTAACTCACATAAATATGAAGGTCATTCAATAAGTAAAAAGACAAACAGCTGTTGTTTTAATATGGCTTAAATAATGAATTTAACAATTTACCAATTTTCTGACATAATTCCCTGTTACAATTATACATTTTCCCCATCCCTCTACTAGTTTTTTTTATGCCAGCAGCAAAGAATTCTTTCTCTTGAAGTCTAAGCCAGTTTTAGACATTTGTCTTCACTTGTTCGTTGCTGTGAAAGTTCACTCTACGTAATGTCTCGTTGGGGATGCCAAATAAAAAAAAGTCTCATGAAGGGAGGTTTGGACAACAAGGTGAACACAGTAGAAACTTCCTGCTTAATGTTGAAACAAATTATTTAATAGTTATTAAACAGCTGTTTTAAATTGGTAACAGGAATACCAAGTTATGACTTTGAAAGTGTCGTTCTTCTTATTTAGATATTTTTTTAACTAAATCGGTTTCTGTCTGTAGTTACCAAGTAACCCTCGTACTTGGCGTATGAATCTTGTGTTTCACATTGAACATTATGGTGTTCGATTTTTGTTGAGACATACTGTACTGTTCACTTCCCACAAGAAGTCACGCGGGACGGCACAGGGGCAAAAGGACGCTCTCACTCTCTACACCTGTCCCCACCTCTGACGCTCACGTAGCCCCCACGTTTAGGTCTTTAACATCATACGCTAACATAGCAGTAGGCTTTCTGTATTTACGGGGGCCACGTTCCCTGACATACCGTCGATATATGTATAACGTCTGCGCGGGACTTCTTGTGGGTAGTGAACAGTACATCGAGTGCTTTCACCCCTTTCAAATACTTTCGTGAGTTAATGCACCTTGTTATAAGTTTATGAAACATATACCGCTGTTGTGAAGGGTAGAATAAGACATTCAAACAGGTATGGGCACATCTTGCCCAACTGGGCGCTTGCCTCCCTCTCCCGGCACATGTTCTTTTTAATGGTAGGGTAGCGGCTACGTGTTATTCAGAAAAGATTATAGGATGCCGCAGATGGAGCAAAATTATTGGTTTAAGTTTCGCAAGGGGCGCGGCTTAATGCTTGCCGATTTACAGGGCCAACTATCCTCTGTTCCAAATAAGAGCATAACTGTTTCGCTCATCGGATCCCCACTTTACCGCCGTCTCCTACTTCGTCGACTGACGCCTACAATATACACGGTGACAATACTTTCTGTATACTTAGCTGGAACGCGTGTGGCAAATATTCAGGGATAACACCAGGATACGTCATATTTTGTCAAATTGTGTTAGAGGTACATATATTAAACACACATACGTTCCATACAAGTATACTACACACACGCACATACCATTTGCATACGTAGAAATAACTTCAAACAAATACGACCACTGTATAAGCACATTAGCTGACACTACGCGCTATTAGGCGGGAGACGCGTGTAGCGGTAATGTGACCAATAAGATGCCAAAAGTGATGGGTGGTAGTGGGGATCTGCGCAGATTGGCCGAAAATAAGTCGCGTCACAATTATGCCCTTATTTGGCACAGAGGGTAGCAAGATGTAGCGCCCCACTCCGCAATCGCAATAGATGCAGCCTGTTTAAACGCAAATAGATGATTGAATGATGATAAATGATTTGTTATCCCTGATAAAATATGTTTTATCGTGGATGTTTAAGTGGACTGTATAAATTATGTTGTGTGTCTGTATGATGTACTGTATAACTGAATGAATGAATTGTACTCTGTGGCTGCTGAATGTATACTACTTGACTGACTGATATGAACTGCATTACTCTCTTTTCACTAGACCTGATTGGCTGGATATATTAACTGTTAATTATATCATTAAGTTTGTGTACGCACAAAAGAAACCTACTATTCAAATGAAAAAAACCGTATGCCAGTGAATACAAGTTTAATGAAACGTATAAGCATTAGATCTCGCATTAGACTGACGCAGTAGAGACGAAGGAAGAAAACAAAGAATACCGCATTCGTCTCATATCGATAGCTATGCACACGCGTACCAACGAGTACAGGACAAAGACACAGGATCGTTGAATCTGTCTAACATTATCCGATTGGTGGACGTTTTTCTGGAGACGGACATAGTGTGAAAATTTAAACTTTATGAGTAAGTCGAGGTGAGGTTGTAGTGAAGAAGAAAAAATTTGTCATTTGAAGAAAAGCATAAAATAAGATGGGTGAGGGCTTGAGGTACTTACACTAGACAGATTTACAATGGGGTACTGTTGTCCGCAGACAACTGTATGTGGTCTGCTTAGGCTCAAGTAGACCTTGGGTCTAATGGAGGTGGCCATCGGTCCTTTACTCTTGATGTGGAGGCAGAGCCATAACACACAAGAAGAATCTATCCGGGCAAGAAATGCATCTACAGAGTAATCTTCGGTTGGATGATGATAAGTAATTGACGCATCCGCATTATCTTCAGAATTATTAGTCAAGGTTCAAGAATGGTTAATAACTAGTAATCGCGTTATTTGAATTTATTGTATTTCGACTAGACTATTACACGGACGCAGAGATTAGGCACTTCAGGGTCACATCTTTCTCTCAATTTTGTTAAATGTTTATTCATTACGACACTGCTACTACGAGACTGCGACAGTGGCATCAAAATCTGTTCACACGATGCCACTACCATGATATTTAGTGTTATGGCGTCAGTGGCGTGACACTGGTGCCATCGTCTGAACGAGCCTTTAGTAAGTACACTACCTGAACGCCCATGGGCGTTTTCCGTACGGACCATAAGAATATCTAGAGCAGTGATCTGCAACCTTTTCACTATAAAGGGCACATCGAACGGTTAGCTTATGATAAAGGGCACTTTGGCCATGTTATGGAAAAACCTACCAACCCTTAATGATCTAAAATTGAATAAATTCAGATTGAAGTTTGAATAATTATGTTACGAACTCACTGCCCCTTTCCACGCATATGAATCTGTACATTAATTATAATACGATAGTACTGCTGTATAAGTCTCTATCATCGTTACTACTGCAATTACCACCTATTCTACTATTGTCAACATTTCCGTTCTAATAATTATCATTACCATTATTATAACATTATTATAATCGTTATTATTATTATCATACTTATTATTATTATTATTATTATTATTCCACCCATTATTATAATTGTTGTTATTATTATCATACTTATTATTATTATTATTCCACCCATTATTATAATTGTTGTTATTATTATCATACTTATTATTATTATTATTACAGCCATTATTGTAATTGTTATTATTATCATCATACTTATTATTATTATTATTCCACCCATTATTATAATTGTTATTCTTATTATCATACTTATTATTATTATTATTCCAACCATTATTGTAATTGTTATGATCATCATCATACTTATTATTATTATTATTCCACCCATTATTATAATTGCTGTTCTTATTATCATACTTATTATTATTATTATTATTCCAACCATTATTGTAATTGTTATTATTATCATCATACTTATTATTATTATTATAATTATTATTATTCCACCCATTATTATAATTGTTGTTCTTATTATCATATTTATTATTATTATTATTCCAACCATTATTGTAATTCTTATTATCATCATCATACTTATTATTATTCTTATTCCACCCATTATTATAATTGTTGTTCTTATTATCATACTTATTATTATTATTATTATTCCAACCATTATTGTAATTGTTATGATCATCATCATACTTATTATTATTATTATTCCACCCATTATTATAATTGTTATTATTATTATTATACTTATTATTATTATTATTATTATTATTATTCCAACCATTATTGTAATTGTTATTATTATCATCATACTTATTATTATTCTTATTCCACCCATTATTATAATTGTTGTTCTTATTATCATACTTATTATTATTATTATTCCAACCATTATTGTAATTGTTATTATCATCATCATACTTATTATTATTCTTATTCCACCCATTATTATAATTGTTGTTCTTATTATTATACTTATTATTATTATTATTATTCCAACCATTATTGTAATTGTTATTATCATCATCATACTTATTATTATTATTATTCCACCCATTATTATAATTGCTGTTCTTATTAGCATACTTATTATTATTATTATTATTATTATTATTCCAACCATTATTGTTATCACCATAAGCATTATTATCATCGATATTATTATAATTGCGAACATCATCATCGGAGTTGGCGTTACTCGCGTCAGAAGGACCCAGGTCATCCTAAGACCCTTTTCTCCCACCACAGGACCATAGCTACCCCTCCCTTCCAGTCCGAGTTTTCGTAATTAATGCTTCCCGAAAAATCAACACTTCTACTCGAGCAATTAAACAGCCTAGAAATACAGAAAACAACAGTAAACACTCTCAAATATTCATTTTGAAACCTAAGACTTGACGATCTCGAATCGTTACGACCCATTCCGTCACAAACTATAAGCTTTAAATGGAGCTATGGCTTGGTAATCTTAATCATTTTCTTGTAAGAGTTGTTCTATGGGTTAGAAATTTGTTGCAAAGGCTGCTGGAAAATGCTTCGCGGGCAGTTAGGTGCCCACGATCCCCGCGTTGCCGACACCTGATCTAGAGCGCCATCATTATTATGGAAGGTTCAATTTTAAGACTTATATTAATTAGACACTGTTTATTTCTGTTTACAAATATTATATGGTCCCAAAGTTAAACCCTTTTTTAAGGTCCAGGTAACTTTCTACGTTAATAGTTTGTGCCGAGGACGGACAGAGAGAGCCCGATCGAAGCGGTCGTTTCTGTTTTCATGTACCAGAAGAAAGTCCCTCATATATTTGGGGCACAGTTGGTCGAGTAACCAAGTTATGGCATTTGAAGTGTCTTCGTTTTTGCATTGGAGCAACATGGCGCATACCTGCATACGTCATGTATACTTTTTTACGGATTACAATATGATACCTAATATCAATAAGAAATATGATACCGCAAACAGGAAGTTATAGGACGATAAATATGTGTGCTATATAACATGTTTACTGCTTCAACGTCCTCTTACAAGTTTACAATAGAGCAAAGGTGTATACAGGGCGTTCGATCATATCTGTTACACGCCGATATTTCCTAACTTATTGAAGAGACAACAAATATTTTGTATGAGAGTTTCATGGCACGAAGAGGCACATTTTTTGACAAACGCGAATTATTTTTACATTATTATTTAAAGAGATACGAAGGTCGAGTTTGGATTTTTTAAATAGAACTATGTATTGTTGTTCAAATCATTTGATAGTAACCATGAATTCTACCTTTTTTAATCAATAATATCAGTAACACTAATCATTTTTTTACTGCTTCTATCAGAGCTGATTAGGTATATTTTTAATATTTTACACGATCAAATAAATAATGGTTGAATCTATCTGTCACCCAGACGTGGGTGACGCAGCACTCAAAGTGTTAAAGACATTCAGCTATTATCCGTACTCTCTGTGAAATTTACCATAAAAGAAAAGATAATGTCACTGAATTTGACTAACCAGCAATTAGTTGCACCTACTATTACTTTTATATATTCAATTTTATAGTCCAGATAAAAAAAAACAAGAAACAATTCCCGTTTTCGAAATAAAAGAATAAAGGCGTATAGAAAATCGAAAGCCAATTAAAAGCAACTCCCGTGAGCAATAAACGTTACAATGCGACAATGAAAAGCGAGCCGGATGAACGTGTTTCGCGGTAAAAACAGAACAATCTCTTCCACGTATTTTTAGAAAAAATGGTACACCGTAGACAGAGATAAAAATAATAAAATGTGTATAATACAGTATGGATGTCTAAAAAAAAAATGGACGCGTATAAAACCCAAAGGGATAAACGGAGGTATGAACAAAATAATTAAAAGGAACGGTTTAGACATGTTGTTTTTAAAGAATACGACATGATACCATAACATTCATTTTGTCTGATGATCTATCTTAACACGTTGAACGCTGTGATGGTCACCTGTGCCCTACGCTTCAAATTTAATTAAATTAAACGATTATTGATTGTCGCACAGTTCTGAGCAAACTTCATACTGAAACAATAATGTAGGAACAGAAGAACACGACTGAGTACTCAAATCTTTTTTTTCTTTACAATTTATATAAAAAATAGTATACAGGGTGTACCATGTAATTGTCGCCACGATTTTTTAGGCACTTCCGACAATCTGATAAAAAAATGTTTGGAATAAAATACTTATATTTTATTATAATTGAACGCACAAATGTACTGCAACATTACACAAGGTATGTTTATTTTTGTACGCTGTTTATGCTCCTTTTGTAATGTGCGTATTAATTAACATTTTTCTTGTTGAAGCTCACCATTTTAAAATGTGTAATTTGATCGAAGTAAAATAATTTTTAACGATAACATTTCTCTTGATTAAGCCGACATTTCAACATTCAGGGTTATTTCAAGGTCATAGTATATTAGGCCGTTGAACTCGTATTAACATCAGCTGCAACAGTATGAAGTCAAAAATACGTAGTGTCGTTTAAAAAAGTCAAGGTCACCTTGACTTTTTATTAAAAAAAAAATAATTTGTTGGAAATTTCTTATATTGCGATTTGTAGCCGATTGAAAGCTGATTAACTTTTATTCCAAACAATTTTTGTCAGATTATCGGATGTGCCTGAAAAATTGTGGCAACAGTTACATGGTACATACAATACCCTGTATTATATTGTGTCTGGTTAGATATGGCTGTTTTCACTGCGGCGTTCAACGTGTTAAGGTGTTTATCGTATTGTGACCAGCTGAAAAGTGGATGTTTTTGGGCTTAAAATACGAAGGAAGTAAAAATGCAATTCTTTTGATATTTTGTAATTTATTGGAACGTGTCTTAAACTTTCTGTACTTAAAAGTGCATTTAAAACATGTTGATATTTGAACGAGATACAGCAATTCATATAACTCGTGATTTTTCGTGCACAGGTGTACACGATTTCGCCATTTTGATTTTTGGAAAACAAAAGACGAATATAAACTCTGTTATACTCCCACACTTTTGACGGAGGTTTATTGTTTTTCTTTGAAAATTGACGATAAATAATTTTTGAAGTTTTCACAGTTTTAGAGTAAAAAATTTATATTACTTTTTTATATATCTTCTAAACCAAAAGTGTTGCCAGCAAAATCATAAGTCAAAAAAAAACTACTGTTTTTCTGAACGTGTGTTTAAATTTTTAAAGCAATCAGTCAATTGTAGCATGAGATATCATGTACACCGTTTTGGAAACAATTTCGAGAGATGCACGTTTCAACTGTGGCAGCGTCTACTTATTACTGAATAAATAGGTATACCCTAAACACACTATAGCTCAAAGAATGTTTTGATTATCCACATGGAACGTTTTCCATATTAATGTTAAAACTTAATTATCTTTTAAAACAATAAAAAATGTTCGATTTTTTTAAAATTTACAGTAGGATCACCCCTTAAGTGGAGCTCGGATTATCGAAACTCGGTCGTTCAGGATTCTGCTATTGTTTATTCCACAATACAAAGATTCCGTCTAGAATAAAAAAAAAGACATAACTAAAATGTAAACAATATGCAGTATTTTTCGATGAACCAGAAAGTTGTATTGGAATATTCAAACGATACGTGAGATGGACTGGGATTTTTAAATGATGTAGCAAAAACTTATGAGACCACTTGATTTTATTGTTTCTGCCATTGTGCGCGGTCTCGTTCCAAAGGCTTTCAGATTTACACAATATACAATAAAAGGTGTTTGGCAACGTCTGCTACGGTAAAGAACAACGTAAAATTGGATATTTTATGTAGTGTTTATTTAAGTCCGAGAAACAAAGTCGCCGCAGATTGCAAGCAATAACGACCTCAACCTGGTCTGCTTCAGTGACGTTCTTATTAAACGAAATGAAAAGGAAGGCGAAGAATGGGTGGTAAAAAACCAGCAAGCTTACTGTTGGTTGAAATAGAATTTGGTAAGATCTAATTGTATTATTCATTATTTATAAATATTTAACGAAGACCCGAGTAGCGTAGGAGAATAAATATTACAACTTTTTTGTAATATTGTAAATACTAAATTAAGTGATTTTTGTGAATTCTAACATTTTTGGTCTAAATTCCCTGCTGCCTGGGTTCTAGAATGCATATTTGCCAACGAGTTGCGGTTTAGTTATTAGGAAGGTATGCTGATGGCAGAATTTGAGAAGAATGTCGAACTAATATCGATTACATAGCAAATTGGTTAAAGATATAAAAAGTCTAAGTAAATGATAAAAAGTCCAACTACACTCGTAATAATTAAAAGCATAAATTTCATATATTTTATTAAAATCAAATTCATCCTTTAACTGGTACCAAAGTTTGTATTTTTTTAGTCTTTTAATCTGTTTGTGTTCATAACAACAAGTGCAAGTAGTAAACAGCTTGATCCATGAAATGGACAACATAGACATCTTCACACGCGGAAGAAAAGTTTCTAAAGTAAATTTCTTCAAAAAGGGGGGATCGTATCAAAAAATTTTATTGTACTATGTTTTCTATTTACGTTTTCACATGAAGTCTCTGTTTTTCAGTTTTTCTACCTATTGCGAAACACCCTGAAGAATATGTACAGAACTATATGAAATTTGTGTTGCTCTGAACATATCTGAAGAGTATACACAGAACTATACGAAATTTTTCTTGCAATAAACACATCTGAAGAATATATATACAGAGCTATATGAAAGTTTTGTTGCACTAAACACATTAAATTCTAATACTCTTCAGCAGCCGGGCTAATTTTCTGATTAAAAATTAGATTTCTTTGATAGGTTTATTATTTGGAAGATTGCTGCTAATTTTTAAAAAATTTTGCGTCATGAATGTTACGGAATACATTGTTTGGATATTACAGGTTTAGAAGCTGCTTTATTGTTATGGAACTCAATATTCTGGAGAGCACAGGCGTCTGTAGTATCTTGTTGCTTCTTCCACAACGATTGACGTATCGTATATCCTGTAGCTAATTCTGTAAATCTCGAATGGTTAAAAATTGTAAAATATGTAACACCCTACCACCATACTTACTACGTCACATCTCCTTAAATACAATTTGTTGTTAAAACGTTATCTCGCTTGAGTCTGTTGTTTGTGTGAGTTGTCTTGTATCATTCATAATATGTAATAAGCTAGAATATGTACTTGTCACATACTGCCATCTACTCGCCACTTATGGTTATTTACTTATTTTATAATTCATATAGAATGGTTTGAAAACATCCTTAATTACAAAATGGTAGTACGTAGTTGTGACATATGAAACAAATCAGTGATCTGGATCCTATAATATGGACATCCAGTTTAAACCGTTGAAGGTTATACTGCTATCTCAAAATTAACCTTCCAATTTGTAATTCGGTATTCAATTTCTATCACATCGCATTATGCTCCCCTCCTCAGTTCAGTTGTACTAACTAACATTTCGAAACACCCGAGAAAAATGAAGTTCTATCATTAAAAACCATATGGAAAGCAGTTAGGGCAAATAAATTAAACTGTTTCTAAATCCCTACAATGCACGTAGGACATTCTAACTTTGCTTGAAAGGTAAAAAACATATCAAACTCCAAATATTTAAAAATATCTTGAAAAATGTAAAAATGATAGATAGGACATTTTATCTAAGGAGGGCAGTATACCTTATTTGGTTTTCTCTTTTAATTATGTGTGTAACCTCCTACTCTACAATCCTAATTAACGCGGACTGATTGAACGTGGTTTGGTGAGTGACTTTTCAGATAATTATTTATCCTTTTCTTTATATTTGTTTTTAACGTTGCTTTGACATCTATGGTGGTACAGTTGTTTGCTTACATACTAAGAGGCCATTACTATGTACATTCACATAGTATACATAATATATACATAATACTAATATTGATCCTTATCCTTGCATACTATTTATTTACTCCGTGGATGTTTTCTTATATTTAGCGATTACAATTTTTGATACAGTTTTGTAGTGAAGAGATATTGTATGAGTTTTGTTAAGCGTCTTTCGGAATTAAGTATGCTGTTCAAGTCTTTAGGGAGGTTTGTCTCCACTCTAGCACGATCATAATTTTTGCATTCTAACATTATGTGTCTGGTGGTACTTGAAATTTTTCATTCCTCGCATATGGGTGGGTCACGTTTGTCTAAAAGTTATGAATGTGTCAATGATACGTGGCTTATCCTAATTCTGCTAATTAAGGTTTGAATTGTGCGATTCGAGAAATTTGGAAATTTTTTCCATCATATATCATCCCCCTGTGGCTGGGTTGGGTTCGGTTGGAATTTTTCAGAGTATTTTCTTTCTAGTATTTCAAAAACCTGTTTTTCTTACATATAGAATTTTATCCTTTAATATTTATCCTTGATAGGATATTATTGTAACTATTTATAAATGGACTATATGAACTATACCCTATGTGACTGTATGATGTATACTGGCTGACTGACTGAGCTGACCTGTCTGGTTGCTTAATATATTTTAAATGAATTTATGAATTGAACATGTGAACTGTATAATTGCTTCAGTTGAACTGCTGCACCCCCTTTTCTCTAAATGAGATTAGTTGAACTCTTTCGTCGAAGTGAATCGACCAATTGGCGCATTGTTTTACGGTGGTGGATACAACTGAAGAATTTAGCTTTAGGAGTAAATTGGTGATGAGGAAGAAGAAATTTGCTTATGCGAAGAAAACTGAAGGAGGACAAGAGTAAAAGATTACGACAGGGTGTAGTTGTACGTAGAAACCTGTCGATGGTCTATTTTAGCTCACGTAGCAACCTTAGGCCTAATTGTTAGACTCAATTTACTCTGGCGTAGAGACAGGACCATAACAATATGTTCATTCTTACATTCTGAAAATAAAACGAAAAGACCGTGTACCAATATCGATGAGGTGATCTTGAGCGACCTAACCTACACGCCTCTTCAATAATTCGAGTAAGTACATGTATTTATAGCCCCACGGTCATCATCAATTTACAATAGTCGTCCACCTTATCGTGTACGACCTGCAAGTGCAAAAGCGTACATACGGGAAAGCTGAGCAATAGTGTGGCCTCTGCATCAGGATTACTGTCCACCTGTACTCTACTAGGGGTTTACGATACGTCTACCACTATTGAGAATCGGCGGGCAAGATTTTAAACGCGTCTGTACTCTCCAAGAAGCATGAAGAGATTTATGGGATTATTTTTAGAGTCTTGATACCTTGCTTACAATAATTCCAGGTAAATCGATTTACAGCCGTTGGGAACTAGACGCCTCTATATAGTAGTAGTCGTTTACCATGCGTATATAAAATCTAACTATACTCGTAATAATGAAAAACATAAATTTCCTACATTTTGTTAAAATCAAATTCATCCTTTAATTTGCAAGCTTTGTATTTTTTAGTATTTTTATCTTCGTGTGTTCATAAAGACAAACATAAGTGCAAATAGCAAACAGTTTGATGCATGAAATAGGTAACATGGTCATTTTTACGCATAGAAGAAAAGTTTCTACAGTCAGTTTCTTCAAAGACGAAGGCTAGGATGACAAAATTTGATTGTATATTATCTACTTACGTTTTAGGAACCAGAGGCCTCTGTATAGTAGCGGTTATTTCGCATTCGTATCATAAATACAACTCTATAAATATTATTAACAGTACATAAAGGAAGTCTACCTATTAATGGCATTAGAGACTACACTTAACTAGATAATGTCAAAAAATCAATTTTTCATAAATAGTATTGTTTAAAAGAGTGATCTTTTTAAAATATTCCTACCAGACACGTTAATATTTAAAAAAATGACGAAGTTATGGTATAATGTCAATTGCTCAGAATTAGTCGATACATAAGTGCAAGGCACTTCTTTCATTTTGTCTCCTTAACCCTTTAATGCATACTGTTGCAGAAATACACCTGGGACTCTTTTTACACGGTGGATGTGTACCGTGTAAAAAAAGTGAAACAATTGATTTGCAACAAAGTATAAAACTTGTGTTAAACTAAAGCAAACAATATAAAAAGCAATTTAAAATATAGAACTGCATTCGATAACATTTTATTCAATAAACACATGAAAGAAAAGGTAGTGTTAAGGAAAATAAAATAAATATTTTTTTCAAAAATCGACATTTTATTCGTCGTTACTATTATATTACAACGAATACGTTTTTTTTATTACTGAAAAAAATCACTTTCGTCCCTCGAAATATACCGTGTAAAAAAAACGTGTAAAAGTAAATCGTGTAAAAAAAGTATCGTGTAAAAAGGGTCGCAGGTGTACAACATTGCGAACTTGGCCTCATATTTATAGCATCACAATAATCGAAAATACTAAATACGTACTGCGACATTCCTACAACATTGCTCTTTCACTTCTGTATACATATGCTAGACCGGTTTATGATTCACCCAAAAGCGTAGAAAACTAAAGAACCAACTCAGTATGTCCCTCCCGGAGATATACTGGATCAAGTAGGACGCTGTATGATTTAGACAACGAGCAACAGGTGTAAATTTCCAAGTTGTACTAAATATTCACAAACATACTGTGAAATATGTGGATTGAAATTGTGTTTCAATAAGAAACACAATTGTTTCAAAATGTTGCACACTGAAGCGTAATTGAAAAGTGACGTAATCACTGCATGATGTTTCATATCTACGACATCATATTTCTGACAATTTTGACAGTCATAGATTACAAAAAAAAAATTTGTTGTTATTGTTTACCAATAAAAGTATTAAAAATGTATATAATACCTTTTATCTGTTATTTAAAAAAAAACATGCATTAAAGGTTAACTTAATTTAAGGTCAGTTTTATTTATAAATATTCTACTGATTCTGTGAACCTAATTCTAGTCAACTATTTTTCAATCGTGAAGCTGAACGTTTCGGAGCTGTATTTATAACGGAGGGAAAGAACAGCTCAAGAGAATCTCATTAATCAGATAATTTAGAAAACATTAAAGAAAATGAACTTCTTCCTAAAAATCGATATCAGTTTGACAAAATAGAAATGAGTGTAAATACTTTTGTAAAAAAAATTAAAAAATGAAGAATACGGCAGCACCAGAAGGAGGAACTCTAAATTATGAGATTTTTAACTTTTTTTTACTGTTTTTATATCGTCGGCAAAAGAAAACAAATATATTTGAAGCTGCATTGTCTGTTAAAGTGACCGTAAAGTTTGCTTTTGCGCATACATTAACTCTACTTAATAGTTTAAAAGCTTTTTTCCGAACCAGCATTTTTAAAATCGGAGCCGTGAATGTTTAAAAAATTACTGGATCTATTTGACTGAAATTTTGCAGGGTTGCTTTAAACAGAATTATTTATTTCTACTATACGATTTTGTAATACTCTTCTTACATTTTTATCAATAGAAAAAGAATATCTCCTGTGAGAAAGATCGGCTACGATAATAACTAGAATATTTCATGTTCTTTCAGAATCACTCGTTATTTTTTGTTTCTGATAAACAATATAATACATGTATCTGGAACAACAAAAGCATATCTAACAGAAACCATATAATAAAAATAGCTATTCATATTTTCATTTTGAATATTTTTTATTAAATAGTGTAATAATTACATCTACGTTCTTAGGTATCAATGCAGAAATGGTTAGTTTTGATCAAATTTATTTTCATCGCAAGATTCCATATATAGGGACGTTTTCTAGCTCTCTAGATGTATGAAGCTCTTTTAGTAACAGGATATTTGCACTTGAAGAATTTCAAAAACACATGTAGAAAAGTGATACATACATGGTGGATCAGACATTTTGTATGTTTTACGTTTTGTTTAAATTTCATTGCAACCTCTGGAACGCTATCAATCTTGATATTGATAGTTGGCAATCTTGAAGACTCTCGGGAGTCTTTATTTCCCATTTATCTTTTGCGTTGCGACGTAATAGTGCACATGTTTGATAAATGTTCAAAATCGAATTTCTCGAAAATGAAGACTGTGATGAAAAAATTTCGTACGAAATTTTTTATTCGTTTTTTCACATAGAATCGCCCCTTTCTGGTTGTACTACGATTTCCGACACAGCCTGTATAATATGCACAAAGTGCCTGTAACAATGGCAACAATTGTTAAATATAATTTATATTCATGGCTGTTGTTGTTCACCAGCTTGCACGTATAATAATAACAGTAAAGGAATTTCATCTCACATCACCATGTAATAATCCGCAAAGCAGCTTCGAATAATATTTTAATTGCAACTGTCCTGTGAAAAATCTTTCCAAAACTTGATCCATAAAACACTAATTACGAGATCAGTTTAATTTAACCCTTAAACTGTAAACGTGGGTATTTCATGTCCGGGCTAGTTCGAACGGTTTGGGTTTCTCGCAAGCTAGCAGGTAGAAATCTTTTTTCCCCCGCCTAAAAAAAGTTTACTTTTATGATAACATTAATTTCGAATGTTTAAAGATGATATATGAATTTTTGTGGATTTTTTTAAAAACTATTACTCATTGAAAACTGCGTCAGACATGAAAGACCCACGCTTACGGTTTGAGAGTAGCGTAAGGACGTTTACAGTTTAAGTGTTAAAAAGTCGTTTTTCTTGGGTTTATGTAACACAGGTTTCCTTCCAAAAAGCCTACTGCAAACATATCAGTCTTGTTCTTGCGCGTCTGCACATCAATTCTCAGAAATGTCCGGTAATATGTTTTCCTGTGCGATAAGCCAAACGAGCTGCTAAATCAGTTACGGTTTTTATTGTAACGTTAGAATGTCCACCATAATACAAAAATCTCGTCCTGGTTGTTGATTGACACTTGCAAATTCCCTTCCACGACAAAACATCGAAACTGAATTCTTGCGGGCCAATTTGACTAATTTGGCACATCAGTACTGAGGAAACTAATTGTAGGGAGATATCAAGAGAAAATTTGCGAATCGGTTTTCTTTAAATAAAAATCCCTCTTCTGCAAGCGGATAAGCTGGTCCTTTCACAGCCACACACGCTCAAGCCTTTGATTGACAAAGGTGTGTGTACAGGATGGGGCATTTAAGTGGGAACATCTAAATATCTACGTTACTTATGATCGTATGAAAGAACACCTTAGGACATGGTCATACTATTTTAAGGAGCACATATGATGTTAGTCAAAATTTTTTCTCAAGGTCATTTTTTTGAGATTCGATGGTCAACGGTGTTTTTTAAATGGAACTGTACATTTTTGTTCAGTTAGGCGTGTAGCCAATTTCGAGACGAATTCATTCGCCTGCAATATGTTGGCCTTTTAACACGTTGATCGCCACGTCACCCATATCTGGGTGACGGGTAAGTTTCCGCTGAGGCCCCGTCACCCAAATATGAGTGACGGTTTAATTCATATAATTGGCAGAACTTTAAAATAAATTTACAAGAGTAATTAATAGTAACAACATATTAAGTTATATACAAGGGTGTATAACTAATTTATACATAAAAAAATGATATAATGTTACAGTAGTCTTTTGTGATATTTTTGGAAACAATTTAAGCAAAGCTAGGCGTTTCCAGACAGGTAGGACAATAAATTCTGGTTCTTTGTATATTTTTTCTGGCTGTTTGACGGTTTTGAGCATGCCTATTTTTATTTATAGCGAAAATCGCAATTCCGTAGCTAAAAGTTCTCTAAATCGTGTGATCATTATTTTTGCATTTCTGGGTGGTACACAATAAGTGCATTGACAACCTAAATACCCACAATTAGATGAATTGTCAGCTTGCGAAACCATTTGATGCCTTTCCATGGTGACGTAGCATAGGAAACCATTTGGTCACTTCGGTCTGTGCCACATTTTCCTTTATTATATTCAACAATGGCTAATAGTTGAAGCACCTGCAACTGTGTTACGAAGACAAACAAATTGTTGCCTGCAGCTTATACGCTAGCATGATGACCAACGTCGAACCGCGGATTTGGGCCCCGCGAGAAACATACTCGATTTATGCTGGGCGCTCAACGTGTTAGGGTCATTTACCATAGTTTAAATTCTCCCTTCGCTGAGTGGCTACAAGATTTTCTTTGCCGAAGAAATTGGTCGAAACGGTCACAAGTCCTTTAGGAAACACAGAATTTAAACGATGGTGAATGACCTTGAAGGACCTCGACAGACCAACATATTGCAGGACAAGGAATTCGTCTCGAAATGGGCAACACGCCTAGCTGACCAAAAGTATATATTTCCATTAAAAAAAACATCGATGACTTTCAAATCACATAACAGAATGACCTTGAGAAAACTTCTGCTGCCCTCAGATATGTTAGAAATCGGTCCAGGGTGTCAGGATAAAATTAAGAAACACATCCCTTGACGGTTCTGGAGTAAGTGCTGAGTGGTCCAAAACAGTCCTCTTACCAGAAGGCATACTCGCCTTCCCCACTCCGTGGCCAGATCCTTCAGGATCAATGTCTCTTTTCTTGAGAAATCAGCAGTATGACGTCGGGTCGCTTGCCACCCTTAAAACTCTCTCTCATGCCTCTTTCAAACAAACAGACTATGACACCCGATAGCCATACGACTTCGAGTCAATTGCTAACGTCTGGTGCCCACCCATCAAACCATACTCTCAACATACGGACACAAGCAGTCCTCAAGCCAGTCATAAATAAGGCAAAGGCAGAATAGCGTCGGGCTAACTACCTTCGACCCTTCTTAAAATTCGGCGACGCTAACAGATATGCTCCTTAAAATAGTGTAACTTTGTCCGAAGTTGTATTTTTATACGATCGTAAGTAACAGAGGTATTTAGGTATTTCCAGTTAAATGCCACACCCTGGATATTCTGCGACAATGCTAATAGATCTTCCTATTATAATAGAGAGACAGAGGTTGTTCGTATGTTCACAAAATTCTCAAAAACTACTAAATCAATTGCTATAAAATTTTTACACTTGTTTCTTTACATTTTTCGGAGTGTCATAGGCTATATTTTATCACGAAATAAATAATGTATTGAGATAAAAAACATGGGACTATTTTCTTGTCGGCGTGCCGGTGAGTCATCCATGGGGGCATAGTTCACGCACAGCCGCTAGGTGGCAAACCTCGACGCCCGGGCGCTCGAAAGAGAATTCGCCCAGCTACAAGATATAAGAAAAAAAAAAAGAATATTTTGAATTCTGTACGCAGAAAAGTACAAGCGAATCCATGTCCAGGGCATGCTAGTATTGCATATCAAGATATAAGTTATGATGTGACATTTTATGCCACTTGTGTTGTCACAATAGGTGCTATAAGTAATGTACATTTATGAGAACATCCATTGACGTAAGCGTCATACATTTCTTGTTTATAATTCGCAATTTTGAAAAAGGAGTAAGCACATAATTTTTAAAATTCAAGTGGTAGAAAAGTTAGCGAAATTTCTAAATAAGCGACTATGTCATAAAGGGACTTAACCCTCGCACTACCAAGGGGCGGATACTTTGTGTCCACCGTATTTACTTTGTGTATTTAATTTGTTAATCAGTCCGGTCAAAATTCTAACAAAAAAATAGTTATTAAATATACTGAGCTTAACCCTCATCCATCCCTCATTTTCCCAACTTAATTTGTCCCTTGGTGTCAAATTGACACAACGATGAAACATCACTTTAATGAAAAGATAAATACACTCGTCCCTCCATTTACGCGAGTTTCTTTTTACGCGGCAAATTATCCCTCTATTTGCGCGGTACTTTTTATACGCGGTTTTAATTTACGCGATCTCATTTTACGCGGTTAGACAATATATTTTTCTATAATCTTTCATTGAATTTATTATATATCAGAGAGACGCAAATTCTTACTTAAACGTACTAATTACATAACTCTGACCTTGAGAAGGTTTATTGCTTTGAATTATAGTACAGATTCTGACACCGAATAAAACTTATTTTAGTTTTCTGAAATATCATTATGTTTTTGTTAACCCATACGAAATAAATATTTTTATAACTTACACCGGTTTTTCTTACCAATATTTCTTTTCCTACGAGCAGACTCTATTTACGCGATTTTCGTTCGCGTAAAAAAAAATCCACGTGGAACGGGCAATCCGCATAAATGGAGGAATGGGTGTAGTTAAATTTTCAAATTCTTCTATTAAAAATAAAAGACTGAAATTTCTGTACATTCAGTACATTGAAGCATAAGATTATTCACATCGTTTTGAAATAATTATGGGATGTGAAAGGCGTACTGTTTTCTCACATTTATCGCATTTTTGCGAGAACAATGTGTCAAATTGACACGAGAGGCGGATGAGGGTTAAACATATGTATACTTTATTACGGAGTAATTTAAATATTGCAGTTTCGCAGAATGTTCCTTATTATTCAAACCGGCGTCAATTTGCCAGATTTAATTATTTCTTGAAGGTGGCCACTAAATGCCCCGCCGTTGGTAGTTCGAGTTTCAAAAAATGACTTGGTAGTTCGAGTCTTAACACATCAATCTTTAGAGGAAGTGAGACTAATGTACAGTGTTAGATTCCGATGTTTAGTATTTTAAATAAAAAAAACAATAATTTTATTCTACTAAACTTTTGTACACGAAATCTTACGAGTTTGTAAAAGCATTTAGCCTATAGTTTCTAGAAACTATTTGGATGTAGCAATTCTTCTGTGTCTCTGTCTGAGGATCTTTGACGTAAGTGAATATTAATGTTAGCGTATCCTTAACGAAGGTTCGGAGGTTTGATTTAGGAGGTAGTGGGAGAAGGAAAAGGTCCAACAGGCATTCTTGGATATTACTAGGAGTTGATGAGTAAGATGTTTAAGCGTATGACTCGGGGTTGATGAGTAAGAGGTTCAAGCGTATGATTCGGGGTTGATGAGTAATTGTGTACGGAAGATAGAAGGAAATTCTGGGGTGACTTATCTTAAACTAAATTATAAATATGAAAATATGTCCTAGCTTAGAGCGGTATCCAACAACAGTAAACTCCCTATAACGCGAGTTCCTACAACGCGAATTCCTATAACGCGCTAAAGATATTGCGACGACTTTTGTCATAGAACGCGATTCTCGTACAACGCGCTATATAATAAAATGCGGGAATTCCCCATTTATTTTAGTCGAGCATAGCATACCTTGTTATCTCCATTGTTACATGGCGATTTCCTATAACGCGATTTCGTATACAACGCGTAACGTATTAATCGCGTTGTACGGGAGTTTACTGTACATACAAGAGAGATTAATTAGTTCAACCTTTTACGCCTTTAGTCGATCGGTACAAGGATGTTGAACAATAGGTTGAACATATATCGGGGGGAAAAGAAAGAGGGAGATATATGTGTGCACACCTCGTTCTGACATTCCACATTCCAGCAATATAACAACTGTGAGATTCAAAAATTGACTTGACAGTGAGACGTGAGTTGATATATAAAACTATAAATATATATTAAAATAATAAAGCAACACAATTGTAAGACGTCACATGCTGTAACGTAGCCTAGGCAACGTAACTAAGGCCAAGGACGAAGGCATGTTCCAGGCAAAGACATCTGGAGTTTGCCTCTTACCACCACCCCCTTGGACCCTTCAAAATTCAACCCCGGGCCTAAGGATCGTACGAAAAAGTCGAGTGAAGCAGTTTAGGAAAAAGTCAAGGCATTCTATTCCGAACCGCTGGATTGAACGGACCTCAAATATATCTCCTGCTAGAACTCGCCTTGCGTTATTGTTTTATATCGTCTTACACAATACATAACTCCTCACAAATATACTCCACGCAGTATTCTCCACGCAATGTTCTCCACTCAACTCCTCAATCGGTTCTCTTCTGCTCTCTGACCCGGAGGTCCCAAAAATCTACACAAACACATACACACATATTTCACAGGCATTCCCACACCAGATTCATACAGAGGAGCTGCATTCCCAGAAAGTCACACGATCCGTTCGACACTTGACTTCTGAGAACGCACGCATCTCTCATACCACGCATCCCATCAATCTTTCCACACTTTTCATGCATACGTCTAAATAGTTCGCCTATCTAGACTGTCCTCAAGGCTAAACGAGAAACTATCAGGCGGCGAATTTCTCGTCGCCTAAACGCTGACATAAATATACAAAAGTATCCACCAACTCCACACAACTTCACTTTTATAGTGAGCACGTTCTCATAATGTAAGGTGAAACATTAACAGGCTGGCGTAATACGCGCAAAAAATTTCTCTCATAAATGAAATGCACAAAAACACAAACTTCCAACCGCAAAACCAATAAAGCAACAGAACGAAAAGCTTCGCGCCTTGCGTACAAGCTGCTTCTAACGATCCCATTTCAGTTCGCCTCCACTACATTGTTCAAATCGTGAGCTGAATTCAGATCTCCCATTTTCATACATATTTTTTCAATAGCAGCGAAGGGGCATAACTGTAAAGAAGAGACAATACTTGTATGCTAATGTTTACAAGGTAAAAATAATTCAACGGTAATGTTTAAGAAAGTACCGCAGTTACAGTTAGTAATAAAGGTATACAGAACGTATAGAGTTTGCGTTGAAGTATAAGTTTGAAATGTAATAATAATCCAAAGTCGGTGATGAAAAAAATGTTATTGACCAACCTGAAGTAGATCAACATTTATGTAGAAGAGAAATATGTTGGGTGTTTGTTGCAAAAAAAACTCGCAGACGTATTCGATTACTTCTTAACCGTTTGAGTACCAGACGGGCGCGATCGCGCTTTTCCTGTTCAGTGCCTAAAAATGCCAGCTCATCGGTCCGTAGTGTTTATAAAATGATATTTTTAAACACTGAATATAAAATAAATTAGAACTAAATAAATACAGTTTTGCTCTTGCGATAAGTGGCTGAATATTTTTGTGATCGACTGTATGACATGATAATAATTGTGTATCATAAAAATTGATTTAATTATATTTGTAAGTATATGAATACAGATTCTGATGTAATTTTATGAAAAAACAACTTAGGATCTGTTGGTCAGCTAAACATAATGCCATAAACTTATAATGAAATAAAAATCCCTTTAATGCAATGTCTTATCTTCGATAACCCCAGTAAGCAGTATTTATAATAATTGTAGATGACTGTGCGAAACTATAGGCGTTTTAATATTACACGATATTCAACATCCTTCCACATTACGTTAAATTACAACGTAGTTTTCTACGTCGCGTGTTCTTTAAATGTTAATACTAAATGTTATTTTTATTTCTGCATTTATATAAAATTTATATTTTCAGTGTTAATATGAACATGTACCGGTTTGTAAATATTCGCGGTCAAATTTTAAGAAACTTTTAGCTGTGATACCCTATATTTTACATTCTAGCTTCCTTGCTTCAGAAATATTTAGCGTCAATCCTATTCTCATTACGTAAACCTTATACAAATGGGATAGAAAAACATAGGACGCGGAGATAGAAGAATACATTTTTAATATTTCTTCTGAGCTATGTGATTCAGTTTTACTTTTATGTATTCACAAAATATGTATTCACAAAATATGTATCCTCGATGAATATAAGATAAGATACCATCATGCTTCGAACGTACCAACATATTATATGTAATAAGCTAATAATAAGAACAATAGAACAAAAGCAGCAGTGACAGTAGCAGTATAATAATAGTTTAAAAACAAACACGGCTAACAATAAAAACAAATGAATTTAGAAACAACATGAAGTGAAGTAGAACCTAGATTATCCGAACTGTAACTAACAATAAGATGACACACATTCTAACTATATTTCGCATACAAACTTTAATTTTATGTTAGAATTTAAAATGCATACTGGCATAAAATGAAAACAACAGTATCAATAATGTTAATTTTAACTTGTAGTTAACATAAGATGATCGGTGTTCGGATAATCGGGGTTCTACTATATTGGTATTAAACACTGCAGACAATCACACCGAAGCTGTAAGGACATCAGGGGATGTAAAATTAAGCGTTATTTACACTAAAAATGCGCATAACAGTAGGACGAGTATATCTAAACAATCAACAGATATATTTAACCCTTAACGGACGTATGTCACCTCCCATGTGACATTACAGTTTTTACCGTAGCGGACGTTTGTCACCGCTCACGCGACATAGCAAGTTTTGCCGGATCGGACGTATACCACGTGGGAGGTGACAAAACGAAACAGAAGATATCTTGTGATTTTCAGTTGTCCGAATATTTGTTTTAAAAAATATCATACATTGACAACATATAAATAAACAAAGCTTAACCCTCTACTGCAGAGACTCCGTACTTGGGTGTAAAGCCCGAGGTTGGGTCTACGAGACTCCTGAACTTCCAGTTAATTTATACATAAATATAGAACATTTCTGACAATTCTTCTTACTGATTTATCTTTATTATACATTTTCCTAATAAACGTAACAGAATAGAGTGGTCCGTTGTATTAATTTAATTTTTTAAGTAGATCTGGGTAATGTATGTCTTATTAACACGATGACTGCCGTGGGGGTCACTGCTGATCAGCACATCAAATTTTATTAAATTAAATAACTAGTAATTCTTATACCATTCTCAACATCATTATTATTATAATAATTATATCAAATAATAAAATATCTTTCTTCTTCACGATTTATACTTAAAAGGCGAGATTATTGCGTGTCTGACTAGGTATGGCAGTTTCCACTGCGGGATTCAACATGTTAAATTATACTTGAGAAAATCAAATCATTCATTACAATGTGCTATAATAATATTATTATTAATGATTATTATTGATGATGAACATTTATGATTATTATTAACACGTTGAACGCCACAGTGAAAATGGCCAACCTAATCAGACACGATGTAATTTGCAATTTTTTATATAAATCGTAAAGAACAAAAAGATTTGGGTATTCAGTCGTGTTCTTCTGTTCGTACGTTATTGTTTCAATATGAAATTTGCTCAGAGTTTTGTGACAATCCATAATTATTTAGTCAAATTAAATTTGAGGTGTCGGTCGCCGGTGACCGCCGCGGCGTTCAACGTGTTAATGAAAATGACAAAATATTTCTAACTGCCTGAAAACATAAGTATTCAAGCTTGTATCATAAACGTGACATAAAGTAAGCACTTCACGTCCTGATTGTCTACTAGAAGTAGTTTTTTAGTAGACCGAAATATAAGAAATCTAGATTCCACAAAATTGTACGCGTAGCTGGCGCCCTTCCACGTAGCGGTGCCACGGGATCAGAACAGTAGAGACATCTGTGTAGGAATACTGGTACTACATTCTTCAAGGTCACCCCTCATCAATGTTAGGTCACCAAAGTTCGATTTGTACTACGTACGCAATGTCACTATCACGCCCCCGTCACGTTACCATCACACTATACTTTATATGCATTTACACTTTCTATTTCGGTCCTGCTACGTAAGTAAACAAATATGTTCGAGGGTTGAGTAAGGAGCTGGCTTTAACGATGGTTATTTAACCCCTTGCCGTACAATAACGAGTCACACTCGCGACACAGAATATGATTGATGAGTTACAAATACGAGTCCAACTTTTATTCCAATGCTTTAAAATTTTGCACTACAGCACAGATTAACCCTCAAAGGATCGTTAAAAGCGATCTGCATGTGCCGATAGACGCTCTTCGTTTATCACGGCACTCTAGGATTGGAATAACAAACTTTGTCGCACGAAATCGTTGGAAAAATCGTACGGCAAGGGATTAAGAAAGAACACAGGTATCATAACAAAACCTAAAAATTTGGATGCATGATATTTATCAAAGAAAAAATTCTTTCGAGAATTTCATGTATTGTTTAACACGTTGACTGCCGTGAAGATCACCCGTGACCGGTACCTCCAATTTTGTTTAATTAAATAACTAATAATTCTTATACAATTTTGGGATAGTATTAATATTCTAATAATAATATAAGATTATACCTATGCGTTCAAAGAGTAGAATGTTCTTTTCGTCCAGGATATATGTTTAAAATAGGACATTATATTATGTCTGACTAGATATGGCAGTTTTCACTGTGGCATTGAACGTGTTAAATCACCTCAGGGTATTGAAACTAAACAAAAAAGGGTATCGTCCATAGATGCGAGGGGGTTAAGGGTCTCAAGTAATGGAACTATACTTGTTTATAGAGGGTGGTCACATAATATTATCATCTTCATTAACGTCAATATTATTATCTCTGGCGAAAAATGGATTAAAGTAGACGCACGGTTTCAAGGGAGACATAAGATGGGTCAAACGAAATTTTTCTAGGTTGAGACTCTTCGAAGATTCGAAGGTGACCTTTCATTTTTTAAGCAGGAATATATGTTTTTTTATAGAAGGATTCTAGTACATATTTTTCTGAATACACCGATCTCAGGTTTTGATATCAAGCTCCGGTAATTGTTTGTTGTAAGAACAAAATTGTAAGAAAAATAATGTAATTAGTTGTTAAATTGAACCCTTGCCATAAATGTAGGTAACATTAGTAAGACAGTGATGGTTTCTTCTTCTTTATAAAACATACCTCTTCATTCTTTATAAAAAAAGGATTAGGGTATTCGTGGCAAAAACCATTGATTTAATAAATATTTGAATTTGAATTTTGTAAAAAAACTGGCACTGGTTTCAAGCGTAGCGCTATTTAAATTAAAATATTTTCTAATTGAACTATTTTTCGACTCGAAGAGCTTAATGTTTTATTCAGAATATAGAGCGGTAACCATTATAGCTTTACCATTACCGTTGCAGTATTACTTTACAAAAAACTGTCTGTGTATTACGAGTCACGAGTACTACTTCGCAACATTAAAATTAAAATATCCTCTAGAGTAACAGCTTTTCGGTTAGAGCATTCTAATAATTTTTTACCGAGAAAAGGAAACTGCATCGACTCGCTGATTATAAGAATGAATGGTCCTGTTAACAGAAAAATTCTTTGCGTTAGGAACCACGAGTAGTACCTTACAGAATTAAGTATTAAATATCTTCTACATTAACAGTTTTTCACCATATCCACCCGGATACTTTTATATAGAATAAAGAGTTGCAGCAATTAATCCATTAAGAAATATATGGTTCTATTTAAAAAGGGAAGGTAAACTTCATATCTCCGCTACGCAGCCAGCTTTGAAATTATCAACTTTCGTCTGAAATATTTCTCGATGTCAGTAATAGTTTCAAATATATTCATGTATAAAGATTACCCCTTTGCACTGGAGAGATTTTTCAGGTCACCTACCAGCAAGTCGAACATATTTATTCACGAAACAGTGAGTAACATATCATTTCAAATAAAATGGTATAGCGTTGGAAATAATTACTCTATTTAACACTTTGGGTGCCACGCTGCACTAGCTGAAAATGACAAACTTTCTAAATTTTTATACAAAATTAGTATAACTATAAATTGTACTTTTTTTTAATCAATAATATCAATAACATTCATAATTTTTTTACTGCTACTGTTCAACCTTATTAAATATATATTAACTAATACTATGCACGATCAAATAAATAATGATTGAATTTTTGTGTCACCCAAGTATGGGAGACGTGGTACTCAAAGTGTTAAATGATATTTAGTATAACACTTTATTAGTGCATATTTTATAAAGTAAAACTGAAATTTTATAGGTTATACTTTCTAAGGTGTGATAACGTTCAAAACAATCACCAATATGCATTGCAGATTTATTAGAACAAGTATCGCAGTAATAATTTGTTTCTCGTCTTTCATGTGGAGTTTTTGTGTTCGAACACACAATACAGTCTCGTTTATTTCCTTCTGCAAGAATAATGTGTAATTTACCATTCAGCCTATTGTCTGAATAAGATATAGAAGGACGTCCTCGCAATTGTTGGAAATCATCTCCCAATTGATCGATCAAAAGCTCCATAAATTTTAAATGGGAAATAGGTTTTTATTTTTGTGTTGTTCTGATACTCGGTATAGTATATAGGAGTTAATGACGCATACTTCCAATCCCCAAACAAATAATTTCCTCCACCATTTTAGAGACTTTCGTAAAAAACAATAGGTTGAAGCATACTGATCAGCGCGATCCACAGCGCCCATATTTGTAGTATACTTTAGTACCATTTCAAGTTTTTTAATAGATATAACATTTCCATCACATAATATCCTTGAGAAAGATTTCTTTGTTTTTGATGCAATGGAAAGGGAACATCACGCGACAAAGAAATTTTGCGTTTGCGTAAGTTTTTCTCAATAATTACCTGCAGTCTTTTCGTGTCCCCTTAGAAGGGACATTCGAATTATTTGCTACATTTACGATGTCCGCTTAAAGGAGACAGTCGTGTTCAAAGGGTTAAAGTTGGACACCTTATAACTTTTCAGACTCGTATGTTTTTACATTGAATCTTCATTCGCCACCTTGCTATACTATACTATTCATCTGTTTGTTTTATGTCTATATTACTCTCTTGCTCTTCCGGGGTGAAAATTGGCGGGAAAAGATTTAGAGCGTACAGGAAATAAAAGAGAAAAAAGTGCAGGGCATATTGCGGCAGAGCAACAAGGCGATCGCATGTCAAAGTGACGAGCCGGAACACAGCAGCAGTGAAACAACCAGAGCCAGGGTTTATGTACCTTCGTAATATGTATAAAATCGGTGGATAACGATCTTGACCTGTATCAAATACCCCAGCGATATTACTGTTCATTTTGTGATCTTTAAGAGTGACGAGACATTAGATTTTATGTAATCCACAGATGCGAGAGAAATGTTAAGTGGCATTTGCAAATATACAATCGATCTTGAGTAGACTGCGGATGTATATGCAAATATATATTTTTAGATTACAATACTTTCTATTTTAATGTAGTTGAAGGAATAGAACTTCGTGAAAATGACAGTTTGTGCTTTGTTGGAGGTCCCAAAGCATCTGGAAAGCTTCACGGTGACATGCAGCATTAGGATACTCTAGACTGGACCGTAGAACATCTTCCAGGACCTTACTCTGCAAGGCAGAGCTTGTAAACGTATACTTCCACTTCCTAAAAAAGAGACCTCCTCCACTTTCAAACGGACCAATAAAAACCTTTTTAAAAGACAACGAGAAAAGCGTTTTCCTTCGCCGAAATCAGAATTAGTCCGGACCTCGTAGCGTAAACTTCCATTTGCATCCATTAGCTTTGCAAGAAGTCGAAAGTAAGGGTTAAACTTGTACATAGTTTAAGAAATAAATTACGGTTTCTATAAAAACCGAGTCTGATCCCGAATCTGGAGTCCAACAGCTTTAAATACTATCCAATGTACTTTTTATTCCGTTTGCTTCGCTTTGCATTTTTCAGAGATTTGAATATGTCGAATTGCATAAAGATCCGCACGCTAATCAGGAGATATAGCACGAGTATGTGGTGGTTACATATGTTTATAAACATTGTATCTATAAACGTTACAAAGATTTTGCTTTTTATCCTTATTATTGTTTTATTATAAATGTGAATGGTACACCTACATAAACAAGACTGAACAGTTGCTTTCACAGACATTTATTATGGTTATGCCATAAATTGAAGAGTGAGTCTTCCTGTGGCGGCGAAATGAAACATTTTCGATCCATCCTTAATCCTTTGAACTCTTAATTTCTTTTTAATTTTCTTTTCAATAACTCCCTATTATTTTAAGTGTTTTTTTTAAAGTACTTCAAAAGACATTTGGTTGATAGAAATAAATTTAAACAATTTTTTTTACTACTTATGTTGAAAATAGCATTGGAACTTTGCTAAGCTCTGATATTTGTGGTGAATAAAATGTTGCGAAATACAACACATATTTAAAGTGGCAATTTAAAACTGTCGAATGTGACTCAATATAGGAGTATCTGTGAATAAAATCGATGTCGAGTCGCACTCAACAAAGGAGTTCAAAGAGTTAAAGACCAGGCTTGTTCAACTTGTTGCCCTATGACGTATTTTTCTGTATGCCGGGCAGACACTATCTGCCACTATATTGCACTTTGGCAGGTACAGGTCTAGTGATGAGGTTGTAACCACATGTTACAGGATCGAAAATTTCGAGTCAAATTTTATTTAACCTTTTCACTAATAACGCGACTATAGTCTACATCAGAGATGGCCATCCAGAGCGAGGCCGGGCTGCGCCCCACAGTGGTGCATAAGCGGAAAAAACCCTCCATTACGGAAGTTGTATTTTTAAGTGTTACATATGATTTTTTATTGCTAATTAATTGCAGAATGTTGTCCTGAAACTTGTTGTAAAAAGAAATATAAACAAAAGTTTACATAACCACAATGCAGCCCCCCTCCAAAAAAAGTTTTGTATTAGAAAAATTTTAATTCCTCGACTTACATTGTCCTTAATTGCTTGAAACTTGGCATAAACTAACTAAATCTTAGTTAAAAAACAACCTCAAAATTTCATCAAATTTGAATTCGTAGTTCCACTATTATCAGGTTTTTTCCTCCTTTTCCTTGTGTACTGAACCACTGTGCGCCCTACCCTCACTCTGCGTCTATTCCCCTCACGTAATAAGAAAGTAGAGACGTAATCTCTAGATAAAACTTGTCATATAAAAAAAATACTAATTCTTATTACGCTACTGTTTCTTAAGAAACCATACTTATCGATGTTTTCGACATCATACCCAGACCACAAACTACGTGAGGGGAATGGATGCAAAGTGAGGGTAGACTGGAGCCAGGCCTTGCTCTGGATGGACATCTCTGGTCTACATACTACAGTTATCCTGTGTGAAACCCTTTGTGGATACTTACACTAACTGTGGCCATCCTCCGAAAAACGACTTACAGGTTCAACCACCGATTACACTTAACTCTTTGAATGCTATGGGTGCACATATACGTCCTCCAAAAGTCATCAGCATGGACTATGGACGTACGTATCCCCCCTACTAGACTTCTCTATATTATATTTTTAAGACTGGCAAAATTGTCAATCTTTTTGCCTGCTACGACCCGTAACAACGAATTTGAGAATTTCGATTCGTGTGAATTTTAGGAGATGTTATACGATGCACGGATTGGTTCTTCCTATTTTTGGGTTAATACATTTAAGGAATGTACCCTGGGATCTGGGAGGAACGGTAGCATGAGAGAAGGTACTTCGAAGTAGAACAAAATTTAAACTTCATTCTAAAATGCAAAATGAAACAAACTTAGACAACTGACGGTCGAGAGAGATGTGTCGCGTACAAAAGTTTAGGGCTCTAATGCACGATCGCGGTTACAGGCTTAGTTTTTAACCCTCATTCGTCCGTAGTTTTACCAACTTAATTTGTCCCTTGGTGTCAAATTGACACAATGGTAGAAAATGTATATAATGGAAAGCTATGTATATAGTTTTTACAAATTCTTTTACTGAAAATGAAAAAATTACATCTCTGTACATTCAAGTATAAAATTGTTCAGATTGTTTGCGTCGCTCACAAATAATAAAGTGATGTGCAAGGCATACTGCTTTTTTATATTTGTAGCATTTTTGTGAGAAAAATGTGTCAAATTGACACAAGGGGCGGATGAGGGTCAAAGGAACATTCATCCCTTTCTTTGAGTGGAAATTCGGTATGGTTGATTGAGACAGAGACGTACGAAATAGTAAAAAGTGTAATGAAATGAAGTTTCTAGCATACAATCAATGATAAATAAATAAATCAATGGATGAACTAAATATTTTTCACTGATTTTGATATTGTAAGAGACTGTATACTTGTAAATAATTTATTAAAAGTAATATACAATACTCTTGATCGCAATCGATAGTCACGCCTCTTAACATTTTGTATGATTTGCCCAGGTTCCAACAATTTTCCGCAAATAAAACGGGTATTACTGGAAATCTTAGACTGAGGGCTAATATTGATGGCTGTTTCAGACAGAATAAATGCGAATACAAAACCTCCATTTTTCTAAAAGTAAAAATGAAGCATTTTTTATATCTAGACGCCTCTGAAGATGCAAAAATTAATTTTCATGGTCTGATATGTTTTAAAAAAATGTAGCTTGTTCAAAGACTTCTCCGCCGATATATAGTTTCTATAGTTTTAGTCGAAATTTTTGAATAAATTGAGTTGAGAAAGAACAGCACTTTCTGGGTCATTTTAACAGTGTCAGCGACTTTAAGAACGTAAATCTCCGACATGGGAACTTCAAAAATCTTTTTGGGGTTAAAACCACTCATTTTTATGATTTTTTTCACGGAACATTCTTTTCTGGTCCATAGTGGGGCATGTCTACACGGATGACATCGAGTCTCGCAATAAATGTTGCAAGTTGTTTGCTAGTATAGACAGACCATTACAGATATCAATATGTAGCATCGCGATATCAGCCGTCCAACTTCCAACTTTTAATTTAAAAATACAGAGTCCTGCGAGAAACTTTTAAAATTAAGTAAACAATGACTTTTTCTTACAAATAGGTAGAAAAATGGAAAAATCAGACGGGAGAATCGAGAATTGAATGCGGGTCTCTCCTCTTGCAAGCAAAAAGGTAATAAGGTTACTGCTTTCTGTACTTCTGCTGCAAAAAGTATAATATTAAGCATGGAATGTAATTGCAAAACAAGGGGGAATAGAATAAATATACAGGATGTCCCTGTTTTGTCCGGCGAAACTTTGTCAGTACATTCTATTGGAATAAACAAGAAAAAAGAAACATTATATAAAGATAAATCATTTGAAGTTTTATTAAAAAATTATAACGAAAATAACTTTATTAAAAAGTTATAACAAAAATAACTTCATTCAAAAGTTATAACAAAAAGTAACTTTATTAAGAGGTTATAACAAAAATAACTTGATCAAAAAGTAATAATAAAAATAAGTTTATTACAAAATTACAAAGAAATATATACATATGCGATGACTATCATACAAAGTAGAGTATTAGTTGCTTCTAGGAGAGCTAGGGGTATCATGATACCTTTAACGACTTCAGATAGTAAACACTGTTCCCATAAACAGATTAGATGTAAATATCGCTGATCTATTTCCGCTTTGTATTATAGTAACCGCAAGCTCTTTACCGTTCCCGTCGTATTTCGTATATTTATTATAACGTCGTAATGACGCTGCAAACAACATATCTATATACAGTATTTTGTTCATATTTATACCCATAAAATATACTGATAAAATTTGGCCAGAAAAACTGAGACACCCTCTACATAGATGAAACTTCCAGTAAATTCTCCGTTATTCTTTAAAATATTTATATGAAATTCAGAAGGCGATCAAGCACTGAAAATGTCAGAAAAAATAAGACTTGATTACTCTACAAAGAGAAACCAATTTGTATTTTGTGAAAAACTATTCACTATTCATTTGTGGTACACTGATATTTATTCGTTTGTAAAACAGTACCCCCTGCATTTGATTTGTTTAGTTTTTATTTATACCGACGACAGTTAAAGCACTAAGGTTTTTCAAATATAAGCGCATCGTATGGTCTGAAAGTATTTTTTCTACTATTCATTCACTTAACCCTTTCAGACCTCAATTTTTTTTTAAAAGTAACAAAAATATTTGATTACACATTTTAACTCAGTAGACTGTTTAGATAATATTTTGATTAAAAAAAATGTTTATATGTCCCATAGTTTTGTAGATATTAAATGTACACACATGTGTACGTTAGGACTCAAGTATCGCATGACACCTAAGAGAGCACAAATGAGGAAAGAAACATACACAGTACTTTATAACATTTAATAATAATGTATTAACCCTTGAAACTGAAGAAGACATGTGGAAAATTGCACTGCTTTCAGGTTCCTACTATTAGCTGTCACTGCACAGTATGTAATCAGTGTTAGTCAATTCTGAATTCACTAGACCTACTCAAAACATTCAGAACATGAAAAAATTCAAATTTATAAGAAAAATATGTTCACGAATGTGTACAAACGGTTTGAATTTCCGAAACATTCATCCTCACCGAAATATCAGCGTAGAAACTTCATGTACACAAATGTGACAACCAGGTCTGAAAGGGTTAACACAGAAAATGCAGGGTTTTTTATAAGTCATTCGTAAAAAGAAGTTCAGGAACACAGAATAATTTGCTTCACTTTGCGGAGCTTAAATAAATACTTCAGCTAATAATCATTGAAGCCAAAGCTGTGAATTCAATAATAATATTAATAATAATCAGTACTTTGTACATGTAATAACCCTTGGTAATAATTAGCATTCATTATTTAGTATATTAACGAAGTTAATAAATCGAGTATTTCAAACACTCGAAAACGATTTACAATCTACCGGTATCATTTCTATTAGTACACCTGTTATTTCAATTGGACGCTTCAACCCTTATGTGCGCTATCAAAAGTATAAATAAGTTTGAAGCTTTAATATTTAAAACTGTTTGCATACATTTTTATTTTGAAAACATAAATCAACGTAAATGTGTCCAAAGCATGCGGATCCAGAGCGGTTAGACTATATTTTTATAAGAACATTAAAAAATTGTTAAAAGAAATATAGAAATGGGTACTCAGGCACCCGGTTGCACACATAAGGGTTAAAGTACAGGGATATGCTTCATTATGCTGTATTAATAAGTTTTGTGTAAAAGTACCGACATTACATTCACATCTGCTACATTTCGGTCTCGTTTAATTCCAGAATATTTGTCAAATACTTGTTCGTCTTTATTGTAATAAGTAAACTGCGGATGTTTGTGCACATATACATTTTTAAAGTTCAATATCTTTTATGTTATTGCTGTTACAGAAATGAAATTTTGATAAAACTGTATTTTCTTCTGTAAATGTTTAAAAAGTGTACTTTTTATTTTTTCACAGCCTTAAATTTATATGTTTTCAGATATTTGGCTATGTTAAATTGAATGGAGATCCTCAGTCTAGTAATAAGCAATGAAATTATAACTATATGTGGTGTAGGACAACGGTAAATTATGAAAATAGTATATCGTCTGACAACAACGTGTGTTTTCTACTTTTAACGCTTGTGCCACTTATCTATCTTTGGTTCTTCAAAAGTTATGACTTTATTTAACCCTTTGCACTCCGTTGGCTCCGCTAAGGGGACACTTATAATATATTCCATAACTCCATTGGCTCCGCTATGGGGACAATCGTAATTTGCATCACAGCCCAGCATGTCAAGAGTGCACACTGGAAATTGCTTCTAAAGGTACTTTAGAATTCTATCAAAATCAATGTAAATGAATTCATAAACATTTATCATTTTCTCTTTTCGAATCAAAACTCATGGTTTTCAAAAATTTATACTACAAAAGTATGTTGGAGTTGCTGGTCGATCGTATCAAAAAATGCTTGGAGTGCTCTTTTTGTAAATTTGATAGGAGACTGAGACTTCGTCGATTTTGAATAAAGTCCTTCGTTGAATTTCTTGAAAAGGTTATTTCACTATTTTACAAAGTTCATTTTGTTATACTCTTATTAATTTTATATTCGGGTCGAAAATAATTTTACAATGTAACTCTGTTTAAATCTGGCTCAGTGTTTCATGTTCGCGTTATGACCGCTGTTAGCGTGGATGTACAACTTCCACACATGTGCCAAACTAATCTTGTATGACTATTGTAATTGTTTAGACCAGATAGCGCTCGTCGCTAGCTGTCGATCCAGTACGGTGGTAAATTTCAGACTGATATTTCTGGAGAACTACGACTACGTCGAAATCTCGTTGCGGTGTGAGTGAAGAGTATGTTGGTTTAAGAGAACACGTGGATTGATTGCAAATATTCAAATTGTCAACTAGAGTAGGTGACGGTCACTGAATTTTGATTGGTTGAAAATTCCTCCATAATGAACATTTTAGTGACCGCCCCAAAGTTCATGGTTCACCCTCAGGTACGTACTCATCCGTTGGGCGACCCTTGCGGATTCTCCGCGTGCCCTCTTAACAAGGCTGCAAGTCATAAGCTCATTAAGCCTCTAGATCTAAAGGATATGCCCTTTATATTAAAAAATTGCTAATTAGTATGGTGCCCTGATAACACTGATGCTATAAAATACCCTAATTATAGAACGAAACTATTAGGTTGTCCGGAAATAAATTGAGGTTTTCAGTCGTCTAACATTTGGTTTCATATGCTACAGCTGTTGAATTCATGTTTATTATGGGGTATACCAGTTTACAGCATACCTGTCGCACATCGTATTGCCACGAACTGGATGAAATGCATAAAAAATTACGTGTAAACAACCAGCTTTAGTGAATCGAAAAGGTCCAATACTGTTACACGGTAACGCCCACCCACACGTATCACAGTTAACACTTCGGAAGCTCAACGAATTGGGATATGAGACACTGCCTCACCCTCCTTGCTCACATAACCTGTTGCCAACAGACCACCATTTTTGTAAACATTTGAACAACTTACAACAAAAAATCTTTCACAGCACCGACAACGCTAAAAACACCTTTAAGGAATTTATCAATTCTAGGACATCGGATTTTTATAATAATGGAATAAAAAAGCTTGTATCTCGTCGGGAAAAGTGTATAAATTGTAGTGAATTTTATTTTGATTAAAGAAGTTTGTTTTAAGCAAAGTTACACATGTTTAAACATCGTGCCTATAAACCGCAATTTATTTCCAGACAACCTAATACATCCGCTGCGCTTTATGAGTTTATGTTTACAACATAACAAGAGCTCCGTTTTACACGGCTTAGAAGTCCCTTGTTAAATCGGAACAACCGCTAAGACTGAAACTATCGAAGATTAACACTTTATATGCGGGTGACGGAATATTACGAGTTTACTTTTACAACGCTCATCCGCGGCCAACGGAAATTCTGTTTTTACTTCTCTGTGCGTTTTCTGGGAGTCAGGACTATTTCACGCGCTTGAGTTGCATTAAAACTGTTTTTTAGATGATGATGTCAATAAACTGAAATCGCTGATAATGATGAGTATAAAGAAAAAAATTCCATTAAATTCCAACGACAGCTTCGAATGTTATGTGACTTTTAGTGGTCTGTAGTGTAAAGTCTTCACGAAATCGCCAAAAGTAACCCGCCGCACATAGGTTAAGATGTGCAAAATAGCCCACATATAAGGTGTTAACGTGTACCTATATTTTCCGAAGGGGTAAAAATGACCTGTTTTCGAGAAAACACGGTATTCAAGGAAAGAAACGTACATTTATAAAAATTTTTATATTGATTCAGCGGAAATTCGAAATAAGATTATTATTCTTAAAAAATAAATCATTCGTAACTTCTATCGTATTAAACATAGAAAAATATAAAAAAAAAGTATGTCAGTTTTACTCAACTATTCAACACATTTCTTGCTGTTGGAAATATTCTCAGGAGTACACTTTTCACATACATATTTATTACATGTACCTCTGGTATGGTTAGTTTATTACTTGTATAATATTATATTTGATACAGGTTAGAAGAAACTCTTGAAATGCGAATGCAATCGAAATTTTACCTAAATCTTGTGAAGGGTCAAAATGACCCATCCCTGTATACCTACAATAGATATGTTACATAGAAATCTTAAAAAAAAGGGGAAAAAGGTACGAAATTTATAAAATTAGTCATCTGTATATTTCAATAAAAGTAAAAGATAATTTCAGTAAATACGGTGTTCTAAAAATGTCAAAAAAGTTATTTTGACTTCCTTGGTGGTTCTAATGTTAACACATTCGGCTCCGCAGTGGAAAACTCCACAAGTAGTCAGACACGTGAAAATAACTGTCTGTTAATATTTGTCGTTGAATATATAAATATTTATTTACATGATAATATACTTCTTATTTTGTACGGTCATTGTAACATACATATAACTCAAAATTTCGTTAGGGTAATCAGTTATTTGACGAAATTAAAGTTGGTACATCGGTCACCGTTGGTACACGTGGCGCTCAACGTGTTAATAGCTTTAATCGGATACTGTGATCAGCTTTAATTCGAACGTGACTCTTGAGCACACGTGCGAAAGTGAAAGCAGACTATCTGATTACTTACCCATGTCGTAACACTCGATAGAAGAGACTAGTACACGTTCCTTATTGACATTTTATCGGTATATCGATAATATAATGCTTACGTTTATATCGTTCAGTTATTGACATTTTATATTCCACCGGTGACTACATTGTTATGCCCATCTCTATTTGTGTGTGACGAAAATAAAGGGTAGCGACTTAGGGGAAGGTTCCAAACTAGACCACTCGAAGATAGACCATTTTTAGGAATTAAACAGTAACTATGACAGATAATTTAATAAGAGTTTTCACATTTTATTAAGGATGTCTTAAACTGTAGAAATTTATATAAGGTATCTTAGTTTTTTCCAGTCAAACTTTGTCAGTATAATCTACGTGTATAAATAAGAAAAAAATATTATGTAGGGTGTACCAAAAATCGGGTGCTATTTTAATGAAGCACATTGAAATCATAAATAATTTATTTACAGAAATTAAACAGTGTAGTAAATAAAATATATTCATTATTCTTGAATAATAATATAGATAAATATAAATTTAAAAAATTTCATTATTTCTATTTAGTTCATAATTTAAAAGATTAGTAGTAATTTTTTAATTATAGTTAATAGGGCTTGGCACGATGATCATCAGTATCTCTACATAGCTCCAAATTTTCAACGGCATTTAAAAACACATCCTGTAGCATTTGGAGAGTTATGTTATCTGCAGCTTTTCGTGTACGTTCACGTAAACCATCCGGCTCGCAATCCTTGTCTTGTAAACTTGTTATTTGATATACCTCCAAGCGAAAAAATCCAAGGGGGTTAGATTAGATGATCTAGCTGGCCACGGTCTGTTATTTCCACGTCCAATACACCGATTTGGAAACTGTTCATTCTGTTTATTTCTGATTTCATTACACTTCTTTCCTTGGGTTCGCCAGATAACTATTGCTACACGCTCCTCTGCATTCATCTTAAGGGTCAGCAAAGAAACACACGTAAATTAAACCATTTTCATTTAAATAATACCTAATTTTTTATCCATCCAGTACAGGATGAGTCAATAAAAACAGAACATCCAACTATTTTTGTTATTATTGAAAACAGAAAAAAATACCTGGGGAAAATGTTGCAGTGTTCAAGGGGGCACATATAGCTGTACAGAGAAGATTCGTCCTCCAGATCACTATAAAGGTCACGTTAAGATCATCGATGTTTTTTTAAATAGCATTCTATATTTGTATGTTTATATTGTTGTTATTTACGTAAAGAAGAATTCAACGACCTATAATACTGTGTCCTTTATGTGATCCTGACTGCAGCATCCTGGTGCAACTTTCCAATGTTTGCGAATATCTGCAGTGAAGATCACATAAAAGACATAGTATTATAGGTCATTCAATTCGTCTTTACATAAAGAACAACACCACAAACATAACAAAAATAGTGTCTTGTTTAAAAAAGCCTCGATGACCTTGACATAACCTTCATGGTGACCATGAGGACGTATTTTTCTGTACTACTATATGTACTGCTTTGAGCACTGCAACTTTTTTCTCAAGCATTTTGTTCTACTTCTAATAATAACAAAAATATTCGGGTGTTCTGTTTTTATTAACTCACTTTGCATAAAGATGGGTAGTTTGAAGATTTATTAACAAGTAACAACAAAAATACGAAATATGAAGGGAACGGTAACAGGCTTGCTGTTACTACGACACAGAGTGGGAATAGATCAGCGATATTTAGATGTAATCTGTTTATGCGAGCAGAGCTTACTATCTGAGATCGTTGAAGGTATCATAATACTCCTAGCATTCCCAGAAGCAACTAATACTCTGCTTTGTATTATAGTAACTGCGAGTCCATTACCGTTACCTCCGTATTTCGTATTTATGTTGAAACTTTTTTAACAAAGCTACAAGCGACGTATTTTTATATAATGTTTTTTTTCTTGTTTATACTCATAGAAGATACTGAAAAATTTTGACCGGAAAAAACTGGGACACCCTGTGTATGCTTATTTTAAATCAACATTGTTGATGACATTGAAGCGTCACTGAACTAGGTGCCTCAAAAAAAATCCTCCGAGAATGTAGGATGTCTATTTCCTAAATCGCTAATATGATGTAAAAAAAATGCCGGATTACTAAAGGGCTCAAAATATCCGAGTGCATTAATATTTAAAAATGACAAAAAAGACAATTTTTGACTAAATCACGAGATTTCAAGTGTAAAATCACCTTTACTCTATTTTTTCTTTCTTTTCAATGCTTTTAGAAGGTACAAATTTTCTAAAATGTCAAATGTTAGAGGTTAGACCCCTTTTAAAAAGTATATTATTTAAAGTAATGTAAGTCGCAATTGAGATTATTAACACTACCGTGGCGGTCACCGGTGGCGAACATATCAAATTTTATTTAATTATATAATTACTAACTTTAATACGGTTTTGAATCGAATTAATATTCCGATAAGAATAGAAAGTCGAGGCAGTGAAATTGAGTAGTTGTATAATTATTTCCTTCGACATTTTTGTTTGAAATGGGATATTATAGTATTAATAACTTTTCAAGGTATTTATTCCACCAGTTTATAAATCACCGTTTCAAGAAAAACGCACTTAACCTGTTGCCTGTTATGGTCGTCATCGACGACTAGATCCTCAAATTATATTTAATTAAATAACTATTAATTTGTACTAAATGCTCAGACAATTAAACATTATAACATGAATATAGGAACGCATGTACAATACTGAATACTTAAACATTTTTTTATTTTACGATTTGCATAGAAAAGGGGACTTTATAGCATGTCTGACCAGCGTTGACTCTTTTCACTGTGGCGTTCAACGTGTTAACCTTTTTGCTACTACGGGCGACTATAGCCGGTCGCCACGAAACGATCTTTACATACTACTTGCAACTACAGATGCTGATATACATGTGAGCCCCTCGATTGACGAGTGGCATAAGTCCAAAATTACGAAAAATGAGTTTATTACAGAAACAGTAAGTATTAAGAATACTTGTTTTATTTACCAAATTAACTTGCGTATATTTTCTTTCATGTTGATAAAAAATAAGAGTCAATTTTACATCGTAAGTAAAGAGACTGTAAATGTATCTGGAATAGTGACTTAAGTCCAGGTTTTGGACTTACTCCATTAAAAAATATAGTTTTTCTTTTAAGTTATGTTATCATAATTATTATTCTTTCAGTTTATATTCTTACAATAAAGCTATATTCTGTTCTTAAGTTTTTATAAAGTATTACACGAAAGTGCAATTTTCACAAAACTAAGGAAAGGGACTTAATTCACTTGTCAATTAAGCGGCTCATGTAGCCCTGGCTTATTGAAATAAGATGTATGTATTTGACGATGTTTCAATGAGTTTAAATGCATAAGCCTGTTTCATCAGTGACATGTCGCTCATTTGCTGCAACGACACGACTAAAAATTTGCCAGTTTTGAGTTATTGGTATAGAAATAACTGCTTTCGTTTCAGAGTTGTGCAGAATTATAATTGAATTACTGCAGAAATTATAATTACAAAATAATTCAATTACATCGTATTCAATGACATTGTAATTCGTAATTCAGATCTCTCATTCAATTAAATTACAATGCAATTCGTAATTGGTATTGAAGTGCAATTACAAAGTACAATGTAATTGAACCAGAATTACGAATTCTAGGTAATAAGAGGTGGAAAAATCCACGTAAAGGTTTCAAACAGAAAAAAATTATTATAGACATGAAACGTGTGTAGTTAACTGAGCTGTCATTCAGGTACATTATATTTCAATTACATTGTAATTCAATTACACTCATGACAACAGTGATTAGCAATTGGATTAATTGAAAAGTTTGAATTGTGTAATTCAATTGCAACGTAATTGAAGTACAATGTAATTGAATTACGTAATTGAATTAGACTGTAATTCAATTAGCACAACCGTGTTTCGTTTGTAGTTTCTACAGGTAGAACGATATAATTGATCTTCTAAAACTCACGACGGGAGGACGGCTGTCGAGGACAGATGTTCTTATAAAATTGCGGTGATTGGAAACATTCAAACTCGTTTTCCCTAAAATCCTTCTTTTTAAGTTGTGTCATCGTTGCAGCAAATGGGCGATATCACTTATTTTTCTATTCTTTTTCTGTCTGATGCGTAAGATAGTAAGTTCAAAACGTCAGACAACGTACACACGATAAATGTACGCTTATGGCACGGAATCCCGTTTAGCAGTGGCGTACTGGCTGCCAGTTCCACCGTAGCGAAAGGGTAAAACTTTTACGTGGTCGGTTTTACGCATGCACCTGCCGCTCCTCAAATGTCTATAACTTCGGGAATTTTTCGAATTTCAGAGAATGCACTTAAGCATACATTCCTAAATGGTCGAGGATTCGAAAAATAAAATAAAAAGTGAATTTTTTGCAAGTTTACAAGTATTTTCTTTTAAATTAGAATTTACGTAGTTCACGTAGAGTGCTGGTCACATGAAAATGTTCACTGGACCTCCTTATAAAATTATAGATCGTAGAAGAATAATAGTTTTTTATTTATCACTAAATTGTATTTATTATACTTTTAACACAGGATTAAAGAATATTTGTCTGAACCTAACATGCTTTTTAACACAGTAAATGTAATAATGTTTTTTCCGTCATGTAGTTCGTCTGGATAGCCGCGCCATTAGAAAATTTGAAAATATGTATATTTTCTTTATTTATTTTTTTAATAAATACACAAATTCTATGAGAAATTAAATCAGTCAGCGAATGCAAATTCGTTTCATTAATTTTTTTTATAATCTTTTTTAGTTTTTCTTTCCGTGTTTTCCGTAACATTCAACGTCCATAAAAAGATTGTTAATTACCTTAGCAGTTCTGTTCACTTTCTTTGATAATTCTCAGTTTGAATAACCTTCACCTTTTAATGCTTTCGCTTTCCCAATTTCTTCAGCAGTCAACGAGATACTGCGTTTTATAATAATGCCAGTAATAATGATGATGTTACAATTACTGATTATAAGAATCAGAGCCGGATCCAGCGCCTTGAACATCTGAGACAATAGCCCAAATTTGCGTCCCATTTGATAAATGTTTTTCTTATAACTAAGCACATAAAACAATATAAAAAGGATAATATCACATTTATTAAAATTAAAAAAAACAACATTGATTTCCTAATTTTAAATTCTAATGGGTCCAGTATTTAAAATTGCACTTTTCTTGCTTTAAGTGAAGCAAATTCATTAATTACTGTATCGTAATTGACAGTTTTAGACGAAGCTTGTGCAATTGATATTATTGCCATATTTGTTAGGGTTTCTTGTCCCAATGTTGAACGTAAATAACTTTTGATGATCGTAAATTTGCTGAAACTCCTTTCTCCAGATGCAACAGACACAGGAATCATTAGAAATAATCTTAATGTCACCCCCAAATTTGGATAGGACTCTACTAATTCATATTCACAAAGTATTTTCAAAAGAACCTCACTAGAAGCTGTAGTATTATTTGGCAATGTTGGCATAGTATGCATCTTGAAACTTGCTATTTCTTCCGAAATTTCAACAAGGTTTAAGTCACCTTCGTATTTCAAAGCTAAGCCAACCGCGAATTTTTGTAATTCTGAGAATGAGAATTTGAAATTTTTGCGCCCCCTCGGACTTTGAACTTGAGGCAAAGGCCTTAATTGGGCTCTGATAAGAATACCCAGTGAATTTATTATTTTCATGAAACAAGTTTCATCGAGTATCTTCGATTGCCTGACAATAACTAACGTAGTTAAGCGAAGCTGTCCATGATGCGCTTGTTTTGTTTTGACAGAGCGAAATTCTAAAAATATTCGGAATTTATCTACAAGAATATAAATAATTGCTGTTAGCTGATGTAAAAACTGTATCCAGCTTATAAAATGTAAATGTCGAACAGAATATACTTCTACTTATTTAAAATAACATATTTATAACTAAGGCTATTCAAATGACCAGCACTGCATTATCCATAAATTATAACACGTTCAGTTAATGAGGCAGTAACCACACGCTAGTATTTCTTATGGTGTTGTCTACGCAAGTTGTATCCACATCAGTGCAGTTTAAAATAGTGTCTAAACTATTGGCATCATGCCATAATGGCGCAAGAGAAATGTTTTTTACTTTTTATGTCAAATTTAATGGTAAAACAATTATACACTCATTTCCTCTTTTTGAAGGTTATTACAGGGTAAACTTGTCTTTTTTTGTAGTGAAATGGTATATTTTCTTGCTAATACTGTGTTAGATAAAAAATAAATGTAATTATCTCCTATAATATGTCCGTGGAGTAACTGAAGATTAAATAATCGTAATTTAAAGTAAGTATGGGAGACAGTGGTGGATGTTCAAAACAGCGGTGAGTTAATTTTCTAATTTACTGCCGTTTCTGTAATAAAATTTGAAAGATCACCCAAAAACACTCAGAATCAGAGTCTCAGTGCTCCCCATAAGCGATGCCATAGCGATTCTCTGCTTAAACTGTACAAAGTACTGGTATCCTGGTTGAAAGCATTCTAAGCTTATTAAACAGTTCTTCCATTCAATATACGATGCATCTTCTGATCCTAACTTTTCATCTGAGCATCGCTTGAAACAGCACTTCAAGTAAAAATTACTTAATATACTTAAAGCTCTCACCTTGCCTGATAGTTGATGAATTCTTTTGGGCTAATCCCTGTAGACTATGTGTACAGGGTGACTCACGAAATTGGGCCGGGTTATATCTCGAGTTTGGTTAGAGATAGAAAAAAGTTGTGGTAGGAAGGTCCACTTTCCTACGACTTCACTTTTTGTGCAAGTACAACAATGCACCTATAAAATGCAAATGCACTTTTTTTTTAACATGTTGAACGGCACAGTGAAAACGGCCATACCCAATCAGACATGATATAATTTACTATTTTTTATATAAATTGCAAAGAAAAAAACTTTGAATACTCAATCGTGTTCATCTGTTCCTACATTATTGTTTCTGTATGAAGTTTGCTCAGAATTTTATAACAATCAATAATTATTTATGATTCTTCAGAACATTCTACGTAAAAAAGTATTATGGTATGATATTAAAAAAGTCAACAATTTGTACGATGATCCAAATTTTTTATGAATCGTATGCTTTGTTAAAGATGTTCGAACATTCTGCCTTTACATAGTCAGCACTTCATAAATTGTTGCTTTATGTTTTTTATAATACAATTATGATCACTGTACTATGGTCACTGTTTACGTTTGTACAATGTAATCTAATTCGTTCGTTTATCCTTGAGGTAACCGCATAACAGAAATTTGAAATATCTCACGAATTATTGATTTTTATAATACTGTACTCTAAAGTTTTTTACACAGAATGCTCCAAAGAATTGATCGTTCCATTAAAAACAAGTGCATTTGCATTTTTAACACGTTGACCGCCACAGTGGAAACTACCATGCCCATTCAGAGACATTATAATCTACTGTATTAACACTATACAGGCCGTTGACGCACTTATGCATCATTTGTGAAACTCTCGTTAACGGCCGTTCGCGCACTTATGCGTCATTTGTGATTCTAATGTTAACGGCCGTTTAAAACACATTAGCATCATATAATTTCAGGAAAGCTGATATCGAAAATTCTATATAGATTCTGATAATGAGTTTTTAATTAAAAAATTGCAGAATTTACATTCACAGCGGCCACTCGTGCATAAAAATTCGCGGCATCAGCGGCCTGTATAGTGTTAAGTATAAATCGTGAAGGAAAGAAATACTGTATTATTTGAACGTGTAGTACTTACTTTATATTACTATTATAATAATAATGATGTTGAAAATTGTATAAGAATTACTAGTTTCTTAATGGAATAAAATTTAAGGCGCCGGTCACCAGTGATCTCCACGATAGTCAATGTGTTGAGGTTCATCGTTGCACTTATGAAAAAAGTGAAGTCATAAGAAAGTAGACTTTCCTATACCATTCAACTTATTCCTCTACAGGTTTTCTGTACCAAACTCGAGATATAACCTGACCCAATTGCGTGACTCACATTATATATCTGGCGTTTAAAATGTATGTAAATATTTGATTATGACTAAATTCGTTGTACGTAGCATTCCTTGAAACCGACAAGAATTTGTATTAATTAAAGTGATAAGCTAACGATCGTGTTCTGTCAGAAGGCAGTTTCTAGACCTGCCACATTATGCTATAAAATTCTGAAACGGGAGACGTGTTCGAGTACGTCGAAATTATGTAAATCAAAATGTTTTATAGTTGTCTGTACAAATTGTACTATAAGATACGTTAAGTCGCGATATCTGAATACTTGAAAATGATTGAAATAAGGAAAATACAGATGATAAAAAACAGACGGCAAATCTGTATAATCGAAAGTACTCTAACCTCCTCATTTATATAGTAATTCAGTATTATATTTAATCACAATTAATATAAAACAAGTAATTCCCTCCTAAAAAAATTATTGCTCTTAATTAATTGTGTTTTAAATAATAAATTGGCATTTATTTATACTAAATAAGTGTATGTATACAAAATTAATAGGATATAAACTATATGTTCCTATGTTATAATTGCTAGGTATACGTATACTATATAAATAACGTAATATAAGATAATTTGATTCTGAGAGCAACGGTCCTCCATATTATTGCTTTCATTGATGTCAAAGGTACTTATGGACTACTTTGTTCGAGGAAAAGAATGGTCAAAGGCGGTATACACAAAAAATGAAACGCATTCTTGCGTTATCCTTCAAAGAGGGAAGAACTAGAGCTGTCGAGAGCAAGAGTTCAAACTATTATACAAGGATTACTTTATCGTATCAAACGAAGAAAACTGTATTAATATAACGACATTATATTGTAAGACGCGATGTCTCTTAAAAACATGTCTTTTGTAACATATGAATATTGCACCGTGTATGTAGCGATAATAATTATTGAAAATACTTACAAATGTAATGTAAAAGAATTTGCAAAAACTGCATAATTATAACCTGGAATGCAATTCGGAACACGTGTCCGTACAATTCTTCTAATACAGATTAGGAGAGACCCGATAATATTAGGTACCAGAAAAAGTTCGTGTGGTTTTTCTGTCAGCGATAAATTCAAACCGAATTTCTTGTAGTAATTAGAAAATCTAATACACAGGGTTGGTATCAGTGAAAGGTTTTATCTATTTAGTTGGTATATACACTAGAGCCTCGATTATCCGAACAGCGGTCATCCGAAAATTAGCCACGCTTCATTAGTTACAAGCTAAAATTATTGCTACTTACATTATATATTTAATTTTGTGTCATTGTCTATTTTCACTTCTAAAATACAATAACTGTTTTTATGCGAAATATAATTTTAATGTGAGTTAACCTATTACTAATTACAGTTCGGATAATCGAGGTCCTACTGGACTCTTTGTATCTTTCATATGTTCCCACATTCCATCGTCTATATAGGGTGTACAACGCAATTGTTGCCACGATTTTTTAGGCACTTCTGATAATCTGATAAAAAAATGTCTGGAATAAAAGTTTTACGAAAACTTAGTACGAAATTTTCAAAAAATTGTTGTTTCGGTAAAAAATCAAGATACACCCTGTATAAGGTTAAAGATTGTGAGCGAAGAGTTAAAAATTCGAGCTTTTTTACTTTATGAATTTAAACTTGGGACTACAGCAGCAAATGCAGCAAGACGGATTTGCAGTGTTTGTGAGGAAGGTTCTCTTACAAGAAGTTGTTAGTGAAAGCGCAATACAGAAATGGTTCAAACGATTTAAGGAAAGCAATGAATCGCTGGAGGACGAGTTATGGTCAGGGCGTTCATCTGTAATTAAAGCTGAAGAATTGTGTGAATAAATGTATAAAGCCTTATACAGGGTGGTCCACGCAATTGTTTCAGGTTATAACTCCGTTATCAGTGCAGAAGATAAGTCTGAAATGTGTACAGTATAATGGAGAAGCGTTTGAGCATCTTCAATAAAGATATTCTTTTAAAATATCTCGATAATTAATCATTTTTTTACCTTTGTACTCCAATATTTTTTTACGTAGAATGATGAGAGGAATCTATCTATGCAAGAAAAGTCTGCATTTCCGTTTAAAAAAATAATGCATTTGTTCATTGCACATGCACCATTGCACTTCTAAAAAAAACATGGTCCTACGGATGTAGGACTCTTTGAACCATTCATTTTTCTCCTTTGACATTTTTCTGTAACTGCACTGGTAACGGAGTTATAACCTGAACAATTGCGTGGACCATCCCGTATAAATAAGGATGAAACCTTCCACTGATACGAAGTCTGTACATTAGATTTTCGAATTACAGTAGAACCTCGATTATGGTTCAGTCTTCGAAAATTAGTCACGCTATATCAGTTACAAGTTAAAATTACCATTAGTGACACTGTGCACTTAATTTTATACTAATCTGTATTTGAAATTCTAAAATAAAATTACCATTTTTATGTGGAACATAGTTGAAGTGTGAGTTAACCTATTACTAAGTACAGTTCGGATAATTGAAGTTCTACTGGACTACAAGAAATTCGGTTTGAGTTTATCGGTGACAGAAAAACCGTACGAACCTTTCTCTGGTACCTAATAGTGTACCACAATGTCTCATGCAAGGACTGAAAGTCTACACTAATATTACATCTCTGTTCGGTACTTTAAAGGGAACACGAAATCTACCTTCATTCATTCATGAAAAAACACACAACGATCGATCAAAAACGTAGCTACCACCAAAATTCAAATAAAAGGCACCAGGACACACTTCTATGGAAACAACGACAGATCTATCAGCGTCAGAGTCAGCACAATAACACACCCTCAATCTTAACCCTTTCTACGAAAACTGGTAGCAATTTGAGCGTGGGCATGTTGCCTATGTGAGACATATACAGGGTGTCCGCCGTAAACGTGGACAGTCCATTATTTCCTAACGTATTGGAGATACAAAAATATTATTTATATGAAAATTGCACATCTTTTAACGAGGACAATCTTTTTTGTACATTATTATGTTAAGAGATACGATGGTCAAGTTCGGTCTTTTAAATGGAACTGTATATTTCAGTTCAAATCATTCGATAGTGCTTTTCAAGACGAATTCACTGACTTTTAATGTATACACCCGATTTTTAGTGGTTTTCGAGATATTGCGTCTACAAATTTACCGATTTTCAACGGAAGAAACCCCACCAAATAGGAAATACCACTAGTGGTCTTGTTCACGCTTTAAGTTCCATGTGATAGACACTGTCTCTTGAAACAAATACAAAGGGTCTGCAGTAGAAACGGTAGACCCAAACTCTGGGCAATAGTTTTCCATTGAAATGTATCAACGATACCTTTTTCAATACTGCAAATGCTACATCTGTGGTGGGAAACAATTGTCCAGATTTGGGCCTGCCGTTCCTGGTGCAGACCTTTCGTATCTGTTTCAAGAGGCAGTGTCTAACATGTGGCACCTCAGGCGCGAAGAGGACCACCATCGGTACTTCCTATTCAGACAGAGTTTCTTCCGCAGAAATCAGTAAATTTGTAAGGTTTATATCTCGAAAACCAGTCAAAATTGGGTGTATACATTACAGGTCAGTGAATTCGTCTTGAAAAGCACTATCAAATGGCCTGAAGAAAAATATACAGTTCCATTTAAAAAAATGAACTTGACCATCATATCTCTTAAAATAATAATGTAAAAAAGAGTTTGTCTTCGTTAAAAAGTGTCCCCCCCCCCCCCCCCCCCATACCATACAATTTTCGTATGAACAATTTTTTTGTATCTCCAATACGTTAGGAAATAATGGACTGTCCACGTTTACGGCGGACACCCTGTAGATTGGCTGATTTCATTAGCTCGGTGTGGACTCGGAGGTGGTCACTATATTTCTGATTTTAGAAAATGAAATAGTTTCTATATTTTGGTTAAATAGAAACTGTCATGCAACGTAGCATAACACACCTTTTTTGTTAAACACGTTGACCGCCACAGTGGAAACAGCCATACCGGTTCAGACGCGATATAATTTACTGTTTTTTATATAAATCGTAAAAAAAATATGATTTGAGTACTCAATCGTGTTCTTCTGTTTCTACAGTATTGTTTCAGTATGAAGTTTGCTCAGAATTTTGTGACATAATAATTATTCAATTAACCCTTTGCGGACTACAGACGCATATATGCGTTCAAAAAGATCGTTCACCGTGTGCTACGGGTCACCGCACTGGCCTAGGCACACGCGTTTACTGTACGCTTTCAACCTATGTATTTACACGAATTATCATCTTTGCTTATTTCATTAAAATATGTATGTCTCGTTACATATTTTGATATTTTAAAGGACTAAAAGAACTGAGCAATCGACATCAAGTATATAATTATAATTAACTATTAAATTAAACACGTGTTCTACCACGGAAAATTTCAGCACATGGTGCACGATTTTTCCCGAAACCTTCCGGCCTCAAAGGGTTAAATTTAATTTGAGGTGTCGGTCACTGGTGACCGCCACGGCGTTCAACGCGTTAAAATACGCAGCATAAAATTCGAAACTATACTAGTGTCTGAATATTTTTGTAATCGACTGTATGTCTTCTATATCAAAGCAGGTTATAAATTGTACATTCTAAAACAAAAATATTTCATCACTCATGTTATCTACAATATTGTACACTGATTGAAAGAAAATTAAATCGTGATATTATTATTTTTAACTCGTTTATGTATCTGAAGTATAAATGAATCGATGAGTTAAAGAACAGTACAAATCTAAAATTAGTCATTTTTAAACGATCTCAAAACTAAATGTAAAATGTACGGGACTATATGTTGGGATCAAAAACAGTGCAAAAAAAGTACCCTATACTCGTGTTTCAATACTCCCTTTAGTTTAATGAGTGTAAAAACAGTATCTGTCATGGATTTATAGTGTTTCAATAATCACATTCCATGGAATAATTTCTACTTCAGTTATGTTAAAGCAAGTTAATAAATGCTATCTTTTAGTTCTGTGTTATTTTTTTAATTTCCTGACTAAACAGTGACTTCAGTTGAAACACAGTACAAGTCCAATAATTTTATTTTAATTATTGAACATTAATGAACAGTATTTAACCATAGTTAGACGTACATGAACGTTCACTGCGTCAGCATGACCGTGTTTAAATTGGAACAGCACTCTAAATTCAATGATGTTGACGATACCCGAAAACTGACACAATTTTTTCAAACATCTCAGAATGTGATTTTGGACATGCACTGTTCTCCAACTCACCGAATCGAATATACCCTAGGTGTCACAAATGTAGAAGAACTCCCGTCACGAGGGTGAAACAGTCAAACAACGCTGCAGTGGCAAACACGGCTTGGAGGAAGTTCGCAAAACAGCCGATGTACAAAAACAAGAATCGGAATAAGTCCGGCGCAGAGAGTAAAGGGTGTCCAGGGGGTGGGTCGTTCGGGATGGAGGAGGCGGGAGAGGGTTGGAAGGCGCCCCTACTCTCCGACGTGATCGTAGCGACGCGACTTCGGGTATTCTCTCGCGGGCAGCGCGGGAGCACGCTCAGTTTCGTTCGCGGAGTAGCCGCGAGGCGGCAGCATCATCTTCCGGCAGAAACCCCGCGGAGTCAGTGTGTCCTTTCGTTCGAGCGCGATCGGAGGCTGCCACCCCCCGAATCCACGGGGTCTCGCACCACCTGGCCTGCCGCGTTCATTGCCCGCCACACTGTCCGCGGAGGATCCACGACGACGAGTGATCGGAGCACTGCCGCGGCGGGCGCGCTCGAATGCTGGCCCTCTCTGTTTATGAGAGGCGTCCTGACAGGACCGGCTGACGTCGGCCGGCGCCAATTTCGACCACGGGTTCGGATCGGTTTGGTACGCGCGCGAACACGTCGCTGCTCCCGCAGGAGACGGAGAAAAAAGCATACCTCTTCGCCGATGAGACACCAGTTCCCCATTGAATGCTGCACGAAAACTGACCGACAACGTGCTCTCTCCCTTCGTTCGATAGGAAATGTATAACCCTCCTCCGGTGATCGAGGGAAATCGTCACACCGGCAATGTGAATTGAAGATCTAACCACGGTGTAAGTAGCGAATTGATGTATGACTAATACGTGACGCGGTGATGATTTATCTCGCGTGGATAGTCAGTGGGGATTTGAGCTGGTGGCTTCGGTAGATCGCGATTTCCCAGCGATCGGTGGCCAGTTTTCTTCGAATTTCTCGACCGTTCTCTCTGGCTTTTACGCTTTTTCTCGGAGGCTCGCAAATCGCCTCTGGCGTGATTTAACAGAGGGGTGGAAAGGATTCTCCTTTTGCAAGTGTTTTGGATGAGGATTCGAGGATTTGTGTGAAGAAGGAGAAATTGATGGAAACATTGTCTACGATCCTTTATGGACAGTTTTTTTTATTTATGATCGTGATTAGAGCTGACGATTGAGAACGTTAATACAGTCATTTGTTCTCCAGTTGTCTGTCTCTTTTCTCCACCTTCTGTTTCTTGCCTTTCAGGCTGTATTGGTCCTTACTCCTTTGAAATTAAAGAAGTAGGATTTGTTTAATTTAGTTTTTATCTTTACAGTTTAAATATCTTTCATTCTTTCTTTACATTTCTATCGTGATCGAGAATCCGTTTTTGTAAGGTGAGCAAAGTGAACTGTTTGCCATAAGTGTTACTACAGTACGAAGACTTCTATGAATGTTACTGTTTTCAAGGTTATATGTTCAGTTAAAATGATCAGTGCAGTGTTTGATCTCATACAATGTGTTATGTGAATCTTACGAAAAGCTGTCAAGATCGCACGTGAAATATTTCTAAATATTCATGTTAAAGTCGTAATGCTGTTAAGAGCAATAAATATTAGAATTCATACATTTTTTATTTCTGACATTAATTCAAAAATAATATTTTAAAGACATGTGCACAGTGTAACATTTTGCATTAAACGGTCATTACAAAAATTATACGAAAAATCTAAGCACCGGTCAAGTGCACGAACCTCTTGTTTTAAGGTATTTACGTAATTCTCCTTACTGTTTTGCTTTTACTAATTTTTTACTTCATTATAATTACCAGTTTTCTTAAATCTATTGTACCGTGATATTTTAAGACGTCTGCTTTACTAGGTTATGCAGTTTATTCACTTGAACTATTAAGGAGAATTTTCAAGAATAATATATAATAATCTTATTAAATGAGACTACAAATGAACTCCATTTAAATTCAAACAGTGAATAAGGAAAGGAAGGAAGCAAACAAGAACAAGTACATGAAAAGTCTTATGAATTAAATTGTAATGAACTCTAGTATAATATTTCAGAAATTAAACCCATTTGTAGTATATACGTACGTACGAGCATTATTATTAACACGTTGACTGCCAGTGAAAACAGCCATCTTTAGTCAGACGCAATATACATTTCTATTTTCTATATAAATCGTGAAAGAAAAAATTGTTTAATTATTCAATATTATACACGCGCACCTATATTAGTGTTGTAACATTACATTTGTTTAGATTATAACATAAATCAATAGATATTTAAATAAATAATGTGTTAATATAAAAACATTTTTATATAATCGTTATTTTCTGTTTTCCATATGTCGAATGATAGTTATGCACAAAAAATATGCCCTTGCTTTCAAAGAAAATAAATTTCGATTCTTTCACAGTCATAGGAAAAATATTTGAATCGTTTACTATTGAAAGGGCGTATTTTTTCAATTCTTTAAACTCTGACTCCAGGCAATAAAAACTTTACCTAATTTACTTCAAAATAATGTTTATTCGGTTTTTTCAATCGGAATCGATAGGAGATATCAAAAGACACTTTCAGTGTTTTTTTTATCCCACAACCCAAAATCTGGGTTACCTACAACAGTTTAAACGCATAATTTAATTTTCTCCCAAATATGGGCATACGCTGTTTGAATAATAAACGATTCATTTACTGATGACTTCTTGTCACTTTAGTGACTCTTCGTACATAGCGTCCGTTGGTGATCACAGTCACTCTTCGTACATAGTATACCCTAAGTGGTGCATGTCAATAGTTATTCTCAGCACAAATGAGTTAAAAGAATACACTGGATGATTAGAGTCCAAAACAACATGTCGACTGTCATTCAGTTTGCACTGCCACGTACAAAAAAAATTTCCTTTGCCAATTATTTTTAGCTGTTTCGAAAAAAGGATTTATATTAACGAACATTTTTCATGTTACAAAATAATAATACATTCCCGTCTATAAGTATTAGGACACTTACGAAAAATGAAGTACACCTGGAATATTATTGGATAATTATTAAAATCTTCAAGAATTATTATATAGTTTGATACCTCAAACTATAAATAATTAAAATCTGTAAGAATTATTATGTAGTTTAGTACCTTAGACTATAAAGAACTGGTACGTTCAACATTACAAAAGAGATCTCACCAGTTGTGTGTTATAATTAGACTGCGGAGGGGTATGCATTTTAATATATTCAAATTGGTCCATGATGGACATTTAATAACTTCATACAATAAAATTACATATTTCGAACATTCAAGGAGTACATGCAGTCCTGTTGAAATTTAATTTATTTAACTTTATTAACACATTACGTACCTGTTCATTGTCGCGCTGACGCGTTGCTACTACTTTTAAATAAAAATATAACGTTTATTATTAACTATATTCTTAGAATAACAGCTACAACTTTTTAAATAGTTGCTCAGTTATGCCCAGAATAAAAACGAACAAATTACTCACGACGAAACATTAAAATCAATCGATTTATGATCGACAAGCGCTGCTCGCGAAACGCCTATTGATAGGCTTCCAGTAGGTAAAGTGTTAACATAAATATGGAAGCCTAAAATTGTATATTTGTATAAACATCCGCAGTCTGGTAATAATAGTAAACTTTCTTCTCGTCCGTACATATGTCCGTCTTAATCAATTTTGACATTCGTTTTAATAGTATTTCCATTGTATCAGTTGTTATCTGGTCTCATGCATGTTGTAAATGATTTCACAAGTCCAATTCAGATTTTGAGCTAACCTCTTCGATTTTCTGACCTAATTCATCCCATTTTTAATAAGTCAAATGCAATAAATCGGAAAACTAATGTAACAGGATGACACACGTTGTAACTATATTTTTCATAAAAATGATAAGTTTATTTTAGAATGTATAATGCATAATAGTATGAAATTAAATGCACAGTGTCACTAACGATAATTTTATTTTGCAACTGACATAAGATGAACAATTTTTAGATGATCCACGTTCTAATAATCGAGGTTCTAGTGTATATGGTTTTGCTAATATGATCATATAAAACTAGAAAACGTTCTATAATCTGGATCAAATACATCGTTTGTGTGAGATCAGCAAGTATCCTAATACTTATGGACGAGGGTGTACACTACCGTCGAAAATTATCCGGACACTTACATGTTTGCGAATATCACTGAAATATTTTACAAACATAGTTCCATAGTTGCTTTGTTATGTTATTTTACAATTATCATGCTATTATTGAACAATATAAGCAATATTTATTAAGAAAGAATCTTGACAAAATTGCTAGAACGAAAGATAAGCAAAAGCGTACATACATATAGAAGTGTATGAAGGGATGAAATTTTAGACAACTTTAGCTCCCGTTTGTTCCTTCTCCACATCGCAGTGTATTCAGTATGTTTATTTCTGACCAAAGTTGGATATTTGTATAAATTTGAACGAGTCTCAGCCACTTAAGATTGACAAAACTGGGACCAGGACGATGCGGGTGTTCGGTTGATTTTAGTTAGAGTTTTACAGTGCTAACGATCACAACCATGAGTTCGGGAAAGGAATTATCGACGGAAAAACGTGTTACTATTATAGTGTTGGCCAAAGAAGGCTATTCCATTAGACAAATAGTAGCGAAAACCGAAATGTTAATAATTGTATTATTATAGCATTAATAAGCTAGTTCTGTGAATTTGTTCGGTGTTTGGAAACTTATGGACGGTAGTGTATGTATAAATGTTTCAGTTCTTATTTTTCTTCCATAATGATTTTGTAAAATGTCTACTTACATGCAATAATCTTCAATCGTAATATCTAGTCATTTCAATTACTATAAAGTCGATCCGAGAATCGATCATACAACCGCTTTGGTACCAATATAGAACCTAAATAGTAACAGTTCTAAAACCGATGTGAGAATCGGTATAGAAATTATGACCAAATCATAAATAGACAGAAATTTCGATTTCTTATAAATAGGCTGTAGATATTTATGCTAGTTGACATATCCAAGTACATAAAAGATATTGTCTGAATCGAATTATAGAAATAAAATGTACAAGTCTGATATCCGTCCAAGACAGACCCAGTTATTTTCCATGTCCCATTCGTTTCTCTCTACAAAATTATAGAAATATTAAAGAATAAAAATTTGTACTTGCATAAACTTCTGCAGTCTACTTACAGCAGTTATTCAGAATAAAGTTTCTTCATAACTGTTTCAAGAACCGAAGTCGACATTATAATTGTTTTCAACTCCTGGTTTGCAGGCAGCCCCATCATGGTATGGTCATAAGTACGTAAATTACTGTAACATTGGAAAAAATGTTCAAGTAGTTCATTATCATTTTAAAAGCTACTACGAATTCTAAACAAGCAATTCTCTCGTCAACATTATAAACTGAAATGATGCATAGAATATTATAAGGTGGCATTTATCGAATAGTCAGTACGGAATTAGGGTGTAAAAGGAGCAGTGGTCCAGGCTTTCAGTGGAAAATCTCTATGACACGTACGATTGAGATTTATAGAGCAGCCTTCCGCAAAGATCATTTCAATTTTAACCGACAGACACACTTTTTTCCAGATCGGCCTCAGAAACACACTTTCTTTTTAAATGTTCCTTTGTTGCTACAAGATGACTGCTAAGCCGTCATGTGCCAGTGCACCAACAAAAAGTTAACCTTTTAACTGGGTCGTTCTTTGATAAGAAGTGTCTATTGTTTGTACTTATAAACGAATAAATATGAAGTAAATTGTCTTGACTATCACAGAGACACTGTCAAATGATACATTAAATCATCTTCTTCGATCAACTGTTTTAAATGTTTGTCAGAAAATACTGTGAGGACAATTAGTAGGCGCCTTGCTTATGACGGAGCAATTTTCACAGGGCAAGTTAACTCGTCTTCCCCAATTAAAAGGTTAACGGCTACAGCCGTCATTTGCGGCAATGGGTTAACATTAAAGATTAAACGTTGTTTTAATCCAATAATCACATTCGCTCCACTCATGAGAATAAAAAGTTTTCAGTTTTTTCAAAATAAACATGGATTTCATTTGAAGGGTTGGGGGAAAAACAAGGAATGTCACAAAACAGCTTCATTGAGAAGATTAATTTTTAATACTTTAGTGCATCAGTAAAGAAGCAAGGTCCAATGAATGTAACTGTATTGTTCATGGCATGAAGTTATACTCTAATTAGGCGACAGATAAAAATGAGCGAAAATATAATTGATTTACGTTATTTTAATTTTTCTTTAAAGTTGAACACTGCAGAATAAAAATGTAAATACACTGTTCCTTCCTCTTACCCCTAATTTATAATTTATAATTACAATTTTATTGTCTTATTATTATTAACAGGATGGTCCTTTTTTTATACATAAATGAATTGTCACAGGACATATAATACTGTATATATTAATAATCTGGTCCGTCTTGAAGAGATTTTAGAATATTTCCTTTGAATGATGCGATGGAATCCCCGAAGAAAGTAATATTGTTAGAAAATTGTTCAGCTAAACTTGACAATCTAGTAATAATATCAGTTTGTTCGAATCGAGAGGTATATAGGATGAGTCTAGTAACTGGGACGGACTATAACTCTGTTCCCATTGAAGATAGAAAAAAATTGTAGAGGAAAATTTGGCTTCGTTTAACAAACTGTGTCATCGTGTAGCGCGATTTTGTACAGTAGTGCACCGGCGGAATTGAAAAGTGCAATTGCACTTGTTTTTTAAATGGAACCCTACGTTTTTTTGGAAGGAATTTGTTCCTCGTTTTATCCTGCGTATAAAAGGTATAAGGGAGGTGATTGAAAACGCAATACTTTACGAGATACTTCACTTTTTACACAATTACAATGTTAGCGTTGTACCATATTTGAGGATATTAAATATTCATATTTGTAAACGTTACATCGAGATTCATCCCTGAGAGCTATGCAGCTTAGTTTGTTTAACACTTTATCTGCTGTGGGGTCACCAGTGGCCAGTATTTGAAATTTTGTTTAACACGTTGAGTGCCACAGTGAAAACAGACATACCCAATCAGACACGACATACTTTTCTACTTTTTATATAAATCGTAAAGAAAAAGATTTGAGTACTCAATCGTGTTCCTCTGTGTCTACATTATTGTTTCAGTATGAAGTTTGCTCAGTTTTTGTGAGAATCAATAATTACTTAATTAAATTAAATGTGCAGTGCCGGTCATCGGTGACCCCCACAGAATTCAACGTGTTAATTAAAGAATACGCAATTCTTATGCAATTTCGGACAATAATGATATTGTAATAATAATGCAACATAACAGCTATACATTTCAATAAATGCATATGCGATAATCGTCCTGAAGGGGTTAACCAATCTGAAAAAATTAGGGTAGAACACCAAGTAGATTCTCTTTTTTTTTAAATTAAATTTCTTTTTTCAAAACAAGTATAGGTGGGTCAAATTTTTGTTCAGAACATTACTGTCTAAGATTTCAAGTTCGTTTGTATTTTTTGAACTATTTGATTATGCATGGTGAGAAGAATTCAATGAACTACATAGCATAATTGCTGGTGAGAAATACTAAACTTAATCAACTTCAAATGAGGTTCTGCCAATAACTAACTGTAACAGTTTCACGTCCTTTTAATTACAAATTATATATTTATAAATAAGCTATACGTTTCAATGGTAAATGTTCGTTTTCCTTCTCGATTTATATTTGAAACAGGACATTGTAATCTGTCTGAACATATATAGTAGTTTCTACTGTGGCAGTTAGTGTTAAATAAGCTCAGATTAACCCCTTGACATACACGTTAGTTCAGATTATTTTTGCATATAGATACAACTTAATTTTCTTACTCCTGTCGATATAAACAGAGATTGAGAAGAAAACAATAAGTCTCAGTTCTTAAATTAAATATTTTAATAAAATGTAAGATATGTGTTCACACATATCTCTAATTTATTACAAAGTATTATAGAAGATTGAAGTTCATTAGGTTGCTACGACAATCCAGACTCGTCATTTGACTCCAAGGGGTTGAGGTGCAAATTAACTCAGTCTATTAATCGAATTATTCAAACACAAACCTAGCTATAAGTCCGGAATACGATTAATTCGAACACGTATGTACAGGAACTCCTTTTACTGTGTTAAGTGTGAAACCTTGTGTTCAAACTATCTGACTCGCATCAGTAAGCTGCTGCAAGCTCGAAAAGGTGAACAATACTCGGCATGTCGAAGTAGCAACAGCTTTGATACGCTGTGGAAGAGCATCGATTGTTCCGTTTCGAAGTTAATAATCTGGCACAATTACGACTCCTTCGAATTAGGTTAACGAGCTAATTTGCAGTTGTTCCGATAGCGCGATCATAAAAGGTATTACACTAAAAATAATGAATGCTGTATTAGAAGGTTTTACTCTCACAGGACCGTAGCAATATACAGAAATCTGTCAGTTATAATCGTCAGTTAATGAAGCTTCCCCTAATGCAATTATTTTTTTGCATTCTTACATAATACTGTATTCATTTCGAATGAAGTACTGCAGGGAAAAAACTACGGATATACTTTGTAATTTTTACAATTCATTTCGACGAATGCATATGTATGTTAAGATAGCAATAATAATGGAATATCGGGCGACTACGTCAGAGTCGTCCTTTTACATTTTTATGCAAAGACTTTCAGTTTATGTCGAATACCGTGTAGCAGGCTTTCATAAAATTTATTTTAAACGATGACTACTACAATTCATATTGTACGAATGTTATTAAATAGCATTATTTGTGCTGTAACAAATGCTTCACACTTCATTTCCCTTTCTGGAAAATAGAAATAATAATACAAGAACATGGTATACAGTTACAATACTAAGTTTTAATATATGTGTCACGGGAGTTTTTGGTGTAGATTATTGTTATTATCTGTAAATAAATGAAAATACGTTGTATTTGCTGAATACAAAAATCAATTAACCTACATTGCTGTGGTGACTAAAAATGGCGCAACTGGGGTGATTATATTAGTTTTTGAAAATATTTTCTATTTTCCAGGCTGTTAGGTATACCTGATAGAGTTTATCAAAGAAACCTACATTTTTAATTTGGTTTATTGTACGAAAATATAGGAACACTTACATAATGTTATTTTTAAAAGAAAAATGCAACATCTTTTTGTAACTTCTATCAAATCTTGTAAACGAATAAAGTAAAAGTGTATTTTATTTCTCTTTGTAAGCACTGGTATTGAACAGTACTGTGAAATGCTTTTGCTACTTGTTTAAATTTCTTTATTTACTTTCTGTGGCTACAGAAATATTGCGTTTCAGCACGGAGTGCTAACTATTACCTATTACCTAAATCGGTAATATTATAATTACTAGACTGTGGACATTTATGCAATTTGACATATTCATATACTCGTAATATGTACATCCAATAATGTAAGGGATCTATAAAATACATTTTTCAAGCATATAATAGCGGTTATACTGGCTCAGTCATTCCATGTAGCCTATTCACATACGTACACGTACGTGTCAGTATGCTTGAACAAGTTAATAAAATTGTGATTCAAATTGTAACCGTAAGTGTTAAATTCGCTATTTCTACTATCTCCGATATCACGCAGCCATTCAGGTACATAATGAAATAAACTCTTCTGTTTCTCGAAATTTTTGAATCGAAGTGTCATGATTTTTTTAAATCGTATATTAAAAAGTATTACAGGCATGCACAAGTGGATTTATCTGTAAAACTTTCGAAGATCATTTAAAAAGTACAACCTGTCTGGAAGAAACTTTGAAATTCATGTGAATAATGTCTTATTTTTATAAGTATAATAAACGCATAATGTAAGTGTTGTTTAGTGTCGAAATTTTTTTTAATCCGCTGTTCCGTTCTTCTTGAATCTAAACGATTTTTTAATCAATCTCAAAAGTATTAGGGTAGGACACCATGTAGATGCTCTTTCTTTTTTAAATTGAAGTTCGTTTGTCCAAAATAAGTGTAGATAAAATTTTGTTCAGAACATTATTTTCTAAGATTTCAAATTCGTTTGTATTTTTGAACTATTTGATTATGCATAGTTAGAGGAATTCAATGAACTACGTAACATAATTACTGGTGAGAAATACTAAATTTAATCAACTTGAAATGCGGATCTGCCAATCAGTATCTGTGACAGTTGCCGGTTTCTTTAATCAGATATTATAGATTTATGAATGCAGATAAATTATAAATTTAGACTCAATCCAGCGTCAAACAGCATTATCACTTCTGAATCAATTCCCACTGATCAAACAATAAATCATACTTGCAACGTTATTATGTAAAATCTCGAAATAAGCTTCTAGAACTACGTAACATATTGCTCAATATAATACGTACTTTAATTTAATACGTACGTAATTTATTGCTCAATATAATATGTCCAAAGTTTCTTTCATTTTTTACCGCTTGTTTAAGTGTTATACTTTTATTACTTCAAGCATGTATTTGTAAAGATACCATGTGTCGCATCTTTGAGTTTCTCACCTTGTTCAATTTACGATTTGACTACATCAAAAGCACTGAGTATGTCCGTCTACATCTGCTTAGGCACTTATACACTACAGTCGTATGATCTTCGTATGCTATTATAAGGAACGACATATATAGGAAGTTATCCAAAACTCATTTTTCAGAATAACTTTTGCACATTTCTACATTTTAGTGTTGGTAATTATTTCTTAACTTTTCTTAATACGACTATTTGATTAACTATTCATAATACGACTATTCAACTAACCATTCATAATACGACTATTCAATTAATTATTCATAACACGACTATTCAATTAACTATTCATAATACGATTATTTAATTAATTTAATTGACTGCGGCACATTTTCAATAATAACCAGATACTGTGTGCGCGACAATAATAGATAAGCAACAACTGATTTCTTTTATTCATTTATTATATTCTGATCTGTTGCCTTAGAAAACACTTAATTTATTATTTATTGTTATTCTCTTTGTAATTCATTTATCATTTATTTTTATATGCTATTTCAGCTGTGAATTTTAGTGCATTATTCGAGACTGATAACCAGTTCTCCAAGCCGCAGTAATTACCATTCGTACATAAGTAGGTATACTTCCAGGGTGTCTATAGTATATACACCTTTCGTAGCCAAAGGGTTAACTCGAATATATTTACAATTATCACTGATAAATGGTATAAATTAATTTTTACGTGTACCTACTAATTAGTATCTTGTTTTGTACTCTTCTATTAGGTGTAAGAAAGAGTTCTGTGCTTCCACTTTTACATAAATAGAAATATTTACTGAAATATTTATCAGAAATTCAACAAAGTAGAAGCTTTGATATTCACGCATTTAAAATGAAATACAATTTGGACGGAACTCTAATAAACGGTAATGATTATAATGATAACTGACAAAGAGCATGTTTGACATTGCGTGCTGTATGCATTTCAAGCAAGGAAAACATCGTTGAACCTGCTCGAATAATTCGTTATGCTCTTGATAAAGGAGAATTCTATCTTAACACGTTGAATGTCGCAGTGAAAACAGCAATTTCTAGTCAGACGTAATATAATTTACTGTTTTTAACACGTTCCTTCCTACGTGTACCGTTTTCGGTACACGCATCAATTTTATTTGATCTCATAACTACCAACTCTTATGAAATTTTGAATAGCATTTACGTTAAAATGACAGTAGAAATAGAAACTATAATATCAAGTATATAAATATTTGTAGAATCAACCACGTCTATTAATAAATAGCAATTTTCGCGTGTCTGACTAGTTGCAGAATTTTCTACTGTGGCAGGGAACGTGTCAACACGTTGAAAATCCATCGCAATGGAAAATCCTGCAACTAGTCAGACAGGCGAAAATACCTTCTTATTAACATGTATCGTTGAGTATATAAATAATTATTTATTTGATAATATACTTCTCATTTCGTACTATCATTGTAACATAGTTGTAACTCAAAACTGTGTTGGGGTAATCAGTTATTTAATGAAATTAAAATTGGTACGTGGGTCACCGGTGGTACACGTGGCGCTCAACGTGTGAATATAAATTGTAAAGAAGAAAAATATTCGGGTATTCAGTCACATTTTTATGTTCCTAAATTGATGTTGTAATATGAAAATTGCTCAAAATTGTGTGATAATAAATAGTTATTTAACTAAATTGAATTTGAAGTCCCGGTCATCGGTGACCGCCGCGGCATTCAACGTGTTGATCATTAACTACCAGATCATCCCATAAGTAATGACGTTTCGAAATGTGACTTCAAGCGTCAATAATTCGGTAATTACACTCATTTGTAATTATCGATACATCGAACATTAACACTTAATATCCGGGTGACGCAATATTACGTGTTTATTTTTACAACGGAAAATTCCGTTTTTACTTTGCCTGTGCGTTTTCTGGGAGTCAGTACAATTTTATGCGCTGAACACTTTGACGACCGCAAATATTTTCAGAAAACCACTTATCATTGGCCATTTTTCGTGACACCTTTTACATAACAAATTATTTAACGTTGTTCTTTTTATACAGGATATTTTGACATTTTCATTTTCTGAATATTTGGGTATTTACTTTTTGTCAGTGATAGGTATGATCATTTATTTGTTTTATGTGAATGTTGTACACATGAGTGACGTCACATGTATGCGACAGTGGCCGTCAAAGTGTTAAGTTGAATTAAAAAAATTTTTTATGCGATGATGCTAGTAAATTGAAATGGTTGTTAATGTTGAGTACAAATCCAAGAATTTCATTAAATTCCGACGACAACTTCAGATGTTATGTGACTATTAGTGGTGTCTAGTGTACAGTCTTCATGAAACCGCCATAAATAGCCTGCGGCACGTAAGTTGAGATGTGCAAAGTACCCCGCATGTAAGGTGTTAATTTTGCTATCCTTGTTCCACAACTTTGACAGTTCCTCAACTCGATCTTCAACAAATTTCTATAATTTTTAAACAATTCATTTTAAGTCTATTGTAACCAATTAATATCACCGAATTGTTTGACAACTAAACAATTGTTGAACCACCCGAGTAAGTAGTAGTTGATGCGTACAAGCTTTCAGTTACTCAAATGCTAGCATGACATTTTTTCACAGATAAAAAGATAATAAACGACATTACTTATGGTATGACCTGAGACAACCTGGCGCGCCTGTAAAATCTGAAAAGCATGATCTATAGGGTACAGAAGTAAGATGTATCATAAACACAAGGAGCAAAGCAGGTCATTCTCAGCTTTTGCTGGGATGTTCTGTCGCACGCTGCGCATTTACCGGACTTGTCCTCTTCGGATTAGCATTTATTTCAATTCTCAGCTTTATTCTTCAGAACTGCCAAATTTCTGCTGTACTGTATTCGTATATTGTCCAAACGTACCAAGAAGTTATTAATAACTAGCCTGCGGGTATTTATGTAATTTAATATATCCAAATTGATGAATGATGGTCATTTAATAACTTATTGTTAATAAAATAGAAATTACATATTTTGAGCATTTCAAAGAGCAAATGCAGTCTTGTTAAAGTATCATTTATTTAACTTCATTAATGTAGGAAATATGAAAGTCTAAAAATGTATATTTGCATAAACATCCGCAGTCTATTTTTTGAGAAAATCAATTATATTATAAAATTTTTCTTAATTAATTATTGAGTATATTTTTAATTATAGATTTTTGGGAGGTATTAATAACGATGAGAAGTACTTCAATGATTAAGACCGTTTTGAGTCTTTAAAAATAAAAATTGAATTCTGGCAGAAAAGCATAGAACTTTTTCGTCTAGCTAATACATACATGATTATACTGATCTCCGGAAGGATTGCCATTTCTAAACGAATGGTACTTACGTTTATATTATAACTGTAATAATTATGAATTTTATAATGTTTGCACGTGGTCTACATTAAATATGACATCAATTGTATCTAATATAATGTTTATATTAATAATAATCGTATTCCCTAAAATATGTGAAATACTGCGCAGTGAACTCAGAGCACAAAAATAGTAAAAAGATTCGAATAAACACACAGTAAAAATAACCTGGTTACCGAGTAACAGCAACTTTTAACCTTAGCGCGTTTTACCGTCCGACTATACACTCAAGGTCATTGGGTCGGAAATGACCCGAATCTATAGGACTCATATTTTCAATTTTATACTATAATGTGAGGCCTGAGGAAACTTAGAAGTAACCAGTCGGGCGTATTATAAGATATTTAATTATAGAAACACAATATAGTATGTCTAAATTATTTATTTGTAACAGGTTTACACAATTGATAAAAGTTCCTACACTAAATATATAGAATGAAACAAGGTTCTGCGTGCTACCTGAATTAGTGTACCAACAAATCTACATTCTTTTTGGTATTGCTAAAAGTATGCCAATCATTTAATATTATTTACATCCCTTTCTCTTCACTTTACTTTACCACATTACTTTATAGTGCTTAAGAATAATTAACTTCTGTCAGTCTATAATGTTCGTTTATGCTGGGTCAAAAAGGACCTGAGGATCCTATCTGTAACAATTTTTAGTGTCAACATATCATATGAACTTACAAAATGAGCTTTTGATATAACGTTAAAGAAAGGAAAAGAAACACATTACTAAGAATTTCACTATAGTTTTCTCATAATTGCAAAAGTTTTTAAAAGAACTGAAGACGCAATGGGTTGAAACAGACCCAAAAACAGCACTAGGGTCAATTTGGTGTAACGTATGTGTGCAAACGAAGATAATAGATTTGTCCAAACCGCTGTTCATGCGTACGATTAGAAGGACTTAAGGTTCTGCTGATGTGTATTAAATAAACAATAACTTGTTATTTAAGATAAGAAGTTTATGTCTTAAGTTGCTGGTATAATACGGCAATCCATGTTTTAAGCGAGAATTACGGCTTCTTGAATTAATAAAAGGAAATGTATTTAATCTATGGATTGATCAAGTGTTCATAAATTTTGAGCACGTCTCTTCGGTACAGATAAAGACTGGTTGAAATATCAAGCAGGCAACTCTGAAACAAAACCATATCGAGCGTATGATTGGTTTCTGAACTTTTGTTGTTATTTCTGTGTCCTAAATCCACTGCTGCAGTACTTCGTACATGTTAGGAAACTCTCTGTAGGGTGCGTTCGAATTGATCGTATAACAGTGAAATAATTTCTTTTGCATAAGTAGATTAAACGAGCAGAATAATTTTATTTATGCGTGGTTATATTGTTTGACAAGTCACTTTCGAATAATTAATGAGTATGCATTTAATTGAAGTACGTTTTATTGAATACTACTTTAAACGAGTATCATCTTACTAATTGAAAGCCCATTTTCATAAGTGGCTAGGTTCAAGAAAACATGATGAAATATATGCTTAATGTTTGTTAATTTCATTCATGAAGACATTGCTTGAAGTTTTATCTTACTGTAGCTAAAGGTATGATTGTCGAATTAGTGGCACTGTAGAAACGTTTTCTATTAACTTATCAAAGCAGATGTCTCTGCTGTGCAGAATAATTTTAATGCTTGCAACTTGCATTAATACGTGGAAATATATTTCAGTATATTGATATACGTATACCTAACAAATTTTCTAAATTACTGCGTTTTCTGTTGCAAGCATTTTTTGTACCTTTTACAATCGAATGCACTAAGAATTCGTTTGCAGCGTGAGTAAAATAGCCTGAAATCAAACTAATATGATTCATTAACGAAAGTGGATAACAAGCAGTCCATGTTTCAGAGTTCATTTAATAAAATTACTGTTAACACATTATTTACCGGTGCATTCTAGTATAGATGAGTTGATGCAACTTTAAAAAAAATACGTTTATTATTAATTGTATCACTAGAATCACTGTTATAATTATTTAAATAATTGCTAAACTACTTCGATTAGGATAGAGACGAGCGTATTATTAACGACGAAACACAAAATTAATCGATTTCGACAAGTTGGATGTATTCTATCGGAATACATTATTCCATACAATCTCGCATCTGCAGAATAATTATTATTACACTGCCCAAGAATCAAAATCATATCAACTATTTCTGATGGAGAATAGTGATCCATTTTGCTGAGTGTAGTTGATGCACTGAACTCGTCACATGTACTCAATTTAGCTTTTACAGGAACAGCGAAGGCAATGAGACAGTTCTCCTTATTTACATTGCACGGATAAACTCGTCAAAATATATATCGCCTCGTGTCGTTTCAGATTGCAACATTGAAATTAAAATGTCTCCTAAAGGAATGGTTTTTTGGACATAAATAGGTTAGTACATTTTTGGAGGGAATATATCGTTCTGCATCGATTAATGTATTGCAAATTGCATGATATCATTTAATGATACCACTGTGTGGCACACAGACACTAGTCAGACATATTATAATGTTCTGTTTTAAGTATACATCGAGAAGGTAAAGAACATGTACTATTGAAATTATATTATTACTACAATATCAGTAGTCTAAAACCACGTAACAATTGCTAGGCAAGACACTAGATGATTTAGGTAGTGAAGGTGGTCGACTCCGATGGAACGTATTAAAAAAACGTATGTAACTTTCACCTGACCTTAACACCTGCATTTAGCAACATCCTGGCTGTATCTTACGATGCTGCCCTCGAGCTCTTGCAGTCACTTAAAAGCATTTTGTTCTACCCAGCATAGTTTCCAAAAATTTACAAAAATATATTGTAACCGGACGAATTCTCTTTCGAGCGCGTGGCCGTCGACGTGTGCCACCTAGCGGCTGTGCGTGAACTATGCCCCCGTGGACGGCTCGCCGGCACGCCGACAAAAAATGTTCCCATGTTTTTTATCTCGATATATTATTTATTTCGTGATAAAATGTAGCCTGCGGCACTCCGGAAAATGTAAAGAAGCTATTGTGAAAATTTCACAGCAATCGGTTTTGTAGTTTTTAAGATTTTTGCGAACATACAATCAAACTCTGTCTCCTTATTATAATAGTAAAAGGTACATCATCAAGTAAGAAATGATTGAGTCTAACAATAAGTTTCACTTAGGTATACGTGGCATGGCAATGAAGATGCTAATAGCATATCATTCTGTATGATATTTATCAGTATAATAATAATATAAAATGACAACTACACTGTCCCATAATTCATAGTAAGCTAGTCTTTACACAAGAAATTTTCGAACTACATGCCAAGTATATGATATTCTGTGTCTTATATGAAAATATAGATATAATTTTAGCCGGTATATTGCTCTACATACATGATTGTAATGGTTCAGCTTTAGACTGATGCAAATATGAACTTTGATTAACTGATTTACATTAGATCTTGTATGGAGCTGAGACTTTATCTACTTTCAAATTTGTTTACAGTTAAACCTGATTAATATAAGGGAGTGCTACAACTTTTAAGTCTTTTATTAAAGGAAATGTCTCTATTGAAGGATTATTCTTAGTCTGAATAGAATATTGATTCGACTGAGAACACAGAGAGGGAGAGAGAGAAAGCTTGTAGCAGAAGAATTGTTTTGTCTGATACAATGCTAAACGGCACTTCACTGAGTATTGACTTCTTGCTGTTTATACGCCTGCTAAATTACTCACAAACAAAATTGTTCATTTTTATTGTACACATACCCATGTACACCTAATTATAAAGTCGGTCATTGTAACTTTGCATCTTAAGACATTGCTTCAATTTTAGTATTAGAATAGAGCAATATACAAAAAATGTGTTCTATTCAAAGAAGTATACATATACCCAATTATACCCGTGTAAGGCGATCATTATAACCTCGCATCTTAAGGAATTGATTCAGTTTTAGTATTAGAAAAGAGTGTGACACAAAAACTGTGTTCTATTCAAAGGGGTATATTGAGTAAACCGATTAAATTTGTTGTAAGTTTCACATTTTCTAAGAGCGCAAATCATCTTGATTTCTGAAATGGAAAACAGTATTTCTTACATACAGAGAGTTCGAACAAAGTGTCTAAGACTTTGGGTGATCATGGTATTCACCGAGTGGAGTGAAAAATGTCTAATTACCATAGGTTCTAAATCAATCCTTTCGATGTAAAATCAACTCCTATATTTACGGGCGTTCGATGTCGTAAGTGAGTCATTTCAGAACATATTGAATGTAAACAGAAGAATTGGTATGAAAGTACATCAGTTCAAGATTGTATGACAACACCAGGGTAATAGCAATATCAACAAAGGTTACAATCTGAAAATGTGCGTAGATCTCCGATCAACAGATGTGAGTTTTGTATTGAAATGGAAGGAGGACATGTCGAACATCTGTAACAAATGTTTTTGTTTTCTATAAATATCCTTTATTCATGTATCAGTCTTACTATGTGCAAACTTATTACATGATTCATATTTCCAGTTATCCACGCATAGCATTCATTTCCTCCTTTCATTCATTCCACTCTATCTTTCCACACATTCATTCGTGTTCACCCCTCACTTTCAGCAATGTTCCAATGGAGCTACTGGACAATTGTCCAGTAGGTGTGTTCTACGTAATCTTCTTGATAATGCTATCATGCAGTCTTTCATCGTTGGTCTTCCGTTGGTATTGATTAGGGTGGCTCTTATTTACTCTTGATGAAAATTTTTTTTGAAAATTTTGTCCGCGGCACCCCCCAGAATAGTTCCAATTAATAAAAAAAAGTAGTCTGTCAAAAATTTTAGCTCGACCGGATAACGGGAAAACGTGCCCTCCGGCCTTTAAACATTAAAATAATTAAATGCTCATAAAATCATACTTTTTTCGATTATCTTCTAGATTATTGATTGTATCAAAAAACGTGTCAGGCAAAAGTTGTGGATCTGAACAGGACGCATCTTTTATATTGTATTACTTCTTTACGTACGACGAACGGTTTTCAAAAGAATGAGAAGAAAGCCTCGAAGAAATTAAAAATTTTTTGTCAATTTTAGAAATTGAATTACGTTTTGATTATTTTTTTATGACTGGAGGCAAAATAAACACAATGTATGAACTTTCATTAGAATAATTTACAGAAATTTTCCGACCTTTTCAAAAAAGTTTTTTAATTTCTAAAAAATAGTCTTTTAGGGTCGAAAATAAAGAATACACATTTTTTAGCCTCTATTCATAAAAAGTAATCAAAACGCACTTCAATATTTAAAATTGAAACAAAAAATTGTTTAAATTTTTCTCGTGCTTTTTTTTTTCATTTTTTTAGAAAACCGCTCGTCAACGAGAAAAAGTAATAGAATATAAGAGATGCATCCTGTCTAGATCTACAACTCTTGTCTAACGCGTTTTTTTATATAATCAATAATTTAGAAGATAATCGAAAAGAGTACGATTTTATGAGCATTTAATTATTTTTATGTTTAAAGGTCGGGGGGCACGTTTTCCCGTTATCCGATCGAGCTCAAATTTTTCAAAGATTATTTTTTTTATCAATTGGAACTATTCTGGGGGGTGCCGCGGAGAAAATTCAAAAGTCGAAAATAAGAGCCACTCTAGTGTTGATTCTGTTTGTCTTCCGGTAATGGTTTTGAGTACTTGTTCGACTGATGGGACGTCTAGGGTATTCCGTGTGTTATCATTCCTCACATAGCATAGTGCATCAAGTATCGTTCTTTGTAATTTCGATTGTGCTGTTTCTTACTGTTGATTACTTTTGGTGATTACTCCAGAGGGCTGCCCCTTAGGTCCATATTGGTTTGATCATTGTTGTATATGTTGCCCTTTTATTTTGTGTCTTCAATTTAAATTTTCTATTAATTAGCCAGTATAGTAATTTTGTAGTTATTGCTATCTTCTTTCTTATGTGATTTATGTGAGGGCCCCATGTTAATTTTTTACCCAATACGATTCCTGCGAATTCTGTAAAAAATGTGAGAATAAACGTCCGTAGTTTTTAAGAAACGCATTAAATCGTATATTTCTAGGGTTTGTAATCGGATTCAAAACCATTCTAAAGTTATCAAAATTTCATTCGCATGAGTGAAAAGATTGTACAGGGTGTTAAGAAAAAGGTCTAACACTTATATTTCTTACATACAGAGAGTTCGAACAAAGAGTCTAAGACTTTGGGTGCTCATAGTACTCACTGAGTGGAGGAAAAAATGTCTAATCAATATAAAAAAAGTACAATTTGAAAAAAAAGAAACGTGGCTGTCCTACGTTCAATATTTTTCGAGATATTCGACAAAATATGGTTTTCAGCCCTCACTTTGAGGGCTGTTTTCGCCCCTTCAACATGGCATTTTGCCGATAAAAAATACATGTAAAATATTGTTGAGCTCCATATCATATTAAAATTTCATCAAAATCGGCGTGTAATCGTTGGGTATCATCCCTGGTGAGCTATCCAATCCACTACCAATTCAATCTCCCTAAACGCAACACACTAAACGGCTGCCGCCTACAATATTGAAACGCTCAATTTAGACAAAGGCAAAAAATCCCGAGAACAATGCGAACAATTACCCTGGTATAGCTAACTGCGAAGTCATCAAAACTTTTTATCTTTGTATGATATTGTAAATATTGTAGACATGTCTATGATGCATGTAGCATTTTAGAGTTAAGTCGAGATAACCAAAGACATTCTTTTCTTTTCTTTCTCTCCTTTCCTCTGTTTCTCTCTCTCGCGTTTCTTTCTTTGTCTTCCCCTCTCTTCTTACCCTTATAATCTCAAGGTTATTCGTTCTATTTGCCATTAATTTCACCCTTAACACTTTGACTGCCACACTCTATTGATTGAAAATAGCAAACCTTCTAAATTTCTATACAAAGGAAATATAATCTCAAGTTAAAATCATTTTAATCAAGAATATTAGGAATATTCATTATTTTTTTATTAGTAGTATTAAACTTTAGTATATAAATTTATTATTAGTAAAAATAATGAAGTAAAAAACAACTGAATCTAACAATAAGTGTCACCCATATATGGATGACATGGCAGTCACAGTGTTAATGTGTAAACGTGGGTTTTTCGTGTCGAGGCTAGTTCACTACACTTCACATGTTTTACCTGCTTACAGTATAATACATTTAACAAACTATTTGTAAAAATTTATGTGATAATCTTAATTTAGAATGTTTGAAGATGCTGTATGAATTTTTTCAGATTTTTTTAAAAACTATTATCCATTGAAAAGCCCATCGGACAGGAAAGACACACGTTTACAGATTCAGGGTATCGTAAATCCGTTTACAAAGTAAGAGTCAATATTTAATTTATCAGCACATTTTTTTCCTGGCTTTTCTAAATAAGAAAGCTGCGACTGATAATCAACTGTGATCCGAAATAAGACGAAGCGAATGAGTTTATGTGAAACATGTTCCGATTACGAGATAAGATTGTAATTTAGAGATGCCTGTATGTCTGGCCAGCAAGTTGTTTGTGCTACTTGTATAACTTTTTGTTTTGTTTTCTTGCACATCAAATTTATTTTTTGATATGTAACGAGAGCTTGCAATAGACGAATTTAGAAAACACACGCGTAAATACACGTCGGTACATGCCATCAACACTAGTTGTGAGTATTCCAATTAGCAATAAGACTAATTAGTAATAACACTGGTTGTGAGTATTCTAATTAGTAATAACTAGACTGCGGATGTTTATGCAATTTAACATATACGAATTGGTGAATGATGAACATGTAATAACTTAATAAAATAAAAATGGTATAATTTAAACATTTCAAGGAGGAAATGCAATCTTGTTGAAATTTCATTTATTTTATTACATTAACATAGGAAATATGGAAGTTTAAAAATGTATATTTGCATAAAGATCCGCAGTCCAGTAATAACTCTTATGCAATACATACTTGTGATTTTCAAACATTCTTGCCCAACTACACAGTGAAAAGTATCGAAATGTATCAAAAAGTTATGTATTCACTGTTGTCATTTGAGGCTATCTGCTAAAATGGTTGCTAGTTGATACCAGTATAACATGGTGGAAGTGAAGGTATCGATACTCTCACAAATCGAGTCAAATATGTACTTTGAGTACTGAGCCAGCATTTCAAAGCACATATTCCCTGATCATATTTTGATCAATTTGTGAAAAACTACATGCTTCTCTGAATTGTGAAGTGTTGGTATTACTCAGTGACAGAAGCAATTGTAAAGGATCGAACCTTTTGAACGGATATCATTTATGAATCGATACCATTCACGTATTCACACGGGCTGTTCAGACAGTAATATTTTATCGTTTGGATTCGATACTAATTGACAAGTATTATACGAGAACGCAATTATTTAGTGCATTTTTCACTAGAAATTATTTTCTATATCATTACTTAATCAATTATTACTTTCGAATACACTGAACAAATTTTTATTTCATGCCATTTCACATAAAAATGATATTCCGAATGTGTTTGAACACATCTCTGAATTATTCATGAATTTATTAAGATGACGTCTTTATAATTTTTGGGATTTCAAATACAGTTATACAGGGTGTTTATAAAAATGGTCCGATACTTAAACAGCTCATAGTACTGACCGAGAGGAGTAAAAAATGTCTAATCATCATAGGCCCTAAAAGCAATCCTTTCGGGATTAAATTAACTTTGATTATTTATTAGCGTTCGATATTATAACTGCGTCTCTTGGAAACATATTGAATTTACAGACTTCATAGACGCAATTGTATGACAAATCTTCATAATTGTAGATATCTTCCTACCATTGCTACACAAACCTCACATCTGGATCATAGATCGACCCCGTTTTTAACATCCTGTATAAAGCTTATTGTTGCACTGACCGTAGGTCTAACATACTGCCATACATATATAAAAAAATATTTTACATATAATTTACAATACACTATCACTGTTTATAATAACTTTTACTTCAGAGGTGCACAGCGTATCAAAAGTTTATACACACCGTATTTTTTAAACAAAACGCAGTCCCTGATGAATCTTTGATCAATTTTTCCTGTCGAGTGGTTAAAATACTTTGAAAAGTTAAAGTTACAACTAAAAACATTTTAATTTGGTGCCATACGACAAAATTTTTACGATAAAGGCGAAAAACGGCCGTTTCAAAAGTTTAGACGCACTAAACAAAAACTTATTTATTTAACAAGACAAACAATTGAAAAAAACAATGAATATTTCGTATAACAACCCGAACCTTGAATGGTTGGAAAAATACGATTCTTCAAGCTGGAAATGAGATTTTTCAAGATTTCAGGCTTAATTCTCGCCCATGGCATCGAAATACCACCTTTGAGCTCATCCACCGAATTGTATTGACGACAATCTGCATAAACCTTACGAACAAGAACTCCCCACAGATTCTCAATTGGGTTGAGGTCCGGTGAACGAGGTGGCCAGGTCATGCTGTCGAGAGTATGGCCTTCGAGCCACTTCTTTGTGTTTCTACTCGTGTGGACGGAAGCATCGTCTTGCTGGAAAACAATCTTAATGCTCGGAAAATGATGAATATAGGGCAGGATATTGCCCTTAAGAACTGATTGATAACGAACACTATTCATTTTCGATGGGATGAGTGTAATAGTTGTGCCGAACGCACTAAAGCCAGCCCAAATCATGCACCAACCGCCTCCAAAGTTTCGTTTTGAAAAGTACTTTAGCTCCTCTCTTAGATTTTGTCAATATGAACCACATTCATCTGGTCCATCCCGATTAAATTTCTCTTCATCACTTCAGATCGCCTAAAACGTATATAGAGTGCTTCACTACTGTTGGTAAATATTTTAAGTGGTGATTCTACAAGCCAAAATAAATCAGAAAGTCCTTTACTATTTCGGAAACTGCTGCTTTGTATGTCACTCAACATCTAATGTCATCCTTTATCTAAACGATAATTGAAGTAAAAATTTCTCTACGGACAATTCGTTTTTTTTTTACCGACAAAGGAACCTTTAGCAATTTATAATTATTAATATTTTATAGGAATATAGGAATATTTTATAATTTATTAATTATAAAAATATTCCACTTGGAACAGATACTTGTGTTTCCTGCTATTTAACACGTTGACCACCGCAGTGGAAAATCCCGCAACTAATCAGACACTCGAACACACCTTTTTATGAACATGTATCGTTGAATATATACAGGGTGTCCGACATAAATACCTTAATACGTTTTCATAGGAAATAAAGAGTTGCATCGACTAATGCATTCAAAATTGTAAGATTCCATTTAAGAAAACTCAACTTTATGTCCTCTGCGCCGTCCATCCACAGAAAAGCTAATTACACCAGATTATGACTCCCTCGAAACCATTCACTTCTTGTCTGAACCATTTTTTATATAACGGGTAGTTTACCAGTAATTCGCATTTGTAGATTAAAATTGGACACTCTGTATACATTTATTTTTTTGATAACATACTTCTTATTTTGTACTATCATCGTAACATAGATTCTTCGCGATTTCGGTTAATAAACGTTGTCATGGACTTCTTGGAAATCAGCTGTTCGCGATTAAGATAATCTAGACTGCTGCTCGCAGCCAAATTAGTTAGTTATCCGACTATTTCTGCATACTAGGTTACCACTGGCTGTAACAATAAACATCGGTATGAATAAGGACTGTATTATCTATCTAGTACCACTATGTGTGCAAGCTAAAAACCATGTGCACGCTGTTGCAAAAAATGATTGAAGAGTTCAGCGTCCTGTAGTACTCACAAAACAGGAGAAAAAATGCGTGACACATTTGGGACGAACTCGGTAGACCACACGTGACCACCTGTACGTACGCATTTCCTCGACTAGCCTGAACCGGTAGATCTACCCCCATGCTTAAAACTATTTAAATCAATGAAAATGTATCAATATTTACCATATGTGGCTTAACCCTTAAATGGATTATTGGAGTCGTAGTAATAATTGTTTACTTTTTACCGAATAGGCAGAATAGAAATCAATTTTCCTTACAGCATTAGAAGCATAATGAGATAATAGAGGATTAGATAAATCCTGAAATAATTATATCAACACATGTTAAACAATTATTATTTTGAAGTTGCACATGGCTACTAGGGCCCCAATAATCCACTTAAGGGTTAAAAACATGTCGGAACAAGTATATAAAAGTAAAACAGTAAAAAATCTGCCGTCCGTAGCGGTCGACGTTTTCTGAACTGCCATTCTGAACGTGTTAAGTGGATATTTTTTGTGGCGTAAAATTAGAAAAACGTAAAAATGGAATTCGCACGAAATACAGCAATTCTCGTAGTGTGTTTCCGTACACGTTTGTATGCTGTACACGATTTCGCCATTCTGGTTTTCGTAAAACAGAAAAATGAAGTTTTTTCTGTAAACTCTTTAAAAACCCTCTCTTTTTGACGAATTTTTTATTCTTCTGAAAATTGACGATAAAAAAATTGCTGACGTTTTTCACGATTTTTCACTAAAAAATTTCTATTATATCTTTATATATTTTCTGAATCAGGAATGTTAACAAGAAAATTATGTATCAAAAGAAAACTACTGTTTTTCTGAACGTGCGTTTTAAATTTCAAGTCAATCGTAGCCTGAAATATTATATACACCATTTTGGAGAACATAGTTTGGCGAAATACGCGTATGAAGTTTCGAACACATACATACCCACGCGTAGATACATACATACATGTGTAAATCCACTCTAAATACTATATCTCGGCGAATGTTTTAAATGTTCACATGGGACCTTCTGCACATTAATTTTAAGGCCAACTACTTTTTAAAACAATAGAAAAATGTTCGATTTATTCAATTTTACAATAAGACCTAAATGATATTGATTCTGAAAGAAATCCTTTGAGTGGTTTAGGCGCTTATGAGCACTCAATACACGCGGTTCGTGCAGGGGATGGCAATAGGTATTCAGTGAATGTACTTATTAAGGGAAGTACTAAGTTTTCTGCACGTAACGTACAGTTCTCATACACTCTTTTACGTTGATAAAATTACACCTTCCGAAACCGTACATCTCGTGCGGATGATTGGAGAGACTACTTATTAGGTATAGTACTCGAATAGCAATAGACGGTCTGCAGACACTCTTTCGAAATACGATGCACTTATCAGTAATTGAAACACTTAATTTTGGAACCAACATTCACTCAGTAGTTGTTATTCCTCTGTGCAAATATTATCAATGAAATTATTAATAAAGTTTTTGACTCTTTTTTAACATTCTGTATACTGATTGAATAGAAATAGTACTACCCCTGGCAAAAAGTTTTCGATCAAACGCAATAATATGAAAGTTAGTGAAAACATTGAGGTCTTTGAGGTACAAAATACTATTGTATTTATTTAAAACACATGGTAAAGTAAGATTAGCCTAATATGAAGTAAATAATAAAGAAAAGAAAATGAAAATTTTTGTTTATTATCAAAGAGGAAGGAGTGAGAAAACAAAATGTTACATGGTAAGAAATATTTGGTCGGCAGCTGTCCTGGAAAAAGGAATTGATCAAATTTGTTAACATAAATTTACAAAGAGATAAACAATATTTTACCTAATATTTCGTATTGTTTCATTGTCCACGTATAACTGCTTTTATTCCTCGTAGCATTGATGATAGAAGAGTTTGACAATCTGTTGCTGAAATTTCTTCCCACGATAAATTGATTGCTTCTCGAAATTCATTTATATTTTATGGCTGTTTTTCGTGAATTAAGTTTTTGCATATTGCCCATACATTCTCTATGGGATTTAAGTTGAAATTATTCTCTGGCTATCTCATTGATCTAATATTGTTTTGTTGCAAATAGTTTTTAACTAATTTGCTATAGTGGCAGCTGCATCTTTCACTTAATTAACTGCTTTGCTATGGTAACAATCTGGTAATAACTTTTGATCTAATAGGTTTAGGGCATAAGTACCTTAGTACTTTTTGGTAGAGATTAAAAAACTGCATCGACCAGTCCAGTCAAAACTATAGGGTTCTATTTAAGCAAAAGGTGCAATTGCATTTTAAGGCGCACCAATGCATAAAAGTGCATAAAATTATTGTCAGGTTGTGCATCATTGGATACCATCTAATTTTGCCTTATAGCATTTCAATCCATCTCTAACCCTTTGGAAGATGCAGCTTGTCCCAGTTGCGTGGGATACCCTGTATAAAGTTAAAATAAAAGTTGACAGAAACATGGTAGTCCAATTGTATTTAATATTTCTTATCACGTTCGAAACACTTACCGAATCTCTTATGAAAAATACTGAGCACTATTTTCGTTTCTCCCCATTCACAAACTTACCCCTCTGTTTATTTATTTCCTAAGACAATAATGCTACGAAGAGGGTAGTAGGAAGTAAAGGAGGAAATATCATGGGCACAGGATTTGAAGGCGCTGCGAAGACATGCCAAACACGTCAGAACGCTGAAAGAATCAAGGAGATCGGAAGCGCATGTAGGTGCATGTATGTGTCTAAACAGACTATATTCTGATTCGTACACCCACGTACCATCGAATCTTTTATTTTGTTATTCTACGTCCTTCCCCTTTTCTTCCATTCCTTCTTATTTTGCGGATTACGTCGGCCCAGTCGTACTTCCTTCCGGTTTCTCTTTACTTTCTCCTTTTATCAGTGGCGTGTACTGCGTATCAAGTGGCAGCTTTTTGATCCTCCATATTCTTTCAGTGACTGCCACAAATACCTCAAACAATTCAGAACTATCGGTTGCTTGTTTCAAAATTGCTTTTTTACCATTCTGAATTGAAAGTTCCGTAGCGTGTTACTTATGTATGCCAAATTGTGTGCGAAAGATGAGTCACGTTGAAAATGGAACAAAATTATAGAGGAAAGTGGAATGGTGCAGGAATATCTAGCTTTGTATAATCTTCTTATGCGGTGCATTATAAAACTGCAATTGCACTTTTTGTAAATGGACTCATTAGTTTTTCACACGATACAATTTTTCAGATTATTTTATGAAGAAAAGAAAATATAGATACTATTGTACCATTCAATTTTTCCTTTTGCTTTTTCGTCTATTTTTAACCGAATGAAAGCTACGGCCCGTGTTACCTGCACGACTCAGACTGTACGTCATACTTGATTATATTTAATACGATAACTGCCGTGGGGTCACCGATAACTGACGCATTGAATTTTATTTAATTAAATAATTACTAATTTCGTTAAAATTTTGAATAGAATTCATATTGTAATAAAAGTAGAAGGTCCAAACTGTGCAAATAGGTATAAACTTGTTTTCTTCGTAATTTGTATTTGAAATGGGATATTATAGTGTGTCTGATCGCGTATGGAAGTTTTCACTGCGACTGTCAGCGTGTTAATTACATGTGTTTAAATTAAAATTAGATTAAAGTTAATTCAATATGAAAAGCTTGTCCAAATTTTAAGAAAGAGTAGCCTACTTGTTGCGCAATATTTGTTTGAAAATATATAAACTGTTCTTATAAAAAGGATAATTTCACCGACACAAATACCAAAGAAGGATGCAACAGTAATGAATTAATTAAAATTACTTTTTTGGAACACGATATTAGCGCAAAATATTTCTGATATTAGTTAGTATCTTTCTACTAATCCTACGATAGCAACACGGTCGTTCTAGAAATTAAAAAATTGATTTCGAGAGCCGTTCATTTGCATCGACAGCATTAATATTTAATTACATTAGTAGGAAGTCCAGTTATACTGTTTTAAAATGACTATAAACATGAGTAATACATACTTTGAATTATATGCACACGATAACAGGGAAATGACAGTGTGCTAATTCAATTTCGTTAATTCTGCAACACTAACTTTGAAAATGTCATGATACATAACCGTTTACTGTGTGAAGTTCTAGTTTTATTGTAATGAACCTTATAAATTTACACAAGTCGCCAGTCTGAATCGTCATTAACAATTTACTGTTGAACGACTCACATATCAAATAAACATATATAGTGAGAGTCAAAAGTAAGTATACACCTTACAAACATGATGCTCGTATAATATTTAGATTTCTTAAAATCGAATTTAGCTGCAAGTGTTGCAAAAGTTCAGTTGCTGGATTCTTGGGTCTTTCAACAAGATCGAGACCTTCGAAGGTAGTTAAAGATTGGTTGCTACAGAACACTCCAAATCAATTAAATCCATCACAGTCTCCAGATCTTAACGCAACAGAAAATTTGTGGGAAATATTAGACTCGAAATTACAAAAAAGAAACATTAGGAGTAAGGAGAACCTTAAAACGGAATTAATAAACGCATGGAATGATATTTCTGTTCAAACAACACGTAAATTGGCTGCACACATGCCATGGCGATCGACTGCTGTAATTAAAGCTAAAAGGGGACCGACAAAATATTAAATGTGCATAATTTTATTAATTAATAGTGAGAAATTATTCTTAATTGCTCATGTATAATCACTTTTGACTCGTTGTTTACTATTAATTTGTATTCATACATACTTTATATCTTTCCAATCAATTTTCAATTTATGCAGCATGAGTTTTTGAACAAATTTCGTGCCTTCAGGGTGTATACTCACTTTTGACTCTCACTGCACGTGAAAGAAATAATTGTCACTATTGTTCGCGTGTTGTTCGTCAATCCCTGGCAAATGTTCTTCAATAGATAAATTTTATTTACAGTAGCTTGTGAACGAGGTATGGACGCTAAATATTGCTGGTAGCACAATGCGCACTTTTTATATCTCTCATTCGGTTAAGTGGAACCGAAATTGGTTTCAGCGTTCCAATTTCATATCGAGAATTGAGAAATTCACAATTGCTCTTCATTTTCGGTTATTATACATGAATTCATTCTATAGAAAATGCATCGGAATATCAAAATTCCGCTGGCTAACATGTTTTATTCGACGCCACGTGATATCGTTATCTGTCGCTTTTCGCGATGTTCTCTAAACGTGCCCTTCACGTTCGAATGTATACAGTAACCGTTGAATTTACGCCCGGAAGACGACGTCAGCCTGCAGCGACAGCTGTCGTGTTCGAGAATTTCGCTTACAAGAACGATTTCTCTTTAATGTCAAACACCAAATGTTCTTAACATAGTTTACCACATTCATTCGATCTCCGGACTATAGACATTGATTATTTCTAAGAATAAGTCACTCCTCGCTGCAGAGTCTTCCTTAATTAAATCTTTAATAATTCATTGCATACTGAAAAGCAGCGTCCCTTGCTAACTAGCGGAACATCCGCTTTTTTCATTAAAACATTCCCACTCACTCTCAGCCTTCCAACAGGTGAAAAGAGAAAACGGCGCGACCGGTTGAGACGTTATCGAGAGTGATAAATCTTCCGCTGTGGAAAAATTTTGTTATTAGGCGGAATATAATTAATATGAGAAGCACGGGGCTGATAACAACGCGGCAAAAATTTCAAAGAAATTTGTGACATTTTAATATTTTCAGACTAATTGTGGATGATATTTTATCTGCAACCCTTTGCACTCGACCGTCCCCTCTAAGAGGACATCGTAAATGTAGCAAATAACTGGAATGTCCCTTCTAAGGGGAAACGGAAAGACTGCAGGTAATTATTGAGAAAAACTTATGCAAACGCAGAATTTATTTGAATTTTTGTTTGTCGCGAGATATTCCCTTTCCATTGCAAGCAAAAACAAAGATATCTTCTTCAAGGATATTACGTGGCGGAAATGTTATTTCTATCATAAAACCTGAAATGGTACTAAATTATATTACAAATCAGGGTTGGCCTTTTTTTTATTTGAAATAAATGTAACAAACAAAAAGGACAAATGATTACTTCAAATAAAATAACAAATAAGTTTATTTGAAAATAAGGATGTAAGAAAATAAATTCCAAAACATCATTTGTGAAATAAATTATTTCCAAATGATTTATTTTCTAAATATTTTTTTACTTCAAATAAGATTACAAAATAACAAATAACACTGCCGATGGTACACTATATCGGAAGCCTGTGGTTTTGGAATGGAAGTTCCATGGATGATAAAGAAACATTTCTATTTTCCTGGTAAAATCAAATGACAAATATCTAAATTTCAAATAAAATAACAAATATTGAAATTATTTATTTGTCAAGTACATTATTTCTGAAATAATATTAACTAAGATAAAGTAACAGAGCAAACAACAAACAAAATAAAAATTTTATTTGAATAATTACTTGAATAAAAGTTTATTTCGATAATGCCCAGACCTGCTACAAATATGGAAGGCGTGGATCGCGCTGATCAGTATGCTTCAACCTATTGTTTTTTACGAAAGTCTCTAAAATGGCGGAGGAAATTATTTTGTTGGGGATTGGAAGTATGCGTCATTAACTCCTATATACTATACCGAGTATAAAAAAAGCAGTGAGAAACCTGCTTCACGTTTAATAAACCTTTTGGTCGATCAATTGAGAGGTGATTTCCAACAATTGCGAGAATATTCTTCTGCATCTTATTCAGACTATAGGCTGAACGGTAAATTACATATTATTCGTGCTGGAGGAAATAAACGAGACTGTATTGTGTTCGAATAGAAAAATTCCTGTTGAAAGACGACAAACAAATTATTACTGTGATACTTGTTCCAACCAACCTGCAATGCAATTGATGATTATTCTGAACGTTATCACACCTTAAAAAGTATAATACTATAAAATTTTAGTTTTGTTTTATAAAATATGTACCAATAAGGTTGTATTCTAAATATTGTAGGCGGCAGCCGTTTAGTGTGTTGAATTTAGGGAGATTGAATTGGTAGTGGGTTGGACAGCTTAGTGGGATCCAACCCGGATATTGGGATAGCACCCATCCGGAAAGCGGAAGGTCCCGATTTCGATTCCCGGTCTAGTCGACCCAATTTTTTCTCCCTTACAATATCATTTAAATAGAGTAATTATTTTCAACGCTATATCATTATATTTGAAATGATATGTTACTCACTATTTCGTAAATAAATATGTTCGAGTTGCTGGTAGGTAATCTGAGAAATCTCTCCGAGTGCAAAAGGTTAAAATTTGTTTCCTTCTTTAGCAACCCTTTTTTGTTGGAAGCAATGCACTATTTTCATATCTTCCCACCTAGTTATCATTTTAGAACCAATATTGATGCCTTTCTTGAGCCCACCCTATAAAGTAAGCTCTTTAAAAAAAAATGAAAAAACACTAGCAATATCAAGAAAAGAATTGCTTTTATAATCATAAGATATATTTTAATCATATCAATATCAAGGTGCTCACAATCAGTCGCGATTCCCTGTTTCACCTGTGCAAAATGCTAACTAGTGATGTCACGACTGAGTTTTTCTTGCGACGGTACACTTCTTAACTCTAGACGTTCTTTCGGGTCTTTTTCGACCCACCTTGTTCCTATTTACATATTTTTTAACTTTCCATGTTATCGAAGATGTGCAATGAAATTAGTATCAATACGCTTGTTTCTGTTTCCTTGTCATTATATTAAAAGATTATTGTCTGTGTTCATATGGCGTGCTCGATAACAAAAATGGTTACACGCAAAGTCTTTGGGTCTTTTTTGACCCAACGTAAACGAAGCACGATGAAATAATAGAAATCGATTATGGTCAAATCTTACAAACAAGTGGGTGATAGTATAATCGAAAGAGAACATATAAATAGCATAAAATGAACCGAATAGTTTTATTAATGCCAAGAAGAAAATTAATTATTGTATGGTGGGGTCTGGATGGGGGGGATCTACATTGCAAACAGCACTGTTATGCAGTATGTAAAACCTGTTCTAAGTAAACAATTTAGGCTGAGTATGTTGTTTTCCTGTAATCAAAGCTATTATTATAGATGCAACTGGGTGATCCTGTGCGTCTTTAATCCTCAGATTGTATTACAAAGCTGAAACTATCAGTTCCATAGATTGGGGTTATTTTTGACCCAAAGACCTTAAATGTATAGTCGAATGGAAAAACTCTGTAGGGTTAAGACGTTATAAGTCTAAAGAGAAATCGATTTAAGGTTTTAAAGGTATTTAATAAACAGGGTGTTCCACTTATCTTCACTGTTTTCGAAGATACAGAAAAATGATTCAGGTGTCGATTGACTAGGCGTTTTCCGTGAGTCACGTTATTTTCCCAACTTTTAACACTAGATTGACGGAAACCGTCAATTTGACGGATTTCAAATCTCGAACACAAAAAAATGAATAAACCATAGTATTATTTCTTAGCAATTTATGCTGATAATTATTAACGTAACGATATGAGAACATACCCAAATTCGTTTCTCCCACAGCCCTCTAGCTTCAAAGATCTGTATACATATTTATTTTTAGTATACAGTATGCTCATTTTTCCGAAAACCCATCAAATTGACGGATAGACTAATTTCATAATTAATTGTAATAAACAGGCTTTATTCATGAAATAATTACTCCAGTAAAATTCACAATTACTACATAATCTACTGAGTCACGTTGTGAGCTCCTTAGAAAGCAGATACCAAGAATAATAATGCAACGGAAATATCTTTCCTGCTCAACATCCGTTATCTTCAAGTACGTCGGAGCAACGTAACTAAATGTCAAACGGGTCTATCGCCTAAGTGTTTACATTTTCTGCATGCACTGAATAAATGTCTGTTATTAAAGGTCCATTAATATTGTATAATTAAATTAATTATTTGGTTTTTGCATATGAAATGACCGATTTCAAATACGCGTAATGCTTTTTAAAATTTAATCGTTAAGGAATGCCATCTGATGACACTTATGATACATCAATTTAAAGCTTGAAGCTCGCCTAAAACAATGCTGCACGTGCATCGTCAATTGTTTTATTATAAGATGGCAGATTGTGAGCAAAAGCAAACAATGGATGCACAGCAAATACGTGTTATTTTCTTGTATGAGTTTAAACTTGGTCATAGTGCAGCGGAAGCTGTTCGTAACATTAATACGGCATTTGGGTCAGCTACCGCAAGTGACAGAACAACTCGCCGTTGGTTTGAAAAATTTAGATCTGGAGATATGAGTCTCAAGAATGAACCGCGTGGTCGACCAGAAGAAGTCGTTAACAACAGCGACCTAAAGGTTTTAATTGATTCTGACACGCGTCAAAGTGTACGAGATATTGTCCAGAACTTGGATGTGCATTATGCGGCAGTTTCCCGGCATCTACGAAGTACAGGGACATTTAGTGTAACCGGTCGCAGGCGACTAGCCGCTCCTGAAGGTTTCCCCTATATCGGTATCGGTTGGTTTGCCACAAGCGAAACCGCCTCGGGACGAGCGCAGAAAAATCCAGAAGTGCCGCAGAGCGTTTTCTGCGGATGAGTCCTCTAGTTACGTCGTGGCCAAGGGAGGATAGCTCCTCCAATGGTCAGCGCCGTATCCACGGGGAACCACGGGACGGCGAACCCACTGCGTACACGCCTGTACGCTCACTCTGCCCCCGACCAAAACTGAAGAGATGATCGGTAGGCAGTTGTAGGCCACCTCTGTTCGAACCGGCCTCCATTCGACTCTTCAGCCCCATTCAATTGATCGGAGATTCATTTCGAATCCTCAGAGCCTTTAGGCTCTTTGGATCTTCACAGGCTGGCGATCAGACGGGAGATACGCTATGGCACTCCTCCGAAACCGAACACCAGCGCTGCTTTGGCGCAGCACAAGCCCCCGAAGGTTCCAGTTTGAGTCACACTGGTCACATTTTTCGAGGACATTTGTCCGCTACCCATGAAGGAGCGCCCGACCTTCTAAATGATATGGGCCGTCATAGGCACGGGATATAACTCGGGTTCGGGGGTGTCGTTAAGCACCCAATGGCGGCCCAGCACCTGCCATACCCTGCCGGGGAAGTACAGGGACATCGAAGAAGTTGGATAAATGGGTGCCGCACGATTTAACGGACGCTCAGAAACAACGACGGATAGAGGTATGCACTTCTCTTTTCATGCGGAATCAAAAAGAGCCATTTTTACGTAAGATCGTAACCTGTGACGAGAAGTGGATGTTGTACGATAACCGTCGACCTACAGTTCAATGGCTTAATGTTGATGAAGCTCCCAGACACATGCCTAGACCCGCCATACATCCAAGGGAAGTTGTGGTTACAGTTTGGTGGTCTGCAGCAGGCATTATTCATTATTCTTTTCTAAAAGTTGGTGAAACAATAAATGCAGATAAGTATTGTATGGAATTAGAAAAAATGCATAAAAGATTGTGTGAAAAACAACCTGCTGTGGTCAATAGACATGGTGTCCTTAAGCTTCATGATAATGCTCGGCCTCTTGTATCGCAAACAACGATTCGGAAACTGCATGAATTACAGTATGAAGTGCTTCCCCACCCACTTTAATCTTCGAATCTATCACCGACAGATTACCATCTTTTCAAACATTCGGATTATTTTTTAGCTGGAAAGAAATTGATTAATGAATCTGCACTGAAAAGTGCATTTGAAGACTTTATTACATGTAAAGACACAGACTTTTTTAAAAAAGACAGAAATGCACTAATTTTACGATGGTCAAAGTGTATTGACTCCGATGGATCATATTTTGATTAACAAATATCATTTTTAATGAAAATACAAACGTCGAAAGTTTCATTAACAATTCGGCCATTTCATCTGCAACAACCTAATATATTTTATTTCTAAATTAAAGGAATTCATTTTTTAAAGAAAACAAGCATTTTTACTGACACCCGTCAATATGATGCCCGTAAATCTAGTGTTAAAATAAAGCGTTTTCTTGAGGAGTGAAAGTCGGTTGACTCTCGAGACCAGATGACCACCTGTTGTTGTGAGTAACGGTGTTTGCTTGGCTGTCACTACCTTCGACCAGCAAGGCCCTTTTTACCTGACATCCCCTAACCCTACTCATCCAAGATAGGAAACGAAGGAAAACGTCACACACATCCCTTCCCCTTAGCCGACGTACTATACAGGAGGTCCCACGATAAGTGCCGTTTGATATAACTACTGAACGGTAGGTGACAGGACAAAAATGTAACGAGACTTTTATCATCATTTTTTATGTAGAATGTTACTGTGCGAAAAAAAATGTTTACCTTCAATTTTTCAAGGTCATACTCAGCTCACATCGTATTTTTTAAATGGAATGCTATATTTTTGTTTTGTTATTATGAAAGTACAGAAAAAAACAAGTTCGTCATATGTCTTTGATATGACCTTGAGACAATCCAAAGTCGCAAGGACGAAAAAGTTTTAAAACGGACGAGGATCGATCGCACTGTAACAAGATTTCCCATAAAAATCATAATTTTTATCTTAAATAAGAATTACAGTGTTTGCCTGTATTGGTATATCTGCCGTATAGAGAGTGTAAAAAATTGGCCCGAGAACGCACCCCTATAGCACCTCAGCACTGATCTGTTTAATATCTGAGTAAATGTTCTTGACTTTTACGTAGAATGTTCGATCAACTATGTGTCGGGTTTTAGGTGTGGTATATACCCCTAGGGTCTGATCGTGCGGCCCCCACGGGCGTGGGATTGAGATACGCTCAATCAGCGCGTTCGAGTATAGGGCCTATACAAGAACTGCCAATTCGACCCCGGATGACAGCCCAGAAGACGACCCATGGTAGGGGCAAGGCCTTTCTAAACCTCTACCAGCTCTGCAGGCTGGCACCCGAGCAGTTCCACTGCTCACCCGTCGAGCGGCACGGCCTACTCTCCCCCGCGATATGGGGTCACCACATACCACCACGAATCCGACGCCAATGGTCGGTACGGCACGGGGCGGAAACCCCGTCCGCGGGCAGACCGACCCCTATGATACCAGTATTCGGACCTTAGGCCCAAGTACAACTGATCGCACTCTCGTGGGCCACGTACCAAAGCGTCTCTGCCCGCTCGAGATGCTGTCACATCTCTAAACCGACACGGGTTGGTCACTATACCGGGATCCAGCTCGGAGGGGGGGTGTCGCTACTTACCCAGTGGCGGGCCGGCACCTACCACCCCTGCCCCAGAATGTTCGATCAGTAGGGTAATATTCCATGATGAATATGACCTTGCTATCGAAATGACCTGACCTTATCGAATTTTTTCTATGTCTATGAAGACGGCTGTACAATACTCTTTATTTTCTAGTGCTAAAATTATTGTATTGGTTAATCTATGGATTTGTCCTAGGATGGAGTGTTTATTTCGAAATCCGAATTGGTGGTCAGGAATCAGTTTATTTATATAGATTTAACCTTTGGAATTGTTTCTCATACTTGTAAATACAGTAAAAGTTGGATAACTGCCCGCAAATCGGGACCCAAGGCGGGCAGTTCAGCAGTAGGAGAATCCGTTCTAATTATAGACACGGCTTGAGCCGAAATTTGGTTTGTTGACAAACGTAGAGGAGTACAGCGAGTGAAAGAGAAAGAGGTCCGAGACAGAAAAGAATGCGAAAACTACGTATCGATGAGACAATACTAATGCAAACATAAAACTTTTTTAATTTTGATGTTTTTTAAATTAAACGTTTACTACCGTATTTGTGAGGTTATTCTGGTTAAAATGAGACCAAACATGGTATAGTTTGAAGCATATTTGGTTTATAATTTGAACCTACAACGTGGCACACTTAATCAATATCAATAAGTAAATATAATTCAAAGTATACCGTGTTTGGTCTTATTTTAACCAGAAAAACCTCACAAATACGTTAGTAAAAGTTTAATTTAAAAAAAAATCACAATTAAAAAAGTTTTATGTTTGCATTAGAATTATCTCACCGATATTCGAGGTAGGATCAGGTTACACTACTCGTCCGTCGAACTTCTTGGTGCGTCAAGGGAAATACTTCCCCCCGTGGTGGGGATGACTAGCGGGCACTTACGCAGTAGATCGATACGGACAGTTATACAACTTTTACTGTATACATTTGCAATCAGACTGTGTAAAATCGATAAAAATATTGACAAGTGTTTTATTCGTTTACCAAAATTAGTTTTATGTGGCGAGTTGGGAGAATTGGGATCATTTTAGAAAAATAATAACATGCAATCAACTAGTCAGAGTAGATATCGTAGGAATACTATAGAGCTAAATACTTCGTGTCAGCGGAATAATTTCTGATGCTCTGCATACACAATTGTGATTTGAATTTTTGGATGAATTTCAAAACATGTCAAAATAAATAGACTCGTGATTATTTAACTTATAATAGGATTTATAGGATCATAAGTAGACTGCGGATGTTTATGCAATTTAACATAACCAAATTGGTGAATGCTGGACATTTACTAACTTATCGAAATAAAAATCACATATTCTGAATATTTCAAGGAGTAGATGCAGTCTCGTTAGACTCTCATTTATTTAACTGTACTGACGTACAAAATATGGAAGTCTAAAAACGTATATCTGCATAAACATCCGCAGTCTAATCATAAGTCTACATATTTAACAGAAAGATTAACGACTTTGCTAGCAGCGGAAGAAACTTGATGAACGCATGTATGTATGCGTGTATAATCTATGTTGATGACTTTAGTCAGACACACGTATGCGTCCCATGACACTCAAGGGTTAACTGAGGGTGAGATAGGGAGAAACGCCATCCAAGCATGCCAGTTGTCTGCAGGACAATATGCTGAGTGGAAGCATCCTCCCCGCCTTTGTCTTGATAAAATAGTAAAGCTGGCTTGTGAAACAGGTAGTGCCGGTTAACAAAAATGAAAACGATGTAACCTTAGAACTGAACAATAATCGTCCTTATCTTCACTGATTCCCTAACTGCACTACTCTTCTTGGGACATGCTAATATAAACATAAAAACTAATCCTTATGTCCTTGTAATAAGAAGGAAAGTTTTTAAATTCTCTAGAAAAACCTTAAGCGACAGCAAAATAAAATTTTACTGGATACCGGCATATGTAGGGATTTTGGGAATTGAGAACGCAGATAAATTAGAAAAAAAAAACACCCAATACAGTATCAATAAACTCTCCTAAAACTCCCTTCACAGATTTAAAGGAATCAGGTAAATCAATAGCAATCAAAAACACCCATGATATCGAACAAGAACGCTTAATCTAATGATAGCCACTGGAGCTGCGACCTTCCCCCACTCTATGTCCATTTCCCTCTTTTCAGTTCCCCCCTCGTTCCCGCAAGGTCTATTGCCATCCTAGATCACAGGCTATATGAGGGGAACGAACCTAGAAAGATGGAAAAAATGAAAGGCCGCAGCTCCGGTGATCATTGCTGTATTAAAGATACCAAAAAAAAAGAGTTTATACAGACTGCGTCGCGTAACTGAAATAGATTGTAGGTTTTACTTCGTTAAAGATAGACAAAATGATAGAGAAAAGCGTTGAGTGGTGTTATCAAAATATTTTGTATGCAGTACTCCCTTTGAGCATTTAGTAAACTAAAATTCTAGTTAAGAAATCGTTCTAACCAATGCTTTTCATCGCAGTCATTTGGCCTTCAGAATAAAAATTATTTCATATATTCTAAACTATGAATCGCAGAAATATATGTTTCGAAAAAATGTTATTTTTCTGTTGGTAAACTGCCTTAAACTGCAACAATTTATGTATCATTTTATTTAAAATGGTTGAAAGGGTGGCCTCCCCTTTAGATTGCAGCATCGGTATATATATTACATAAGAATTCTCCATAAGAAATGAAGACGAAACTTTTACTGAGTATTTTTAGAAAAATTATTTATTAGTAATGAGCAGGTACTTCCTGCTTTTTTCTACATTTGTAACAAACTTAAATCTGCAAATGTGACTGTACGTGTCCTAATTAATCTTAATATAATGTACAGGGTAACATCTAACACATCGATAGCCACTGTTGTATATACATTACTTAATTAATTGGAATAAGGCGCATGTAAAACAAATAAAGGAGCATACTGTCATTGGGAACAAGAAATAACCAAGTATAGGTACTCATACAATTCAAATTATAAAATAATCGATATAAAACAATCTACGTAGAATGTTTTGTTACTTCACTAAAACGTAGCAAAAATGGCCAAAGCAACTAATTTACACAAAACATAAGAAATATAAGAAACTGATTCAACGTTTCAGAGTAAGTTGAGAACTCTTCTGGCCTGTAGTACTACAATTGACTAGAAAAATGTTTTAACAACACCGGTTCATAAACTCACCTTTTTAGAAGAAGCAGCAATTTTCAGTTTTACAATGCAACTGACCTGCCGTGTCTAGTCGTAGTTTAAGGTATGAAAGAAGGGGATTTTTTATTTCGGTGCTTCAGTACTTAAATATTTACTTGATTTCCAATTATTGGTGGGCTTATAAATGATACGGTTACCCATTTTCAGCGTACGATTCAGTAGACTTGATGTAGCAAGTATAAAATGCCAATTAAGTAATTCAAAATGAACTGGAGAATTTTTGAAAAGATATGAAATTGAATGACATGAATGTGCGAAGTACGTATTGAAATCGGAGGACGATGCATAGAATGTCTCTTATAAAGGATTAAAATGGTAAAATGATGAAATGAATTTTGTTAGTAAAAATTCTTTGCTTTCATACTATTAATAATAAATAGACGAAAATGAGTTACATTAACGGAAAGAAGAAGTATTATTTACTTCGAACAGGTCCATTTACGCACCTATGTTTTCTAAACACTTTTTTTACTCACAGTGCACTGTAATAATACTACAAGCCTAAAAGTTTTTAACTACCTTTTGAAATCACCGTGAATGTGTTTTCAGATAAAGCTTCCTTTTGAAAAGGTAACTCCGTATAACTAATAGAAAGCTGTAATCAAATAGCACGAGTATTTGTTAAATTTGTTATGCTGTCTCTCTTCATTATTCGGTTTATATTGAAATATGTATAAAATAATCTATTTCGCTCATACCAAACATAGTGGAACAATTATTTTCATACACATTCACAAACATGAATTATGTTAAACCATCTGCGAAGAATTCGCCAAATTTTCTGCTTTTTGGTTGAACATATTACGTTTAACGTGCACACTGGCGAGCAAGTTGGGCGTTCCTCGGCTAAGAAGCGATATATAGAAGGGAGCCTTTTACTGCTGACCTAACTCGCACTTATCTTACTATTACAATAAAGAGAGAGAAAAAGAGTTTGTTTGTATATTCGCTAAAAATTTCAAGAACTACTTTTTTATTTCTTTTTTGTTTTATTATCTCCAATGTTCTTTACAGTTTGTCAAGACAGACGTTATATTTTTATCTTTAATAGTTATGATTCATACACTCCCGTTCATAAATCATGGGATACTTACTAATTTCAGCTTCACGTTTAAATTAAAGTCATTAAACACCCCCTATATTGAATCAAACGATTATTTACAGATTTTTTACACTGAATACAATTTGCGAATGTTAAAATGTACTGAAAATATATATACAGTGTGTCTCACGAACTCTGTCCACTGAAATATCTTGGTTATTTCAAACAATACGAGAAAATGTTACTTACAGAAGTTGTAGGGTTTAAGAAACTGCATAATATGGTATAAATGGTATTCTTGCGAGTGGAGGCGTAGAGAAGATATAGAAGTCACCTTTGTTTTTTTAAATGGAATGTCCAATATTTTATGCTCGATTTCGATAGATTGGCGTATTCTGAATATAAAAGTACTGTGCATTTGTCCTAAAACTTACCGTTGCTGAGATATTTGTCTTTTTTCATAAAGCATATTCGAAATGTCGGTCATCTGCAGCGATGCAACGTTGCAGTCTTTGAACTGTTGCGTCTCTTACACGTCTTATTGTTGGAGCGTCTATTGTAGCACACGCTGCAATAATTCGTTGCTTCATATCGTCCGGAGTTGTTGGTGCATCTCGATACACAATAATTTTCAATGCTCCCAACAAGAAAAAATCTAGGGGTGTTAAATCTGGACTTCGCGCTGGCCAGCAAATAGTGCCTCCGCAGCCTGTCCATCGATTTGGGAATATTATAGTCAAATATCTCAGCAACGGTAAGTTTTAGGACAAATGCACGTTAGCACTTTTATACTCAGGATACGTCAATCTATCGAACTCGAGCATACAAAATTGGACTTTCCATTTAAAAATACAAAGGTGACCTCTATATCTTCTCTACGCCTCCACATGCAAGAATACCATTTATACCGTATTATGTAGTTTCTTAAACCCTACAACTTCTGTAAGTAACATTTTCTCGTATTGTTTGAAATAACCAAGATATTTAAGTGGACAGAGTTCGTGAGACACACTGTATACCAAGTTTAAAATTTGCTCACTAATGTATGCTCCCTGTTTTGAGATGATAACTCGAAATAGCCTTGGCAGTATTGCGGTCATTTTCTTTAGTGTTTCTTCTTGGATTTCTGTCCAGAATTGCTGCAAATGTGTCTACAAATCACAAAACCTAAACAAATGTCGCCCAAATTTAACGCATTGAAAAACTAGTCATGAACCGTACTATAATTATTTCAGTTGTTTTTTATATTAATTATAACAGAATACTAACCATACCATTAAAAATATATTGTGTAATCATAAATGTTTTTAAAAGAACCGTTCATATCGAAATAAGTATCCAAGTCTACTATATCGTAATCCAGGTTTATTCAGAAATGGCAAGGTGTCCCATGACTTATGGACGGGGGTGTACCTTTACAAGGAATCTCATCTGCATTTTTTCTTCATTTATTTGTGGCACATTTGTGTTTCGTCGAAGCAACCAGGATTTTAATATTGCGGAGAAATAATCGAAAGTACACTTCAGAATGAATTTTCAATTATTTGTGAACGAGGCAACGAGTACAACGTAAAATCCCAGAATCGAGTTATCGCGTACCGTGACAGTCAGCTCATTTACACTCGATAGCGTACGAGAGAGTTCTGAATAGGAAATGGTTGTTAAGTGGATTATAATTGAATATTGCTAGGAATTTCACGACAGAAGTCGTTGAAATCGTTCCCCGCCAGAAAATAGGCTTTTTCCACTTGATGAAACTCAACGACCAGTTGTTTATCACTGTTATTCGGTGAAATGGAATTTATCCGTTCACGCTCCGATTTTCTTTCTTTGTTCAAATTATTTGAATGGATATCCTCCAATCGTCGCCGCTAAAATTCTTGAAAATTTCACAGACCTGTGAATGCCGTTTATGAACACAAACATATGGCAACTCATTAGTACCTTCAATATGTTACAGTTCATTAAACTGCATCATACTTCTCTTTAATTTCCTCGTTTATCTGTAGTCTGTTATAAATAACAATAAGCAAATGTTATAACCAGACTGCGGACGTTTATGCAATTCAACATCCCCAAATATTTGAAGAAGACAAATTTAAAACAATGAAGAAATAAAAAGTGCATTTTTTAAACATTTACAGAACAACATACACTTTTGTCAAAGTTACATTTCTGTAACTGTGTTTACGTAAAAAATATTGAAGTCTACAAACGTATATTTGCATAAACATCCGTAGTATAGTTATTACTAGACTGCGGATGTTTATGCAAATATACATTTTTAGACTGCCGAATTTCTTATATTAATGCAGTAAAATAAATGAAACTTCAACAAGACTGCATTTGTTCCTTGAAATGTTCAAAATATGTCATTCTTATTTTGCTAAGTTATTAAATGTTCATCGTCCACCAATTTGGATATGTTAAATTGCATAAACATCCGCAGTCTAGTTATAACATAGAAGAACAAATCGTATGTAACTAGTAGATAATGTGCCCATTGCCTCACATCTGTAGCCTGTTTATACCATAACTATATTACAGATCATTAGGATCTATTTTTTTGTATCTGATGGTTTCAAACGTTTGAGTCTATGCGAGTCTGATGTTTATTCAAGTAGTCGCTTGGCAAGCACGTTAGGATGGTGAAATAGTCTCTGTGAGTAGTTCCTTGCTTGTTTGGTGACTTCCTGCTTCACCGAAGGAATATCGATCTCTTTAACACTTAACGGACGGGTTGTTTTTTCTCTTGCTTTCTCCGTTTCCGGGCATTTTTGAGGGAATGAAATAAAAATGCAGGTTTTGAAATAGCTGTAGTCTTATTAAATTAACGACATTATTAGTAAAAATTTTAGAAGGTATTTATTTTCATGTTTAGTATTCCTTACAAGTGTGTTATTTTGTAAAACATACATTTTGTGAAGTGAACCTGGCCTAATTGACAGATATGTCTCGTTATTTCATATTCAGTTTCTCAGGTCGCTATCTGCGCACAATTTTTTTTCTGGGTGCAACAATTTCACTATCATCACTGGAAATGTCACTTTCATTATCACGGATCTCTAATGCATTATCACTTCCTGCATCGGATCAGTTATCTGCAAATATCTCGTCAAAGATTTGATTACATTCCACCGAAACTTTTTTAGCGTTCGCCATTGTCACGGTTATGAAAGTTCACTAAAAACTATGACCACAAAATGAAATTTGTGCAGTACATGTAACAGGCAGATATAGAAACACTATTAACAGAATGAAAAAAGCCATACGCGCGTAAGAATGGAAAAACAAAGCTGTGCAATCAAAATATGTGCAAAAACGTAAATCTACGTGGCCCGTCCTAGGAAGTTGGCATGGAAGAACGTAAATCTGCGTAACCCGTCCGTTAAGTGTTAAGTAACGTATCTTTAGTTTAAACCATGGCGCGTTTGTGATAATACGAAAAATTTTAGACAGAAATCGTTTTAATATTTCAATGTTGGGGATGCATCAATTTAGCATGCAGAAATAGTTCATTGTGCAGAAGAGACAAGAAAGTAGTATATTTTCAGAATTGCAATAAAAGTGGAGCGTATGATGGATATTCTGCGCATTTCCATTATCTAAATTTAAATTGCTCCACACTGGCTTTTAGTTTGCCCGTCTTCCGGCTTTTCAGTAACGATTGACATGCCATAAAGCTGCGTGGTCGTCAGTTTTGGAACCCCAGAGTTACGAGGCGGTTTGCCTAAATTAAGGATACGTGCAGCAGTCACGCGTCGCATACTCGCAAGCTCCATGCTATGTGCTAACATGCTTTCGAAACCAACGCATACCTTATTATCATACTCATGCCTTTACCCCGTTTTCGACGGGTTATGAGCATTTTAAAGAGAGAAACTGGAATTCTACATTGGGAAAGTTTGAGACCAACGAAAAATTCATAATTTTGAATTTTATAAATAATCGGCGGAATAGCAAACAAATTTCAAATGCTTTACGTTGTTGCGACTGTAGAAATCTATTTTATAATATTTGAATCTCGTGATATTGGATGATATCACTGTGATACCGCACACAGGTAACCCTCGTATAACGCGGATGTTTGGTTCCATAGAAATGTCGCGTTATACAGGGTGGACCACGAAGCGTGATCAGCTTAGATTATTCTGCTGTTAGCGGTTCGATCGGAAGTTTTTTTAGCTAAAATAACATGGTTCAAGGAGAGCTTTAAGATGATTGTACCAAATTTTTTGTCAACCCTTTCTTTCCAGAGCTATCAAGGTCACCATCAGTTTTTTATAGGTAAACCTACAATTTTTTTTACACCCAGCTTTTAGGAGATACTGAAACGAATTCTAGAACGAAAATAGCGCTAGTACCTCTGATTACTGAGGCAGTTCCAGCTCGAAAATATTTATCGGTATCTTTAACTTACCGTGAAATAATCCAGCGATCGTTATTAAACGTTCAGTCCATGTACAGTATAAGGCAATGAAATTTCTGTTATCGTTAATCAATGGAAACCACGAGAAGGTGATAAGTTAACTTCTGTTACGAAGGGATGGCAAATATTAGGAAAAATTATTATCTAATAATAAGCATGATGCCATTGTAATTACGTATAATTCTAAGTTTAAAATCTTGCTCAACGTTACTTAATTTTTTAATTTCAAGTCTTCCTGCTGAATTTGTCTGCCTCTTCCATTTTTCATCGTAAGTGTCCTCTTCTATCTGTCCTCTTTCTTTTTGTCTCTTTAAACTCAATTGCAAATAAATTTTCATTAAAGTATTTTAAGCGTGCCCTGAAGTACTTTCGAAATATCATTACTCTGTAATAATACTGAGAAACTATCTAACCATCTAGAGGCTGGAATGGTTTAAAACAACAGATTTTATCACGCTTAATTTATGTGTCTATTATTATAGGCGTATACTCCAGGTTTCAATTCCTCGGGCGGTTGTTCATATTGCAACGAAAATTATCATAAACTGAATCTAGCACTTAATTTTCAACTCATTATCCTTGAAGTATTTTCTTGGGAATTATGAATGAATTTCACATTGCTCTGAAAGACTATTTTGTAACTATGACAAATGTGGTATGAAAATAATATTTTCTTTGCTTTTAATTCTCACATTCATCACAGATTTCAGACCTAATCAGTCACGCTAAAATATTATAATTTTGTTATCATTCTTTTCCTGGGAGTACATGAAAAATACGCTTTTAGACTCTAAAGAAACTATTGCATTTCTAGTATATGATGTTTCTAAAAGCATAATACGTATTTCAACAGTAAATTTTAATAGAATATTGAAATACTGACGACATAGTACAGTGTGTGTTGGAATGAATAATACTCCCGTGCAAGAAGTGATTGTAGATGCAAAAGCAAAACGAGAATGTAGAATAAATTTTTTGCTTTTATGACTTGGTTTTCAAGAAAATTAAGTTTAATATTATGTAAAGTTATGCGACGTATGTACGTGGCCCAAAGTGATGAAATGCATCAGTTACCTATTAACTGACTCTTAAATCGTAGAAAGAATCGACTTCAGGTACATGCCACCTGTTAATGAGGATTCTTCCTCCATTTGCTGACCAACGCTACGTAGAACGTACAAATAGTTAACACGTTAAAGGCGGAGCTAATTTTGTTTTACTTTCCATTCAGGCAAGTAAATACTATACTACTAGTATATCAAGGTAAATAGAGAAAATTCCAATTCAACAAAATTTGGAAGAAAAGTAGCTAGAAATTGTACCAACAAAGTCATAACTTTTTGTAATACTTGTCAAGAAAAACTTCTTTTTTGTTTACAATGTTTCAATAAAATCCATGTAAAAAGTGTAAACATATTCTTTAATATTATATGGATTATAAAGTAGTATGTTTTAAATTTGAAACTGTCGGTCCCCAGGGACCGACACCACCTAAACGGAAAGTTTAGTGTCAGTCCGTTGGGACCGACATAGCGTTTATCGTGTTAATAAGTAATTGTATACATATATATGCACAAGTATATCAATAAACAAATAAGCAAGTATACCAGTAAATTCATTAAGCTCCTTTAACAAGTCACTGCGACCTTAATTTTACAGACTCCATCCTCATCGAAGGCTTATTTTGTAGGTAAAATTTTAAGGAATATGGTCATATTTTTGTTTAATATAAAACCACGTCGCCTTCAAGGAGAAGTTTACAAAATAAGAATTGGTTTATAATTTTTAATATTACAAAACTCATTTTTCAATTAAAAAAATATTACAATAGTTCGAACCTTCTAGATTAAACAAAAAACAAAATCAATTTTTTAATTAAAAAAATATTATTACAATAGACCAAACCTTCTAGATTAAAATAAAAAAAAATGAACTCATTCCGATAAATAGTTTCCGAAATAAAAATTAATTAGTGGAGCCTGTTCTCATGAAAATAGACAAAAATTACAAAATTCAAGTCCGCAACCTTTAAACAACTTTGAAACCAGCAAAATGATTACTTAAATGAGTTAATGAAATCACCATCGTGTACTATATGATAGGGTAACGCTTCATTATCACATGCATCCCTAAGGCTGGAGCCATACTTGCGTTTTTGTAACGTCCGTTGTAGCATTATATTGTTTTATGTTGGGGTGCACACACGAGCAACGACCATCGTTTTCAACGCAAGTTTCAATGGGCGTCAGTTTTTCACCAACGTTTTCAAGCTACGGCGCACGTTGACTTTTGCCGACGCACGTTTCAGCATTGTATTGAGGAAAATGTGGCTGTTCACACGAGCGCTCCGCCGACGTCAGTTTTATGGCACGGTATAGAACACAAACCTCTCAAGGGTTTTTCCTTGAGCTCGACATCTGGTGACAAAGGTCATTTGGCAATCTCTTATTCACTGCTTCCGCCAGTTAGCAGTTTAAGTACGGATCAGAGAATCACATTCCGTGTACAAACTATGCAGCTATTGCAAACTCTAATGAATCCACAGACAATCCGTGCACCCTTTAAACTAAGGCTTTTTCTGATAGAGATTCGCCATCCATGCCATCAACTGCTTCATACTTTTCTGAATTTTCGCAGCAAGAAGTAACTTCAAACAACTGCGGAACATCTCAAGGCTCTTAACCCCTTACTGCATGCTGTGCCATATATGGCAGAAACCAAATTTTTATTAATTTTTTATATAAAATATGCATCATAACCCTGCTGCATGTTGTACCATATTTAATACACTGTGGTGCTATGATTTTCAATAATAATTTGCCAACTGTGTCAGGAAAAGTGAAATTTTTGCGATGTCTTTACATTATTGTACAGTTTATGCATCAACCACTTTATCGTTGAGATTTCTATAACGAATCCCGAGACTTTATACGTTTTAAAAAGCCAAATAAAAATTATTAGAATAATTTACAGTGTCTGTAGATTACATAGAAAAGGTTAGTTTGAACTTTCATTCGTTAGTTTTAGTATAAATTGCTAATATACTTTTGTGCACAAACCGGTTTTTGTAATGAATAAACGATTTAATATTCTTAAAACATTTCTTTTATATTTTCTCCATAAAAGATGCACCTTCTTACACTTAATATATTTTTTTCACAACAATAAAAAAATCATGTTGTAAAGGGTTAATATCAAATCTTGTAATAGTCTAAACATGTTTACTATTGTTTAGTATTATTCATTATTATTTCACTATTATTGTTACCTTTTGACCTAACTTATGATCATATCTTACAAGTCAGGTAAGAAAAGACTAGGATATCATTCGCATCTATACCTTCTCCAGTTCGTTTTGGTAAACTAATCCATAGAAACCGACGCTCGTGTGTTCACTACAAAAACGTCCATCCGAATTCAACGTCCATTGCAACGGACGTTACCAAAACGCTCGTGTGACCCCAGCCTAAGTCGCAACCAACAGTTCTTTGCGTTGCGATCTCGTGCAAGCTGTATTTTTATCCAGCTGCGTTGTTCTAACTTCGTAAACCTGCTTCAGACCGCAATCACACAACAGCTATACTTCACTTGTCCCGTAAGCTGCGCCTTTTGTTCCACGAAAAAGTAAAGTAACGTGTAATACTCGAACTGCTTTCGTATATTCGATTGTTTAACACTAAAGCTACCACGGCTGGTCAAATGACCGTTTTTAAACATTTGATTAAAAATTCTGTATTCGTTGTTATCGCTTTCGTCACTTGACTTCACGACTTTTCCTATAATATACATACAGGTAACCCCCGTATAACACGGTTGTTAGGTTCCTAAAAAGTGCCGTGTTATACGAATCCGTGTTATACGAAACAAAGAACTAGTACAAAATAGGGGGTTAGGTTCCAAAAATTAAAAAACATGCTATTATATTTTAATAATTAACACGTTCCGTGCCGCGTGGGTCGTATGCGCCCCACGCCCCAAATTCGATTATTCTAAATAAATGGTAATATTCTTTATATTCCAATTAAAACGAACGCCACGATAATAGTACCAAATGAATGGTATATCATAAAACAATTCAATGTTTGTGGTTTTAACGTTATGTATTTATAGAAACTTATTTTCACGCGTCTGACTAGTTATGGAATTTTTCACTGTGGCAGTGTTAAGAGAAATATCTTTATTAAAGCAATTTTCACAAAAAGTATAACATGCATTAGTATGCATTAAATAATGTTTTCTTCGTCATTACTATTAAGCACCATTAACCGAGGGCGTTTCCTTTTTGACAAGATATCTTCATCCTCTGAACTTTCTTCAGCATTATCTTGACTTCTATTCTGTACCTTTTGTAAAAAATCTGTTATTTTATATTGCTTGCTTTTAGCTGAGAGATCATTATAAATTTCGTTATTTGGTGCTAAGCACTTGTGATCCACGCTCGAATGAAAAATTTCAAATGATATCTTTTGCTCTTAAAAGCTCTTATTACGCTCCGTGTTGTTCGGGAATTTCTCTTATTCTCAAACCGTGTTAGAGCGAAACCGTGTTATAGAAGTGCCGTGTTATGCGGGGGTTACCTTTCTTTTACGTGCAGAAAACCTTCAAAAGGCACCCCGGACCCTGGGAGGAGTCCTGAGTAGTGTGGGATTCTTACCCACTAAAACCTCCACGGTGACCTATCCTCTGGCGCGTAAGGGAGGGCTCCGGGAACCCCATAAGGACACGACTCGGAACCCTCCCAACGCCGAGGTACGAAAGCGCCCCATCCTCGGGGGGTCAAACCTCCAGGCGACGTTGCATCGGTCACCCAGCAACGCCGCCTCCACCTCGGGATCGTTCACACCGGTGGACGGGCCCCAACCCTCTTCCGCCTGCGATCCCCTGCGATCCTGGGGAGGAACAGAATGTTCCGCGCCACGATCGCTCTTACGTCGGTTTCGGCCGACTGACCGGCTTCGTTCGGGGGGGAATAAAGTCTCCCCCCCAAAACGTCGCCGTCTCTTCCACCCATCAGGAGGACGGCGACGGGGCCTCACACCGCCCCGTCTGTCCCTCTCTCTTCCTCGGCGGGCGGGATGGGAAGTTCGTTCCCGATCCCGCTCCGCGGCCTCCTGCAGCATCACACGCTCGCAGAAGGAGGCCATTGCGCTCCATGTGCTACTGCTACCGACCATCTGACTCGCGATGACCGGCAGCAACAGATCCCGCCAGACTGCGTTTTCGAGGACACGGCGCTCCTCGGCCCATGCCGAGCACACCTTGCAGGGTGTGTTAAGCCGTGTCCTCATTCGCCACGCAGTGGTGGCACTGCGGAGTTGCCTCCCTACGTACTCGACACAGGTATTCACCGAAGCAACCGTGCCCGGTGAGCACTTGCGACATACGGTAGGCCAGCCTGCCCGGCCGTCTGCCTGCCCATTGCTCTAGGACAGGCAGCAAGGCCTCGACCGCCTGAGGGTTCAGGGACGCCCCACCGAGTCCGCGGGGTTCGCGGAGACGTTTATACCTTTAGAGTCTAAAATTTAGACGTTTATGCTTGCCGCCGCGCACGAGATGGTGCGGTAGCCCCGGACGATTCTGATGGCCAGCTTGCGATATACTCGCCGCAGCAGCATTCTGCTGCGCTGGCTGGCCATCAGATCGTCCGACCAAACCGGGGCCCGTACAAGACCATCATTCGCACCACCCCGGCATACAGGTGGTGAACCCTCAACCCGGGGGACCAAGCGGTCGAAGTTGGCGTCGATGGCCCAGGCCTTGTCCAGGGTGAGTCATACTTCATCTCGGCCCCCACCCTGACACAGGCACCTCCTACTCGGATCAGCGGCTAGGGTGGCCTCACACGCCGAGGACCATCGTAGAACCAGATGGCCTCGGTCTTGTGTGGGGCCACTCTAAGCCCCAGCCGCTGTATCCGCGCCACCACGCGGGCCACCCCAGCCTCCGCGAGGCGTGCGGTCCTCCCCGGCCAGCACCAACGTATCCGTCAGCGTAGCATGTGGTGCTGACCCCATGAGGAAGAGACACCCCGAGGACCGTGTCGTACGCGAAGTTCCACAGGATCGGCCCCATCACCGATCCCTGCGGAACCCCGCAGTACATCCTCCTCGGGGCGGTGGCCCCATACTGGGCCAGCCACTCTACCCACCGATCTTTCAGGTAGGCCCGCACGATCCGCCTCAGGTAGAGAGGCACTCGATAATACTCGAGCGCCTCTTCTATCATGTCATGCGGGGGTTACCTGTAGATACATATAATCATTTTTTCGCCGTACTAAATCGACTATTACCTGCATTCCGTTGCCAAAAAATATGACTTTTATTTAAAGATCAGTCATTTAACCGGTTCGGTAAAAATAGGTACATATAAATTGTCGGTAGGTTTAGTGTTAATCACCAGAGTGCGCCGCGGTCGTCTTTGCTGTTGATTGTCGGGTTACCCCTACTTTTCATTCATCCCCTGTAAGAATATGCATCCTGTATAATGCTTCAGTACGTCTAAAAATTACGCTATAATTGCCAGATATGGATGTAATGAGATACTTATGGAAACGCGTTTAGTGAAAAATCTCTTTAGATCCTAAAAGAAGGTTAAAAAAAATGTTTTCAGAAGAATAAAATAAAATCTTGGAGAATGTCATATATAGACTGCAGATGTTTATGGAATTTAACACACGCAAATATATGAAAAATGCACATTTAAAGCCGTGAAAAAATAAAAAGTACAGTTCTGTAACATTCACAGAGCAAACTACAGTTTTGTTTAAGTTTCATTTTTATAAATGCATTAATATCAAAAATATTGAACTTTAAAGATGTATATTTGCATAAACATCCGCAGTCTAGTCATAAGTAACTTCATAAATTCGTTGCTACAAAGGCTGAATACAATTGTAATGTGAAAATATAACGTCATTAAACATTGAAACATTAAATGAATTAATTGTTTCATATTTTATTACTAAAAATCAGTCGCTTTTTTGCAAAACTAATTTCTGTTATTTTCAGAATTTTAAGTAACATTTTCATACAAGATATAAGTACATTAGTTACGTTTATTTCAAGTTTATTCTTATGATATCTGGAAATATCTACAAATCATTAGTTGTGAGAAAATTTATTAACAAACAGTATTGTGTAAAAATCTTATTGAAATCAATCACTGTAAGAATAATTTTTACACTCAATGTGCGTGTTTCTGCTAATTAAAATGATTTTTAATTGTGAATTTTTAATGTAGAAATACAAGCAACATTTAGCAACTAAGATAATTTTCCACTAATACAGTTCTCCGTAAATAGATGTAAAAGTAACAAAACGAAATTGAAACAATTTCTTTCATAGATCTGATAAATAAAATCGGAAAATAAAGAAAAAGTCTATTGAGAAGTATGGTGGAGTAAATGGCTGTCTGGTATGTGATGTTGAAGTGCTTAGAATCGCATGGTCATGTGTTCAGCTATTTCAAACTTCGCAGGATGGAGCATGCATTCATGTCGAAAAGTGCATTATACACAGAACAGCAGCTCATAGCCGTTGGCTTCCCAAAGTTGCAACTGGAACGTAACCTCATTTAGGTTACAAGATATAACGTTTCACTCCGAGCTATCAATTAGAATGAGCGGAAGCTAACGAGTTTTCCTTGGACAATGCGTTACTAAATTCAAGTCCTTAAATTTTTTGTAAAAAAGTATAACGTTTATACACGTTTTACAGGAAATAGAGGTCTTCCTTGCAGTATTGTTTCTCTTTCATATTGTTTTCGTCGAAAAAAGTTCGTGAATTAATTTGCATGATGTTTTAAGAAAATTAGAATATGATAATACCTCTAGATATTTATATGAACTTTGTAATATAACAGTACGCATTTTTTATCAGATGTTTTAATTTACTAAAAGCATATAATATCATAAATTGATGTTTCATGTGAAAATAAAAATATGTTTTCCTCTTCTTTTGTTTCACTCACGTAGTTACGTTTTCGTCATCTATCAGGTCATCTCATAATAATGTCGTTCCTTATCTTATAAAATATACTTGAAATAAGTATGAATATATTATTCGATTTTATCTAACAAGGGGCATTGCCCAAGTGTCAATCGCCGATCTTAATGAAATTTTTGTGGGTAGTAGTACTGAAAAAAATATTTCACCCATATTTTTTTATATCGGCAATCGTCCATATCTAGGGGGTGAAAACAGCCCTTGAAGTTGGGGTTGAAAAATATATTTGACGGTATATCCCAGAAATTATTGGTCCTAGAAAAAAAGTTTAAATGCACGGTCTGCCTATTTTTTAATGCTGAATTGAGTTGTGTAACTAGTTTGCCGAGAAAGTAATTTGTTTAAAAAATATGTTAAAAATTAACATGTTTTTTCAAATTTTCTAGTAAAATGTTCACCAATTTGCATGAATTTTTGTATACTTATACTATGAACTTTGCCCAAAAATACGGATGAAGTAGAATTTTAAATTTCACTCCCATAAGAGATATTATTGCATGTAAAATATTGGGGTGAGATATGATTTCTCCAATATCTCGAAAACTATTCGGTGTAGACAAAAATGTTGTAGATGAAAATTATGTATCTTTTTACAATAAATTTAATTATGTAAAAAAATTCCTAAAATATTAATTTGTTTAAATTGTTATATTAAGAAGTATTAACTTTTTGTTCGTTTTTTTTTACAAAATGTTGATTTTCGTATATTGGTAATGTCCCTTGTAAGAAACAGTTGACTGTACACGTGATGGAATGTCAGAGATGCATATTGTTTTGAAATTTTCAATAAAAGTTTGGACTGTCACAGCAAAGACCAGTAGCCAATAATTTTAGAAATTAGATCTAATTTTTGGTGAAGAAACATCATGATGGTGTTTGAATAGCTGAAAACTTATACGTATTAGTTACTAACTATTCAGGTGGCTCGATAATTGTTTAGTTGATAAATAATACGGTGATACTAATCGGTTGCAACAGATTTAAAATAAATTGTTTTAAAACTATGGAATATTTGTTGAAAATCGAGTTGAAAAATTGTTAAAGTAGTGATCGGGAATAATAAAATTAATATTCAATGCATCGATAATTGAAAATGAGTGCAATTGTTCAATTATTTACGTTTCACATTTAAAAACGACGTTACGTATGGGATGAGCTGATAACTCGCTGCACATTTCGTGTTCTTATACACTTTTCTTATAAACTTTGGAGGCATGTAGTTTTCATAAAAATAAATAAAAAAATAAATGAAACGGTGCAAATGAAAGGTCAGTCAAATGTTGCAAACCGCTGTTATCCAGAATAAAAGGTGCAAGAAATTATGCAGGACATAGTACAAACTGTAAACTAACAATAAGTGCATAACTTACAATTAGAGATATCTGGCTATTAGCCCATTAAATTTAATATTTTCTACGTATAACCAATTGCATTGTTCATTTTCACAAATATTTGATATGTATTTTTGTAAAGGAAAGTGGCAACAAAAAAAAACAAATTTTTAAACAAATACGGGCTCTTGTCCAATCGTCGGAGTTAAGCTACATTGGGCACGGTTGGCGCTAACATGTGTGACCGTTTTCACTGTTCCGTGTTCCTGTTGACACATTGCAGTTCGGAACCCACCTACAGCTATAGGTCCTCTAGCCAATTGGCCAAAGCAGTCGATGTTGAATTACATTCAAACGGGAAGGAGAATAAATAAACAAGAATGGTAGCATAACTGTATCAATGTATAATATGATTAGTCTATCTTTTTGTAAGTTAATCTTTGAATATAAATAAATATTTACTAATCATATTATATATACATATTCATAACACAAAATTAAATAGTTTAGCTTGCGTAGGAGTAAATTTCAGAAAGGTTGTTTATATTTTTCTCACATACAAAAAATGTAATATTAACCAGTTAACTGCGGAGTTTAGTTTCAAAAATCCCTCGCGATATGCGGAATTAAAATCAAGCAAAGACGTGTATACGCGTCGACCGCAGGGCAAATGCTCCTATTATAAATTGTACTAAAAAAGTAAAGCAAAACGAGGCAGGGTTACATTTTTATTCGATACAAAATTAACAATACATTGTTGAGAAGGTTATTATTATTAAAAACTTAAAAATTGTCAAAAACTAATAAAATTTATACACCAGAAAAATGAAAGAAAACAAATAATTTTAAGAAATTCAGTTGATTTCAGTCTGGTATTTTTCACCAGATGCATTGGAGAACATAATCAACTCACTTTATAAAAAGTAATAAATTGTACGGGGAATATCCAATATACCAAAAAGAATAATCAATTTTTTTTTTCATAAAATATATGTAAAATACATTGCAGTTCTACTGGTAATATAAAGGAATCATACCACCAAATGACATTTTTATTTCATCTTATTGAAATTTCGAGTTTTTATAGTAGATGGTAATTTTATATTTTACAAGACATGTATACACGTCGACCGCAGTTAACTGGTTAAAAGAAATTAATAAAATTATCGGCCTGTATTTATTTTATAGGACCGAATAGTGTGCACTTTGTATGGTTTAATTAGATCGAATTTCAAACACTAACACATTTCAAATAATCGAACACGTTAGTGGAAATACATGTATGCGAAAACACCCATAAATTTTATTGATCAAGATAATAATATTTGAATAAACGTAAGTGTAATTAATTGATACATTGAAAATTGTGTTAACGAGTACATATACACACGGGTACACGATTAATTATTAAATAAGTACTGATTAGAGCAGTTTAAAATGTACGCATATGTATTACTGTTTCTACTGAAGGTAAGCAGGAAGTTTTAATTGTATCTGTCATTCTGAAAATTAAATATCCAATTTTATTATCCACTTGCATTTGGTTTTCAGAGCCTTAAAGTTGAATATTTCTAGTTTCACTCAAAATGGTCCAACGTTCTCGACACCGAAAACATCGATTAAAAAGTTTCTCGGAATCGCGTTGTTTTTTCGATGGCACGACTAGATCCAGCTTGTTCGAACTTTTCAATTTCCGTGACGTTTTTCGGTGGTTCTGGCTTTTTCTGTCGAAGTACGAAGGTAAAGAACGAGGAAAGAAAAGAGGAATCGGTTGAAATTTCGAGTCGTTTTGTAACGATTGAAATGAAATTTGATGGATATGCAAAATGTCTATCTTTTATCGATGTAACTAAATACATAGTTATAATACTTAAGCATAAAGACTAGAGAACTGACAAAACAATACATATTTTTACAAACTATATGTTAGTTACCCCATATCATTATATAGTTCACACGGATTAATAAGAACATTCGTAGATGTTACTTGCAAAACTCTATTTTCATTACATTCGTTTCGAAAGTGTCATACTTAATCTGCAGATTTGTATGCACATATATATTTTTAGACTTCCATATTTTTGATTTCCTTTTAGCTGATGAGACCAACTATGGTGGAACTGCATTTTGGGGTTGAAACGTTTGAAAGTACATTTTTTGTTTCACTTATTGTATAATGAGAAATGAGAATCTATACAAAGACCTAAAAATCCCAACAGTTAATGAAGAAATTAACAGATATGTAAAAACATATGGAGGAAAACTTGTAACACACTCAAACCAGCTAGCTGCAGAAGCATACGAAACCGGAATAAAAAGGAAACATCCTATTGACTTAACCATATCACAATAACAAGATTGTAAGATAACATCTCGCTGGGGATAGTCATCCGCATGATATTTAAGATAAACACCACAAAAATTTACCAAATGTCCAGCTGGACAACTGGTAAAGTTTAAAATAAAATATAAACAGAAACTTACTGTATAAGATGTGCATTCTTCACGAACTTGGATATGTTAAATTGGTCTGGTCTTATTATTTCTATGGTGCTGTATTGTAATTATTTTAGTGTACAACAGAATATTTATATACATCATTTTGATTCAAATATAACTACTAATTTCTTTACGACAAGGGTAAAGGCTTGCTATTAGTGAGACTTACTATTTCAAAATGTATTATACATAAGTTATCTGTGCCTGGTAAATGAATGTGCAGATTTTGTCTAACGTGTAAAAACGTGTTTCAACATAACTACAGTAGAACGTCGATTATCCGAACTGTAATTAATAACAGAATGACTCACACTGTAACCAGATTTCGTATAAAAAGAATAATTTTATTTTAGACTGTTAAATGTATAATGATATTAAATTAAACGCATATTGTTATTAGTGATAATTGTAGCTCGTTAGTGGCATAAGATGACCAATTTTTGGATGACTCGAGTTCGGATAATCGAGGTTCCACTGTAGTAAGTTCTTTTTTACTGTCTGTTATTAACAGTTTAGAGTACATTATTAACACTTTGACTGCCATGCCGTCCATATATGAGTGACAGGTACATTGAATCATTGTTTATCTGATCAGGAATGATATACGCGAATACTTATGATCACATCTAATAGAATCAGTAAAAGACTATGAAAATTACTACTATTATTGATTAATAAAGGTATAATTTGAAGTTGTATTCATTTGTGTCTTAGTCTACAAAGTCTGACGCTTTTACTAATAATAGTTGGAGATCGACGCGTTAAAGAAGCCAATTGATGGATACAAAATTTATATAAAAACACAAACCTTCCATATAGAGAGAATGTCGCGAAAATTTTGAATTTTTGGAAAGATAATGGTTAATAATGAATAATGGATAATGGATAATGGTACCCTGTACATTTAAACATGATATTCTCGGGAAGATCCTCCTTAATACGCATGCATGCAATCGTATAATATTTCTTCTAATGCATGTTTTGCTTCCGGGTACAGATACATTTCACATACCAATTAGTAATTAGCAGAAATATGAAATGATACTACTACCTACTACAACTACTACTACTTGTCTGCGTAAAAATCTTGAACCAAAAGTATAATTGCGACATCCTGCATAGTACAAACATAAATGTTGAATATAAATGAAATTACAACAACAAAATTGTAGAATATATAATACATTTGAAACATGTAGAGTAGATGTACTATTTGTGGCCACTGGAAGGATTTCCGTACCATTTGCTGACACATAACTTAAGAAAAAATGCGTACACAAACCTGAAGAATATATCAATGTAGTCCCAAATAGACAGCAAATCAAAACATTATAAGTTGAACAATGTTTTAAACATAATTATTTGAAACATCATTACATTATCATGTAAGACCTCTCTACACCATTTGTGGCCTCAAAAGTACCATTTTTGACCAACCAGCTTTCCATTTGTGGACACTTCTATAATTAGTAATACGAAAGACCCACAGTAAGAGTAGCTTTTAATTAATTACAAATGTTGATTGCTGAACAAATAATACAATATTTGCTGTACAAAAACAGCATTAATTACCAATATTGGAATAAATAAAACAGTAGCCACAAATGGTACATCCACCCTACCACTTAAACATTCAATTAATATATTTCGAAAAGCATCTAACTTACGAAAAGTGTGTACTATTATGATATGGACTCAATTGATTTAAAACGTTATCATTCTATATTTAGAGAATTCTTGCACGAAAACATAGCAGTTTCTTTTTTCATGCAATTTGATACAAACATAAATGTGTGATTCACGTACTAGTGAGCTGCTTTACATAGGGTAGGCGGTGCACCTCATTCTCATAGAATTTCAAATTTGACAATGTGTGTTAATAAATAACCACTAATTGTTAAAGATACGCATTATTTTGTAATGTAAGTGTTACCAGTTGCAAAGTGACTATTCAGTTAAACTGAGGTTGTTTATACAATAATACACAATGTATGTATGTACAGCTACGGTGTAAAGCGTATATCGAGGTTATATTGGACTAGCATGCCCTGGTCACGGCTTCACCCGCGATTTTTTCTGCGCACAGAATTCGGATTATTATATTTGTTCCTCATATCTTTTAGCCGGGCGAATTCTCTTTCGAGCCCGCTGGCGCCAAGCTCTGCCACCTAGCGGCTGTGCTTGAACTACGCTCCCGATATACTATTTATTTCGCGATAAAATTATCCTATAACACTCCGTAAAATATAAAGAAGCTACTGTGAACATTTCATAACAGTCAGTTTAGTCATTTTTAAGATTTTTGTGAACATATAAACAAAATCTTTCTCTTTATTATAATAGTAAGATTTCACAATTCTTTACACTTTCATGTTCCTACAATTAATAATCGCGTGAAATAATATTTTGCATAATTTTTCTAGCTAGAATACATGTATTCATCCTTAGGAATTAAATTCCATAAAGATTTACTTCCTAGTTTTGAATAATTCACGTACATATGTCAAAATGTATGAAAGTGGTTGGAAACTTTTCGTTGGCAGTGTGTTACGTAAGTTCAGCTACCTTCTGCACATGATGTACGGTTATCTTATAACCTTCTGCTCTGAAAAAAATGCTTCTTTTAAAACATTAACACTCAGGCGGACTGTCGCTATAGTCGGTCAATATGTACACTGCCATCCAAAAGTTTTACGACACTTGCTATTTCTGTTAAAAACAAAATACAATATTTTATCTGTATCATTGCAAAAATTAGCAAAAAATCTTTGAAATAGTTGGAAGAGATGCTTGACTGTTTGATGTCTTGACTGCTTTGATCATTGGCCAAAGTTACAAGGGAGAAATAGAATAAAATCATGTACTGGCGAACCCAGTTGAGAAAATCTAGAATGAACTGGATCGAAAAATGCGGCAAACCAGCTCGAAATCAAAATTTGCCGTGTGAAACTACTTGCAAGTAAAATGGGACAAAATATTATATAATATTACGAGAAATGAGGAATTCACTTGTTCAGAACATATTGAGAAACTCACAACCACGATATATAGAATGCCAAAGTTGGTGAAAACTGTAATGGAGGACCCGGGGTTGGGGGGGGGGGGGGGGGGGGGGGGGGGGGGGCTGTATTAGTGTACTAGTGATTTTTAATTAATTTCCATGGTGAGATTTGTGGTATAATATTGAATCTACATTTTCTTTGTGATATAAAGTATGGAGCAGAGAATGTCTGTTATTATATTCCAATGATATCATAACTTTATTTAGATTTATTACCAGCTTCATAAGTATCCTAAACTTGTGGATTAGAGTGTAAGTACTTTATCTCGACGCTCTTCAGCGTTCTGCGCACTAACTAGAACAATAGATGGAACACTTAATGCTCATAACATTTAAAAAATTAATTTCAGAACCTATGTCGAGTGACCCTTTTTTCGCCCTCTTTACAATTATTATTCGGAAATTTTGAACTCTTAACACTCTGTTCTTGAATGCCCTAATATTTATCTCTGACCTACAAACGGTATCAAGAAATCTATTTCATTTACATTAACTATGCACGTTCTACTACAAACATTATACCGCGTTATAAAATATATTATTATATATATATATTACACTGGCCCTTATCCAAAAATTGTTCCATGCGTTATCACGAGAATGTTTAGGGTATCATATCAGGTACTAAAACTGTTATTAATTAAACACACTTTAATATAAATTAAATGATATTACGAAATAGTAAAAAAGTACGTGTACTCTCAGACTTGTGGTAACATGAATATTAATATTTTTTTAAAACTTAGTTCGTTTTCATCTAACCGATATTCTTACAAAATCTACGTACCGTAATAATTCGCGTGTAATAGTGAAAAATTCAATAAGGATTGCTTTTCGTTCCTGACTATTTTCAGTCCTAGGCAGCCAGGAATAGAAAAAGGTCTAGTCAAGATTTTAACTAAAAATCCGATAGCGTTAGTAAACTAGTTTTCTAAAACTAATTAAAGGATGCCAGAGACGCAGGCGAATTCGCGGACCGAATGCAGCGTGAGACACATTGACAGTCGCATAGTGCAAACGGAAATCACTATTTCTGTCCTCGCGGCTTCTCGCGTCTGCTAAGTCGCGTTCGTTTGTGAGATCCTTAGAAAATAGCAACTATATTTTCGTTTCCCAGCGTCGAAACGGATGAAGAAACAAGAGAAAGGAAATTTCGAAGAAACCAATAAAGTATCTTTCGTGGCCACATTCGATGCCCTGGTCACGGATTTTCTTCCACACCTTCACTATGGCTGTCTCCTGGATTGCCTTAATTAAAGCAGACATTAGTCGACGCTGCTGTAATTATTTCGGCTGCTGAGTGCGGCTCCGACGCACCGAGCCATTTTAATTTGCAACGATTAAAACTGTCATATCGCGGAGGCGTAATAATTGTAACAGTTAAGCGAACGTCACGTACGCGTTTAGTCGCTGGTGTAAAATTTATACGTTTCATGAAATGATTTCCCGAGAGGTGGGTTCAGATTTCCTTAAAAATGCAGTACAACTCCGAGGTATAGAATTATTTTTGATCTCGCAGCGTGTGCGAATTTGTGTACGTCTGGCAAAATAGGCTTCTCATATTTTGTGAGATTCATTATCCTGTTAGCTGTGTAGCCTTATTTCAAAAGTGTGTACCTACGTTGTGACGCAAAAATGAAGAGATGACGAGTATACTCGTCAAAGACAGAGTATATGCAGCTGCTGTACAATTGAATTAAATTATAACGAAATGGCAGGTAGTTTTTTTGAAAAATGAATAATTTACTGCTCAAATTGATTGATATTATTGACAAAAGTTAAACATTCATTATTAAAACAAACATGGAATGTCAAATACATGAAAACAAATTTTTGTTTTTTTTTCTTATTTCGTTCTTGTCTCAAAATATTCTAAACTGTCTGAAATTTACGAATATGTTTTAGTTTTCACTAAAATTTCAATTTAAATAGCAAATGGTAATTACTTTTTTCGCACTACGAGTATACTCGTCATAACACAAAAATTGCCATTTCTTCATTACGAGTATACTCGTCATACACAGATAACAAGTTAATTCGATGAATTAATAATAAAGTTTTTAGTATCGAGAATCTGCTACGCTGAAGTGTGCAATAATAATGATTCAATTAATACAATTCTTGTCCAACAATGGAATAGCAAGACTTCAAACGATGAATATTTTTTCGATTATACCGACCAATTATCTTAGGTCACAATACTTATTAAAGTGTGTTAAAAAATTCTGAAAAGAGATTTATTCGTTTGTTTTCATTTTTATTCCCTTCTACTGTTTTGTAGTACAATAACAAACGTTTCCTGCGTCATTGAACATGATGACTTCTCTTATATATCTGTTAAAACTTTAGTCATACAAATTAATTAAACTTTCAGCAAATATAAAATTTCTATCAGACATTTAAAAGCAAAAGAACGAAGAAACTCATTATTGTGAAGTGGATAATTTTAAAAATAATACATCATTAAACCACGAATTACAATAACGATTGTAGAATATTTTGAGATTTTCTTGTGGAATGGTGGACATCAGATTTGTAATTTTTTATAATTTTAAAATACAGGATGAATGGTCCAGATTTTCCTGGACAAAAATCGCTGAGTTCTCCCCCTTCTTTTCCTCCATTTTTATCCTTCTCCTTTGTTCCTTTGGTCTTTACTCAAGCGGAAAATTGCGACAGCAGTAGGTGAAAATTATTCATTCGATTTTCATGTTTCTCCGTAGGGAAATTTATTCGAAAAGTTAATTAAATATCCTTCTACTTTATATTCGATGCTTTTTACGCTATATACATTTCGCTATTTAATACGTGGCTTAAATTGACTGAGCTAGATAAAATGCTGTCCGAAGTTACAGTTTCTTTTGCAATATGAAAATGAGTTTCCTGCCGGCAAGCGGTCATTGCGGCGTTCGACTACTACGGTACCCAATTAAACAGTGAGAGGAAAATTGTGTGAAATTGCGTATTTCGAGGAGCTTTATAAACAAAAGGAAAATTTCCCAAATGATTCCCCTTGCTGCGAAACTACAAAAGCGTGTATTGTGTAGCGGAGCAGTTCCGTCTAGATGGCACATGCAACCAGAATTGAATTTCCTTTTCAGTTTTACCTTTCCTTTCATAACGACAATTGTTAGTTGCTGATTGCCTGTTTATCTTCAAGATTTTCTGAATTCCTACCGTTTGTACTACACATTTTTACATGATACGCCCTAAGATTTTTAAGCAGGAATCTACTGTGTAAAATTAATCCTTAATTTCCAGAAAAATAATTCCTATAATGTCGCAGTAAATTCAATTCTAATTTCACTAGAATAATCGTTTTTAATTATGTATTATATAAGACAGTTAAGTGAAAATAATTACGTTAATGACGAAAGTAAAAATTTAATGGTTAAATGAGATGATTAATCTATCGGAGTTGTGTCATAAATAACTTCCGACTTGTCTGGTTAGATTTATTGGATGATTTATTACCGGACGATTTTATATTGCTTCTGTACCAAGTTTGGATCTTTTATACGAAGCAAAATCAATAGCTTAGATGACTACTAAAGTTTCTAGATGCAAAAGACAGTAATTTATTATAATAGCAGTGTATTGGTGCTGCTACATAAATATTTAAAAAAATTAATAATCATTCCATCAAATTTTGCCGGCTCACTCAAAATGCTTGCAATTTTACAATAATTGATAAAACACTGAAGCTGTTACCGCCCTACATCTGTTGTCAGTAATTAAATTGTTTAATTGCAACCTATATGTTTTGCCAAGCGACGATGACAAAAGTGTATTACTACAAGGACTTAGTACAATATTCAGTGCAGAAAAAAAACAGAACAGTGGAAGGTAGCCATAAACAAGTTAGAAAATATGTGACGCATGAAATTACGAAATACGACTTCAATCGAATGTAATTAGAAATTTTTTAAAGTTTGAACCGGAATGCTCATGCGATTTGGAGAATAGTATAGAAAATAAAAGTTGTCCGGAGGGACGGGGATAGCGACAAGGTGGACGTAGCGTCTACCTTGTCGTCTGGTCGTTCTACTCGCTATCATTTCCGCAAGTACTAGAGGAACATACCACTGTACCGAACGTACTACAGCTAACACTAACAATGTTATAAGTTACGAGTCTGTTATTTGGGTAGTTTTACTAACGATTTTACTGGTGGATTCAGGTTAAGCGTGCAATTTCTAACTTTCCTTTTCTTTCTCCTTTCTATTTTTACACTACTTGCAGCAGGAGGTACAGTACTGTGCAAAAGTCTTAGGACACCGTGTCAGGCTTGTGTTTGTGCAATTATTTGGTAACAAATTTGTCTTCCAGCATGGCAATGACCCCAAGCATGCTGCCGGAATGGTAAAAAATTTTAAAATATTTAGTGGATAATGAAACATTAAAAGTTATGAATCATCCACCTCAAAGTGCTGATATAAATATTATTGAACACGTTTGGGATTATTTAGACAGAGCTCGAAGACAAAGTTTTTTTTTTAGAATCCCATTTTTATTTTCTCCTATTAGGGTAAATGTACCAGTAGTTGGCAGTGTACCAATAATTGACACTTTTATTTTCAGTCACGAAAAATAAGCTTTCTACTAAAAAAAATGTTTTTTAATAGTGCGCTGTTTGAAAGGTTATTCACTCTAGTGTGAAAATTTATGATTACTTTCATTGCTATGCATCGTGGGTGTAAATGCCAGAACAACTGCTTTTGTTTGTACTGTGCGTGCTGTTGGATGGTTCTCTTTCCTTTACAGATTTGTTAAGAAGGTTAGTCAAGTTAAAGAAAAGTATGTATCTTGTTTTCTAGCTATTAAATGCAAACATGCACATTCTCACTCCACTATACATATTAAAGGAAGATATTCTTTATTATTTGACCATTACATGAATTACATAATGTTTGGGGAATGTCAAGCACTGGGTGTATTACATAAAAATTGACTTGCACTAGTAGTTGACAATCTTGTTAACTACCGGAACAATTGATAATAAAGTAATAAGCTAGGTCTATAAAGTACATCTTTTAAGCATATGAAGCACAAAATATAGTTATGACAAAATTTAATTTCTTCAACTACATTAATATAAAAATGGTTAAATTCTAAAAATATATATTTGCATGAACATCCGCAGTCTATTTATGATATAACGAAAAATAGGTACGTTACGCCTGTAAAATCCTATGACCGCAGTGATTATGTCAGTTCATACTGTTGCAAAAACTAATACCGTTTTGATTGTTTTTGTTTTATTACATTTAGGTTGTATAAAAGTCATGGAAAACACGTGAAAAAGTCGACTACGCAGTTATGAATAGAAATAATAGCTGTACCACATTTTATTGTGACTTTAAGTAGAAGATAGATAAACAACCAACAACGTTCAAATAATTATTTATAGACGGTAGTGTAGGTTTTTACCAATAATCTATCAATATCTTTTTATTCGTACAGAAGCACCTCGTATTTAATGATATTCTATTATTTTCATTATTATTATTAGTACACACGTCCTGGGGCGTAGTACATTACACTTCATTACTGAGACGAGTATCTGATTACATAAAACGTTATAAAAATTATTTTTCAATTATGGTACATATCCATGGAACGAATAAACGCTGAGAGATCAATTTGCCGTGCCCCTACTATAATAAATCTCTTGCACGTAATGGACTTGGGCTGTTACTTTTAAAATGCAATAAAACAGCGCAGTGTTTTAAGCAATTTAGTATAACAAAGAATACCCCAGAAGAAAAACATAAGCAACTTATAATTAGTTTTCAACCCTCGAACGTATACTTCGAAATCAAATCATTAACGTTTCAGCAGATAGTTATCGTGCTACAGGTCAGGTGCGTTATAGGCCAATTTAAAAGGCAGGCTAGGAACAATTCTTACAAGTTTGACAGGAAAAGAGTGAGACATTTAAGGCTGGGTCACACGAGCGTTTTGGTAACGTCCGTTGCGACGGACGTTTTTGTAGAACACACGAGCGTCGGTTTTTCTGCATTAGTTTACCAAAAGGTATTGGAGAAAGTATGAGTGCGAATGAGATCGTTGCATTTTCCTACCTGACTTGTAAGATATGATCATAAGTTACGAGAAAAGGTAACAATAATAGTGAATTAATAATAAACAACAGTAAACAATAGTAAACATGTTTAGACTATTACAAAGTTTGATATTAACCCCTTACCACATGATTTTTTTATTGTTACGAAAAAATATATTAAGTATGAGAAGGTGCATCTTTTTTCGGGAATATATTGAAAAAATTTTTGTGACAATACTAAATCGTTTATTTATTACAAAAACCGGTTTCTGAACAAAACTGTATTAACAATTTATACTAAAACTAACGAATGAAAATTCAAACTAATCTTTTTTACGTAATCTGCAGACACTGTGAATTACTCTAATAATTTTTATTTTGCTTTTTAAAACATATAAAATCTCGGAATTCGTTATAGAAATCTCATAAGCTATACAACAATGCAAAGCAATCGCAAAAATTTAACTTTTCCTGACACAGTTGGCAGATTATTATTGAAAATCATAGCACCATAGTGTATTAAATATGGTACAACACGCAGCAAGGTTACGATGCATGTTTTACATAAAAAATTAATGAAAATTTGGCTTGTGCCATACATGGCACAGCACGCGGTATGGGGTTAAGAGCCTTGAGATGTTCTGCAGTTGTTTGAAGTTACTTCTTGCTGCGAAAATTCAGAAAAGTATGAAGCAGTTGATGACATAGATGGCGAATCTCTATCAGAAAAAGCCTTAGTTTGAAGGGTGCACGGATTGTCTGTGGATTCATTAGAGTTTGCAAGAGCTGCATAGTTTGTACACGGAATGGGATTCTCTGATCCGTACTTAAACTGCTAACTGGCGGAAGCAGTGAATAAGATATTGCCAAATGACCTTTGTCATCAGATGTCGAGCCCAAGGAAAAACCCTTGAGAGGTTTGTGTCCTCTACCGTGCCATAAAACTGATGTCGACGAAGCGCTCGTGTGAACAGCCACATTTTCCTCAATACAATGCTGAAACGTGCGTCGACAAAAGCCAACGTGCGTCGTAGCTTGAAAACGTTGGTGAAAAACTAACGTCCATTGAAACGTGCGGTGCGAACAACGGACATTGCTTGTGTGTGCACCCCAATATAGAAGAATATAATGCTACAACGGATGTTACAAAAACCCTCGTGTGGACCCAGCTTAAGCTGTAAAACAACAGAATAAAAACGATTTCGTATGAAAGTGACAAGCTGTGAATCTGCGACTACGAAGAAATAGAGCGGAACGCGGTATTTGTTACTGACACATGTTAAGGCGCTGCGAATACGTATTACAGCAGTTAACTTATGAAAAAACCTATTACAGTAGATAATTATAAACATACAAACAAACCAAAAACGTGGAATACAATTTTTTTGTATTCAAATTAAGTTAAAAAATTTGCCAAGTATGCGTATACATAAATTGATTGTATTCGTTTTTCTATTGTATGACTTAATTAATACAGTGGAACCTCGATTATCCGAACTGTAATTGGTAACAAGATGACTCACATTGTGGCTATGTTTTGCATAAAAATGGTACTTCTGGTTTAGAATGTAAAAACACAAGGTGGAATAAAATTATATACACAATGTCACCAGTGATAATTTTAGTTTTTAATTAAAATAGAAGAGGAATTTTCGGATGACCGGTATTTAGATAATCGAGGTTTCACTGTACTATTCTGACCGGCCTCTTTAGTCGGACTCCATATTAAGGGATCTCCCTAGTGTGATGGTCGAAAAACGAAGCGATTTTGGGGAAATTTTTTAAAGAAAGGTAATAAACGTATGAATGTAATAGTTTGCTGCTGTATCAGACAATGTTTGAAGAATACGTAATAATTATTTAGTGAAAAAATAATGATTCTGTCCAAAGCAATAGGGACTCTTCCACTGCACCTAAAAAAAATTTGTCTTCATGGCTGCCATAAAATCTGCCCTCGGAATTATAAGAATGAAAAAAAAAAGGTTTCTTAATCTGTATGAGTGTGGCTATAGCCGATACTAGAATAAATGAAAAATAACGAAAAATTAAAAAATGGCAGCGTCTGAAAGGCAACGTTTCCATTATTGCATAAAAATGGCTTGTTTTCTAAGTCGCAAAATTTGAATTTTGCAAATATTGACTTATGTTAGTTCTAGTACCGACGAGAACGAGACATCTACTGAAGATACCTGTCAAGTTTCATGCAAATCGGATGATTGGATATTGAGATATCGTGGCAGCCATTTGAAAAAATATCGTTCTCAGAAAGTCGCGTCCAAAGTTTCATGTAATCTTTAAAATTATATGAAATGCTCTCTTTCAAAGCCTGTAGCATTGTCAATTTTTGTAATACGTCCATAATACTTTGGCAGTATGTTTTTAAGATGTAAAACTATAAGAAAATCTCAACAAAGAAAATTCGATTTTTTTAAATCGTCACACTAGGGAGACCCCTTAACAGAGAACGGTTTGCTATAAAACAGTTGTGTCATTGCTGCAACGCAGTGATGGCCACAGGAGCTCCGGCCTTCCCCCACTCTAGGTCCATTCCCCTCCTATGGACTGTGATCTGTGACGACGATGGACTGAGGGGAAACGAGGAACGAACTAGAGAAAACTGGAACGAGGGGAATGGACCTAGAGTGGGGGAAAGCCGCAGCTCCTGTGACTATCACTGACTCATGCAATTGGGACTGTTAAATTTGGTATAACTAAATGCACTTTTGCAAGTGAAACTGTTAAATTTAATACAATTCAATAGACTTCTGTAACTGGGACTATTAACACGTTAACGGTCATGGTGGTCACCAGTGATGAGCACCTCAAATTTTATTGAATGAAATAACTATTGATTCTTACTATATTCTAAGGAAATTTAACATCGAGGCACTAATATAGGTACACATATAGAATACTGAATACTATTTCTTTTCTGTAGGATTTATACAGTGAGTGAATGCCGGAGCTCTTGTGGCCATCACTGCTGCAATGGTTTCAAATGACTTTGATGCTCCTATACGGAAACCTTTGCACTTCCTGCTTCTATGCTCATTTGCAATAGGTGTTTAAAAGCCACACAATATCAAATCACAACAAGGATAAGACGATTAGAATTTCAAGATCGTCTATTGAGGCGCAATAGTAGAATTTACTCCACAATAAAATAATAAACCATAATTACGTCGTTGCGACCCAAGCAGGCGAATTAATCTTCACGAATTTAGCAACTTATTATACAGAGCTTGTGGTATAGACAAGACAGTTCTATTGATACTGAGAAACGCGAACATCGTTAATTTCCCTGAGTCAATAGCAATTAACGTATTATAAGCTTGTGAAACGATATGCCAGTGAGCGAAGAACCCTTGTGCCTAGCTTCCTGAATCCACGATCCCCAGATGTAGGCCATCGTGTCCTGGTTAGAGAAGGAGTTAAGCGCGCAGGAGTTTTTCAAGGAACCCAGCGCGATGATTGGTTACATTCATTCGCGTTTAGCACCCACAAAGTACGAGGAATGTTTCCAAAGTTCTAGGAATCGCACTCTAAATTCTTCATTTTACTCATTTTCGTTTATTTTACGTTGTAGTTTTTTAATATAATTCCCATTTGATTGTATACACTTGTCCTAGCGCGTAACTAATTTTTCTAGACCTCCTTCGAAGAACTTTTGGGGAGCCTCTGTTATCCATTGGTGTAGAGCAGTGTTTGGTCGTTAAATCGATCAACCCAACAATAAACAGCACTGTTAGATTCCGCAGGTTGTCAAATACTCCATGTAATCGTTGAACGACTTCAGATGGCTTTACGCTCTCTTTTCATAGAAAGAAAATGATAGCTCTTTGAGAATTCACAGCGTCTCCCATAGTCACAGGGTTAACACCTCAGAAACAGGTCTGTACTCGCCTAGTGGTCAAACAATACTGACTGGCATCGACTGGTGTCGTTAGGAGAATGTGTCAGTACTTGCCTGTACATAATAGCATCAGTCATTAGGCCTGCATTCCTGCGCTGGTTCTGAATTCCCAGAACTTTGGAAATATCCCTCGTATATAAGATCGAGCATTTTTGTATGTTCAGGCAGACAAAAACAAGAAGTACACGTATACATAGAAGTAAACCTTCGATTTATTAAAATAAACTTTAAACACTACGAATCACTATCGTCTCTAAAGCATTCTAACACTCCTCACGCGATATTAATTCTAATTGTAAGTGTAAGGACTCATGAGTTTTTTATATTTATCTTAAAAGACAAGGTAGATGACAGCGTTATTACTACACTGCGGTTGTTTATGCAATTTAACATATCCAGGTCTATGAAATATATTGTTCTGATATCTGTTCAAGACAAAAATAATTATTTTTAAAGTCCTATTTGGTTATGTGTAGTAGAATGTAAAAATATTAAAGAATAAAAGTGAAAATTTGCATAAACATCCGCAGTCTAGTTATTACTGATGAAGTCGTGGAAACCTTTACTGTAACATTCAATTATAGCAATAACAATGCTACAACAGGAGAAATGGCTTCGTTAGTAGACACAAAATATGAATAGGATTATATTCCGAATTGACTCAAATTACTCCCGATTGATTTTCTGGCGTCACTATGCATGCCGCTGGATAAAGAATGACAATGGCAGGTCAAATTTTGATATTCCTATAATAATCTATAAATGTGTATCATGGCATACAAAATATTATTCTGAGTCATCGTAGGTTGGTGCCTCCATTTTTGTGCGAGATAAATGATAATACAGCAATTTGAAATTATTAAAGGTGATGAATACATTATCAACTTTTCAATCGTGACTAACGAAAATCGCATGCGTGAGAATGCTTCACATGTTGCCGGATAATGTACATACATAATACGCGGGCCGTTGCAGTGACTTGAAACTAGAGATGAGCTTAACGATGCAGTTATCGACAGAATATCGATAGAATATCGGGAACTTAACGATATAAACATAAACACTGTATTATCGATTTTTCGATAAAGTATCAATACGGAGTATGTACGGTTAAAGCCTTCTTGATGTCCCGATATCGATGCTGTTAGTTTGTTTTCACTTTCATACTTGCGCCCCATGAGTCACCTTCGAATTAAAGCTTGAACTCGGTCTATGATATTAGTAAGTTATTAACGAGCAGAACATGAAAGCGAGCATGAAGCGTTCAACTATACGTAAACGAAGTTACGTGTGGACTTATTTTCGATAACAGCATTTCGAAAATAATATTATATTGTACAATGTATTTTGTGCAACGGTCAAGTACCTCCTTTAGAAAATGTAACAAATTTACTTGCACGTTTCTGTGCTTATCAAGATATACAGGGTGGACCACGAAGCGTGATCAGCTTAGATTTTTCTGCTGTTAGCGGTTCGATCGGAAGTTTTTTTAGCTAAAATAACATGGTACAAGGAGAGCTTTAAGATGATTGTACCAAATTTTTTGTCAACCCTTTTTTTCCAGAGTTATCAAGGTCACCTTCAGTTTTTTTATAGGTAAACCCACAATTTTTTTACACCCAATTTCAATGGGAATGGATAGAAAATATCAAAAGACACTTTTCAGTCCTTTCCACTCTAATCAGTGCTAGGCATCTACAGTTAAGAGACGCATAACTTAATTGATGGATATATGTCCCCAAAGTATGGACATACACCCTTTCAGTAATAAACGATTCAATTTTAAAATACTGGATATTCTCTACTATTTTCATTTCAAAATTCAAAGCATCAGTCACTCACACAATTTCGCTCATTAGCATCTTTCCGCTTACAGGTACTGTTTATCGGAAAAGCAATCAATACGTTTCCTTTCGTTTCCAACACTATCGAATAAACATTTCTTGTGACAACAACTCCATCGTCTAATACAACAATTTTTCGCACGGTTCTGTCTGACTCAAACAGAAATCTGCTTTGAGTTTTTATTTTTATTGTCTTTAACCTCTTAGCTACTGTACGCCACTATAGTGGCTTCCGTCTATGTCATCTTTTTGGACGGTACGCCACTATAGTGGCTTACCGCTGAGTCCTCTGTTTGAACGATATGCCATTATAAAGGCTCACTTGTTTGAAAACTGAATACATTAGTTATATGTCATATAAATAATTTAATAATTTTTTCGATGCAATTTACATTGCTTGTTAATTAAGATATTTATACGTCGTTTACGCACAGTCCACGGAGGAGCTCTCCGTACAGAGGTACAGCACCGCGGCCAGCCCCGCCGTAGCTAAAAGGTTAACGATAATAAACACACCGCGACAACATAATAGAAAGCTATTGGATGCTCAGTCTTTTTAAAACTAATTCCGGTATAACATGGAACGAAGCGCTCGCTATTTATTTTACTCTGTTTTCCAGAAATTGAACGTGTCCGTTTGAAAAACGGGCGTGTCAAAAACAAAGGACAGGCACGAGACAGCAGCAGACACTGAATGATAGTTTGAGCAACAAAAAACAATAAGATCAGTTGTGCGCAGAATACTTCACTGTAGAGTATTTAACACGTAATGCACTAACAGTTAAAGTATTATTAACCAGTTAACTGCGCTCGACGTGTATACACGTCTAGTAAAATAAAAAATTACCATTGACTATAAAAACTCGAAATTTCAATAAGATGAAATAAAAATGTCATTTGGTGGTATGTTTCCTTTATATTACCAATAGAACTGCAATGCATTTTACATGTATTTTATGAAAATCAACTGAATTTCTTAAAATTATTTGGTTTCTTTCATTTTTCTTGTTTATAAATTTTATTATTTTTTGACAATTTTTAAGTTTTTGATAATAATAACCTTTTCAACAGTGTATTGTTAATTTTGTATCGAATAAAAATGTAATCCTTCCTCGTTTTGCTTTACTTTTTTCGTACAATTTATAATAGGAGCATTTGCCCTGCGGTCGACGTGTATACACGTCTTTGTTTGATTTTAATTCCGCATACCGCGAGGGATTTTTAAAACTAAACTCCGCAGTTAACTGGTTAAAGTGACAGTGAAGCGCAGAAAAAAAACTGGAATATATGGAAGTCAGTACAATTCTGAATTTACGAAAGGAAAACTCAAGTATTAGTAAAATTGAATCGTTTGCTATTGAAAGGGCGTACGTCCACATTTTTAAATTTTATACCAGACAATAAAAACTTCCTAATTTTCGTCGAAGTAATGTTTATTCTGTTTTTTCGATCGAAATCGATAGGAGATATCAAGAGACACTTTTCTGTTGCTAAGAATTTATTCTTAGAAAAACGCATAACTTAACTTTCTCCAAAATATGGACATACACCCTTTCAATAATAAACGATTCAATTGCAGAAGTAATGAAACGGGGTCGGCGCGTTATTTCAAATGCATTAAAAGAATGATGAAAAATGTGAAAGTGCAGGGAAACCGCGTGCTGTTTGTTTACGGAGAATCCGTGCAATAGCGCGAATAGCATCAAATGCAACGTTCCAGTGCAACAAATAGCAAAAGAACCAATTACAGGTAGCAATGTATGTACAGGGTGCGTGAAGGTCAGGGTCAATTTTGCGGCAACATTTTTTAACAACTGTCCACCGATCCAAAGGTGTAGAATCACGCTATGATGGTCGTGACATACAATTTTCACGCACCCTGTACATAAGGTATTACGAATTATAAAAAACTCTGATCATGTTATATTCCAAAATAAAAAAAGAATGAACGTTACTGCTAATAGCATTAGGTATCCACAATAGGTACATGTTAGCACTGAAGCATATAAGATGGAGAAGCAAATGGAAAAAGTTCTGTTTACGAACAAACACGATTTATACCAATGAATCTGAACTACTTAGATATACCAGTTTCCTCCATCCACATTGTGCGGTTTCACTCAAATCTTCTCCATTGTTGAAAGGTTAATCTAGGTGTAAAATTACACTTCAAGTCTTGAAGATGTGTTGAACCACCTAGTCTCGAGAGCAAAATATATGTGTAAATGTATGTATGTACACGTAATTCCGTGTGATAACTATCGTTCGTACTACCGTGCACTTGAATGTCTATGGTGTAAGTTGGAGAAGACAAAACCAGAACCTATTCACGGGGAAAGCGAGTATACACCACATATTTACCACCAACGTGTTTAACACGTTGAACACCACAGTGAAAACGACCGTACCTAATCAGACACGATATAATTGACTATTTTTTATATAAACCGCAAAGAAAGAAAGATTTGAGTACGCAGTTGTGTTCTTCCGTTCCTACGTTATTGTTTCAGTATAAAGTTACCTCAAAATTTCGCAGCAATCAATAATTATTTAATTAAATTAAATTTGAAGTATTAGTCACCGGTGACCGCTACGGCGTTCAACGTATTAAGCTGCACTGCAGTTATACGAACGATTATTATATTACACAAGCCATTTTAATTAGTAACATGTAATTATTTGTAATTGCAAGTTTTTGGAATTCGCTAAATATTCGGGTTTCTGAGTACGTGGGAGCCACCAACTGTGTATTTGATTGAAAAGTCATTGCCAAGTTCCACACAGTTCTCAAAGTGTGTTCCATGGTGCCCCTGATGAAGGAAGACATGATGCGGGTGAAATTTTATAGTTTACAGGAGACTAGCCACACTTGCTTGTTTGATTCCAGAACTTTGTGCAATTTGTCGTACTGCTACTGCTAAGGCGGCTACGGTATTTTCACTGCTGGTAGCTATTTTGGTGTGATTGCGGTTAGTAACATTAAAACTATCAGTGCTTCAAAGGAATTGATAGAATCTCTTGAACATGCTTGGAGATAGCTGATTTTGTTTTAGATATTCTTCAGCATAAGGAATTTTAGCGTCTCTTGTGTTTTCATCGAACACTTCATACACCAAAAGCATCTACCTTTTCACGATTACCCAAACTCATTCTTCTTTCCTTATTTAAAAGTTTAGTGTAGTATCAACGTTTAGGTAATTAGCGACATGGTCTAGCAGTTGACGTTGCTTAGATAGAATTGTATACAGGTGTACTTTGGATTATGTTAAGTGTTTCTCAATATTCTTTGAGTTCTTGAAGGATTTTTTTAGCGAGTTGGGGAGTTTAACCTGATTTCGGATAGCATCGGTGCTTTACAAATTAATATTATGTGCTCGACAGTTAACACAATATGTGCGGGGCGCGGCACGGGCGCCACTCATACACGTAGCATGTGAAAATCAGTGAAGTGTGAAGAAAGTGTGCTGTCTGTTTAACATGTTGACGACCACAGTGAAAACTCCCATGCCTGGCCAGACACATTATAAATGTCAATAAAATGCCAAAACTCTCATTAGTATGTTCGTTACCATGGCCGATTCAAAGAAAAACGTCCAACATAGACCACGCTTTATTTTTATCAATTACCTCTATCACACATGTGTAACGTCGAGCTCTCAAAACAGAATCGACGCGTCGGATATATGCGACGCTGGTAGCGAATGTGTTAAATGGTGCGAAGTAAAAGGAACTAATATACGACCCGCCTTACGACACCAGCCAAGGGTGTTGATATTAACCCTTTGCGGACGAATTAATGCGGATCACGATATTGTTTCTCGGGTCGAATGTCGTCACTACGGTAGCGAACAAATAATTTCAGTATTTCTGTCACCGTTGTTTTTTTGAGGTTTGGAAGTATGTGTAACAAATTCCTATACTCTCTATAAAGCTACAAAAAAAGAGAAAAATGAAGAGGCCATGACACGTATACAATTTGTAAAACGTTTGGTAGATCAATTAGTAGACGATTTTTAACACTATTTCTAATTAAAATTTTAACTCAAAATTATTTTCTAAGGTAATCATCTTTCCTCTATCGACTATTTTGACTTCTCCTGTAATGATTGTTCTATAATGTTTATAGGAAAAGTCAAAAAGTCAATCGAGGAAAAATGATTACCTTAGAGAATAATTTTGAGTTAAAGTTTGAAAAGGTGTCTTTAGACACCTTTGGTAGAAATAGTGTTAAATGGTAAAATGATCCAGGGGACGAGCTTGCAGCGTGAATGGATCACGAAAGCTAGATGGAAAACTACATATCGCTGCACCGGGGGTTGCCGTCGCGGGACATATTGACACTAATAACTTTATTGAAAGAATATACAAGGAATGGCAGAGTCTATCATATCGCGTCTTGTCTCCTTGACTGTCGACTCGGCTCTGATCTGTTGAATGCTGCGCCGGGGGTTGTCGTCGCGGGACGTGTTCTCTCTGGTCACTTTATTATACTTGAAGGAATATACAAGGAATGTACATGTAAAGAATATAAAGGATGGCAGAGTCTATGATATCGTGTCTTGTCTTCTTGACTGTCAATCCGACTCTGATCTGTTAAATCAATATCCGCGATCGTCCCTTAACGACCGCCAGATCGAACGCTCGCTTCAGTTCGATTTCATCGTCACTTCACGGTGTTCGCAACAATATCATACAAAGAGGAACTAAAAAAGATTGCATAGTATGCTCAGGTAGAAAATTGGCAAGAGGAAGACGAGAAACAAATTTTTATTGCGATACTTGTACTCGCAAGCCAGGCATACATATTAAGCACTGCTTCGAAAAATATCACACTCTGAAAAACTACAAAAATTAAACTATCTCATTATATTTTAATATACAGGGTGTCCGCGCCAAAGTGATACAGGCCCGTAATTTCTCAAGTATTAATGATACAAAAAAATTGTTTATATGAAAATTGCATGGTACAAGAGGGCAAATTTTTTAACGAAGACGAACTCTTTTTTACATTATTAGTTTAAGAGATATGATGGTCTAGTTCGTTTTTTTAAATGGAACTATGTACTTTTGTTCAGATCATTCAATAGTGCTTTTCAAGACGAATTCACTGACCTTTAATGTATATACCCGATTTTTAGTGATTTTCGAGATATTGCGCCTACAAATTTACCGATTTTCAACGGACGAAACCCGGCCGAATAGGAAACACCAATAGTGGTCTTGTTCGCGCTTTAAGTTCCACGTATTAGACATTGCCTCTTGAAACAGATACGAAGGGCCTGCACCAGGAACGGCAGACCCAAACTCTGGACAATAGTTTTCCATTGTAAAGTATCAACGATACCTTTCTGGACTCTGTAAATGCTACATCTGTGGCCGGAAAACAATTGTCCAGATTTGGGCCTGCCGTTCCTGGTACAGACCCTTCGTATCTGTTTTAAGAGGCAATGTCTAACACGTGGCACTTCAGGCGCGAACAAAACTACCACCGGTATTTCCTGTTCGGCCGGGTTTCTTCAGTTGAAAATCGGTAAATTTGTAAGCGCAATATCTCGGAAATCACTAAAAATCGGGTATATACATTAAAGGTCAGTGAATTCTTCTTGAAAAGCCCTATCGAATCATCCGAACAAAAATACACAGTTCCATTTAAAAAAACGAACTTGACCATCCTATCTCTTAAACTAACAATGTAAAAAAAAGTTTAGTTTCGTTAAAAAATGTGCCCCCTTGTACCAGGCAATTTTCATATAAACAATTTTTTTGTATCATTAATACTTCAGAAATTACGGGCCTGTATCACTTTGGCGCGGACACACTGTATATTATGTTCAATTACTGCCAATAAAATTTCCATAAAACAATACATATTCTTGTTTATTCCTAATATTTAAGTCTTCACTGTATAATCTCATTTTATATAGAAAATATCTCCGACCTGCTGGTAAGTAGATTTGAAAAGTGCTCGTCCGCAAAGGGTTAATACCTTTCCCGCACATAGTGTGTTAAGGGACATTGGCATATGTTGCAGTGAGGTTGAGGGTTTTCTTTGCCAGGAATTTATACGTGATTTTCGTGTGGCCTATCAATACTCTGTTTAGAATAACTAAATTCTACCTATTGAAGGCCCTTCCCACAACATCTTCGAAGGAGTCATCTGTGGTGTTGCTCAATTTTCTTGGTTTTTCGGAATCCCACTTGTAGTTCCGCTTTTGTTTGATGCGGAAACTCGTTCTTGTTTTCTCTGTGTAGTGGGGAAAAAATGGGGCAATTCCGCTTGCCGAGAGGGTACTTTTCCACTAAGCCTTAGCGACTAAGGTGTCCTACTCACTACCGATGTAATCTCCTTAATCGCAGGACACTCAGTGGCTGCCGCTTACACGTTTTATTCTAATAATCACGTACAGGAATCTAGGATATTCATGTCACTGCATTGCGGAAATGATAGATGATCGCGATAAAATAAGAGTAGTTATGTGAGATATTATCAGATAAACATTGCTGTTTTGCTCGAACACTTTAAGAAATTGAGTCTTTAGCATAACAAAATAAACTTTAGAGAAACAAAACCAAATATCTCGTTAAATATTAACCCTTTGCACTCGTGTGGCGTCTCTCAGTCGCAATAATATTCACGTTTCGAATTTCTTATTTTAAATAAACACCTAAAAATTATGTTCAGTTTCATGTATTCTACAATGCACATTTTTTATGAGATTTAGCTACAGAAAGAACTATACTGAAAATAAAGAAATCTTCCTGTTAAGATTCCTTACATTTGCAGTTGTAGCTTATGTATGTCAAATGAAAAAGAGTTCGAGTGTAAAGGATTAAGTTTAGGGCAAATAAAGGTTAATACTTTTTTTACACAATATTCGAGATTTTTTTCAATTTGATGGGGAAAGTAGAACGTTCCATTTCAAAAAACGACGTTGACCTTGATGTCATTGAAACTCGTACATAATCGAAAAAAGCACATACAATGTACGACATTCCACTCAAAATCATACTATTTTTACACAGAACAATTTTTTATTAAACGCACAATTTAGAAGTTATTCCAAATAATAATGTCAGGTGAATCATCGAGTATACTTAACCCTTTGCGATCGGCACATTTCTCTAATAGCCCTAGCATGCAATTTTCATATAAACAATTTTTGTGTATCTCCAGTACGTTAGGAAATAATGGACTATCCACGTTTACGGCGGGCACCGTTATAAGTGGATGTATAGATATTAAAAAAGAAACATTATTGTTGCATATCAGTTACAGTGTATAAAAATAAAAAAATTTCAATTTTTGTAATTTTGCAAAGTACACATCCAACTTTGAAGGAAAATTTTAAATGCCGCCACTGTGACGGCATCCGATCGCAAAGGGTTAAGATTTTCATCAATTTTGATTATGACCTATGATTATGCTGCACTCGTTTTTCAATTAAATACATCACATTCTTGAAAAACAACATAAATAGCGGGCGACTTTCTTCTAATTATTCTGGAAGGCACTATTATCATGCGGGGCGACATAAAATCTTTGTACATACATTGTATTAATTTTTGGAGACACGAAAAATCCAGGGTTGTTTTACTACTACGTCACTATGCCTAGGGTAGAATGGGTCGAATATCTGTACCCTGGCAGGCATGTTAGACGTCTCTCGGTTAAGAAGCGGTGTAGGGGAGGAAGGTAAGAAACAAGGGCGGAAGGAACGACAGGCAGTCAGGCGAGCGGAGGGAGGTTTCTTCCCCTACGCCACTTCTTAACCTAGCGTGCTCGTCAGTGTACCTAGGGATGAATACATGATCTCCGTTGATAGGTTTCGATCGGTTGCACGAATGCCACTGGCAACGTTTCCACTTTCAAATATTTTCTCGATCCTTGGATCTGTTCGATCTCAGGAGACGGCTCTTGCGTCCTTATCCAAAATGGATCTATTGCACGGGACTTCAATGTCACGAAGAAGGTTTTTAGATGCACTTTCTGTTTATGTCGACCCTTCATGAAGGTGCACCACGTCAAGAAAGTTCCAGGTCGAGGATGTATCAAGTCCTGTGAAATGTTCTGTCGTCTTTTTGTATTGCAAAAATTTACACGTAGACGCTTTTAAATTCAGAATTTTTGGAATCGCAGAACTACGCCTCTCTTTTCAGTGTCTTTGGTTCCGTGAATAGAGTTTAACCTCGATTATCCGAACACTGGTCGCTTGAAAATTGGTCACCCTGTCAATTACAAGCTACAATCCTTCTTAATGACACTGTTCTTAATTCTGTGCCACGATGTACTTTATATTCTACAATAAAATTATTATTTCTGTCTAAAATATAGTCATAACGTGATCCATCTTGTTACTAATTACAGTTCGGATAAGCGAGGTAGTACTGTACTTTCTTTTGTGAATAATTCATCATTATTTATAGCCTTTCTGAACGTGAAACATCTTTCAAGAATTGTATCGCCACTATAAAAGTTTGAAAACGCGAACTGTGACTTAGGGTTAGAAAGATTATTTTCTCTGTACACTTAACGTATGCTTTGAGCTGCTTCTGTAGGTTTTTATCTAAATTTAAATTACATCAATAGCACATAAGGAATTTTGATTTTAATATTGATCATTTTAACCCTTAGAACTTTGAAAATTTCGAAAGAAAACGTGCAGCATGTGCTACAATTTTTTCCGATGGAATACACGTTAAACTGAATAATTTATTATAATAATGTGTATGATGTTCATTGGTCAGTAGTTTCAGTGCTCTAAAATTGCAAAATATATAACGAAACATACATCTCTACACATATAAAAATCAGAATATGTATGTATGTTAGGTAAAGGGTTCTACACGCACCAGATTTGGCATGAATATTCTTCGACTACCTAGAAAAAATATTGTAGATGTCTCCCCTCCCCCAACCACCCCTAATGCGCACCCCCATTCAACTTAAGCCCGAGTAATTTTTTCGGCTCAATAATTTGCAATAATTTTAAGGGGGAGCATGTGAGGAAAATTGATTCTTCACATATCCCCCCTTAGAAACAAAATAAAAAATGAATAACGAGACCTTTTAAAGAAGTAAATAATGTCTGGATGGTTTTAAAATTTGTTGTGGAAGTATTATGTCGCTAACCAAAACGGGAAGTGAATGTGTAAAGTGAAATTTGAACAAGTGAGGATTTGAAGAATCCTCAAAATCTTTTTTATTCACCTAAAGCCCACCCTCCTCAAAAGCCCGAGCAACGCCGGGCATACGCAGCTAATATTATAATAAAATAAACTGAGGTGATATTCATTCAAATACATAAGCTTGTAATGTATAGTAAACAGCTGTGCCTCAGCCAGTGCGGTGACCCGTAGCACACAGTGAACGATATTTCGGAACGTATATATGCGTTCATCGTCCTCAAAGGGTTAAACGTTTATCCACGACAGTTCGATTTCTAGTGAACAACATCGAATGCATATTTCCTAAAGCATTTCGAGACATTTCAAATAGTGTCAGTTGTTTACAGAAAATGCCGATTGTCACTTGAACGGATCTTCTTTTATGCCATGACAGAAGAAACGGTAGAACTTTCTACAGGACCTGATATTTGTTTATCACGAGAAATATGAGAAATAGAAAAATAAACGATACATGTTTTTTGTACGCGAGGAAAGGTAGTTTTATTGACCGCAATGCTAGAAGTATGAATCGCTTTTGAATCGCATGGAATATCGGTGACAAATACTAGATTCTATTCAATTCTTTGTACATTCGCCGCTATACTCAAACATGTAGACGGACAAAGATGACGGTAGTTCAATGTGGAATCGCTTTTCTACGAAAACTGGATTTTTCATCTCGCCGCGATACTGTAGTTTAACAGGATGTCGTTTTGTTACGTGCCATTTTTGTCTTCTTCCGAAATAATATTGCACGCACCCCTAACGATTCGCAGAATTAGATTTTTAACACTTTTACTGCCACGCTTCATTAGCTGTAAATCACAAAACTTCTGAATTTTTACACAAAATGAATCTAACTTCAAATTCTACCAGCGTTCGTTAATAATATTATTAATTTTCATCATTTTTCACTGATTCTGTTAGATTTTATTAGAAATAATTATTATGCTATACATGATCAAATAAATAATGGTTTAATCTAAGTGTCACCCACATGTAGGTAACATGGCAGCCAAAGTGTTAATTCAGTGAGATTTATTTTTAGGGGAAACTAACACCACTTTTCTGCTTTATCACATTTATTTAAATTTCAAGTGTGAATGTTAAGGATGTCAGTTGAACTCTAATTTTGGTTAAGGGATGCACTTTTTTAAATAGTCACTTCCTTGAGACGATTTCTGGAGTTTCTCATATAAAATTGCATTTTTAATTTTCCCCTTTTTTAGGATAGCTAAAAAAAAGTCCGTTTGGTTAGTCTGTATACCTATTTGGAAGGATAAACTTATTATTCCCCTTCGATATGCATACAGAAAGCACGTATTATAAGACTAAGCAGCCTTATGGGACTTTGTGTCACACGATCTGGAATACGGACGGCGCTAAAAACTGGTCTTCTAGCGCACTGTACAATTTAGAACGATGCAGACTTCCACAGTTCTTGAATTTTTGGCGAAACGAAAAGAGATACACCATTCTAACAAAAACCAGCGCATTCGGCATGAAATTCTGCGTAAGATACGTTACTCCCGTCAATTTCGAATTACTGGTATCCGAACTAGAAATTCCTAATCAATACATCTCGATCGACCGGCCAGAGTAATCTGTCGCAGCCCTTCAAAAGTCTTAAGTTTTTGAAGAAACGAAAAGGGATCCGCCAATTCAAATTAAACTATTCCTCTTTAATTTTAGTACTGGTTCACGTTTCGATATATCGCATTAATGAAAAATAGTTAAAATCGAGAAATTATAAAAAATTCAAATAATTATTTAAATGAATCCCGGAATTGTTTAAATGTACCGAAAGACCACGTATGTAATGAAGAAGTCGAATGTGTATACCGGGTAATGAAAAATAATTTGAACCGAAAAATGATTAAAAATCAAAATAATTATTTAAATGAATCCCAAAATTGTTAAAACTTACTGAAATACCCCCTATTCAAACGAAAAAGTTGAATATGTAAAGCGGGTAAGGTTACAAAAACCGGTAGGTCAAATCCCAAAATATGGAACAAACGAAAAATAATTACACTCAAAAAATGATTAAAAACCAAAGCAAATATTTAAATAAATCTCAGATTGTTTAAATTTACCGAAAGGCCACGTATACTAAACGAAAAAGTCGAGTATGTATACCGGGTAAGTTCAGTAAAGCCATTGGGCTAAGTCACAAAAACACGAATTATTTAATGATAAAACAGTATTAACTAATAATAAATAATAGTCAATTAATGTTAAACGAGAGCAACAGTGAATATTAAACGCGGTGAATATTGATTAGAAATTGTTTAGAAGACGATTAAACGCGAAAACGTAATATGTTAAGCGCGAGCTGTCAAACGATGTTAGGGGTAGCGCGGTCCCAAGTGAAATGAGGCCCCGCGCAGCGCTCAGCTGACGCGCAACGCGTTGCGCACTTCGGCGTCACACTTGACTACACCTGACAGCTAGCAGGTACTAAGCGGATGTTCTTATCAGTTGAAAATTGAACATCGACCGTGCGTGCGTTGAATTGTTATTTACCGCTCCAACGCTTTTTTCAACCACTCCCGCGGACATCACCGGTGCACGTTAGTGATCAAAAGTGTCGGTACACCCGGTGGACAGTGGAGTGGTGCTCGATAATACTTCACTGACAAGTCTGTGATTTTTAATGGCTTGTGACAAGTTTTCTTTTGTGTTTATTTGTTGGATTTGATCCTGTTTATTGAACATTATATTGTGACCCATCAGGAAATTTCGTGAGAGTGTTAATCACAGACCTCGTCTGTGTGTGATACGAAAATGGTAAAGGAGTCTTAGCACTCCCGAGCCATGTGATCCAAAAAGCATTGGATGAGTAGTTTATTCCACATATACTTCGTCTGTGGGTCAGGTGTCAAACAGCCGAAGCGAGACTCCTGCGTCTGGGTCCGAACAGACCCAGGTGTAGTACGGCGAGGGTTAGAATTGTAGTTATTGGACGTACACTTGTTTTTCTGTTTTATTTTTTCAAATCAAAAAAGTTCCAAGGATGATAACTCCTTCAGTGATTAAATCAGTGAAAAATGTATTAATGAAATTCTTGTTCTGTTGTTTCTGAGGGTAATCAGAAAGTATAGGGCAAAGAAGTGTATATTAGAAATCGTAGCATTATCGTATATGATAAATACAAATTTTGTATTAAAATTCTGAGTACTTACTGCACACAACATCTAAAATGTTGTTTCCAAGGTGCTCTTAGACGTTCGCGAAGATGATGGAGCATGATGTTACAAGGTAGATGGCTTTGTGGCTTCTACGTTTTTGTACAGGATTTTCAAGAGCGTATTCTACTCACAAGTCTTGTCAGCTTAAGGGTAAAGAACGCTCATATAAACATGGGTCCTGAAATTCTTACCTTCCGAGACATGATCACTTTTCCTGTGCAATGGCGTTTATGAAGAATACCTGTTACATACAGAATTCCAAATATTCTTATAACTTTTTCTTAAAAGTAAATAATGGGAGCATCTATAATTGGACCAATCGCTTTGATACGTTACTGTTATGTTGATACCATTAAAAGACTATTGATTTCTAAGTGTCCTACTGCAATGGTCAACTATTCCAAAATTCTAGGATTTATCTGACGTAAATACAACATTAATGGGATGTGTATTGCGAGGAAAACAGATCGGGAATGTGTAGCACAGGGTGATTGATTAGCGACTCTTCAATTAAAGAACGTATATTTACCTATCCAAATGATTATATTAAATAACTCTGTCTTCAACTCTTGCTCTGACTCTGCACTCTGTCTCTGAACTCTGAACTCTGGACTCTGCATTCTTTTACAGCTCTCGACCAACCAATTCTCATTCCATTCACTCTCACATTATATTTTTCACCCCCAGTCGCTCTTTCTCTTTCTTACCCTACCCCTTGCATCTATTTCTTGCATCTGTTCGCCCTACGATTATTTTTCTGTATCACACGGTCCTTAACGCTCAATCCCAAACACTCTTCATTCACACTCTATTTAGTCTCTAAATTCTTTCAGAATGTTCAGTTAATCTTCGATGTTAAGCGATTTGTTGCCCAACTAGAAAGTATATCGACAATATCTCAGCATATTTTTAGACGATAACTACGTAGAAGTGTCCTGCAACGTACAAGGGACAGCCTTTTGGAACCCCAAGGCGGTTCATCTATACAGAGTGCTTTCAATCGTGTGATACAACCAGAAAGAGTAGATGACTCTACATGAAAAAGTAAGTCGAAAATGTAGAGTGACATTTTTCGTATGAGGCTCCATTTCCGAATAAATTGATATTGAAGATTCGTCGACGCATACACTTACACACGGTCTCACTTACATCTACTTTCTGTAGTACCTAGCAGCCATAGATGAGTTGCCTAACGCATCTAACGCGTTGATCATGCCGGTGTACTCTCGTGAACTGTATGTAGCCATATTGATAAAATGACAAAGACTGATAGTCTGAGTCAGAAACGATAACAAGGTATGGCATCAGTGATGCTCATGCATACAAACGCAACAGAAACTAGTCTACAACATAGTCAAATGTGCGCGTACTCGACGAATCTTCAACATCGACTTATTTGGAAGTGAAGCCTTGTACGAAAAAATGGCACTGTATATTTTGAACGTATTTTTTCATGTGGATTCTCCCCTTTTCTGGTTGTACCTCCGAATCGAAAACATCCTGTATAGTTTACAGTTTACAGAAATGTCAAGATATCACCGTACGATACTGCCTTTCCCATTACCTGAAAAAACTCGACTTTTGGAATATTGGTACACACTTTCGTCAAATCAGTAATTAACTACATTTGAAATTCGCCATGAATTCTGCTAACCGACATAAGTACTGTAAATTATGGTCTTCTAAAGTATAATTACGTCCAAATCTCCAACATTTAATCACAGCTCCTACGCTTATGCTTTCTATAGTTTCAATAGCTCAATGAATACCAGTTTTTGACAACTTAAGTAATTTTCAACTTTCATAATTCATAACTCCAGCTTATTTGTAATACATTAAGTGGTTTTATAGGTGTTGAGGCGGCATGTAAGGCACCGTGCGATCTTCATCGATGTACCCAGGGAAACATAGTACACAAAATTCATGCGCAATGCCCCTCTCATTATTTTAGATCGCACTAGCTTATATTACCTAGAAGAGATGTAGCGAGGTCTTAAAAATTGTGAGAGACCTACAGTGTACAGTTTTGCAGTTTCGGAACAAAACGTTTGGCATTTAGTTTTTCAATATTATGTTACTATAGTCTGGAAAGTTAAACTTGGAGTCTGAATGCAATATACAAAGACTTTATTACATTGAGAAAGAATTAGTGATGCATTTTTGTTGCTAAATAGTATTATTATTGCCACCCAAAAGGTTATCAGGGGAATGTAATTAATCCTGTCGTCAGGTTCCAAGCTTTAATCGACAAGCAATAGTAATCATGTCCGTTATGAGTCTTTTGATGCAGCAAAGTTCACGGATTAGTAATCACAGATATGTATATGAATCGGTGTCTAGAAAAAGGGCGTATGTTACATTTCATCAAATTTACAGGAAAACGTAAAAGCAGTTAATTGCTCACAGTAGCAATTAAAAAAGCAGCTGGTGTAACATATGCCCTTCTTCCACTTTGAAAAATAAATAATAATTCAATAATGAGAAATTAATTTATTAACTGCAAACACAAGATTGGGTATAAAAATTATTGTTGTTGGCTCTTGTTTCATGGAAAACCCCTTTCGAAAAATTTGTAACATCCGCCCTTCTTCTCGACACCCATTCAAATATCAATTTTGCAGGCTTCTTAGTTTCTAGGAGATTTTGACATTTAGGAGGTAGCAGAGTGTGCAAAGTAACCATTTTGAAAATTCATCGAAAAGTAACTATTGTATGTGACAGTGGACAATATTCTAGCTCCAATAAAGTCATCACAGAAGCAAATGCTCTAGTTCGAATCTCGTACTACGTTCTGAATCTCGTTATGCCAGTTACATGGAAGAATACGAAATCAGTTTTTGATATTCCCAAACGGTGCCAAGGTATTATTACTTTATTTAAAAGTACTAACACTACGGCAGAATTATTACGAAAGGAACAGATCCCCTAAGGTACAGTTACCTCTTAGTCTGAAAGGAGACGTGCCAACGCGTTGAAGCTCTACGTATTCCATACAAAGTCATGTAATAGAGTTACGGAATATTTTACCTGTGGTCCTTAGAGCACAGAGAGACGTGCTTTTTATTACATATGAAGGATGGGACGTAATTTCTGATATAGGAAATATATTGAAGCCTCTCTACAGGGTGTTAAATATGTGATCAAAAATTATACAATGGATGACAGTTACTAAATTGATTAAAAAACGCTTAATGGGCAGAAGTCGAGAAATTAGCTTAAATGCCCTGTTATGTTTAATATTAAAACATAGCTCTTTTTGTTTTAGAAGCAATCTTTGGTTTCAGTGATGTAAAAGACGCCTCGATTTATCAACTAAGGCCTGAAAACAAACTATTGTTTTACGATATTTTTACATACATGTTTACAAAATGCACTATATTCGTTTTCCTTTCATTTTTATACGCGCTTCATATTTTTGTATTATCAAATTGTGAACTTTTCAATAGTTCCTGATTCTGTTCGTATCAGTTGACAGGCTCTTCACAGTAGCTGATATAATTTTTGTACACCATCGATAATTGAACAATACACTAATTGTAAGTTTTTAAAATACCTGTATAAAAATGCAGAATTTCTACACTATCCAACGTATCTTTTACCCAAGGTTTTATTTAGAAGTTTTGTCACAATAGGTACACCATAGGACTAGCTGGAGAAGCGTCGTGGATGAATCTCGTGTTGAATCTCTCACTAACAATAAGAAACATATACTGGGCCAGTTTGTGTAACAAATTGACGAAAAAATTATGATAAGTTATGTCTGATAACTTGTTTATTAGAATGACAGGCCCTACGTGTGGGAATTTTCGTTAGCTCATACGTGATTAATAGACTACGCATTTTTATGCAAATATACATTTTTAGACTTCAATATTTTTTATTTCCATGTAGCTGATGAAACGCAACTATGCCGGAACTGCATTTTGCGGTATAAATGTTTAAAAGTTCATTTTTTATTTCACTTACTCTATAAAATGTGCAGTCCACACGAACTTGGATACGTTAAATCGCATAAAGCTCCGCAGTCGACTAATAGATTAAGATTAGTATGAAAATTCGTAGGATAATATGTCATATCAGGTCCACGGAAAGTGATGTCATTGTTTGTGTGCTAGCATAAAAAGGGGATTTATACAAATGAAACTTAAGATTTTCTGAACCAGCTGATATTACGTGAAACGTTTTCAAATGTTTTAGAAAACCGAGCATTCCATTTTATTCAGTTTTAATTGGACTGTCATAGAGAAGCGTCTAAAATGATCAATGGGAAAGTTAAAATTCGTTGTATGCAACTTTTTGATTTTAAACTCTGATAAAAAGCTATTTCCGGTAAAGTAGAACAGAACAGAGTTTTACAAAGTTGCAGTCTCCGGCTTTCTATGTTCGGTCCACTCAAGACTCTAATTACAGTCTTTCGCATGCAATGCGTTGATACAATGTACAAAAATTTTAAATAGCCTTACGTGATAACAGCCTTTTTTTGAATAAAATGGAAGAAAGTACAACGTAAAGATAGGGCATGCACAAAAATTGAAGAAAATCTTGAATATAGAAGGTACTGCACATCGTTCAAGGTAGCTAGAAATTATATTATAAATAATGATGAATTATTGTTTAACACGTTGACTGCCACGGTGGTCACCTGTGACTGGCGCTTGTCTTCTCAGTGGGGGCCACCGGGGCCGGCGTTATTACATTTTTTAAAATGATTAAAATAAGATGAATATCATCGATTAAAAAATTTTGAACAACGTGAATAACTAGAAAACATTGTGACTTAAAAAGTGTGCTATTCGACAAATCAAAAATCTGTATTAAAACATAATATTTTATAAAAATGAAATACTACGATGTACTATACTCAGAATTATGAAAATTCTATTGTAGTCCCTAAGGCAAAATAATCTGCTGTAATGTTCTGCCCCCCTCCCATAAAAAAAGATAACAGAACTTTTCACAGGACCTGACCAATGCAGTTTCGTCGTTGCATAAAATATTGGCTATTAACTGTGGGTTTTACGCACGTTTTGCGAAAAGCTACCAATAAAACCTTGTTGTTACAACGATTTATATTTATTTATACTAGCCGGTCGCATATATTATAATGTGTTTGTGTGAAACGGTGGGATGGAATCGTACTGAATCCATTTGCCAAATCATAATGTCATCACTGCAAAAGTTTTTTTAAATAAATGAAGACGAGATGGGTAAAGAAAGACCCGAAGATCGTACTAGGGTTAATGCGTTCAAAGGTACATTCTAAAAGTTGGATGCAAGTGACTTTTCACATGAAGGAAGCGTCCTTCTACGTTGAATTCTTCTCAGCTTTCTTACTGGTGAATGAGTTTGCATAGGGGAGGTTTCTCCGGCATGCAGCATACAGTTTTGCATTCCTCGAATTTTTCGTAGCGAAGATTCCAGGAATCGGCTTGGTGACGCTACGTCCAAGGAGCCGCGTTTTATGACATGGCCTGCGTCCGGTAGCGTGGACGTACAGCACGACTTTGCTCGTTTTAAACCACGTCAACAATTTCAACGTGAACGCTAGGCCTCAACAGCATTGTAAACCCAAGCCTTCAAATATCCTAACAGAGTGCTTTCCGGCCAAATTCATAAAGCAAGAAGTATGTAGGAGACCGGGCTGGTAGACCAGTTTTTCAGTGTTTGATTTTTAATAAATTATGTGGGCGAAATATCATTATAACGGTTATTATATTTGGTAAGACATGTATGTGACTATCTGCTTAAATGATTAAAGTTGCCTTAATGTGATAAGAATTAAGGTATTTTAATGTTTTTCTAACACCTTCCATGCTGGTCAACCAGCCCCACGGTCGGGGTTGGTAGACTTACAGTATGGGGTAGGTTGACTACAGATACAATCAGTTAAGAAAATGTTATTAACAACTTATCTTAGTGGTAATAGAATAACACAAAGTCAAGAAAGTTGTTTCATTATAAAATATTAATTATCTATCTCATATTTTAGTAATAAACTAATAATTTTTTTCGACAACTTAAACATAAATTATAATGTATTTATAAGTTAATCAAATTTAAACAAATCATAAAAATCGTTTTCCTAACAACAAAATAACAATTTAAACCTTTATAGTAGTAACACAAACTTAGAGTATTATAGAAATATAAACATATAGGTACCTATAGTTCTTATGTTACCTAATCACTATCTTCACAGTTCGATGCACTATTCTTACACTCGTATAAAAGTAAATTTCCTTTTGCACATCTTAAGTTAGTACAAACTGATGTCACCGGGGTTGGTCGACCAACTAGTCATGTAACCCCGGACGTTATTAGTCAACCAGCCCCGAACGAACATTGTGACTTCAATGCTCTATATAATCTTAAATTATTTATGTATAAAAAAAATACTGTTTCAATAGGTCTTCTAATAAACAAGCTTTAAAATATTCCTTTAACATTTATTATACTGTAATTATATAGAGCGTAAAAACATAAAATCTTCAAGAAAAAATATTTACATACGTAGCCAATTTTTCGATAAACGCTGATAACTCTCAAAGAACGTGCAATCACGGTGTCGGAAACAAATAAATGGCATAGTAGAGGTGACGTGTTTCTACAGCAAATCTTTTAGCGGTAGAGCACACATCGGTGCAAAGTTATTAACAATTAGTCAACCTACCACTATAGGCAACCAGCCCCGGTCTCCCTTTCGGTCGTTTCTCTCGCGTGTAACTTAACGCATTTGCTGCCAGCGCAAATTATGTGATTTCATTTGTGTTGCCAGTTCTGTTTTAACCTCTTCAGGGACAAATTTGTTGAAGCTAGGAAAAGTAATATTTAGTCAACATAAAGTTATATTTATAAAATAAGAAGTAAAGAATTAACAAAATTTAAAGAACTATAAGAAAAATAATATATACACACATAGCCGTTAGATGTCATATTTTTGTCTATAATCATTGAATTAGAGAAACAAACTTAACGTACACATACGTGCCAGTATCCTTGAAGCGGTTGAATGTTTGTCTTTATCTAAGTGCCGTTATTTCTTTGTGAGTATATATATTTTGTCATATAGTAATAATAATTCTAAATAAAAGTTGAATTTTTCTAATTAATTTTGTCTGTAGTATTATTTTCTAGCTTTCTACGCTGTCATATGTATGTCTGTAGCCAAAAAAAGGCTTGCCAATGCGAAACGCTTTTCATTAGAATACATTTAACCCTTTGCGGGCGATTGACGCATATACGCGTTGCAAAAGATCGTTCACCATGTGCTACGGGTCACCGCAATGGCCTAGGCAAATGAGTTTACTGCACACTTTAAAACTATGTATTTAGACGAATTATCATTTTTGCAGATTTCATTAAAATATATATGTACCGTTACATATTTTGCAATTTTAAAGGACTAAAACAATTGAGCAATCGACATCAAATCTGTAATTATAATTATTTATTAAATTTAACACGTGTTCTACCAGGGAAGATTTCAACACATGGTGCACGATTTTTCCCGAAAATATCAGGGCTCAAAGGGTTCAAATACGAGTATTTTCGGGCTGGCGATCCTGAACACCCTGTCAACTACGAGTATAGTCGTATGGGTTAAACTTCTTCCTTTCCAAAAAAACAAAACCTCTTCCGTGGGCCCAATCCCTTCCAGTACATCATCAACTCATTGGGAGTGGGCAGCAGGTGGTTAGGGGTGTTTCTCTATCCAGTAGTGGAATTTAGGCAACGGCGCGGAATTTTCTCTGGTTCTGATTGCTCTGAGGAATTCCGGCGTTAATGACGTAACGATTCTCGGAGTGAGATGAGGAATTAAAATTTTGCCCATTTTGACCATGTTCAATGCTTCAAGTTTGGCAACCTGGTATGGATAATGAATTAGGATCTGTTCTTTTTGGAACGTCCGATGAACCTCTGACCGAGCCAAAAACCGAGCAGTGTATTTCCGTTAACAATAAGTGGAAGATTAAGAGTGTTCTTTTTGTTTTAAAAATATATTGAATTATTATCTTAATTTATGCAAACGAACGGTAATTACAGAAACGTCGATCGCTTGAATCTAAATGAACTTGCAGAGTGTACGATATTTGTGTAGGTTGTAAAAGTCAACAACGAGTGTAGCCAATATCCGGCCAAGGATATTTAAAAAAACCCAGCGCGTAGCTCCTTTTTCTAAAACTTAATTAAGGATGCACGTAAATGAATATTTTCAAGCATAGCAGAATGTTTTCGTCCGTACTGTAAACTCTGAACACTTTTAAGCTATTGATTATTCTACCGTGTTGTAACCCTTACAAATAAGAAGCTGACATTATGTAAAGAATACTCTTCGAACTGTGTAATCATTGATTGCAAAAACAAATGACTAATATTCCCTTTGGAAGTATAGTTGCTGCCACGATATAGCGAGGTTGTAAAATCGGTCAAGCATCAAAGTATACGAAATAGAACATATGTTTATATGAACTTTCCCTGTTGTTTACATGTGCTGAAGTGACCCCTAAAATATTTCTGACTTATTCTGGGACACCTTGTATACTAAGGCATCAAAGTACAGTAAAAGTTGGATAACTGCCCGCAAATCGGGACCCAAGGCGGGCAGTTATGCAGTAGGAGAATCGATTCTACTTATAGACACGGCTCGAGCCGAGGTTCGGTTTATGGACAAACGTAGAGAAGGACAGCGAGCAAAAGAGAGAGGTCCGAGACACAAAAGAACGCGAAAACCACGTATCGGTGAAACAATACTAATGCAAACATAAAACTTTCTTAATTTCGATTTTTTTTAAATTAAAGTTTTACTAACGTATTTGTGAGGGTTTTTTTATTAAAATAAGACCAAACACGATATAATTTGATGCATATTTGGTTTATAATTTAAACCTACAACGTGGCACACTTAATCAATATCAATAAGTAAATATAATTCAAATTATACCGTGTTTGATCTTATTTTAACCAGAAAAACCTCACAAATACGTTAGTAAAAGTTTAATTAAAAAAAAATAAAAATTAAAAAAGTTTTATGTTCACATTAGTATTGTCTCGCCGACATTCGAGATAGGATCAGGTTACACCACTCGTCCGTCGAACTTCTAGGTGCGTGAAGGGGAACCGCTCTCCCCGTGGTGGGGATGATTAGCGGGCACTTACGCAGTACATCGATACGGGCAGTTATCCAACTTCTACTGTACATGAAATCTCATCGCTGAAACAACAGTTCAACAGATATGTGGGGAGAAAAGGACTTGAAATTTCGGCCAGTGCTATGCAAGGAAATGTTTAGTAGGGGGTTAATATACTTTAGTTTCGTAGTTGAAATGAATTTTATGTAACAGCAATCGTTATTTACATATAGAAAAGAATTCTAAATATTTCAAACAATAATTAACATTTGTCGATTTACTAATTCCATTGTTGGAACACAACGATATCCGCACACAGCCACATACATGCAGCACACACATAGACAGGATGCAGCGAGAAAGTGTTGGGACTTTTGACCTGCAGTTTTTCTAGGACAATTTACAGACATTTATAGTTCATTTATACACTTCAATGCAGTTTATACAGTTTCTTTCTTCTCACAGTGCATTATATACTTTAATACTTTCTTTGTAATATCTTTATTACCACTGGACACGTACACTGCCGCTCGAAAGTATTTGAACACTTTCTTAATTATAACAACTACCTGAAAGAAGTTATGAAATCGTTAATTTTCAATCAGTTTTAAAATTCCCACTTTTCTTGCAAATTCCTTTACAGAATGTCCTTCGTTTGACAGCATAACTATTTGAAAATACATTTGAATACTTAACTCTATTCTTCGTGTGCCCATCGTGCTCTCGCAAGTGTTCAAACAAAAATGATTTCGATAGAACGACAGGACAGTATTATGCTCTTACCTGAAGTTCCCTCACACTGAATCATGATTCTAAATGTTTATATTAGTTTAAAGAAGACAGAGGATCACACTAAAACAATTCAGTCATCGTGAAATGAAAAAAGAAATCCTTAGGAACCGTCCGCACGCAATAGAATATAATGCAGTGTAGACACCTCACAAACACTTAATTATTTAAAGGACTTAAGTAATTAAATTATTCAAGATAATAATACTAGAGTACATTAAATATTCGTAATAGAATTTAGCAATAAACATCGTTTAACAAGAATAATTCATATCATATAACATTGGTTCGTTAAAAATGGCAAGTGTTCACATACTTTTGAACGGCAGTGTATATCTACTACGCATTACCTGTTTGTTTAAATAAAATCTAACAACCATTAATCAGAAGTCATCGCTCTTTTATTGTATGGAACTCTCAAAACAGAACGCAGTACACAGTCCTGAGTGCCGCGACATCAATCGGCACCGCTCTCAATGCTTTAATTTACGACCTCGCTATAACGTGGCCGCCACTATAACTCAAAGCGTGTGAAGTATCATTTGTCAAACCATACCGTAGCTGAGTTCACGCGTATTCCTGAAATGTTCAAAGTTGATCTTTTTGAGATGAAAGCTTCATAAGAAAAGATTTTATTTTACATCTTCGACATCTTTGGATGAAAAATGCAAAACCCCTTTTACAGGTATGTCGCGAATACGGCCGATAAACGGCGAATAAACTCTGTATATTACCGGCATACTTACAGATGTGTGTTTCGAATTCACCCAGTCGAAACATGTATTAGTGCCAAAATACCACAGGTCCTAGCTCCAACAGGTGTCATGACTTATCCTTGAGGCGTTATTACGTAATGGAGTGGAATAGTGGAGGTGTCTTCCAGAACGTCTAATTTATTCCTCTAGAGTAAACGTATAGATATACTGTTATTAAATCAAGCATTATTTTCGGATTATTTTCTTTTTTAAAAAAATAAACGACGTATGCGAAGTGCGGTCTGTATAGTCACTGTTCAACAGCTATCTGTATTTCGAGTTTTTGGATCAATTGTTGTTTTATTATTTTAACACGTGACTGCCACAGTGGAAACTCCCATACCTGGTCGGACATACTATTTACAATACCCTATTTCAAAGACAAATCACGAAGAAAAGGAATATATAACTCTTCAGTTGCATAGTCCTGATCTTCTATTTTTACTACAATATTAATTCTATTTAAAGTTTCAATAAAATTTGAAATTATTTAAACAAATACAATTTGATGCGCTGGTCACATATTTTTTCAAAATACTCTTTAGAGACGTTTCACATCTCCACAGTAGGATACTGTTACTATATCGCTCACATAAAATATCTGTTTTGATTTTAGTAATACGATAAGTGTACAAATGTTTTGTAAGTATAGAACATTTGCTTCTCAGTGGAAAATGTTATCGTACAGAAAATTTGAAGTCAAGATCTGTGGTATATTACGGGGTACCAAAATACATAATAATTAAACACTTAACACGTTGAACGCCATGGTGGTCACCGGTGACCGACACCTCAGACTTAATTTAATTGAATAATTATTGATTGTCACAAAATGCTGAGCTAACTTCATACTGAAACATTAATGTAGGAACAGAAGAACACCACTGAGTACTAAAGTCTTTTCTGTCTTTACGATTTATATAAAAAATAGTCAATTATATCGTGTCTGATTGGGTATGGCCGTTTTCACTGTGGCGTTCAACGTATTAAACACAATATGCAAAGTTTAATACTGACATAAACTAAATAAGTACAGAACAATGAAAACGTGTGGCTGGATCTCGCGTCTTCACGATATTTGTTTGTCTCTCACTGAGGCGTTTTTCACGAAAAAACGTATTAATAAAACAGGCATTTGTATTTTCGGCTCATTACAAGATCATTTTTTTTTTATTGCAAGATTCCTGATATTTTTTTAAATTGGTTCATATATCTTTATTTCCATCTACGTACTATTGACGGAAAGGCAAATTCATTTATTCAGACTGTTTTCACACGAAAGGATTAGCTTGTGATCCCATAGACAGTACAGTACCAACGAGTGAGTAAAATGTCCCAGTAACGATGGGTTCGTAATTGCCTCCTTGAGAAATTATTATTAAAGACCGTGTTCTTAAAGAAAAATTGTTACTGCAAAAGAAAATGACGGACGCCTTATACAAATACGCTAATCATAGAAGTCGCGAAACACGTGAGATAACAATTGACTATATGTGCATAAGACATTTTTTTTATTTATTTTAGTGTGTAGGTTCACCCTCTGAAGTATGGACAAGCATTTATGAATCATCCTGTACAAAAAATTTTGTTACGATTTATGGCACCTACAAATAACGTAAAATATACATTTTTTATAAGTTATAAAGGTAATAATTATAATAAATCGTAATAATATGTATATTTTATTTGCTTCTTTCCAATCGATTTCCGTCTATGTTGTAATCGTAATATGATAGTGGAATGTTCGCGGCAGTATACATAGAAGACAGAATACAGAAAGTCAAAAGGGTAATAATTATAAAAAAGGACGAAAAACGTGTGCCAGTTGTCAAATATGGGTAGTTGAACTCGGACTATGGAATTAGAGTGCGTAACAGATGCGTGTGCCGTGTTATAGTGTAAGAGGACCTTAGAGAAGGTTCCTTCAACGGCCTTTCCTAACTTTCTGGACTATAGCATGTTGCAGACGTCATACTAATCGTACTGTACTTTATATACAATTGCGTCAGTTAGTTGAAGAACAGTACAAGTCCTAAATAAGCCATTTGTAAACAATCTTAAAACTAAATGTAAAATGTATAGAAACTATTTGTTGGAACCAAAAACAGTGCAAAAAAAGTGCCTTATGCTCGTGTATCAGTAGTCCCTTCAGTTTAATGAATGTAAAAACAGTATCTGTCATGTATTTGTACTGTTTCAACAATCTGTTTAACAATCACTGTTTCATGGAATAATTTCTATTTTAATTATGTTTAAAGCAAGTGAATAAATCTTTTTCTTTACTACTGTGTTATTTTTTAAATTTTCTGACTAAACAGTGGCTTGAGTTGAAAAACAGTAGAAGTCCAATAGTTTTATTTTAATTATAAAAAATTAATCCACAAAGTTTAACCATAGTTAGGTGGTTTAGGTATTATTAACCCTTTGAGTGCGATGGACGCTCATATGCGTTCTAAAAGATCTTTCACCGTGTGCTACGAGTCACCATACTGGTCCAGGCACTGCCGTTCATTGTGTGTTATAAACCTATGTCTTCCGATAAATTATCATCTCAGCTTACATTATTAAAATGTATATGTTTCGTTACATATTTCGCAGTTTTGGAGCATTAAAACAATTGAATAATCGATATTAACCGTATTATTGTAACGAAATATTCTGTTTAAAACGTGTTCTACCGTCGAAAACTAATCAGGCATGTATGAACATTCGTCTGAGTTAGCATAACCGTGTTTAAATTGGAACAACGCTATAAAATCAATGGCGCTGATGATACACGAAAAGTGACACTATATTTACAATTATCTCAGAATGTGGGTTTAAGACTTGTACTGTTCTTCAACTCACCGATTCAATTATGAAATATTATGTTATATTTTTGGCTAATTAATTCGGTCAAACTGGATGAGTGGTTTTCGTGTTACTCAAAAATCCATGTATGTTACAAAAACGGTCAGCACAGCATCGTGGATTAAAGGAGAACTATTTATCAGAATTTGCAGAATGCACCAGGACTAAAGCTTCGTAGAACAAATTCTCATATAACCCGTCCGCGAGAAACGTCCGAGCGTACAATATCAAATTCCTCGAATCGTGTAGGAACAGAAACGAGGCGATGTAGTCGAAATTTTCCCGAATACCGCGCCCGACTAACCTAATGCATCCCTCATTTTCATTACAGTCCTTCGATATCGGCTACAGGCCGCATTAGCATTCACGTCCGCATTTGCTGCGCACTTTACCGTGTAAAATGAAAATAGCGTTTTCAGGTAACGGACAGAGTGGCTTGGATGAGAATGCTGTTCCCGTGCACCTGCGGTAACCAAGCAAAATTGATCCTGGTCTTTAAGATCCTGCACGTTCCGCCGTGATTCCGCATTGCTAATTCGCGTTTTGTTCTTCTTTTCAGCGACCTAGCCTGTCGCAAGCAAAAACGCAATCGCGAGTAGGGAGGCGTTGTATTTTTATGCAGTCCGTGTACACAGTGACTTTTTCTCTCATAAAGAATGTTTATCCGATGAAACTCTACAAGCCATTCAGTCTTTTTACAAGCTCTTTTCAGTTTGATAATAAGTAGACTTTATGGTTTCCGCTTTGTTTAAAAGAACAACGATTGAAACAGGGCGTACACGTTTGAATTCTACTGCACTTTGAATGCGTGTAATTGAATTGTTCGGAAATTTTTAAAATGTCATTCCGGAATTTATTCGGTATATCTGATTTATATTGTACAATTTAACACGTTGACTGCCATGAGGATCACCGGTGACCGGCGATTTAAATTTTATTCCATTAAATAATTAGTAATTCTTACACAATTTTTAACTTCATTATTATTATAATAATAAAATAGAGTAAGTACTGTACGATCAAATGATAAAATATTTTTTCTCCTCCGCGATTTATATTTAAAATAGTAGATCCACGATTTTCAACCGGTGTGCCGCGAGTACGCCACAGGTGTATCCCTGATTTTTTAACTCGGAGTGCTGAAAATGACAAACTTTCTAAATTTTTATATAAAATTAATATAACTACAAATTGTAACCTTTTTAAACAATAATGTCAGTAACTTTCATAATTTTTTTTACTGCTGCCATTAAACCTTATTAAATATATTCATTAATACTATACATGCTCAAATAAATAATGATTGAATCTTTGTGTCAGCCAAATATGGGTGACGTGGCACTCAAAGTGTTAATACAAGTTAAGTAGACTGTCAGAGTGGAACTAGCCATCCCTGATCAGACACAATATAAATTGCTGTTTTTATTATAATTCACAGAGGAAGAAAATTGTTAACTATTCGATTTTGCACATGCCTTTCTATGTTAGTGTTCCAATGTACGAGTCGCTCAGAATATTGTAAAAATCAATAATTATTTAATTAAATAAAATTTAACGTGGTGGTCACCTGTGACTGCCATGGCAGTCAATGTGTTAAATAAAATTTGATGTATTGACTTTTCATTTCAAGTAAATATATATTGGCAGTTGTACATGATGACGTAATCATTATGTTTTTCATATTGAGAATTTCTTACCTAATCTTCCAAAAATGAGTGTAAATATTTCTAGTTGGGTCTTAATAACAAATTTAAAATTGATGTGTGGTCGCTGAGTGACACCAACTTAATTAAAAATTGAGAGTTTAATAAAATGTTTATAAAAATTAGTATTGTAATAAGTATGGCAGGTCAGGACTGTGCAATTGAAAAGTTATATATTTTTCTTCTTCGTGACTTGTGTTTGAAATGGGATATAATATTATATCTGACCTGGTATGGGAGTGTTCACTGTGGCAGTCAACGTCTTAACCATAGAATGTTTTCTCATTTCTTGCGCTATTATTTTCTGTACATATGTATATTATACAGGCTGAGTCTCGCAATTGGAACGGTTTATAACTCGAGCATATTTTACATTAAAAAACTTGAAATATCTCTCAAAATATTGATTTTTTTAACACTGTACCTAATACACTTTTATGCAGAATGTTCTGCAGAATCGATCCACGCAAAAAAAATATACATTTCCATTTTAAAAAACAATGCATTTGCATCTTTCAGGCGCATCGTTGCACTTATAAAAAAGATAGCTTATAGAAAAATAGACATTCTTATACCATTCAGCCTTTTCCTCTACAACTTCTTTTTTATCTCCAATCAAACTCGAGTTATAAACCATCCCAATCGCGTGGTTCACCCTGTATACTACATTATACAGTTTGCGCTATTAATAATGAAAAAAGACGATGGTTGACTGTCGTCTGTAAGAAATATGGAAACATAAATCAAATTCACGAAATTTTCAATGAATTTATTTGTAAAAAAAATGTGTGTTCTTGATGATATATATTTTTTATGTTTAACACATGTTATAATATAGAGCTACAAGCAATTTTGTTACTGTTCACAAACGATAGTCGTTTGAAATTCGACCTTACATGCATGCTATAAAACTTGGGGAACTTTGGAAAACAATAAGGCAGAAGGGACATAGGAAATACAAATAAAGTTAGAAAAATATGAGACAAAGAAACAGAAGAACAGAGAATGGGAAGGAAAGGAATTGAAAACGATATTGAGTTCTGTTATTTTGTGTTTTCATTACTGTCTGTACATTTGTCTACCATCGACAAACTTTCTCGAATTTCGTACACTGTGAAACTCGCTACCGTCGCCATACCGATCTTGGGAAATCGCTCAAATCCTCACTGTTTTCGAACTTATTAAATTCGTGACGTTTTTATAATATCCAGACAGGTGACTTGTATCGAAGATGAGAGGACCCGACTCATGTCGTTCCTGAAGATCACCCAGAGATCTGAAAGGACGAAAAGGGAGACACAAGCGATGCAAGCAAAAGACGCCACGGATGAGGAAGAAATTGTCGTCGAGAAGGGTTGAAGATCTATCGTCCTATCTGCTTCGGTATCCCAGCGTCATTAAATGAATTTATGGAGAGAAGCATCTCGGTTGGAATATCTCTCACCGCTAAAAGAATTCTCCAGAGAAATTTATTGTTGATTTTTCAGACGAATTTATCGCGACTCGTTGCTGTTGACTCTTCGCGCCCGTTAAACTTATTCCTACGCGCGAGTGTATATTGAGTGTCCGAGGGGAAGCTATTCTTGTGCACTAAAAAGCAAAATTGGAAAATCTGATTCATATTGTCAGAGGAGATCTAATCGTCGTTTGAACTCATTCGCTTCTGGAGCACCGGGGATTCGACGGAGAAGGAGAAATATCAAATTAATGAGATTGGACAAGTTTCGTTCGCTGAGCCTTTAAAAGGCTTCGAATAATTGTTGGAATTTAATCGTATCTAGCTAGCGTACTTGAAAAAATGTTTTCATGAAGTCCTTATTAAAGGAGGAAATATGGAATTGCCAAACTGCGAAAATAAAGTTTAACGCGCAGATTCCTATGGAAAAGTCAAACGCTAGTTGAAAATAAAGTTTGTATGTACCAGGCGTTCGGAAAAAATTATGTACACAAAGTGTGCTTCACAGAAAGTCAGTTGTTCGTCTTACAAAAAAGTCTAACTTTTCAGTGGAATATGTTCTTCATTATTTCAGAACACCGTTACAGGGAAGGAAAACAGGAATAGTGCTTTAATCGTTTGAAACAGTATTAAAAATTGTCTGCGTGATTCAAAAAACAATAAACTTTATAGAGTCTGAAGGAAATTGGAGAAGTGAAACTTGTATAAGTGTTTGCAAAATTAAGAGTGATTTTCGAAGGACAGCGTTAAAAAATTCTATAAACAATAAATTTCGCACAATAAGCTTCACAAAAATGTTAAACTTGTAGATCCATGTGAACTTTTAATGGCTTCCCGTAAACATAACAAAACTGTCATTGTCGCAGCCGGGAAAATAATATTTCCAAGAAATTATTGAAATTCGCCATAAGACTTCGAAAAGCAAAATCCCAAACGAGAAAGAGGATAGAATAAAATGGATGTTTAAGACTGACAGAGAATTGTCAGCATTGCAAATCGTTATACGTAAGTTATCTTCATCCTAAATACAAAAAGGAACCGCCACCATGTGCTTAAGTAGATCAAACTCTTCAGATGCTGCGACGGTTTGGAACACAGAGAAAGCAGCGTCGGAAACATTAATCATTCGAGTTCAGTTTAAAGCGTTAAATTGATAACACGCGGGAAGGAATATCATGGTAACATAAAAGAGTTCTCATATTATACGCGAAGAAGTGAAAAATCCTGCAGAGTCATGTTATAAGGTAATACCACGACGCGGCCTGAAAACCCGAACGATTGATTCGTTGGAAAATTGACTCGAGGAACGAGTCATTCACTGCCAAATGACTTCAAGAAGAGCCCACGAAGACTCGATTGACACGTCGTCAATATTCGAATACGAGGACCTGATAAAGTTATAATAATACTGGGAGCCTTATAGTCATGTACGGCCATGTAAAAAAGAATGTTGTGATTAATGTCCATTCTCAACCAGTTCCCCCAGAATCGTGAAGAAAATAAAAAATATATATATAAATATATTCATATACCTAGATATATGTATACATAAATATTCTATTGATGTTAATGAGAGTTATTGTTATTGACGCATTCACTGATGATTTCCTCGTTCATCGGTTATTGGTGGTAGTTAATTGTTAAGGTTGGCCTGGTGCGAGTGAAGGAAAACAATACCCGCCGAGGGGAAACGCTTTCTAATCCCCGGAAACATGGCGATGGTAATATCGCCTCATAGTAAAATCGTGACTGTGTCGTTGTTGATTGGAATCATTACTATAGTGGCGTTGATAATAACGGGTGTGATCGGAATATGGCACAGGAGCGAAAAGACAACGAAATCCGGACCGAAAGTGGTGAGCAGTAAACTGCAACAGATAACCGGATACACGACCACGAAACACGTGAGTAGAACATTCTTCTGCAACGTGTTTATGCACTTTATACATTTAGGTAAGCTGTTTTAAATCTGTACAAAATTATGTTATAATTTGCGAGGATATTCATACGGTTTTAAAACATTAGCAAATATATTTTTATCATCGAGCGTGGATTTATGTATATCTAATAGAATTATTTTTAATCAATATGCAGCAGCTACTCATAAGTTTTTCCAGTAGAAAAACATTATTTGAGTGTTTTAGACTAATTGTAAGATTACTTTCTTACAGTATAGTCTACGCAACTTTTGAAGTATTAACCACAATGTGTTCTACACAAGTTAAGTACAAAATAATTATTTCTTTTGCAAATCTCATACCTTTAGTAAAATTGTGAGATTTTAATAAATAGATGCTATCGAGATGAACTAAATGACTATAAGAACTACTTTTCCGTATATTTAACACGTTGAGCGCCGCAGTAGAAAATCCCTTGACTAGCCAGACACGCGAAAATAAAAATACCTTTTTATTAACATGTATCGTTGAATATATAATTGAATATAAATATTTATTTATTTGATATTATGCTTCTTATTTTGTACTGTCATTGCAACGTAGATGTAACTCAAAGTTTCGTTGGTGTAATCAGTTATTTGACGAAATTAAAATTGGTACGTGGGTCACCCGTGGTACACGCGGCGCTCAACATGTTAAGACAGAAAATCAATGATACTGAATATAATATTTTTAAACCTAAAGCATAAATACCTTTAACCACAGAAATATTCAAATTGATATCTAATTTTAAGCATAACTCCCCATAAGCGAACAGAAATTCTTATAACTGCTACTTAATATCAGTATATTTATGCAGTATTACTGAATATCAGAATTATCATTCCTTCTATATTCTTATGTTTCATTTGTACTTTTTTGGGTAATTACTGTTAAACAAAATACAATACAATACAGTTATATCAAAAATGATATCTTCGGATGTAATTTTCATGAATTTTTGTATACAACTTTCTTTACATCTGGGAAATGTATAGTCCAGTAGTGGCCACCGGAGCTGCCGCCTCCCCCCACTCTAGGCCCATTCCCCTCGTTTCAATTCCCTCCGATTCGCTCCACGCTCCCCCTTGGTCCATTGTCGTCCCAAATCACAGTCTATATGAGGGGAACGGATTTAGAGTGGTGGAAGGCTTCTGCTCCGGTGGACATCACTGGTATATGCAATGAAAAGAGTTATTCTGGAATAGATATAGTGCTGGAATAATTCACAAGTATATTTGTATTGTTTTCAAGTGTCGTTATATGCATAATACATGGTATAATCATACGTATCAGTTTTGGCTTACGGGCTAAGCATACTTTCAACACACATATTTCTGTTCGCAAAATATTTGCAGTTTATTGTATATTTCAATAGACTATTTGGATGATCTTAAATACTGAGTGATTAAAGTTGTACAATTCAAATAACAAACTGAAACAGACAAAGAAAAGTATCTAGTTTAAATGATAATACTATAATGATTAAATTTACTTCAACACTCCATGCAATAATTTTACTATCACATCTTGTTACAAATTTGTCGAGAATTAATCAATTTTCTCCAGTACCTTTTTGGTATCGTATTGTCATAAATAATATACAAATGATAAAGATTTATTAGAATCTGTTTTATAGGGTCACTGCAATTTAAAACGTACTAATTAATTTCAACGTTCTCTTTAATTTAATGCTATATTATATTTCTTTAGAAAAGAATTTAATTATATCTCTGAATGGTAGTATTAAACCGTATAATGTCTTTTTATTGAAATATTAAAACAATATTTTCTTTCAATATTTTAATTATTAACACCTTATACGTGGGGTATTTTGCAAATCTTAACCCACATGCCGCGAGCTGTTTTTGGCGAATTCCTGAAAACTTTACACTAGACACGAGCAGTAGTCACGTTACATTTGAAATTGTCGTCTTATTTTAAGGAAACTTTTTTATTTGTACTCACCATTATCAGCAACTTCAATTTATTGGCACCATCACATAAAAAATAGTTTTAATTCGTCTTAAGCGTATGAAATTGCCCTGACTCCCAGAAGATGCACATGCGAAGTAAAAACGGAATTTTCCATTGGCCGCAGATAGGCGTTGTAAAAGTAAACACGTAATATTCCGTCGGCCGCTAATAAAGTGTTAATACACGGTTTGTTCGGAAAGTTCCCGGAATAATTGTGCAACTTCATAATTTTTGTAGAGAATCAAATTTTATTAATTTATGTTTCTACATAGTCTCCTTCCTTACCAATACACGCTTTGCAGCGTTCGAGGAGATTTTGAAATGCCCTAGGAAAGTCAGATTGTGGAATTGTTTCCAAATATTGTGTAACAGTTTGTTGAATGTTAGAAACTGCTTGATATCGTGTCCCCTTCATATGAAGTTTTAGTTTTGGGAAAAGGTAGAAGCCTGCAGGTGCTGAGTCAGGCGAGCAGGGTGGGTGCACAATCGTTGTCACCTGTTTTTTGGCCAAAAATTGGCTCGCTACACATGAAGTGTGAGCCGATGCGTTATCGTGCAACAAGAACCATTCTCCGCTTCGGTACAAATTCGGCCGCAGTCGCCGGATCCTTTTGAGGAGCCTGTCCATTACTCCTTTATAAAACTCTCCGTTTACAGTTTCTCCTTGAGGTAGGAATTCATGGTGGATAACTCCGTTCCAGTCAAAAAACGCAATGAGCATTGTTTTCGTTTTCGATTTCACCGCTCTCACTTTTGCTGGTCTTGGTTCTTCCAGGCTTAACCATGCACTGGTCTGACGTTTTGTGGACGGATCGTACTCAAAACACCATGATTCATCACCGGTTATTATTGACTTTAGAACGTTGTCGTTGTTATTCGCCATCTCGATAAAATCTTGGCAAGCAGAAACACGCAATTCTTTTTGTTTTTGTGTGAGAAAATGCGGAACAAACTTGGCATACACTTTCCTCTTACCGAGATTCTCACGTAGAATAGTGTGAACTACTGTTTTAGTAATATTTAATTCTTCTGCAATCATTCTACCCGTTAAACGGCGAACTTTAACCAGAAGGTCACGAATGGATTGCACATTTTTGTCGTTGGTGGTTGTGCGTGGACGCCCACTCCTTGGGTCGTCTTCTTACGACTCCCGACCATCGCGAATTGGTTTGTACCACTCATAAACAGTGCTTTTCGATGGACAATCATCGCCATAAGCTCTTTGCAACATATTAAATGTTTCTCGGGCTGATTTACCGTATTTGAAACAAAATTTAATAGCAGCACGTTGTTCCATCGTGACGAGGTTAGGAATTTGTTTTCCGTAAAACGCGTGACATTAGGTGTAGATGAAACAAAACACGATCAACCGATTATAGAGAACTACTGAGATGTGAATGAAACTATTTCACGCGTTATCAACCCCAGAAGTCGAAGTGACTTTAAGCAAAACTCATTCCGGGAACTTTCCGGACAAACCGTGTAAGTTGAACTAACTCTTCGTAGGAAATTCCGTACCTTTTTCAATTATAAAATTTGGATCATAAAATAGTTTGCTACTCATGTAGGTGTAATAATTTGTTTGATATCATACCATATAATCCTTAATTGTTAAGTATACGAATATTTGTAACTGATAGCATACTATATCATACAGTTTCAAAGGATAACATTTGTTACACGAAAGAGCAGACAATGGAATGGAAAATAATATAATATAACTTCTCAATAACAAAAAGGGAGATAGAATATATTCGAAAAAACAACGGTCTCGTGCTGGTACGCTAGCTCGCAAACAATGTTACAATTGTTAAAAACGAAGCATATATAAAACAAAATATAATCGGACTTTTCGACCATTGCACGCCCAAAAAAAATGGTAACGCTACGGACACTAATGCCGAGTGCTTTTTAAAAAAACTTAACTGCATTAAGTAACGATATAATCACATTGATGAGTCGTTTCCTCTCGCTACTCTCAATTCTTTACAACTTAATGTGCATATTTCGGTCCTGCGATACCTTTGGCAAGAACGCTCACAATTAGGTCTTCGGTTGAAAGAAGCTCAAGTCATAGTTCTTCGCTTTTGGTGCGGCTTCTATTGACGTTGATGAGAGACTTACGTCTTCTCGAAGATGAATCTCTGATATTATTGGTTTGACTTAGTCTATCGCATACAAATCGTCAATTGCAACGTTCCTTAATTATCATTATACATGACGATGTCATTGGTCTCAAACCAATTTCATGCTTCTGCATCAGTCTTTATAGATAGACAGTTCCTGTCGTTGCAATGGTGCGTTACCTTTTGAATTTTCAGCTAATTATCCCACTGGTCAGCATGAAAATCTATTAACGACGCAATTGTTCCAGTCAGAAGCCGCTGCTCCTCCTATGTAACCGTTTATTCTTCTGTCATTTTGTTTGTAGATGCTTACCAAATTGGTCCTTTTTAGGTACCTCAAAAATCGTTTAGCAGCAATGCGCTTGATACGAGGACTGGTTAAATTACTTACAATGTGCGTAAATGAGACCAGCTTTGTTAGAACAGCAGGATAAATCAGTGTACCGACAAACTCTGTATATGAAGTTTTATCTTCAACTGTACAATGCATCTATAGTAGTTCCTCTTCTGTACATTTACCTCTAGGACCAGATAGCGCAGCAGTGGGTTCTGGGCTTTTTTGTTCCGGATTTGTCTGTGGATATATTGCCTTGAGAATGATTAAACTCTGATACCCTGACAACACTTCGCGTGGCCCAGATTCTTTGCGTCGAATTCCTTCGCCAGCTCCCGCTTTAGTTGTGAAGCAACTTCCGGTCCTTGCGATGCTATTTGTATATTGTCTACATGAACGACAACAACCAGCGGTACATTCTCTCGCATTACAATTGTACATGCAAGGACCGCAGCTTGATGGACGCATACCTAATTGTCTTAACTTTTGGTCTAGGTTTGAGTTGTTTGACACACTTTCTACAGAGCTTTCTTGAGACAGCAGACCCTTGGCCATCGAATTAGGACCTCATGCAAAAATGTAACTTTTCTTATTATAACGCTATGCCATCAATGGCAGATTGTTCTTGGCTGCCCAAATTATAACTAAATACGTAGACGACCAGTGTATGTGTTCCAATTGATTTATTACTACTGATGAGACGACTTGTAGAGTGCCAAGTAAGACTTGTACTATTTCTTTCGTCTCCACAATTTATTATAATAACAACACTTATTATTGTGACAACAAGTGAAATGTGACAATGTGACAAAAGGTGACAAGTTCTGAGTACCGAAGTTCGCTTAAATTCTCAAGGTTCGTTTAGATTCTAAAGTTCATTAGATTCTAACAGTTCGTTATGTTCTGAGAGTTGTAAGATGCTGCCGGAATTCTCCGGGTGACTATTTTTATTATTTTGGTATTTCCCTCTCCTAGACCTCGGATACTTCGTGAGGGTGGAGAATGTGTCAACCCTTGAAACTCATTGGTTTTTACATTTTGACCCTCCACCCTCTCGAGGTGTCTAGAAAAGGGCAATAGAAAACGCCCAATGTTTGTGCGGAAACCTATTAGGCACCTAACATAAACTCGTGTCATTGCTTTTAAGAGCTAAATTCAGCCCTGAAGTGTTCCTCACAAATTAAGTTACACCCTGTGTATATTTTTCAGTCTCTACCTTATAGCCATGCATATTAATCGAGGCTTTCTCCGTTCTCTACTTCGCTAGTAGGGGTCTGTTTGTGAATCTTCATTCCCTTCTTGTGTCTGCTATCAATGTACCACTTTTTATCATTAATATCTGACTTGTTTTCGAAATGTGTGGGTGGTGCCGCCTATTCCACTAACAGGTACAGGTTAAACTCGTTACGTATACAGGTTAAGCTGACTGTCGAGCTATTTCATGAGAATGGTCATTTTCAAGCAGACTGTTAACCGTCTTGCGACATACCTTCCTTCATTTCTGGTATCTGTACTTGAAACCTAGCTAGTCATGGTTTCCGGAATTCGACCGCTTGCTTTCCTGTTGTTTTATCTTGGGTTGGCAATAACATTGGTTATCCGCAATCATGATGTTCTGTGTGTCTATTATGGTTTTCCCTTTTGGGCGTGATATACCGCATTTATTTTGAATTTGTACGGCGCTGGCGCCGCATCGCGTACCTCAATAGCACATCTAAAATTTTTGAAAGTTTCAGACAAAAATATATAACATTAAAATTGAAAGCAAATTGAATGTTATTTGCTTCTTCAAACATTTCTCGTAATTTGTCTATCATACAGAAAATGTGGTTAAATGTTTGTGACCATCTTTCGTTACTTGCATTTTTTGAACAAATGACTACTTATTGTATAGTGTCACCATTCTCACTGGCTCCGCTGATTGATAAATGTTAAGTCATTCCATAAGTAATGTCGTTTTTAGATGTTACTTTTAACGTAAACCAATTAATAACTGTAATTATTTTTATTTATCAAGATACTGAATATTAATTTTAATGTCCTTGTTCAACTAATTAACACCTGCAGTTATGTTTATTTATCAGTCAATTTTAAGTAATCTTCAGCAAATTCCTATTCTATCAAAATAATTTATTTGTGGTTGATTTCAAGCGATTAGTATCACTGAATTGTTGTCAGTTGAAAAATGGTGGAGCTACCAAAATATGTAGGTAGTAGTTCGTAAATACAATTAATTTCGAGTGTGACGACGTTACTCAAACCCAATCATATTTCTTCACTAAGATTGCATCTAATTCACAAAATTGTTCAGCAACAAGTCTTTGCTACAGTAATCCAAATTTTCATTGAAAAATTCAAAACTTTGTACGTTGATCCCTCGCGTTCCACCACATTCACATTACAATTTTTACAAAACAAAATCGGATAATATACTTGCGTTAATTTAACATAAGTTTTGGAACGACATTATTTATGGGATGCAGCGATAGCTTCAAACTTCCTCCGCGCTCCATTGGAGGCCATACAATCTTTGACTGCTATAATTGCAGCTGATTCTGTGCATTCCCACTCTTGCAATTCAATTGCATTGGCATGATTGAGCGTTAAATTTGGTATTTCATTACTTATACATTTCCACAAGCTCTGCAGCATTAAATATGCTTCGACTCTGACGTTCCACGTGTCATTCCTGTCACGATTCAAGGCATCCATGCTGAATCTGATCATATATTTTCGTCATAATTTACTGCGCTTTGATGAGCTTCATTGTTAATTTCTACGTTTATTTTTAAAATTCCATTTCCTCTCCTTTTTGTGCCCGTATCCTGGACTCATAATCTGTTACATGGTGGAGTGGATAGTGGAACGTGAAATAATATAAATTATATGCACAGCTACTAAAAAATAAGTAAACTATGTGCAAAGTATACAATAAGCAATGATAATGTTACTATAAAATTTGTATTCCTCATCGATAGTGCTACGTTTTTTGACATATAATCCTTCTACAAGGTTACCCAAATTGAATGTCATATTTTTAAATTTAAATAAAACAAACTATTTGAGATATTTTAGGTCTCTTTATTTTAACATAAAGTCTACTTCATGACATTAATTATGGCACACAATATCATTTAAGTGACACTCTCGGCTTTTTTTCACGAGTTCCATTCGTTTTCCCCAATTTTCCATTATATTTTCGCATAACGTTAAATTTCATCATTGGCGGTTGTGATATTGTTTTTCGGCTCGTCAATCGTCTCTGGATTATTGACATAGACTTTACTTTTCAAAAAAACCCGTACAAAAAAGTCTAAAGGTGTCAAATCGTACAATCTAGGTGGCCAATTTATGTTTCCTCTTCGAGAAGTTAGGCATGCATTGAATTTTTCCTTCACTAGAGCGACTGTTTCGGTCGATGTGTGGCATGTGGCGTCAACAGAACTTGAATTCTAATAATAAATTTTAAGAATTTCTACACGCTGCTTCAAATTTAATTTAGTTAAATAACAATTCATTATTACACACTCCTGAACAATTTTCACGTTGTAACATTAATGTAGGAACATAAAAACACGACCGAGTACCCGAATATTTTCTTCCTTTAGGATATACGTTAAAAATAGTATGTTATGTCGTGTCTGATCAAGTTGGCTTGGGTTAGGCTATTTTCACTGTGGCATTCAGCGTGTTACAGATGAGGATTTAAAATTTCAGAATGAAATTCTCATTGCTTATTGAGCACTTCATATATTTTCTAGAAACGGGGTTCCGTGTTCATTCACCAGATCGCAAAAAATGCTATTTTCGTTCAAACTAGAGCATTTATATAATAGAATGCAATCGGACGTCTTCGGTCGAGGCGCACCTTGAGGAAAATGGTACTGTCGCAGATAGTAAAACAATTTTTAGGTAATATAAGTCATTTATGTAGTATCTTTTGTAATTCCGAAAGTACGAACGAATATGATATTCTAAAATACTAAAAAGTAATTAACTACTTTGTATGTAAAATTTTGTATGGCATTGAACAATTCACAGGAATCATATTACTGGCCACTAATTTCCGTGCTTTCGGCTCCATTTTGTATTTCATGAACTATAATTTTAATCACAATCGATTCCGACTCTCTCAGCTCAAAATTTTGAAACTTTATTTGTATCGAGTTAGCTTCTCTGTGTGGCATTATCCATCGTACTGAATATGTAGTTCTTATATTCGTATAAACAAACGTAGTCGTTGTTAATTCGATCCTTTATCCTTGTCCTCGTCATTGAGAATACTGTAACAAATTTCAAGTGAATAATAGTTAACAATTTCTGTGAAAACTGACGAAAATTGTGTAACAAAACAAATAAATGCTTTTGCAACATTGTGACTTGATTTTATATTTTATATTTAATTTACAATACATAGTACTTTTTAAATGTGGGAGGTACACGTGTAGTCTAATTTCGAAAGTCACTGTGAAGTTAGGAAACTTCATTTATTAGTTCTTTCATCAGAATATTCTTCCCAGTGGCATAAGACGCAGGCGAAAAATGAATAAACGAAAGTGCCACTTCATGAACTTCTTATACATTGCTCATCAATCATCATACGCGCTCAGCATCATAATGCTCCACGAAGTTTCTGATGGGAGCAGCTCCACGGTTGGATTATCTGTAATACCAAAAATTAATTGAGATCCGATCGATCGAGGAAATTTCAAAGTTCGTTTTACATCACCGCGGAAACCGCATGCACTGCATACAAATGGAGGCCCGGATTTGAATACATAAAACACCGTGAAGTTCTTCTACTATTATTTATTATTCCATTCGTATTCGGATTCCATAGGCAAACTCACGGAGAAATTCTACGATATTTGAATGAAGAAAGATTATAAAGCAGCCAAAGCAGCCTTTCTTCCAAGAAGGAAATTTTAGTATCACTTCCGCATGCAGGGAAAGGTACGGCAAAATGGGAACGCTAAAAAAAATTGCTTTAAACTACTGTATTTTTTGATCTTATATCTACAAAAAATATTGCATAGAGTATCAACGTCTGTTTATCTAAATATAATAAAATAAACTTGTAAAACTTAACACAAAAAGTACAAAAAAATAATTTTAGGGACAGTGATAATGTCCTGTTTTGACCCGTACACTATTTGCACACGTCACACACATACTTAATATATCTGTTTTCGTCTTCTTCTCCGGCACATACACAGTGAGCCCAACTTTTACATTCTAAACACTGAACCCACCCTTATGTTGATTCGAAGAACAAGTAGTCACAAAAGATATATTTGGAATCGTTGAATTTGGAAACGAGCAACCAGGAGTTGCATCATTTTGGTTCGCTGCAGACTCTGAAAATCTTGTATTTCTAACTTCTTCGGTGTCTTCCGGAAATGGTCTGTCGGTAGTTCTCGAAGGCATGAATTCTCTAACCATTTAATTTAAAAATGATCGTTTATGGAAATGTCCCCTCTTGCTCCAAATGTTACATCGAAACTAATTGAACGATAATATCTTTATTTATTTACGAATAACATTCATAGGCACACGGATAAATACCTTAAGAAATTTCCTAACTGATAATATTCAAGAAATAATATGATTGAGAATTGTTACTTACCTGCTGATGTTCAAAAAATGGTAGAAAATAAGGTCACAATCGTTAGAAATAGAAATATCGTCGCTAAACGTATAAAGACGCTATAATCTGACTGTAACTACTGGTGTCATGCAGAATTCAACTGTTCCTTTTTCCTCTACCTGTTTTCAGTAACATGGAAGTAAAGCAACGAGAAATAAATAACAATCCCATCATGCCTCGCGACCCCATCTTGTTCCATCTTCCCCTACAGGAGTAGAACTGCGTCTTTACGGTCCTGTATCGTCTTCGTCCCTGCACATAGTATGTTTGACTCATCCCCTTATGCATATTAATAATATTGAATGTAAACTACACGGCAATGCAACAATGTTCGTAATCGCGTCACAGTGTATCTAAACGGGATTATAGCTTGTTTCGAAACAGCATTACTTTACTATTACAGGAGAAGTGTTCCATGATTTGCTGGTTTCCGTGAGGGCGGCGAAACTTCGGAGACTTATTTCCTTTTTACAGTTTACGCTGGTACACAAGCGAGGTATTGCCAATTCCAATTTAGGAATTATCAATTCGTTTTAATATCCTGTAAAAATGCAAAATTTCGACTAAACGAAACACTGCCAGTACCATAGAAATAAGTAATTTATTTATTTATTTGTAGGTTGTATGTGTGTAAATCCAATATATATAAGTAAGAATTAAAAACAAAATAGAAAAATAAATAAAAAAAGCAGTCGCAGCAATATAATATAAAGTGAACAAGTAAAAATCAAAATTAAACTTAATCGCAAAGCATAATAATAGAGTGAACAGAGTGTTCCTGATTTTAATATTGAGTTTAGTTAATAAGTTTAATGACAAGTAGTAATCGATGGCACTTTCCTATAGATTGAATAAAGCAACCTGTAATAGAAATAGATTATCGTCGTATAATTAGATAGAGGACATATTGAAATATATTGAAGTAGCTACAACAGATTGTAATTTTTGTGTAGCAATGTAAAGGAAGTGTGTTATGTAAATTATAACGTTACTTTGTACACAGTTTCCAAACAAACCATTTAACGTGATAATCTTACTAAATATAATAAAGAGACAGAGTTTGTTTCTATGTTCGCAAAAATCTCAAAAACTATGTTATTAATATATAAATATTTATTAAAATTTAATAAGTATATTATTATTTATATAAATTATTTATTTATATATATACATATAATTATAATATAAATTACTTATAATTTAATTATAATATTAATAATTTATATACTAATCACAATAGATCAATTAATAAATATTTAATAATCATTATATCCAATAACTATTATATATATATATATATATATATATATATATATATATATATATTTAATAGTTATTGTTTATATAATTTCGTTTTATTAATCATTAGATAAGTATAACAACGTTCAAACATTAAAACAAATGCAACATTATTTTCTAAGTGCCCCTATAATATTCAAAATTGCCCCTGGGCTATATCCTTTTCGTTTGAATATAGCACTTCGTAGCACAGCAAATTTCAATTTAAAATTGTAATCAAAGCAAGCCAAACCTGTTGTGAAAGTCGTTTTAACGACTATAATTCAACCAATTCTGATTTTGAGGAGACAGCATGAAACATAAAGCAATTTAATGCAGACGCGTAATTTTGTACAAAACTGGCCGAAATAAATCATGGAAAATTTATTCAAGTGATATCAGCGTGCAGAATCATTTGTTACGCCGCCTTGCCGCTTAAGTACTGCGATTCGTGTTGTGTAATATTAATATGTACGTATGCATGTAAGCGAGCTAAATGAGGGCGTCAGAATTCACGGCTCCAAGTTTGGAACGAAAAGAGAATTATAGACCGAATATATTTTAACGTTTCATATTTTGTTAAGAAATATTTCCCATAAACTGAAGTTGCGCCGGAAATCATGTTGAACTAGAATCTTATTTGCACTCACATTGCATTAATTTTATACTGGACCGTACTATAGATTTCAGATGTAATATGTATAGATATGAGGTGAGAAATTTAACATATTTCCAACATATATTTTTAAAAATAAAGAAGAGAGAGAATATAATAATTTTTAAACTAAAGATGCGCCGATCAAGGGATTAAATATTTTTTTTAATGAAAGTCGCAAGTGTTTGTGATCGTATTCATAGATTAGTAAAATTTCACAGCCTATATAATAATTGAAGAATCTTTAATTGAGGAGCTTTCTGGAAAAGAAACTTATAGGTCTATGGGCCCCTTTTCTGGTAAATTGTTTTTAATTAATCGCTGTATGTCTAGAAACATTCCCTCCGAATTTCGTTTCAATGTTCCATAAATAGTGGTTAGGGCAGCACTTGTTGAATCGCATACCGTTGAAGCGGTCACCGATTCGCTTATAAAAGTAAAGAAAGATGATTGCGGCGTTATCGTTAAACAATTGCCGCTAATCAATCTAAGTCACTCTACATTGCCACTTTAAGGGGTCTCCCTAGTGTGACGGTTGAAAAACGAAGCGATCTTTGAGAATTTTTTCGAAAAAAAGTAATAAACGTATGAATGTAATGATTTGCTGCTGTATCAGACATTGTTTGAAGAATACGTAATAATTATTTAGTGCAGAAATAATGATTCTATCCAAAGGTATAGAGATTCTGCCACTGCACCTAAAAAAAATTTGTATTCATGGCTGCCATAAAATCTGCCCTCAGAATTATCAGAATGAAAAAAAAGAAGAGGATTTTTAATCTGTATGCGTGTGGCTATAGCCGGTACTAGAATAAATGAAAAATAACGAAAAATTAAAAAATGGCTACGTCTGAAAGGAAAAGTTTCAATTTTTACACAAAAAATGCTTGTTTTTTAAGTCGCAAAATTTGAATTTTGCAAATATTGAGTTCGTTCTAGTACCGGCGAGAATGAGACATCTACTGAAGATGCCTGCCAAGTTTCACGAAAATCGGATGATTGGATTTTGAGATATCGTGGCGGCCGTTTGAAAAAATATCGTTATCAGAAAAACGCGTTCAAAGTTTCACGTACCCTTTAAAATTATATGAAATGCTCCGTTTTAAAGCCTGTAGCATTATCAATTTTTGTAATACGTCTGTAATACTTTGGGAGTATGTTTTTAAGATGTAAAACTATAAGAAAATCTAAAAACAATTCGATTTTTTGAAACCATTACATTAGGGAGACCCCTTAAACGGATGTCTAGTGATCCAGCCACTTGGTCGATGAAAGTTGCAAACGGTTGGGCACAGTGTTCGAAGAAAATACATTAAACTATGACTAAAACTGTTCAAGTGTTTCAAAGTGGTGGTGGAAACAAAATGTTGATGCTTATTGTATTTTCCATCTAAACACGTCTGAGTTGAAGCATTATGGTATTTTTATTTATTCTCTAAATATATAGTGCATTACTATGATAGCTATTACTACTGAAACACTCCTTTTTTCCGATTTATGTAAATAGTGTCCATACGGCGGTTACAACATATTAGTGTATTTTCAAGATGGCATTATTGTAAGCTATAATTTTATATTTTATATTTTGTGGAAATGCCAAAGTTTTCTAAGAGCCATTTAATTATGAATTAACAAAACTTAACCTAAAACTTCCAATGCAATTTACTCAATTCACCATTTTGACCTATGGGCCCATTTTCCAGGAAGCTCCTCAATTGTAAATACTGTTAACACTTTGACTGCCACATTGTATTGTCTGAAAGTTACAAAATTTCTACACTTTTATACAAAATGAATACACTCCAAACCAGTACGCTTTTTACTCAGTAATATTCGTAAATTTTATTATCTTTCTATTGGTTTCAGTAAACCTGCTTTGAGATATTCATTAGTGCTACACATGATCAAATAAGTAATTATTAAATCGAAGTGTTACCCATATATAGGTGACATGGCAATCAAAGTGTTAAAGACGCGACCCGCGTTCCTAATTCGCAGATCCTCAAAGCGGCTATTGCGTGGGACATTTTACCATTTACTATCTACATCGCTTGCTAAAATAATCTTACGCGACTAGTGAAATAACTGATTGAAAACAGAACTACAGAAAGCAACCTGAAATGTGGTCAGATTAGCCAGCCTGAAGGTACGGAAATCCGTGTGGACTGCCACATGTCGTCCACCCATACGTACTAGATCAAGTAGACAGGGTGAAATCCAGTTGGTCCAGACATTGTCCATGTGGTGATGAAGTTTCTGGAGACGATTTATGACTAGCAGAGAGCTTGTATAGCTATTGTACCGAACATCGTAATATAAAATTATGAATTTTTGGTCGAATATTTCCCTGTCCTGGATGCGTTTTAGCAACTACAAAATTGTGTGTGAGCTCTCCGGATGATTCAATTATAGGCTTACAAGTTCTCATAGTTCAGATGCAGCGGCAACATTATTACTTCTGTTACTTTTTGTCATGGAGTGCATTTAAGACAGTGGTGGCCACCGGAGCGGCCACCTTGCCCCACTCTAGGTCCATTCCCCTCGTTTCAGTTCCCTCCAGTTCGCTCCTCGTTTCACCTCGGTCCATCGTCGTCTCAGATCACAGCCTATATGAGGGGAATGGACCCAGAGTGGGGGAAGGCTGGAGTTCCCGTGGCCATCACTGCCATAACATAAGATAAATCGGTTTTAAATGCTTCCAAACGAGGAAATTCAGAGAAGAAAGAAACATAAACAGGAAACCGTTTCCTTCTTTCAAAAAACAGGTGAAACTCCCATTTGAGTCAAAGTGACCTGAGTGGTATCAGTGTAACAGAGAAATATTTGACAAAAAGTAGCAAAAAATTCAGTTTTACTCAAGGGACAACTTCTTCAACTAATATCAACAAAAATTAGGCAATTTCAAGTGAATTAAATGATCCCTTGGCGGGCTCCGGTGGCCATCACTGATTTAATACGTTCGAAGATGTACCAGTTGGCCATCTTCCAGATAGTCGTGCGTGCGAAGTTTTCTTTGACAAATTGTCAAAATTGTTACGGGTACCTTACGCGTTGAAGATTTAGGTTGAAAAAATTTGGGAATTGTTTTATATTTTAACAAATATATTAGATGAAATGTATATGTGTGTGGGTGTGTTGGCGTTATATATTTCCATATACATAAAAAATATATTTAATTTATACACTTTTTGGAATCTACGCGTGGATGAATGTAATAAATCATCGCTAAAGTATACTTCGAAAATTCTAACGCGTTCAGTTGCTTGTCTAAGCAGCCCACAATTGCTCATTTACAACTGTTAGATCTACTACCGTTTTACGAGCTTATGATATATCAATTACTACTGACTTGGAAAAATTAACGACGTTCAAGTTTTTAATATTAATAAAACAATTTAGTCCGCATCGTATGCTGTGTATAATATTAGTTTGCACGGAATGTTCGTAGCGAAATTGAATGAAAACGTCAAATTTAAATTTGTGTCTAACAAGGGAAGTTCGGTAACCCGAACATTCCGATTGTTTTGAAACTTTGCAGTTTGCAGAGGACCTCAATGCAAGTATCAGACAATTTTTTGCTTGTGCTGTAATTCGGCTCTACAGGGTGAAAACACCCCTTAAAGGTTACTGTGTGTTTTCATATTGTCCTGTATATCTTGAAAACTATAGTAGGAATAAAAAAATTATTGCAATGAAAATTTAACAGCTTTTTATGCTCTATCAAACTGTGCAACTAGATTGTTAGAAATTTGTTGTTTAAATAAAAAAAATTCCAACACTTTTATTTTAAGAAATATTTTTGTTCTTATCAGGACGAAAAATATGCAGAATTTCATTACAAATACAAATATGTATATTCAACCTATGCGACAATACAGTAATTCGATAATTTTACTGATACGATTGTCCGGAATGCTCGCCATTGCACTTCAAACGGTGCGTCATCAAGTATTTGTGAGTGTTTCTCGTATATTTCCATCGAACGATATGAAATAAAACTGTGATTATGTTTAACTGACGCAGTTATAAACAATACTGATCCGACTTAAGCGTCTAATTATTTGACAGAAGTTCATAATAAGTAATTTCTGTTCAATTTCAAAGAGTACTGAGCGAAGTTTACCTATCGCAAAAACTACGATTTTTCAGAATAACTCAACAATTTACTACAGTGAGTAACTGTAATATTCGGAAACCATGGTAGTTTCCTTTTCTTTATTTTACATTTTGACTAATTACGCAGGAAATGAGTGTATTCTTTTTTGTCGTGATAAATTATTATATGAAGACGATAAAACCATATAATATGGTTATTTAATTTTTATATCATCTTAGATTTTCTCTGTTTAGTTCAGGAATATCAAATTCGGGCGTTACAATAATATTCTAATAGTTAGATTATAAGGTGCATTTGAACATAGTGCAAGCTTTGTTGTAAACATTGCTATCCGACGATCGCACGATATCTCAGAGAATGAGTCCGGTTCAAACATTCAACGGAGCAACAATAATTAACGGAGGTGTGACGCAAAAGTAAGAATACGACATTATTTATACGCCTACTTCTAATTTTTCATTGTGAAAAAGGACGATTTTACCGAGAAATTGAGGTTTTACTATAATAAAGCAAAGGTGTGATAGCGGGCATTATTAAACGGTACGTATATGAACATCGCATTATTCCAATACCCCCAAGAGGGGGTCTAATTAAACTCTCGTAATAAACGTGTAATCATGCGAAAAGTGAAGAATAATCCCCGAGTTAGTGCTCCAAAGTTAATCAGCGAATTATTCCCAGAGACATGGAAAAAACTACATTTCTAGACTATTAGGTGTGTAACCAAAGAAAACAGATATAATGGGCACGTAGGCCAAAAAACGCCCTACATTAAGGAGGCGAAGTAAAAGAAACGTTTAAGCTTCGTAAAAGAGTGCTTTTCCAAAAGCGAAACCTAATGGAACGACGCTATATTTGCTGATCAAAGTAAATGTAACATTTTTGGATCGGATGGCGGAGTTATGGTGTGACGTCAATTTAATGCGGTGTTAAACATAAAAAATACTCACCTGACCATTAACACCTACCCTGTCCCGTGTACTGTTTTCGGTACAGGCATCAATTTTCATTTGATCACACAACTACCAACCCTTATTAAATTTTTGAGTAACATTCATGTTAAAATGATAGTAGAAATAGAAAGTGTAATACACCTAATTCTGTTTTTACACGATAGATACGTTCCCGAAGAATACGTGTAAAAGAAAAAATAAAAAATAAAAAATAAAGATAAAAATTCGTGTAAATAAGTCGTGTAAAAAGAGAATTAAATTGTTTTTCTAATTCGTGTTAAATCAAAATCGTGTAAAAAAAGTTCGTGTAAAAACAGAATTGGGTGTATCGAACAGATAAATATTTGTACAAATATTAACCGCGTGTATTAATAAATAGCCATTTTTGCATGTCTGTGTAGTTACGGAACTTTCTACTCCGGCAGGGAACTTGTTAACACGGTGAACACTACAGTAAAAACGGCCATACCTAATCAAAAACGATATAATTTACTATTTTTTATATAAATCGTAAAGACAGAAAGATTTGAGTTCTCAGTCGTGTTTTCCCGTTCCTACGTTATTGTTTCAGTATGAAGTTTACTCAGAATTCTGCGACAATTAATAATTATTTAATTAAATTAAACTACGGCGTTCAACGTGTTAAAAAAAGAATATTATAAGTTGTCTGATTAGGTATTACAGTTTTCACTGCGGCACTCAACGTGTTAAATAAACATTTGTTGTGCCGATTATTATTGTTATTTCATGTATTTCTTTGTCATTTACCAAACATGCGTGGCAATATTAATATTCAAAATTGATATATTATTATAAATTTATTCAAAATCTCAAAACAGGAACTGATGAATGAATGGTTTATGTAAGGTAAAATGTAATAAGAGGCGTCAAATAGCATGAACTTTTAACTCAAGATTTTATAGTAATTGCAATTTACCATCTACTTCAATTACCAGTTAACATAATTACAATTTAATACCGAAATTCCTAAGAAGATTATTTTTTCTGAAACTTGTTTTCCTGTATAGTATCATGGCATGTGCCTGTGTCCCAGTAGACCCCCCAATTGTTACAATGTCAGACAGCCTTTAGGCCCGCGTTGGTATACGGTTGGTTTCAGAATCTCCTAATTTGCTGAAATGTTGAGTTTCTATGCAGTTTTCCATATCTGGGTTTTTGTTGGTATTCCCAATCAGCGCGTAGGACGTTCGGCTCATCGTCTAATTGTAAGTCGCGCTCGGTTACCTGGGTGGTGGTCCCTTCTGGCTAAAAGATCCTAAAGCGGTCTACACACAGTGAAACATGCCGCGATGCAGGCATCGACTCCTAGGTTTCTTGATGCAGGTTGCAGTGTGTGTAGGTTGCTATCGGCTTGCATCGATACAGGAATCCATGGCTGGTGAGCAAGACCGGATTCTGATGCAGGTTTTAACGTGTAGAACAGAGCTGCATAACTGATTGCTCACTAGCAACTGCGGTTCGCACTTCTTCTCCCAAGCTACCTCCACTATAAGGCTCACGTTAACTCCCTGAAGCCGTTAGTTGTCGAAAAATACCAGTCTATACTTCAAAATCATACTGTCACATGTTGGGGTTTTTTCCGCCTTCGCACCATTGTGCGCCGTTGCTCGTGAGGAATCAGTTATGCAGCTCTGGAGAAGAGCATGGAATCGATGCCGGTGATACTTTGCTTCTGCCGAAATCTACCTGGATCATGAAACCTAGGAGTCTATGTGTACATAGCAACATGTTTCACCGTGTGTAGGCTGCTTAACCGTTTGAGTGCCAAGCGGCGCGATCGCGCTTCCTCTTTCCTGTGTCCAAAAATGCCAGCGCTCTAGGTTGCGAAGCCGACAACAACAGCACGCTCGGTTTTTGTCGATGTATGTCTTTACGGTTACCGTTCAGTCTTAGGTAAATTAAGACAAAATTGGAGTAATATTACACTTTGTAAGTGTACACGTTTTTATTCTTCTAAACGACCATTACTGTAATAATATAATGAACTAAATTATATACAATAGACTATAAAAAACAATAATGAAATATATGTTTATATTAATGAGGTGGCTGATAAAAAAACGAATTTTAATTTCAATCTAACATTTGGATGCAAATATTATTGAAAAAACTATCAACTGTCAGGTAAAAACTGTTGCGATCCCGATTTTTCTACGAATTGGAACGAATTGCCTTGGTCATTATATTCATTTTCCATAATCTTAATATATTTTGAAATCTTATCGGTATTATTGATATTAATGTCAGAATCAGAATCATCGACGACATTTGTTCTTATTCTTTTAAACATAACAACATTACTATCATCGCTGTCGTAATTCGGATCCTCTATTATGTCATTTGTCTTACGTTTAGAAGCCATTGAATTGCTGAAGGGCATAACATGAAAATAGAATAAAATTATACTGTAAATTACATAAAAGTTAGTGAAAATATTACTGCACATACCTTTTATATATGCAATAAAATATCTAAATAATATTTTTATATGATTTAAACACACTGATGTCACTACTTATGCTCCAAAGGATGTCAGAATAATACTAAACTGAAAGAAATGAGACTTATCGCATATAAACAGAAAACAACGCAATCGCGCTCCTTGGCAATTTTACTCACGATATTATTGAGGCGCGTTTACCTGAGATTTCTAGAACATACAGTCCTCAAGGTGACAAAAATTATAATTTTGATTCAGCTGCCTGTTATTTGACTGTACAGACACCTCAGTTACATGTTCATGGTTTACATTGCGCCTCGACAAAGAACATTTCTCCTTCTTTGTACGTAACCCAGTATCAATTGCTATCATCATTTAACCGGGGGATCTGTAGTTTTATGTGGGCTCCAAACCACCATATTGTCTACAGAATCACAGAAGTACTAAATAAGGTCACCCATCCTAGCACTGATACGTGACCATCGTAGCTTAACTTGGGTGAAAATAACATTTCTATAATGTATATTTCTTGTGTTTGTTCTAATTTTTTATCGAAGTATTTATGGACATATGTTTATGTAACATTTTTTGTTTATTTTGACACGTAGAAATTAGTGGTACGTAATTGACTCCTTTATCCTTTAATTTTTCGTGGTATTAACGTCAAGTTGTCATACTTGATATTGCGGAAATCGATACACAGCTTTCTAATTTTCGTCTAAACTCCAACCGTGCTGGAAGTCGCTGTTTTTCTCTCATGTAGCTTTTCGAGCACGCATAAGAGTTTCTTGTACTAAAACTAGCAGACCTGTTTAAGAAAGGCGCCTTCATCGGTTCATAGAATAGTTCCTGAAATTTGCACATTTCCTTCGTAACCATTCACAGAATACCTACTATGTTTTTACTACCTCATTGCATCGCAAAGCTTGCACTTGATAAATACAATATTGATATTGCCCCTGTTCTTGCAGGAATCAATGGATAGTGGAACGCGAAATTTCCAAAATTCGTTCGATATTGTCTGACCGCGCACTCCTTGCTTTTCCTTTATTAGCAATATCGGAACCAAAACTACCATTTCCTCGAAGATTTCACATTACACGCTTCAGTATTCACCGCGTTATGAGCTGCTCACTGTACTACCATCCACTGAATGGTATTACAACACTTGGCTACAATACAAACGCGTTAAAAACTTCTTTGTTAGTTGGAAAGTCTTTTTCGGTTTGATTCAAACAAAGGTCCATGTTCAAAGTTAACTTGTTCAATGAAAATGAGTTTCTGTAAATCTTATATTCAAGAAAATCAAAGTAATAAATTTGATATGTTCAAAAAGTAGGAGATGTACACAAGAATTAAGTTTAGTAATTAGGTGTAGCGTAAACTCTGGTGAGTTCGTGATATTTTTAAAATTTTGTTATTAACTGCTAATATTCACATGTTCCGTAGGTGAGTCTAGGATGTAATGATAGGATAGGCATCACACAAATAATAGGTTAACAGAATTTTACTAAGTATATTTCATTACAAAAATACTAAATTGAATTTTTACGTAATACCCTGGATGTTCCGTGATGGCACTCTGCATAATCAAGCATGATACTTGCAAAATTGATAAACTGTTGACCATGAAAATTTGCTCTGTCGTTCTGGTGTGCTTGTGACAAGATCTAACGATATTGACGGTTCGATGTTGATATACGTAAAGCTTCACCGTTGACGATGTACTAAAAGCATGTTACCGTCTAAAAATAAAGACTCGATTTGTCGATAATTAATAGTTTCATGATAATCAGATGTCTGAGACATAAGAAAATATTGTACCTGGTATTTATCTTCAGTTTTTCTCAACCAATGCAATGAGAAACGCAGGCACAGGTATAAAATCATAAGAATTTAGTTACTTTTTATAAGCAAAAATAGCACTGGTGCCTTTCTGTACGATAATTTTAAGATTCAGTGTGCTTAAAGTGTCATTTCACCGCATTTTGCATGTTCTATTTGTCTTCAAAGGCATACATAATATGTAAACAAGCAATCGTCCAAAATTAGCACGAAAAATTACACAAATAGTGCTCTTTTGGAACAAAAACGCTCTCTCACTCCATCACACTAACTTCAACTGACTCATATTTTTACCGTAACATATATTAAAACAATATTGTCTGTTAGTTTCTTTCCATGTCTGCCTTAGCTTGTTCGGTGTCACGACCTCACTTTTTTTTAATCTGCCAGTGGTAGCACCGGATCCGAGAGACCCAAGGGCATGAATTCGTTTTTGTAGTCTTTACATTTTTCTCTGAAAACTTTTCTAATTAAATATTACTTTTTTTTCTCTCTCCACCCCATTGAAAATGCTCAGTCAAGATATACACTGCCGTCCATAAGTATTAGAACACTTATCGAATTTGAGATAAACCTCAAAATGTGATGAACTCATTGCAGGATTCGAATACTCACTGTTCTCTTCTGTATTTTAGACCACCTGAATCATGTACGTATGTTACTATATCAAAATATTCAGTACAGAAATTAATTAAAAATCATATTCTGTCTTTGTTGATAGACCCCTCTCGGTATATGATTACTGCCTGCCGGCTATTCATGTTTCTACAGTTATATAAGATATTTCTATTAGCCTCATAAACAGAAATTGAAACAAAAGCTCCACAACTTTAATGCATTCAAAAAGTCATGCATACTAAAAAGTATCCACACTGATACATTTGATGCCTATAAAATAACTTCCATCACATTTTTAATTAATTAGATCTATTACACTGTGAATCTACCCATTTATATAACAAATTATTAAAGCTAAGAGTGTGCTTAATTTAACACAAAACAGCAGAAGTATAAAAATTAGTCAAAATAGCACATATTCGACAAAGGTTGCTAACATTTAGGGAGAAAGGTCCTAATACTTATGGACTGCAGTATATATCCAGCTTGAAAATAAAAATAAATGTAAATAAAGACAAAGAATCAATAAAATCGGCACTGGGTCTAACAGACCCGGTGTCACTATTGTTGTTACAAAAGTAGGTTCCACCATTGTCCAATTAATAAAATATTACAAATGTTATCTTCGAGGTGCACGGCTGCTCGGCTGTACACCTTCACTTTCATTCTTATTTTCAAAATGGTAAAATTTTGAGTGCAGAACTTTGCACGTATCCTGTTTTACTATGTTTCTGTAAAGGACAAGTAACCTTGAAGTTCGGTGACTGTCTTATACTAGCAGCACGGCGAAGTAAAGACATGAAAGATTTGTGCAGCATCTGATTATGGTATCCGACATGGACACGCTTGGGTCGGTCGTTATGTCCCATAATGTGTCCCCCGGGATCTCCCGATTCATCTCCTTTAGTCTTTTTTATAGGTGGTATTAAATAGTAGCGTTTACAAAGAACAATCTACTGTGCAAAGAAATACGTGACAACGTATTATTACAGTTTGAACTGCTATTATATCGCTGATTTGCTGCAACAACGACACAACTCCAAAAGAAAAATTTTAGGGAAAACGAGTTTGAGTGTTCCGAATCGCTGCAATTTTATAAGAACATCTGTCCCTGACAACCATCCTCTCGTGGGGAGTTTCAGAAGATCAGTTATATCGTTCTACCAGTAGAAACCATAAACAGAAACAGTTATTTCTGTACCAATAACTTAACAATGGTAAATTTTTAGTTGCGTTGTTGTTGCAGCAAATGAGCGATACGTAGATGATGTATTACACATTAAGTAGCATTTATTTATTCAGCGGCTAAAAAATTGTATTAGTCTTGTTGCGTATCACTTTGACACTCAAAATTTGAGCATCTCTTACATTGAATCTCACGTAACCAACAGTAAGTGAGAAATGTAAAGAAATATTGTGAAGTAGTATGAATGTCAGGAGATCAAATGAAGGATAAGGAGAAAAAACAGGGAACGTCCATTTTTATTCTACAGTTTTCAAATTGAAAGAAAAATTAAAATAATGCAAAACAGTTATTTCTGTACTTAATTTTCTCCAGCTACTTAATTAGAGTATAACCTCACGTTCTGTTATAAAAAATACAGTTCAATTACTTGAACCTTGTCTCTTTATTGGTGAACTAAAGTATTAAAAATTGATTTTCTGAATTATTCTGTTTTATAACATTCCTTGTTTGCTCCCCTTACGCTTCAGATGTTGTACGAATATACCAAGTGTATACTATGTTATGGCGTGACTGATGTCCTTGTATTGTCACGAGTAACAGCTAATGGATCGATAAAACACAATTGAAATTGATATGATGCTAACTTTCTAAGCTCAAGGTCATGTGATGATCATGTAATTATAGGTCGTTATTCATTTTTACATGTGATATAGAGCTATCAATTCAAAAATGTATATTGCTGTTTCAAAAATACTAATGACCTTGTAATGACTGATGATGGTTTGAATGGAGAGTATTTTCCACATCATACCATTTGCTCCGTTCAGCATTGTAACTTTTCTTTGAGATGTTTGTTGGCACTTCCAATACTTGCAGAAATGTTTAGAATTAGGTGGTTTGTTTCAAATAGCACACTTTGTATACATACGTCTTTCAATGACATGAAAGTGGAACAAGAATGCCAAGTATATATTTACAGTAATTAAAAAGAGAAACGAAGTTGTTATTACAAGTTTGTGCAACTGTTGTTGCTGACAGAAATTCTTTCTTCTATTTATAAAAATGACTGCGCTATTACTTAAGCTCAGAGATGGCCATTCGGAGCAAGGCCTGGCTCCAGCCTACCCCCACTCTGCGCCCATTCCCCTCACGTAGATTGCGGTCTGGGTATGACGTCGAAAACATCGATAACTGTCTGTAAATACGGTTTCTCAAGAAGCAGTGACTGAAGAATAATTATTTTTCATCATAAGAATAATTATATTTTTATATATGACACCAGTTTCATCTATAGAGTACACCTCTACTATCTTATTACGTGAGGGGAATGGGCACAGAGTGGGGGCAGGGCGGAGCCAGGCGTCGCTCCGAATGGCCATCGCTGCTTTAGCAATTTCCTTTATTTCACTGTTACTTTCGAATTGGCGCATTAAAATTTGAACTTAGCCACGGCGGGTCAATTATCGTGCTGGCAGTGAAATGAATTTTGTGTTTCCATCTAAAATTCACATGTTTTTACCTTTTTTTAACGCCCTGTCGAACAGCACGCGTGGTGCCACAAGTTGTCGCAGACTTTACTCCCGGAAAATTAAACTAATAAGAACCCTGATATTCTTTTTTACGTTGAATTTCATTGTAGAAGATGGTTGTAAGTCCTAGAGTTCATTTCATGCAATTTTTATTACAAAATATGCATAAGTATTCTTATTCTATGCGCATAATTCATTTCTAGAATCCCATTAGTAAATTGTTAGAAATGCAATTCAGAATTTCTGTTACTCAGATTGACTTGTAGCGTGTTATATTTAGAATCGTAATAGTGATTGACGTCTTAAATTTATATTCGGAACTGACATAGACCAAACGCCTTTAAGGAATGAGCAATATTCGACTTCAGGTACTTCCGTACCTGCCTTTTAAGTTAAACTGATTAAGATGATGGAAGGATGTTCAATCTAGAAAATCTATTCAGTAGAAGGTAGAAATTTGTCATCATGTAAACGTACTTTTTATGTAATTTTATTTTTGAAGGCACTGTCTAGCAAGATGTCCTCAGCTTTTGCACACTGCTAGGTATTAAAATACCGAAGCTACTGATGTATGGTTTTGAGCGCAGATGGTTTATAGTTCAATAGATATTTAATGTTAAAATTTGTAAGACACCAGTGGAAGACTAAAAAGACAAAACTGTGAAATAAGAATTAAGAAGAATTTAGTACTTATTTTCTTGTACTTGTACAGAACTTTTCTGAACTTCATAATTTTGTAACCTTAGTTTGGATACTGTTATTTTGACATGATTTATTATTTAAATAAATTCTACTGAGTGGTAAATCGTATGTATTATCCAAATTATAATATAAATAAGAAACGGTAAGCTGTATGTTTCTTAAATGATTGTTAAATAATATTATAAATTTTATCTGCGTTACAACTATTAGAAATGTATGTAGCAACGCACAGACACACTGTGTATCCGTGATAGTTATGTTCGGTAAGACAGCTGATCTAACGACCAATCTGGAGTCTCAGGAGTTTGCATGCTTCTCGGTAGGTGCTTTCGGCTACGCCAATTAATGTAGAAGAGCATGAGAGCGCCTAGGGTCTGCATATAATCCTCCTCAAAATGTTCAACCGAGATTAACAGTTATCTGCCGCGTGTTAATTATTCACTTTTACTGAAAATCGCACATTTTATTTCGATTTAGGTTGTGCCGTCTACCAATGAAAGCTTATTAGCTAAAGTTCTACACACCAACTGCATATAACGTAAATAATGATCATAAATGGATGATCATAACCATTTTAGACCTAAAATGTTGTGAGTTCACTCTCTTCGACGTAACTGATTTTAAAAAAAAGCTATCAAACATTTCTCATTTCCGTGGGTTTTCACATCGATTTTAAATTTATAGTTATTCAATAATTCCTTTATTCGTTGTAGAACTGACCGAGAAATGATTGAACACGATCCTTGTGAACTACAGGGTGTTTCGCCTAACTCGAGCAGTTAAAATATCTCGGTTGCTTTTTAGAACTTAAATATTATTGATTTTAATGTAGTTACCAAAACTAAACTACAATAAAACTATATTTTTCGCTTCAAATGATATAAAATTGACTTTTCAATCTACTTGCTGTGTAGAATGTGCATCTTTCACATATTTAAATATGTTAAATTGCATAAAGATCCACAGTACAATTATTACGTTTTCACTATAAATCATAAAGCAAAGCGATTTTAACGATTTAAACAAATAAACGAGTTTTAAATCTCCGGTCGCCCAGTTAAATTTTATTTTCAATCATCCCATTCGGTTGCTCTTTTCCTTTTGCATGCTTTATTGAGCAACGTTGACGCCAACAGAACGTAAAAGGCATTTTCAGTAATCTGATTTTCACTGGACGCGCAAGTACACCAAAGAAGCTTTCATAATGCTGGATTTAGTAGAAATCCGGAATAGGTAATCCAAATCGCTTTAGGGGACATGCGCCGGGCAGCTGGATGAAATATCCTTGTTTTTGGGGGCGTCACTGATATTCTCCTTTCCGCGGAGCTACGAAATCTGGCACACACTGACATACCTCTATGCTGCCTGTTAATTCCAAAATTCACTGAAACTTCTACAATAAATTTAGGTTACCATGTGAATGGAATTAATCCATAATTATTTTTATCGTTGGTACGTACAATTCTTTTAATGCTTTAAACACAACTTAAAATTCACAATGTTTTTCTCTGTATTTAATTTGCAGTAATTTAAATATCAGTTGTGTGCAAAAGTTTTGTCAGCATCTGCATTACCTACTACTAGCATTGATTTATTAAATTTATTATCATACACGGAAATTTGCAATGGTTCTATAGAATAATTACAGACGTTCTACTTTAAATTAACACTAAACCTACCGACGATTTATCTATCTATTTATATATATATATTTATATACCTATTTCTACCGAACCGGTCAAATGACCAGTTTTTAAATAAAAGTTATACTTTTTGCAATAAAGTGCAGGTAATAGGCAATGTAGTACGAGCAATAATAGACAAAATAACTTTTTGATAATAATACAAAAAATGTATTTTTTCCATTTTAATTAAAAAGAAGAACAGAAAATAAAAAATAAATAATAGTCGCACAATTTGGTCGTACGGTCACTTGACCGGATGTGGTAGCTTTAGTGTTAAACGACCCAGTTTAGTGAATAGAAAAAGAATTTCATTATGATTTTTTCAGCATTTTATTGTTTCATTGTGATAACGTTAAGCCTCAGATTGCAATGATTACACAGCAAGCAATTAGGGCGTTTGGATAGAAGGTGCCACCACGTAATCCTCATATTCTCTTGACATCATCCCAACAGATTTTCATTTATTTATGTCATTGCAAAATTTTTTAAATGGCCCAACATTTACGAATGAGGGGCAGGTCAAAGGGGATATTCATTACTATAGACCGTAAGGATCAAGTATTTTTAGCAAGGAGTATTGATCAATTGAGAAAAAGCTGGGGAAGAGTCATAGAATTAATTCGATAATATATGGACACATAAAAAAAATTATAATACTAAAAACAGTTGTTATGTTTTTCTTACCTAAAACCGACATAACTTTTGCACTTGCCCAATATTATTAGATTGGCAAAAATGTTTATGTCAGTAGGTTCAGTCTAGATAGAAATTATGTAGAAGACCCCATAAATTGTCTCGCATATGACATTTCTATTTATGTGATAAGAAGTATTGCATGTTCACGACTGTGTTTTGAAATTATATTATGCGATGCTGTTGACTATTACCATGTCGGCTTCTTTAATCAGTATTTTTTTACTGGAATGTATTACTGTTGTTTAACATTAACCATGTATGATATAGTGTCTCTACAATAAATTGCAATGCATCATACTGTTTTTAATGTTGCATATTACAATAATTGCAATAAGAAACCATAATTTCAGATTTGGTCAAATTTCATTTTACATGTTGAATTCTGTTGAATAATCGCTTTCATTGCTCATTCATAATGAACACTATGTACAGGGTGTACCAGATTTTCACCGACAAATTGTACAAGTATGTTCTATGAATAAGAATATGCAAAAAATGTTATACAAACGCAGGCTGATAAATGCTTTGTTAAAAACGTATCAGGAAAATACGTGATATAACAACAGTATCTTACAATGTGACGGTAGTTCAATAAAATTTATCTAATTTATTTATATAGCTATGTTTAATTATTGGAATTGACGTAGATAATCAATATCAATTTTGTTAATCTTTAGATTGTAGATTCACTTTAAATATTTCGAAAACTTATTTCCTCTTTGACCTGCTTTATGAAATATACACTTGCCACGTGTTTTTGTATGTTGAATTACAGAAATAACCATAGTCTATTAATAAGCTGTTACTATTGTTCCATTTTAAACTGTCCACTATTCTGATCAATACAAATGCATTTACTATCATACGAATTTCATCCTAATTCTGCTTTATTTTACTAAATACATTTTTAATTTTTTGATTAGACTTTTACTGCACATTTCATATTTTTGTTATAATTCCTTTAGAGAGCACTTGTGGGCATATATTTGTGTAACATTTTTGTTTATTGCTTCTCGTAGAATACAATTATAATAGAATGACACAGCCTAGCGGAAAAAACCTGGGACACTCTGTATAATACTTGACAACCTTGAAACCTGAAGGCACGAGATATGAGTTTAATACTATTTTTCTTTGTATAAATGCTATGGTTCTAATACAATCTATATAATATTGCTAGTAGTGCAAATTTCTTATCAAAAGTTGAAAGGATGCATGATTTTACATTCCCTGTATTATGAACCTATGTTTACCAGAGCAACAGGAAATTTGAGACACAACTTGTAGCCTTCGGCATGTTTAGAAAACATGTCTCTCGATTGTTAGAAACTGCCATAAACCATGGCTCGCAACAAACCATTAGATTATTAGACCGTTTACAAGAAGAGCTCTCGAATTCCTGGTCTCAAATTTTAATGACTTTTTGCATGTTGATAGATCGTGTTATTACGACTCTTCTTATACAGGGTACTTCAGAAATAGACTTCAGCGTAGACTGTGTTCAAATCCTATATTTACATATTAACAACTTAACACTAATGAAAATAACCTATTATCAATAACAAGCACTAAAAATGTTATAATAATTGTAAAAAATTATCAAGAAAACATGAGAAAATAAAAATTTCTCTAATGTTTGTACGTTATTTAAGTACCACACTATCGCCTTCAAAAGAATCGTCAAAACCCTCAATAGGTTTCTTTTAATTGTCGAACAAAACTCCGTAATCATATTGATTAATCTCCAATATAGCATCTTCAACACCTCCAACACCTTTGATTAGCAATAATTTCGAAAATCCTAAATGCTTCAAGTGAGATGCCAAATCTTCTTCTAACTTACTCTTCGAGTAGATAATATGGGATCAGATGTATCCATTGCTCGATAGAATATATCTTCCATATTAAAATCGTCATGAAACAGTTTGAATTCTTTGAAATTGGTAGATTTTAGGTCTTAAAACATACCTTTGTTGTACCATAGGAATAAACTTGTTAAAGTCAGGGGATATAATTTCTTTTTATTCTATGGCGACTTAGAGCAATGTCGCGATTAAAATTTTTTAAAAGGCATCGGTTTATTATTTAAATCTGTAGATTTAATGAAATTATTACTTGCAATTGTACGAAAAGTTCGCGCACAGACAATTTTTCTGATTTTTATGGCGGAATTTTCATTTCTGGCCCAGATTGGGCGGGGAAGTCACGCGTGAGAGGATGAAGATAGAAAAATCCTTTGATGCATATAAAAATCCAACAAAGCTGAAAATTCACAGAGTTATTTTTCTCCCTATTTTGATTAATATCAATGTCTTTGGCGAGACGTTCCTAGAAAATAAACGGGTCCATTTCCTCAATATCGGATCAGGTACAACTTAAAGTAGCAGTCTTATGTCAGAGGCTAAAGTACATGTTGCAAATGTTAAGTATACACCTCCGTCCATAAGTCACCGGACGCTTGCTCATTTTCAGCAAAATGATCAGTAGAACGTGGATACAATATTTGGCTTGATTTTATTACTTCATGTTGTTATACTTTTATCTGTTTTACTTTAATATAATACCTAAATATGATATTAATAGTATGCACGTATAATTTAAATGAATATTTAAAAACACAAGATTTTCGTGTATGTTCTAATGCGTCTCTAATTCCATCAGACGATAGTCTCTACACACTTTTCGTTTGTATTAGAAGTTTTGCCCAAAGTCAAAGAAATACTTATGGAAGAAATTAGAAGAATGTTGGAAACAAATTAGCTCCAAAATATTAAAACCTTTGATCATAAGAATGCCGCTATCAGTTCAAGTGGTTACAAAAGATTAATTACTTATCTTTGGTAAGATCTTTGACATATGATTCGAATTACATATTCTCTATACTATAAACAATTAATAAACGCTAACTTTATTTCATAATGTAGATCATTTCATTCTGAAAAATCGTCCACTTCCTAATTTTACTAATTGCAAGTGTCCGGTGACTTATGGAGTGTAAGTAGTAGTTATATGTTAATCTGAATAAACTTTCTTATAGCGTCAAATTCTGGAGAAATTACATTTTATCAATTTCTTTTTGCACAGAAGGAGACAATATAATAAGAAAGAGTTCCCAGGCTGAAATTAGAATCATCGTATTCTTAAATTTCAATTCTAATTTAAATTTAAATTTTAATGTTTGACCTACGATTGTCACATTACCTGAAAACAGCCTATCTGGGGCTAATGCCGTTCTATTCTTATTGATAGATTTGATAAGCGTCATTCTCAAATATAACAGAGAATTTCTTGTACACTCAAGCAGTATAACTGATCGATTGATCAATTGAAGTGTAAGAGGAACAAACACGGAATATTACAAAACAGATTTATTGAGAAAATCAATTTTTAATACTTCAGTCCACCAGTAAAGAGGCGAGGTTCAAGTAATTGACCTGTAGTGTCTATAACGTTAGAATATACTCTAATTAAGCAGCAGGAGGAAACTAACCATAGAAATAATGTGAAACAATTATTTCAATTTTTTTTCAAGTTGGACACTGTAGAATAAAAATGGACATTCTTTGTTTTTTCTTATTACCCTTTAATTATACTATCTCTAACACAATTTAATGTGTTAGAGTCACGTTGAGTGAGTGAAATACTTTGATGCAACTGAACTCGTCTCAAAATGCGATGTTTAATGAATCAGAGAGGTAGTATGTATACACAATTTATCTTGAGCATCTACGTTACAAGTGAACCGAGTGATGTATCGAACGTAATTGGAGTTTCTCCATACGTAAGAGACAATCTCCATCTTTGTAGATGGCGAGTCCGTACGAAATTCAATTTCAAACTCTGTGACAGGATATCATTTCTTCGTTGCAAGACTGTCGAAGCTGTTGCTGCAAAAGTATGGTAGAACCTCGATTATCCGAACTGTAATCAGTAGACTGCGGATGTTTATGCAAATATACATTTGTAGAGTTCAATATTATTCATGTTAATGCAATTACAGATATGAAACTTTGACAAAACTGTATTTTATTCTGTAAACGATTAAAAAGTGTACTTTTTATTTTCTCACGGTTTTAAATGTGCGTTTTTCAGATATTTGGGTATGTCAAATTGCATAAACATCCGCAGTCTGGTAATCAGTAACAAGATGCCTTACATTGTACCTATGTTTTTCACAAAAATTATACTTTTGGCTTAGAATATAAAAATACACGATGATACAAAATAAAGTGCACAATGTCAGTAATAATAATTCCACCTTATAATTAACATAGAAGAAAAATTTTCGGATGATCGAGGTTTCACTGTGTTCTCAAATATTAGCGATATGCTCTCCAGATGCACAGTAAATCGCTCGAAGACTAATTTGTACATAATAAGCGGAATCAATGATTAACGGTAATTTCGACGATCCCAAAGAGTCTGTATTGGCCTGGGTGAGCGTGAAAAAGATTTGCAACGTCTTGTTCGATATTGGAAAGCAGGGGTTGTAACCCTGCTCCAAATAGGATACGGTTCTCTAATATGGCGGGTAACCCGCCTAACCCGATGGTCGATGTCCTGTAACGTTACGGGTAACCCCGTTAATCCGCTACCTTGCGAGTTACAACAGTGCTGTAAAACTTATGGGTGTACACCACCATGTAAGCTTAACAGAATTGGTAAATTTAAAATTCTTTTTCTTGGGTGATTATTAAGTAAAATAGTGGAATCTTTTTAGGGAATGTTAAGCAGCATCTTAATCTTACTTTCATATATTTTTTATTTTTTAAAATTACAAAATGGCAGAGTTATGCAATAATGTTCACCACCATGTCTAGCGGGAGTTTGTTAGCTGGCACACAACACCAAAAGTGACTGAACTGTAACAAATAAAAAATTCTTATGTTAACATAAACAAGAATAAATTTTTCTCGGTGTAGCGTACAATTTTTTAATAATTTTAAAAAATAAGGAAATGCCAGTTGTTTAAAGAAAAAATTTCTTGTTTCCCTAAGAATAATTAATTTTGTATATTTATAAAAATTCAATAAATTAAAATATCAAAAAAACCGGACGCTACGTTGTAGATAGTTATATAAGGACTAATTTTCTAAAATTTGAAGTTTAACGGATGAATAGTTTCGGAGGTCTGCTGTGTGCCAGGTCAAAAAACATGGTTTCGAGAAAAACGTGTTTAAAATTTTACGTATTCGTTTAACCTCACCTGAAGTGTAGTCCTGTTCAGTGCTGTAACTTTGCCAATTATTCGAATTTCAAAAAATCCTTCTACCACAGTATTCTATACATATGAAACTTATAAGGAAAGCAGACCAAAATCTTTTGATCTATTGAAACCAACATGGTGGTGTACCCCTTAATACTTTAATTTCACTGAACTTCACTGGAATGTATACAGTATATAACAAAAATAAATAAACAGTAGGAGTTCTAACAACAAAATAATTGCATCGAAGTAAATGTTTAATTTTATACAACAGAGTGCACATCTATTTATATTTCACAGGAATAATTAAATAACTGTATTGATAAAATATTCATTAATTAATAATCTGTCCGTAAAAGAAATAAAAATATCATAAACGTCAGTCTCCATAAAGAAGTATACTTATAATTAATGTTAGTTGCAAACGTCAAATTAAGACCGTAGAAGTTGGTTGATTATTACAGACGACTTCATATTTTAGAGACTGTATATTTTCTGGTTTCCTGTTCGTTTGTTCGTAATAGCAATGTATACATCAGAAACATCAACTCATGCAATTAGGGATGATAATATACACAGCTAATTCTTGGGTGTTCAATTTCTGCTATCTTCTGCATAAACAAACTTGTAAGTAGTACATGCCGAGGTGGGTGAGAGTTACAAAATGTATCAGGTCATCCAACTTTCTTTAAACGTAACCAAATTAACACCTGCAGTTATTTTTATTTCTCAGTCACTTTTAATTAATCTTCAAGAAATTTTTATTGTTTTAGGACAGTTCGTTTCAGGTCGCTTTTAATCAATTAATATTATTGAATGTTTTGTCAGATAAAAAGGTGTCGACTACGTCTCTACTTTCTTATTACGTGAGGGGAACGGACGCAGAGTGGGGGCAGGGCAGAGCCAAGCCTTGCTCCGGCTGGCCATCTCTGGTTTAACGCATTGAGTTAATTAAAAATGATGATCAAGACTATTTAGTTGGCCTCAGACGTGCCAATACAGATGATTTTTAGTGCTCACGCTTGTGAATGCACTGATGATGTAGACTTTTTGTCGCAATTCCTGTTTATATTGGGTCCATCTACCAACTAACTATAGAAACACTAATAACCAAAATGCAAGAACCAGGAAAAGCAGTCAATGTACCGAGGCAGTGTATCAATGAAGATAAGATATGATTCTTAATTAATTTCCATGGTGAATACTGTAATATAATATTGTACGTAGATAATCCTAGTGGTATACAATACAGAACATAACAGTGTGTGTTCGAATCCTCTAATCATTTCATAACATTTTTCAGGCTCATCTTAAATTTGATAAGTGTCCTAATTGTTATGGATGGTAATGTACAGACACATAAACTTGAAATTGCACGTAGTTTAAATAAATACACAAAAACAAAGTTTAATTTGCTACAGTTCATGTAAAATTTTCAGCGGCAACGCAATATTCACGGGATCGTACAATTATTACAAGATCCGTTCACAGAATGTTCTGCGTTTCTGTTAAGTCAGACTTACGGCAACTGAACAGTAATTGAGAAAAAGAACCGGTTGCGAATTTCTGCAACCGTTTTTGCACATCGATTGCAACCGACTTTCGACCCCTTGATAAAAAGAAGTTTCCCTTGAAGCTACATTTTAAAGTAATATAAAGTGCATGATACAGAAAAGTATATTGCTTACAAATACGAGAAAGTACCTTTGAAATGTTCGTTTCATCTTATTTCAATACAAAATCTTACTTCGGGTGCGATCACTTCAAAGAACGCCTTTCAGCACATACTCTGTCGAAAAGAACTTTGTTTGAATTGTATCAGGAATTTAATATCGACGTTTCAATCACATATTCTTATTTCTGCGACCAGGGAGGAAGGAGTATCTTTGTATTTCTTAAAAAAATTAAAATTAATGCCTTCCTATACAGGATGAGTCACATAACTTTTCTACTCCAAATAACTTCTAAAGTACAGTGGAACCTCGATTATCCGAAAATTCCTCTTCTATGTCAATTACAAAGCCAAATTATCATTAGTGACACTGTGTTCATAATTTTATTCCGCCGTGTATATTTTAGAGAATATAGTGTGATTGATCCAGAAAGTAATGACTTAAATAGCAAAATCATTCTTACCAGTAAGAATTAACATGCTGGTAGCATATTAAATGATCATGTGATTATCATATTTAATGATAAATGATTATCATTCAAAGTTAAGTAGCTTGAATGCATCTGATTACTTGTGGTTTATACAAGTTTCCTCTTTCATATCTCCAAAACGAAAACGAATCGTTCCATGGTGTATGTAACATCTTTTGCTGAAAATGATCTCCCAAACATGTTGGCAAAGTTTGTCGGTAGAGATCTGGAACACCCTGTACATGCCTATGTCCCTTACACCGGTGATTAGTACCGCGTCACACTTATACCTGCGGTACCTCCTTTGGTTATTGAAAGAACAACTTCCAACATACATACAACACAGTACCAATGTTCAAAACATTATAAAAGTTTATGATACCTTCTACAAAACAAGCCCGAATATTTCTTTTCGCACAAAGTGGAAGAAAATGATATATTTTATAATTATCGTTAAATGATAAAAAACAAAAAACTCCAAAAACACATATCTTCTATGTTGGTCCATAGTTCACATACAAAATTTACACGAAAGTGGATTAACATTTTGCAAGAAAAATCTATTGAAAAATTTCAATTTTTTATATATTATTTAAACAAATGATTTTTTCTTAAATCTTTTTAGGTTGAATAACTTCCCCACTCAAAAACACTCAATTTAAAAAAAAAACTTTTTCCTAGACCCTTTAGTTTCCCAGATATTCCAAAAAATACGTTTTCAGCCCTCAACTTTGAGGGCTGATATCACCCCTTCAACCTGGACGATTGCCGATGAAAAAAAATACGTGTCCAATATTTTTCTGCGGACTATCTTCCATATAAATTTCATAAAAATCGGCGTGTGCGAGTTGGATATGTTCCCTTGTGAATTTTTAAATAAGTAACAACCCAGTGGAATGCCTCCTCATAAATTGGTGCTAAAAGTAGAAGCAATAGTATAACGTTGCTACGAAATTTGGATAGTAGCAGAGGGTTGATGAATGGTACTAGGCTTACAGTTAACACGTTCCGTGCCACAGTGAAAAATTCCATAACTAGTCAGACGCGTGAAAATAAGTTTCTATAAATACATAACGTCAAAACCACAAACATTGAACTGTCTTATGATATACCATTCATTTGGTACTATTATTGTGGCGTTCGTTTTAATTGGAATATAAAGAATATTACCATTTATTTAGAATAATCGAATTTGGTGCGTGGGGCGCATACGACCCACGCGGCACGGCACGTGTTAATGAACCGCACGATAATTTTGTAGTTTCCAGTATAATAAAAAATTTATATTCTAAACCGGAAGTATCATTTTTATGCGAAGTATAGTTACGATGAGTGTCATCCTGTCACCAGTTACAGTTCGGATAATCGAGGTTCTGCTGTGTGTGTTCTACGAAAAAGTGTTTTACATAGATATTGCAAGGTATCGAAGGGAGCATATGGTGCTGGAACGTTTTTTTTAAATAAAGTATTTGTTTACGAGATGTCAAGGTGACCTTGAATTTTCTAATTAGAACGCATACCTTTTTGTATAAAAATTTAAAAGAGAAGTGAGTTTCTTTACAAGAATTATTAAGCTTTATTTGTCCTAAACCTAACAATTACCGACATATTTGCAGAAACGATGTTCATATTCTCACTACTTACCTTACAATGAATATTACCCAACTGTCAATCACCGATTTTAATGAAATTATGGTGGGTATTGTTCTCAAATAAATATTTCACACATATTTTTTTATATCGGCACTTGTCCATATCCAGGGGGTGAAAACAGCCCTTGAAGTTGGGATCGAAAAACTTATTTGAGGCATATCTCAGAAATTATTGGTCCTAGAAAAAAGATTTAAATGCACGGTACGCCTATTTTTTAATGCTGAGTTCAGCTGTATAATTAGTTTTCTGGAAAAGTAATTTGTTTAAAAGCTATATTAAAAATTAACATGTTTTTTCAAATTTTTCTTGTAAAGTGTTAATCAGTTTTCATGAATTTTTGTATACTTAAGCTACGCACCCTACCCAAGAATACGGATGAATCAGAATTTTCAATGTTACTCTTGTAAGAGATATTATTACATGCAATTTTTAATGTACTTCTTAAATAAATTACTTTTTCGGAAAAGTAATTATACAGCTAAATTCGACATTAAAAAATAGGCATACCGTACATTTAAACTGTTTTTCTAGGACCAACAGTTTTAGAAATATACCGTCAAATACGTTTTTCGACCCCAACTTCAAGGGCTGTTTTTACTCCCTGGATTTGGACAATTGCCGATATAAAAAAATGCAGGTGAAATATTTTTTTGTGAACTAATACCCACAAAAATTTCATTAAAATTGACAGTAGGTGCTCAAAGTGATGCCCGTTGACTTCCATACACCTTTAACTAACTTTTTAATAAGTAAATATTGAGCTCTGCTTTGTACGGCTTTGCATAATTATAATACTTTGCTTCATGCGTCCCGGATAGCATGAGCAAATCGAAGAGTCCAAGACTTTCTCTTCTGAAGTATCGCGTCGGATAAATTTCTTCTTTCATCAGCCTCACTACGGACAAGAAACGACTTAGAGAATGTTAGTTCCAATAACTCGAAACAACAAATAACAATATTTTTAGTGCAATAAGTTCTTTACTTATTATTAAATAACAATAAAAAATATATAAGACAACTTTAGAAGATAATTGTAGAGACCCTTGAAAACTTTAGTTCGTCTCCACGCACTGTACACGTATTTTATGTTACTGTGTAACATTCGTGGGACACCTTTTGAATCATGAGCTTTGACTGGTCGCGAGGAAAATTTGTGTTTTACCACTCCTGGAACCTGTTGCACCTTTTGTTTTATTAATTATACTGAATGTCATTTCTGACCAACACCAGCTACACTGCGTAGGTTACGCTGTACACTGTGATATTTTAATAATATACATTGACAAAATTGAATTTAGATAATTATCCTGATTTGTAAAAACTCATTATAAATCAATAATAGGGTATTAATTTCACTAGAAAACATAAGTATTGTTCTAAAAAATGACACATCGGAACAGTAAGACTCATTTACTTTTCACAAGCTCCATGCTTTATGTTTCATCTATGAAAATATTCGAATATAATACTTATTCGGAATTTGCAGAATGTGCTTAGTTAGTGTTTAACAAAGACCGGTCAACACAGTCTGGCTTGGTACAGTACAGAAAAGTAAATTGTCCCTGGCAAGGGAAACATCATGTTGTTTATTTTTAACGAAATAGTGCATCGCATGATGCTGGAATTTGAACCTAGCGTGACCTGACGCAATGGTCCATCTTCCTGGAAATAGAGAAAAGTCTGGAGACACATTACAACATTACATATTCCGGGAAAAGAAAATCGAATGTGCTTGCCGTGACGTGTCCGTCATAGTGAACAGACACGCATCAAAAACTACGTTCTGTCTCAGCTGTACAATTTTTCTTTTTGACCCCAAATAGTCCCTGCAATTTATACAACTGGTCATTCGGCAGGTTGTTATATATTGTTCATGGGGTAGCATGTGGGTGCTGTTGCCATTGGAGCAGTATCTTTACAAGTTCGTTCCATAGAACGTGATTACGCGTGTGACTATAAATGTTATCATGTTATAAGGTATTGCGGATGGTTCCTGTTTAGTTTTCTGGTGCTTTTATTGTTGTAAAGTGTTTTAGCCAATGGGTACATAACTGTACAAGAAGTTTTAACCGTTACATCAGCGACTAAGTATATGATGAGGACAGGTCAAATCTGTTATTTTTGAAATGAGCTTTAACCGTGGATAGCTAACCTTTCGTAAAAATGACTCTCGGAACATTTGAATCTAGTGGTATCGAATGATCCGCTTACTGAATAAAGTAATTATGCTTGCTATTTGCTTATTTATTTATTACTTAACTCAATGTCAATATAACTATTTAATTTCATTTATCCTGTTCCTTTATACGATAAAATATTTTTGTTGTTTAATAAAAAAAAATTCAATTATATTCGTATTTTTAACTGACGCCGTCATTTTCACGAATGTTTAGTAATAACGTTACTCACAGATAGCTTAGTTATTTAGGGTTAATAAAGTAAAAAATTGAATTTCGTACAAGAAGAATGAGAAAAAAATATGCGGGGTATGAGAGACTCTAACCCATGACCTTTGGTTTTGAATGTCTTTTTTGTTATACGTGTGGTTATTTATACAAATATACATTGCACTCTTTTGCCTATAGGTATAAACACAGCTGTCTTGCACTATAACACTTTGACTGCCACACTCTATTGATTGAAAATGACAAACTTACTAAATTTCTATATAGAGGAACTATAATCGCTAATCAATATCTTTTTAATCAAGAATATTGAGAATACCCAGAATTTTTTTATCGGTACAATGGAACCCCGATTCTATGTTAATTATAAGGTGGAATTATCATTAGTGATATTGTGTACTTTATTTTGTACCACCGTGTATTTTTTTATTCTAAACCAAAAGTATCACTTTTGTGAAATACATATGAGCCCCTCAATTGACGAGTGGCATAAGTCCAAAATTACGAAAAATGAGTTAAAACAGAAATAGTAAGTATTAAGAATACTTGTTTTATTTACCAAATTAATTTGCGTGTATTTTCCTTCATGTTGATAAAAAATAAGAGTCAATTTTACATCGTAAGTAAAGTAACTGTAAAAGTATTACACGAAAGTGCAATCTTCACAATACTAAGAAAAGGGACTGAATTCACTTGTCAACTAAGGGGCTCATATGTAGGTACAATGTGAGGCATCTTGTTACTGATTACAGTTCGGATAATCGAGGATCTACTGTACCATTAAACTGTCGTAAATAAATTTTTGAATACTACAAATGATCAAATTAATAATGCTTAAATCGAAGTGTCACCCATGTATGGGTGAAGCGGCAGTCAAAGTGTTGATATTAAACCTATAGTCGAGGTGGAGGTATTTCTAACCTTCAGAGATCTGGTTCTCTATAGGCAGTAGTTTATTGGTTGGGGAGACCTTGGGAAAAGCCGGCTTGCAAAAACCAGGGTTTACTTTCTCGATGTTTTGAGGTTTTGAATGCCTCTGACATTTCCATGGGGATATACTGGATTGTGAATTTAGCTAAAATTCAATTAATTCAGATACTAGTTAGCACAGTCAAAAAGCGTTAAATGTGAATTTCTCCCTTATTTCGGAGAGCTGCGCAGAGAATTGCACAGTTTCATTAATTTTGGGGTCCCCTATAATTGTACAAAGTTCAGACCTAATCGATGTTCCGAAGGTCATCTGCTCCCCTTATTAGAAGCTCAGTCGTGGAATTGTGACTTTATAAAACCTGTTATTAGAATGAATTCTAGCCACCTAAATAATGGTAAATCACTACCAAAGTCTTCGTCTCGACTCTCAATTTTTGTTGACGTATCACAACCTTAAATGAGGCTAACGCACAATCAGCAGCGCTGCAGTTCCAGCTAATCTGTTAGCTCTGTTTCTAAATCAAATTATATCAGGACGTCTAAAGTCGCTGACCTAATTGTTGTCTACTACAATCGACTAGACAGAACTTACAAATTTCAAGAGTAGCACTCCTACTCAGGTGTCAGCTTGTAATTGACGTTTAGGTTCGTCTAAACCTTTTCCCATGCAAACAAATTGTCAAAGGAGAATTGAATTTTGTCTTTCTATGACTTGCAACAATTAGACAATAGAATTCTATCAATATATGAACTGCAGAATTTGGTACAATCAAACATATTATAGAAACATTGTAGTGCCCTACTCTGCAATTTCCAATTGATGCACACTGTTGAGATGCAAATGGATGATTGAATGCTCAATGACTTTTTAACCTTGATAGGATAAGTTTTATTAACCCATTGCCGCAAATGAGGCTATAGCCGTCAGATTTTTGTTGATGTGCTGGCAAATGATAGCTGTAGCAGTCATCTTGTAGCAACAAAGAAACATTTAAAAAAAAATAAGTATGTTTCCGAGGTCGATCTAGAAAGAACACGTGTGCATCTATGGGATGTTAACGATGTATAAGTGGACTGCATAAATGGTGTTGTATGTCTGTATCATGTGACTGAACGCTGTTACTGCAGAACGTATACTGTATCACTGTTTGACAAGTACTATGTGACTGTTTGCTGAGTACTGTTTGACTGTTGAATGTGTTCTGTCTGAATTCTTGATGTGAACTATACGCTCGCTTTTCACGGAATCTAACTGGCCAACTCGCTTGTCCGGGATGTATGAACTGATTGGTGGACGTATTTCCGGAGGCGCATACAGTTTGAAAATTTAAACTTGGTAATTATTTACTTTAGGGCACATCTCACCGATTTTGATAACCTTGAAATATGTTGTCAAGGTCAACATTCTAAATAACTTTTCCATATACATACAGGGTGGACCACGAAGCGTGATCAGCGTAGATTATTCTGCTGTTAGCGGTTCGATCGGAAGTTTTTTTCGCTAAAATAACATGGTTCAAGGAGACCTTTAAGATGATTGTACCAAATTTTTTGTCAACCCTTTTTTTCCTGAGTTATCAAGGTCATCTTCGGTTTTTTATAGGTAAACCTACAACTTTTTTACGCCCATCTTTTAGGAGATTGACAACATATTTCAAGGTCATTGAAATGGGTGAGGTCGTCCACTTTGTAAATAGTTACCAAATTTTTTTATGAATATCTTGAAACGTAAACCGAGTGGCGGTTATAGCGAAGAGTGACAAAGTCATGTGGAGAAAAGCGAAAAATGAGACGAATTGGGGCTGAGACACTTGCACTGGACAGATTTACGATGGGGTGTCGTGGCCCGTCGAAATCTGTCCGTGATCTGCTTAGGTTCAACTGAACCTTGGGCCTAATTGAGGGTGGTCTTCTGCTTGTTACCCCTGATCTGGAGGCCGTTTTGTAATAAACATCTTTAATCTTTATTTAAGATTCTTCTAGGGCTTACAGTAATTTTCGGAAGCAAAATATTGAATTGTACAGGAGTACCAATTGTTAAGTCCTTAACAACTGTTCAAATGTTTTTTTTTCACCATTGATTACAAGCTTTAATTTATGGAAAATAATTTTGTCCTTTTCCTTATGTAGAACTACATACATTTTACAATAAAATACAAAAAAAAGAGTGAAGTTATTTTTATTTTTAAGAAAAATATGTTAATTTTAATAACTGTTTTAAGAAATGCATGTTTTCCATGATACTTCTAGGCGATACATAAAAACTTGTAATTGTAAGAGGTACTAACACAGCCCGACTAATTTCGGATCCGTATGAAGGCCTTGGATATTGCACTATGTGCCGTGTTGAAAATTGATGACTCTGGATGTAATGCTTAATATGTACTTTATTTCTCGAATCTGACTTGATCACATTCAAGTTTGAACTGTTCTAACTAATTTTATTCTGATGTCTATGCGATATGATAATAAAACAGTAATAACCTTTTCGCGCGTTCTAAACTAATCTTGCTCTGAATTGCAACTGACATTTTGGAGGCTATCTGTTGAACTCTCTTAACTGATTGGCCGTTGAATTACTAATTACTAAATTCTTCCAGAGATGGAACTGACGATAGAAAAATTCAGATGGTTTTATAATAAAGAATTAGTCAGGGGCTAGTACATTGCGAACGCTGGTATCGGTAACTAATTTCCTCGATAATTCTCCATGAAATTTTGTAGGGAAGAAAAGAACTAGCTCCTTCATGTTATTTTTTATCAAAGCAAAAATATTATCAGACGCCTGCTCACGATTTCCCTGGAGAAAGAATCTATCTATTTGTAACTACTAAACGTAATTAATACAACACACCACTATTATTAGTATTAGAAGTACGACGAATAACTGAACAGCCGTTTCCGTCAGCCAAAGGAAACATTTAATCAAATATGTGACTATAAACTTCTTTTTTTTTATTGCTGTGTAAGTAGCCATATTAAATTTGACACTGGCCTCTCTGTACCAGGAAAAAATATGGCACTTGAGATAATTACTCAAAAAGAAAAGAAATTTTTCAATATTTTCATTCAGCGTTGAGTAATACTTTAACACTTTGACTGCCATGCTGAATTCGCTGAAAATGGCAAACTTTCTAAATTTGTATGCAAAATGAATATTGCCACACATTAAACGTTTTTTAGTCAATAATATTAGTAACTTTTATCACTTCTTTCTGCGTCTATTACAACTTAGTCGATATTTATTAATAGTTTACACGATCAAATAAATTATGATTGACTCTATGTGTCACCCACACATGGATGACAAAGTGTTAGTTATAAGTATTCAACTACGTGGACAAATTACCCGACGTTAAATATGTATATAAAAATTACTAATTCAAGCAACACATTTGCAAAAATTAAAATCTAAATTGTGACAGCTCCGTTACTAGGAAGGTTATAGAAAAGCATACAGAGATTACACAAACAAAAACCAAAATTGAAATCCTGTTTGCCTGGCCTCAATTTGCAGAGCCGCCAATTTAGCCGCCACGCTTGATTCAGAAAACAAGGCTGCGCCAATACATCACAAAGAAGTAAAAGATATCGTGCCAAAGGCGTAAATGAGAAGTGGAATAATCACTGGAAGCACTCAGAACTATCAATTTTTCTAATTCGTAGCAACATAATTGAAAAAAGCCTAGAACTTTTGTTAAACAGTAAAGAAGATGTTGTTTTGACGAGATTGAGAGTCGATTACCAATCTTATATATTCTTGAGAGACTAAAAAAGGAAGAATCTATCGGTTTATTAAGTTTGTAATATTTCTATCTTTGCAAACCTCATATTAAGAGGGTATTCGCTTTTCAGGGCGCCAAAAATAGGTAACATTCGTGATATTTTGTTTTAATTTAAAAAAACACTGTATAACTTCAATCTTTTTACAGTATTTTTATTAGCTTCTAAGTATGATATATAAAAAATTTTGCTTAAAAAAAATCAATACTTTCGACGTAACAGTGGTTTGATCTTGGTCAGGTGGAACGGACGTACAGTGACGGTGCGCACGATTGCGTCTTTCGTGTCAATTTGAAATGAAAAACAAAGTCGTTTTTATGTTCAAGAAGGTTTCCATTATCGTCCCTACTAGAATCATTTATATCTGATAACGTACAAAAATATGACAATGCGATAAACGAAGAAGTTTACTTTTGTACGAATTTTTTAAGCTTCAATCTAACAAAAAAATTGGAAAATGTTAGTAGATATTTATAATTCTAGTAGGGACGATAAATGATTCCTTCACTGATCGAATGCACTTTGTTTCATTCAAATCAGACTATTAGATGTCGAGATATCATGCGCACCGTTTGGCAAAGTGTAGTTTCGAGAAAAACGCGTTTAAAGTTTTTCGTAGACGCGCGCGCTCGACTTCAAACCTTTGTAACTCCAGTACTTTCGAAGATTTCTCAAAAATTCTTCCACCGACTTTTTCAACAGGAATCGTAGAAAATTAATACGTGAAAAAAAATCGATTTTTTGGATCCCAAAGAAGCGAATACCCCCTTAACTGAATGTTCCAAGTATCAAAACACTAAGAGTCGCCATAAAACATCTACAAAATTAAAATACGTACTAATTGTAAGTAGCATTAGCTTATTTGAAAAGGGACTGTCGATTTCAGAGATTACGCACATGTACTAAAAGTCAACATATCATTTATTTTTGATTATCTCCGTATTGGTACAACGTTTCAGCACTTTTTTATCGGCGAAACCAAAAAAATGGTAAAAAAATTAATTAATTAATTTGTTAGTTCGTAATTTGTTTCCGCGTCTTTTCTTCTTCTCCATGCATACAAAGAATATTTTTCACTCAAAATTATTCGTTTATCCGTCGAAGAGCGTCTGTTTTTGAGTCTCTTATGGTTATAATTTTATCAGACACAAGTTCTGACATGTCACATTTACTACGGGCATGACGAGTTAACTCGTCTTTATGGGTTTGCCACGGCGCGCACAGAGTGCGCTTTTGGAAAATGAGCTCCCCAGTTAAAAGGTTAATGTCTAACAGTTTTACTATTCCTATATATATTTTCACGTATGTACTATCTGTGGGAGCGTAATCGCGCATGAATCAGTGTGTGTATGTATATATGTAAGACTATGTTGAAAAACATGATGTGATTGTGTAAAGTGCTCCGCGGGAAAAAAGAAACTGTCCATAGCAATCTAGCGCCTAGCCATCTGCACTACTCTCTGTTACTTGTAAGCAGCCGTTACAGTATAATAGATAAACTAAAAAATCTTAAACATCTTTTAACCCCTTGTCTTCTGATTTAATTCGCGTCAGCGCATGCCGTAGTCAAACCAGAGATCTCTGGCGCGTTGGGACAAAAAGCAAGTGACCCTATGCTCGACCTCCCTGTATTTCCAAATTTTTGGTTGATTATTTATTTATTAGTCCGAACAAGGACTAAAGAACGCTATAAAAATGAAACAAGCTGGGGAGGCTCATGCATAGGCACTGCGGAACTGCAGCACCCCCAATTTTTCTCCACATTATACCAAAATGTATAATTTTATAGATATTAAATAATATTTTTTCATGTTTAATTCTTTTTTTTAATTTTTATCATAATTTTGATATTTTATCCAAACAGGTATACACTGTATTTGCAGTGTGTATGTATATTTCAAAAGTTGCAGCACCACACGATTTCGATCCACGAGCCGCCACTGGAAACAAGTAAACCCGTAACAATTGAATCACGAGTCCGATTTATCGTTGGCCCGAAATCCATACCACGAGTCTCACTCGTGCTTTTAATGTTAGGCCCGAAATCCGCACCACGAGTCTCAGTCGATATTATCAAGGCTGTGGAGTCGGAGTCGGAGTCGTGGAGTCGGAGTCGGAGTTCGGCAGTAGTTTCTCATTGCTGGAGTCGGAGTCGGAGTCGGAAAAAAATATGCCGACTCCGACTCCATGTTAGTAAATTTTATAAAAATAAAAAATGTGCTCAAAGTAAGTGAAAATTGTAATAAAACTAAATAAATACTAAAGATACCACATTTGTATCAAATTGCATATTAAATATTAGTAATTTAGTTATAAACAAACATATACTTATTATGTTGACAACTTATTATAAATTCAGGAGTCGGGGTCAGGGTCGGAGTCGGAGTTTCAGTCGGAGTCGGAGTCGAGGGTCAAAGAAAGGGGGAGTCGGAGTCAGAATTTTGACTGCCGACTCCGCAGCCCTGGATATTATAAAGCAAGGGGTTAAACTATTGACCTTCTATGGGCAGTACCATAAATAGGGAAATTTATATTAACATGGTTGTATTACATGCAGAAGCTCATTAAATCCTGAGACCGCAAGTTTGGAAGCTCTCCTTATAAGAGCGACTTATTAGGAAGTACGACAGGGAAATTTTATGACATGGTCACAGAACATTGCTGTTTTTAATTTAATTTTACTGGTCGTCAGCTCCTTCTTTGCAATAATTAAGAAGTCACCCGAAGAAGGTCAGTTTATGGTTCTTCCAACTTCTGCTTCTTCAGGGCTGAATAGATACCAGTCGTGTCATATGGTTATGTTTCCGAAGGGTCAGAGAGAAACCAGATACCGAGTCATAGGACACGATGGGAGAACTCTGACCTGGAGGAAATTCCACCCTGTTGCCAAACTTACGTCCAGGACAAGCTCCGTTATCCCCGCCGCAAGAATATATCACGCTAAGGGCTCACTGTCTGTTGCGTCTTTCTTTGCAGACTTCCGTCGGTCAGAAGTAATTCAGCTGTCAATCAGTTCAGAACACTCATCAGAGTGCTTTAGAAATCGCTTACTAATCAGATCAGTTTAGCTCAGAACCCTCCAGAGTTTAGTTATCGTCATGGTACTATGCAGAGTTAGAAAGAAGTCCTGCGAAACGAATGCAGGTCCAATTGGGTGCAGTGGAATAGGCCCACTTAGTCAGACACAGTCATAGAAACAGAGCACACGCATTTTCCTTATTGGCTGAAACTGTCACATCTACTAATCGGATCATATCGCTCATTTGCTGCAGCAATAGCACAACTAAAAAAGAATGATTTTAGGGAGAACGTGTTTGAATGTTTCGAATTACTACAATTTTATAAGAACATCTGTTCTCAACAACCGTCCGCTCGTGGTGAGTTTAAAAGCTCAGTTATATCATTCTACCAGTTGAAACTACAAGCAAAAAGAGTTACTTCTGTATCAATTATTCAGAAATGGCAAATTTTGAGTTTGTCGTATGTTCTAAAGTCTTAATTCCTTGCTCACGAATCATTCTAAAGGCGATTACTTTACTGTCAAATCTATAAATGCTTCGCAAGACGGATGGAGGATGGTAGAAAATGGTCAAAATCTGGGTATCTTCGGCACCTAAAACACTGATAAGGCATCATTCTGTAGGTTCCCAAGGAATTGTGAAAGTATAATTAGTTAACGGCAACATGGAAAAGTTATAAAAAATGGAGATGAAGTGCAAGGTGCACAGAACGAAAAATTTGAGATCGTTGACTTTAAATGATTATAACTTCGAAACGTATGCATGAAATGTAACAATTCAAACGCTATTTTGTAGATAAATGTTGATGTTTATATTGCACGTAAAAAAGAACTTTCAAGAATATTAATTAATAACAATATTAGACGATAAATTAAGATAGTAGATAATGATGCATTTCTTCTAATGGATTACAAAAAATACGAATAAAGTTATGAAATTATATTAACCCTTTCAGACCTGGTGGTCACATTTGTGTACATGAAGTTTCTACGCTGATATAAGGGGAAACAAACTGTTTCTTACAATTTCACACAAAGCCTTAGGTACAGTGTGTTGCAGATCCATATTTTTCTTATAAATTTGAATTTGTTCATGTTCTGAATGTTTTTAGTAGGTCTAGTGAATTCAGAATTGACTAACATTGATTACATACTGTACAGTGACAGATCATAGTAGGAACCTGAAAGCAGTACAATTTTCCACATGTCTTCTTCAGTTTCAAGTGTTAATACAATATTATTAAATGTTATAAAGTGTTGTGTATGTTTCTTTCCTCATTTGTGCTCTCTTAGGTGTCATGCAATACTTGAGTCCTAACGTACACATGTGTGTACATTTAATATCTACAAAACTATGGGACATATAAACATTTTTTTTAAACAAAATATCATCTAACCCTTTGCACTCGAAGTCTTTTTCACCTGATACACATAAGCTCCAAATATAAATGTAAGAAATCTTAACAGGAAGATTTCATTTGTTTTCAGTACAGTTGTTCCTGTAGTTGAATACTTACATGAAACGTGCACTGTAGAATACGTGAAATTGAACATAATTTTTAGGTGTTTATTTCAAATAGGAAATTTGAAACGTGAATATTATGGCGACTGAGAGTCGCCACTCGAGTGCAAAGGGCTAAACAGTCTACTGAGTTAAAATTTGTAATCAAATATTTTTTTACTCTTAAAAGAAAAGTCAGGTCTGAAAGGGTTAATGGTGTATAAATCCTGCGAGAAGTTTGACCTTACAAAGAATGAGTTTAGAATATAAAGTTGTGCGCAACGACTCTGGTTCTTTGTCTTTTACACGTACAAAAGAATGGCAGTAATCATACCGTGGGTGGATGTGGTTTCAGTGGATTTTTATTGAATTTCAAGCGAATCAGATTTCTGGTGGCAAAGGGAAACAGCACGTTCGTACAAACGATACGATAAAACGAAAAATTGAGGTCCGATGCTCCCAATGTATCGATCGAATTGGAAAAATGAAAACTTCAGAACGCTTAGTAATTATTGCATTTGTATAACTGCTTTTTCGCTATGGATGAGCGACGTCATTATAACCAATGATTATTGAAAGTACCGAATATTTGGAATTTGCGATTCTCTCGTTTTAGCTTCAATGCTTAATTAAAAACTAGTAAAATAGTACTTTCGAAAACTAGAAATCATTGATATATTGGAATTGTTTGAATGAAAGACTGCAGTATAATCGATTAATCTGTAGTACTTGATATTTTAATCGATAATAAAAATTATCATTGACTGACAATTTTTTTTCTAAATTGATTGTGAACCTGATAAAATTATTCAGGATAAATGTGCACTTGGAACTTATGCGTTTTATTTAATTCTAATCTGCTGTGGAATGTGTTAAATTTTATTTTATTATGCCGAATGAATTTAGTGAAGAATCTTGCGAGGTTTTACATTTCATTTGCAAACATGTAAAAACTAATAACATACTGAATAAAAATTGATCATTTAATCTTAAAAGATGTACTTGATAATAACCTAGATAGGAACTAATACATGGAAATAATACTCATTATATTATACCTTTGCCAATAAGACCTTACTTTGTTTTTGCATAAACTCTATAAGCTTAACGATTCAAAATATACAAAATTTTTCTGCCTTTGTTTAAAAGATAACATTTAATTTCGTTACATATCGTTTAAAATAGAATTTATGATTTTTTAATACCTTTAATTTCAGTAATATTGTATGAGTTATAAAGTAGTAATGTAAACTTTAATGCAAAATATTTGGCAAAGTTTTAACGCAAAATTATGCCATTAAATATTTGTGATAAGCTGATTGTTCCTGGCATTGATGTGATAAATTTTGAATTGTGAATATTATAATTTTACCACAAGCCATTTAACACCCTGAGTGTCACGCTCCATTACGTAAAATGAAAAACTTCCTCAATTTTTATATAAAATGAATGTAAACATGAACTGTACCTTTTTTAGTCAATAATATCAGTAACACTCATCATTTTGTTTACTGCTTCTATTAGAGCTGATTAGGTTTTTTTTTAATATTTTACATCAAGTAAATAATGGTTGAATCTATCTCTCACCCAGATGTGGGTGACGCGGCACTCAAAGTGTTAACTAATATTATAGTTAATATGTGTAATTGTTAGGTTAACCCATTTCTTCCCAACCTTGCATACATAAGTGCAACACCTATGAAAATATTTGAGTAATATTAAAAAAATGCTAAAACAAATAGCAAGAATGGAAATATAGTGAAAAAAATATGGATGTATAATAAAATACATTCTCTAATAAGGCTGTGAGAATAATTTCTGTTGAACAAACTTGGTAGGAAAAAAATATTTTGTTAGATATTGTGTATAAGCAACGTTCGGAAGGAATGGGTTAATAATATCAGTATTTCTCATTTCTGAAAGCAAGCTTCTCTGCACACTAAAAATGAAACAAAATTTTCCGTTGATTGTTTACAACTTTATCTTCAGAGTTAATATTAACTTTTGTTACGAAAGTAATAGCTTTATGTTTTTAAAGCGCGTTTCACGCTCGGTAGAAATGAAAATTATTAATGCTTGAAAAGGTTGAATGCATTCTTTGGTAACTAGCGCAGAATCTCATTTCCCTGAATGAAATACTTCAAAAGAGAATGCTGTCTTTACATAGCAGAAATAAGTGCGCGTTTGAGTACAATTTGAGATCTCACGCGAAATTAAACGTGTAATGCGAACGCGGCTGTTGAAGTTTCCTTGTCCTCAGTATTCTCACTTTGCTATTCGTCAATCTTATCCGAAGTGGTTCTCGCATGTACGTGACCTTAAATTCTTCTGTTGCAAACTTGTGTGTCCACAAATATGCAGTGATACTGCTACTGAAGTATTTTAACCCTTTGACATACAAACAAAAATGAAACTCGATTCGTTTGAAAAATATTATTTAATATATCTCATCTTAACAGTTATGTAAGCTTTATAATGAGATAATAAACGAATGACGTACCCCAGATGTCTTTGTATGTCGAGGGGTTAATGCAAAGATGTATGAGTAGTTTTAGCAAAATAAAAATATGTCGAAGAATAGAGATGTGAACTTTGCCAGCTGCGTTTACTGAGTTCTACTGTAAACTATACTTGTCCGAATTCATCGTCTGATTATTTGGTAGTTCATAATAAATACCTTATTTTCAGTTTTGTTAAATACAGTGCGAAGTATACGAGCTTTCTGAACTGGATTTTTTAGTTCACATAGTATAAAAGGCCTCTTCATACGACAACGTTTTAAATCAAAATCGTCTCGATACCATCAACACGTTGAATGCCGTGGGGGTCACCGGTGACCGGCACCTCAAATCTAATTTAATTAAATAATTATTGATTGTTGCAAATTTGGAGAAAACTTCATATTGACACAATAATGTGGGAACAGATGAATACTTAATTGGCTGAGTACTCGAATCTTTTTTTTCTTTACGATTTATATAAAAAATAGTAAACCTAATCGTGTCTAATTAGGTGTGGCCATTTTCACTGTGGTGTTCAGCATGTTAATATTGTGCAATCTTCGCGCAAAGCCATTGCAATTAGTTTAATTTGAAAAAGAAACTATGCACTGCACAATGCTGCGATAAATATATTTTTAACAATTTTATCCATCGTTGTCTATCATTTTAGTACTTCTTTAGTTACAACAGAATTAATATTATTCTTTCTTCCTTGTACAGTAAAATCTCTCTTATCCGGTCCCGCTTTAAACGACCTCTGCTTTAACTAGTCACATTTTCACGTTGAGAGGCTCAGAAGAAACACTATTGACACATTCCGTGTTACGTAGCTCATTCGTGAGCTATAACAACATTTATCATAACGGAAATTTTCATTGAACAAATGAGTACATTCCTCGTACTTAATTTGGAAATAAAATAAAAGGAAACAGCTGAAAGTGTAAAGAATTTAACTGAAGAGTTCTGCACTTATAGTTAAATAATCTAATCCAATTCTTTTTATGTTATTATGTATTACGTTCACATTTTATATGTAAATAATAAACAGTTTATATGTATTTTATTTTATTTAGAAACTATAAATGATATTTGGAATATACAGGGTGGACCACGAAGCGTGATCAGCTTAGATTATTCTGCTGTTAGTGGTTCGATCGGAAGTTCTTTTAGCTAAAATAACATGGTTCAAGGAGAGCTTTAAGATGATTGTACCAAATTTTTTGTTAACCCTTTTTTTCCAGAGTTATCAAGGTCACTTTCAGTTTTTTATAGGTAAACCTACAACTTTTTTACGCCCATCTTTTAGGAGATACTGAAACGAATTCGGCAAGCATCATAACAAATATTTTTTTCTGAATCTAAAAAGACTGAAGAAAACTCCTAGTTGCAAGAATTTTGCAAGCCACACTGTCGTACACTCTCCAGAGCTGTTGATAGATTAGTATTAGTCAATATTGACTTGATTTCTCGCGTACTTTTTGTGAACATTTCGTTCTGTACCTTGGAACACATTTCAATTGTAGATGCATGGTTAACCATCAATGCAGACGTCATAGACAGAACTAGGCAGTCATTTCTTAACCGTTTACGCGAGTGTATTGCTGCTAGTGGACACCATTTTGAGCATCGATTCAATTAAGGTAAACGATATTTTTTTAACGTTTCTTTGGTTTAAATGAAAAAGAAATACTTTCTATGGTGTTTGCCGAATTCGTTTCAGTATCTCCTAAAAGATGGGTGTAAAAAAATTGTAGGTTTACCTATAAAAAACTGAAGGTGACCTTCACAACTCTGGACAAAAAGGGTTGACGACAAATTTGGCACAATCATCTGAAAGCTCTCCTTGAACCATGTTATTTTAGCTAAAAGAAACTTCCGATCGAACCTCTAACAGCAGAATAATCTATGCTGATCACGCTTCGTGGTCCACCCTGTATTTTCGGTCATACGCATATCCGGCAAGAGGTATGGTCTCATAGGGACCTGTTAAAAGGCACTCTACTGTACATATATTTCTACATTAAATTTCCTGGGGTGGAGTTATGCGCTTCATTCCAGTTCTGACGATAATTCTTTATATTGTAATTGTTATTTCTTTAATAATCGATATTATGAGTTTCATTCGCAAAATGTTATTATGTATTAAGAAATTGCGTTTACGCAAACAAATCCTTAACACGTGACTGCCACGCTGCATGGGCTAAAAACGACACAACTTTTTAATCTTTGATGCAACATGAAGCTAATCTCAAACTAAGCCCTTTTTAATTAATTATGTCAGTAACTCTTTATAGGTTTTACGGGTTCTGTTAAAGCATTTTAGATACTTTTACTTATACGATTGGTCGTCAGGCAAATAAGAACTGAATTTAAGTGTCACCCGTACATGGGTGACGTGGCAGTCAAAGTGTTAATGTGTATAGAACATAAAATACAGCACACAAAGTGTATTTATCTTATAATTAGAAAAATGATACACTTTAGAAGAACAAGACGCAAACATGTTTTAGAGAATTACTATTCAACAGTACATCTAACAATAAGTATTATGTGAAGATACCTCATTTACCAACATTTTGTCTCTGTAATTAAATTAATGATTTTTCTGACATTTTAAAATCGAACACATATTTCTAACGCTAAAAACATATGCTTGTAACAAGAAAATAAATAACTTTTTGAAAGATAATAGCAAAAACAGTAAACAATGTTAATTGTTAAAGAAAATTTATATACGTGCGAATGTTTAGGTTGTGCAAGACTGGGCTGCCGTATTTCTTCATAGGAAACTATTATGTTATCTATTATTAAGGGGTCTTGTATGTTTTTCAACTTCAAAAAATCGATTTGTTTTTACATATTACAGAAAAGTCACGGGCAAACCACCCGAGACCACGACATGCTAGTTCCCTGTATGCTTTGTCTAATTGCAAGTCCAGGTATTTCTGAGTTTATTGTTGTTACGGTCATTAGCAGGGATACACAGACTTTCGTGCACGTCACTCGAGGGTGCAGTCGATACCTGAGAGTGACCGATAATTTGGGGACGGTCATTTTCAGTATCCTTCTCTTGCATTTCATTTACCAATCAAGTAAATCGATCGTTTCCATTACCAGAATCGACTGAAATATTATCCACGAATCCGCGTGTCTCACTTTCAGCGACACGTTCTTTCCAAGGTGACTGGGGAAGAAGAAACACTGTCAAAATCAATCTTATGACAATCTGAAACATGGTACAATCTCAAACTCTCTCATTTTCTTAGAAACTTGTCAAATCTCATTAAAGTACCTCGTTATAATTCATACTGTAATACACTTGTCCACTATTTATACTTGCTAATACTAGTTATCTATATTTCCTGATTAAATTATTACTTGTTACTGAGACACATACATCAACTCTTAATTTATTCAGTCATTGAACCGGCTGTAGTTCATTAGTTTTATTGCAGCGAGTTCCTGCCAGTATCGTTTCAGTTTTCATATATCGGTATTCGGACGAAACACTTCCCCCAAGTATGCAGCGTATCTATAAAACGTTTAATTAAAGTCATGAAAGCACTTTTCCAACTATATTGATGAAATAAATCATATAAACATAAGTTCGTAAATGCTTACTCCTTTAGATAGTTCTTAAAAGTTGAACGAGGAAGAAACAGTTGAATATTAGAATGAATAGTGAAGCGTATAAATATTGAGAATGATCAATATGGTGTCGGAAGTAGAAAACCTTATTTGAATGTGAAGCAATTATAAAGGTGAGAGAAGCGAAGAATTTCATTAAAATATAACAGAAAATATTTAATAACTTTAATGATATAATTGATAACTTTAATGTAAATGAAATCATCAACTGACATCAGTTCCTTTTAATGTACTTTTGCATTCCTTCGACTTGTGTACTCTGTGGCACCAGGTCTGAATGGCCCAAGGGCTTGAATTCGTTTTCATAGTTTTCACATTTTTCTAATTAAATATTAATTCTTTTTCTCTCCTCCCCATTGGAAATACTCAGTGAAAATGTGTATCTAGCTTGAAGATAAAAATAAATGCAAATAAACACAAAATATCAATAAAAACAACACTGGGTCTGAGAGATCCGGTGCTACCACTGCTGTTACAAAAGAGGTGCCACCACTGGTGGGTTAAGGAGGAAGTATTCCGCATGAATCTTCTTATGATATGCAAAATTAGGGAGCTGCAACTCACACAAAGCTGTATTCTGGCCAACATTTCTATATGGCTTTCGCTCGGCATTAATATGTTAGAAATCGGTCCAGGATGTCAGGATAAAATTAAGAAACACATCCCTTGACGGTTCTGGGGTAAGTGCTGAGTGGTCCAAAACAGTCCTCTTACCAGAAGGCATACTCGCCTTCCCCACTCCGTGGCCAGATCCTTTAGGAACAATGTCTCTTTTCTTGGGAAATCAGCAGTACGACGTCGGGTCGCCTGCCACCCTTAAAACTCTCTCTCATGCCTCTTTCAAACAAACAGACTATGACACCCGATAGCCATACGACTTCGAGTCAATGGCTAACGTCTGGTGCCCACCCATCAAGCCATACTCTCAACATACGGACACAAGCAGTCCTCAAGCCAGTCATAAATAAGGCAAAGGCAGAATAGCGTCGGGCTAACTACCTTCGACCCTTCTTAAAATTCGGCGACGCTAACAAATATACAGCGAGAAATACAAGCAGCGGATGATTACTCGACTGCGGATATTTATGCAAATATACATTTCTACAGTTTATCAAGTTTTATATTAATATAGTCGAAAAAATTAAATTTAGACTATATCCTATACTTCGTATGCTTAAAAAATATACTTTCTAGTTCTCTTATGTTATTGTATGTACATATTTCGTGTGTACCAATATGTTAAATTGCATAAATATTTATGCACTTATTAGTCCAAACGGTATAACACGGCTGCTGTACGCTTATGGTATAGGGGTGTATGGTGTCTACTGACGTTGGAAACCTACACTTTATCGAAACGAAAATTGACTAGTATGCATACTGTAGGGCCTCGATTATCCAATTCGTAATAGTATAACTCTCATTGCAACTAGTTTCTACATAAAAATGGTAATTTTATTTTAGAATATAAAATACACAGCAGTGCAAAACTAAGTGCACAGCGTTATTAATAATATTTCCAGTTTGTAACTGACATAGAATGACTAATTTCTGGACAGCCAATGTTCAGATAATGGATGTTCTACTGTGTATAAATATTCTAAGACAGTATATAAAAACGAGTGCGGAAAAGCTGGACTTAGAAACTAACTTTATATTTCAAGAGGATAATGAGTCAACGGCAGTTGCCGGGTAGAAAACACCGGTTCTCCTCCATAAGTAGGTTTTTAATATTAATTTTCCCTACACAGTAATAGAGATAAGTAGCAATAATACCGTACCTGAGTTTGAATTAACCGCAGTGTGTAAACGATTTGAAGTAAAACATTATACTAGTTTATATTGCCAGAAACAGTTACTCAAGTCTTCCCAGAGGATATAAAAGAAAACATCCTACTGATTTACTCTCTCGTAACCATTAACATATCACGAACTCATACAACCCAATTAAAACAATAAAAATCTTCTTCAGCGATTGCCGGTAAAAGTATCGAAATCCTCACATTACTATTCTAAACAAGAGATACAAAAAAATGTAAATATCTGTAAAAACAAATAGGAACATTTAATAAAGGAATATTAAAAAAAGTTTATAATATTCATAAGGGCACATAAATGGTAGAAAGTGTAGATTAATCCGTTACTGATAGGAATTATAATAGACTGATAACCAAAGCTACAAAATATAGTACAAGATTGTTGTTGTATTTTTATATTTTTATAAATGTTAATGTTATGTAAATAAACGTGTTTAAATGAATGGTTTTTATCCGATCACCGAAGTTAAGCTACGGTGGCCACGGATCAGTGCTAGAATGGGTGACCGTCTATAGTGCTTCTGTGGTGCTGTTGACAATATGGTCATTCGAAACCCACCTAAAACTGCATGTCCCCTGACTAAATGATCATAGCAGTCTATTCTGGGTTACGTACAAAGAAAAAGAAGAAGAAGAAGAAGAGGATAATGTTCCCAAGCACTCTGCTAGAAAGACTCAGGAATGGATATTATACAATACCCCCTATCAGCCCAAAACACTTGCACAATCTCCTGATGTTAATCCTACTGAACACTTTTGAGACTCTTTACAGAGATTTTTAACAAAATATGAAATTTATAATATAAATACACGCAAGAATCATATTCAACACGAATGGGACAATATAAAAGTTAAAATTACTACCAAACCTGACCTCTTTAGCTATGCAGAATAAAGAAAAATACTTTAAGTAAATGTTGCTCAGTTCGTTAAAAGGTATCCGAATAATAAAAAATTAATATGCTATTCTATTTGAAAAAAGTGAGGAGGTTCCTCTGTGACCCCTTAGCAGTTTCCATAAAATAATTTGTTGCACACCAATTGATATGCCTCATTTAATGTAAAAAAGTTTTTGTAGCCCACCCTTATAAATAATTGTAAAATATGTGTATAGTGTGTTGTATGTCGCTAATAATCTTTAGCAGTTGATGCGACACAAATAAATAAAAAAATAGAATGAGGTTTAATTTATATTATTAACCCTTTCGCTGCTTAGTCCGTACGACGTACGGACAAGGCGGAATGTAGTAACGTGCTAATAGCCGCTATACTGGCTCAGACATTCCATGTAGCCTATTTTAAAATAAGACCCGCATTACTGACAGTTTTCCTCAAGTTTTCGCTGTTTGTTTCATTTTATTAATACATGTGAATTGAAAATTTCACCGAACTTAATTTCCTTTGCCTAAAATATAGTTTATTTCATTACTCTCTTGCAAATAACTTCGAGCAACGTCTCATTAGAAAATTAAAATCAGTCAAATAAAGAAGAACAAATAGTACTAAAAGCAGCTAGAAAATATGAAGTATTATAGACAATTAAATTTGCAAGGGCAAACTGAATTCAGCTTAAATAATTAACATTGCAGTTGTGAATTTCACACAGAAATTGTTGTTGAGAATGTGAAACACATTCAGCACAGGCGTACCTCTCGATCGTGATAAATAAAACAGTGAAAGGGCTGAATTAAAAGCAACAAGATGACGGTAGTGAAAATATCTATCTAGATTACCAGGAAGGAGCCTTTTTCGTCTCGCACGTGTCGCTCCTTGCTCGCTCGTTTTCGATTTCCTCGGAATTCCCGGGCTATGAAAAACGCTAAAGAAGAAACGCAATCCACGTCCAAGTGTGAACGTCAATGAGAAGAAGAACCGTGTGGATCCAAGACGAGGATTTAGATAACAAGGCGAATTTCCGAGACGTTGCAACGTAGTGGATGCACAGTACAACTGCAGCGCTGCAGTTTAGTTTAACGGAGGTAGCCGGGCGTCAGCGATTGTGAGAAGCAATTTGCGAGCAACCACGTATCTTCTACTTGTTACCAGCAATGAAAACGACTCAATGTCTCATGAATATTAATTTACGGAACGCCAAGGCGGAATGAGGACGGCCAATTTTTTTCTAACGCCGCCGGTACGCTTCTGATTTTTTCTTCAAATCCATTTCCTTTTTAACCTCTTCAAGGATACTGACACGTATCTGTACGTTTAGTTTGTTTCTCTAATTCAATGGTTACAGACAAAAATATGACATCTAACGGCCATGTATGTGTATATTATTCTTCTTGCGGATCTTCAAATTTTGTTAATTCTTTATTCCTTATTTTGCAAATATGAATTTATATTGAGTAAATATTACTTTTCCTAGCTTCAACAAAGTCCCTGAAGAGGTTAAGGGATGTCATTTCGTGAATTGATTGTGGTGCGCGTTAGGTTGTAAAGGGGGATAAGAAATTCTCATAGAAAGCGTTTCAGTGATTAATAAGAACAGTAACACATACATACGTATGCATTATATGTATATATGGGCCTTTTTTTTAAACTGGTATAAGTCCAATTTTGAAAAAGTGGGTTAATGCTAGTTTTAGGTAGACACAGATGTCTTCTTTTCATATCGATAATAACACAGTCAATGGTGTACAATATCCTCATACATTCGTCAAAAGAAGTTTAACTGTTAAATGTTGTTGTTCTGGATTTATTTGGAAAACGAGGAAGGCCGAACAATTTTAGAAAAATAACTTTGTTACCATTGTACACAACTTCGAGACCTATAACAAGAGATAAATATAACGATATGATGGCTTACTGCCTTACGTACCTCCTATTCACCATGAATACTTTACGATGCTAAGTATAAAGGAGAAATAAGATTGTATTTGAATAAAATTAGTATTACTTACCTTAACGAAATAGTTTACTTTTTATAGTTGTTTTATTATAAATTCTGTTATAATATAACTGCAAATATTTCTGAATAAAGTCAATTTTACGTTTATTTACATGTCTTCATTTTAATTATTCTTTTTATATTAAAAAAATACATTTCAGAAAAACCAACTTCAATTAAAATATAAATTTAAAATTGGTATTGTTCATGTTTTTTATAATTTGTTATTATTGAAAGTGGTATAAGTCCATTTGTGCCTAAAAAACCTTTTATTTTGTTTAACAATTTTATTAATTATTATTACATAATAAAATTGAACAAGTTTATAGTTTTAAAAACATTACCCGAATTTATTAATGTTTGCCAATATTTTTTAGTTAATTCAAACGCGAACCCTTAAATATCTTAATATATCAATAAATGGACTTATACCACTTTAAAAAAAACGGTTCATATTATCATTTAATTAGATTAAGAAGTAGCTTTTCCTTTAAATAAAAGTGAGTAGAGAGGTAAAGTTTAACGTATGTACATTCATAATTAAATGGTAAGGTGAAAGAACAGGGTATGTCCATTTTTATGCTGCAGTGTTCGACTCGAAACAAAAATTAAAATAATGTAAAACAATTATATTAACGCTCACATTCCTACTATCGCCTAATTGGAGTATAACTTCGTGTCATGAACAATACAGTTACATTCCTTGGACCTTGTTTCTTTACTGGTGCATTAAAGTATAAAAATTGATTTTCTCAATGAAGCTGTTTTGTGACATTCCTTGTTTCTTCCCTTATCCTTCAATTAAAATATATAATTACATGAAAAGAACATACACATATATCTATTGAACATATATAACTCCATATACATAGTTATGATTTTTAATTATCAGATATTTGTTTCATGAATTCTGTTCGTTGATGTTCATCGGAGCTACTTCTTTTCGAGTAGAATTTCTTGATAATGCTTCACATATGTATCTTCGAGAATAGTTTAACGACAATTAAGCATATGGACAACTATGCTATAGACAAATACCTACACTGCCGCTCAAAAGTATGTGGACACTTTCTTAACCGTAATAACTACCTGAAAGAAGTTATGAAATCATGAATCACTAAATTTTGAAATTCCTACTTTTCTTGAAGTTTCCCTTACAAAATATCCTTCGTTTTATAGCATAAGTATTTGAAAACGCATCTGAATACTTGACTCTGGTCTTCTTGTACCCATCGTGATCTCGCAAGTGTTCAAACAAAAATGATTTCAGTAGAACGACAGAACAGTCTTGTGCTGTTGCCTGAAGTTCTCTCGCATTGAATCATGACTCTAAATGTTTATATTAGGCTAAAGAAGACAGAAAATCACACTAAAGCAATTCAGTCATCGTGAAATGAAAGAAGAAATCCTTAGAAACCGTCTGCACGCAACAGAATGAAATGCAGCGTAGACTCCGTATAAACATTTAATTATTTAAACGATTTAAAGGATTTAAATAATTAAATTAGCCAATATAATAATACTATGGTACATTAAATATTCGTAATAGAATTTAGCAATAAGCATCGTTTAACAATAATAGTTTATATCGCATAACATTGGTTCATTAAGCCTGACAAGTGTCCACATACTTTCAAGCGGCAGTGTATATCGGATCATTACAAAAAATGACGTAAATGCGAAACGACGCAAATCGGGAGGATGTAAATCGAGGGATTACTATGCGAACAGAATTTATTACTCTTCAAACTAACCGTACTATTTTTTAATAAAATGTATTTCATACATACATTCTAGTGAAATTTCATGAAAATTTGAAGGTAAAGTTTTGATTAAATTTTGTACTACATGATACAATGTATGAACTGTTTCCTTGAAAGACCCTTTGCTATCTCTTTTACAGTTTCGTGGCCCAATTTTCCAAATATCTTGTATCCTTTTTGAAAAGAGTATTGTTCCAAATAATTAATGCACGCACTTGCATCATCGAAGCTTTTATCTTTGAAAATGACTTAAATACGTAGACTGTAATGAATGGTAATCAGAGGCGCCGTATCAGGTAAATATAATAGATGGAATAGGATGTCCAAGTCAAGTTTCAACAGGTTCTGTCAGCTATTCATTTGAATGTGAGGGGTAGCATTGTCTTGTAAGGATGTAACTCTATAATTGTTGACTCGTTCTGGATTTTTGTTAAATTGCACGTTTACTGGGTCCAATTGTAAATTATACTTGTCCGAATTCATCGTCTGATTATTTGGTAGTTCATAATAAATACATTATTTTCAGTTCTGTCTAATACAGAGCGAATTACGATCTTTCCGAACAACTCAATATTTTAAAACATTACGAGCATACCTTCGGTTCGCGTAGTTTGTCTTTAACACGTTGACTGCCGTGAGGATCATCGATGACCAGCACCTCAAATTTTCTTTCATTAAATAACTAATAATTCTTATAAAATTTTGGAGTGATATTAATATTGCAATAATAGTATCAGGTGATACCTATTCGTTCAAAATGTGAAATATTTTTTTCCTTCGCGATTTATATTTGAAATAGGACATTATATCGTGCCTGACTAGCTATGGCAGTTTCCACTGTGGTATTCAACGTGTTAAAATCAGAATTAACATTACGTTTCGTTTTTAATATTCATAATAGTTTTATTTAGTTTAATAAATGCTCGAAATGGGTTTGATTTACTTCCAAGCATTTCTGAATGCGTTTAAAAAAAATATTACTGTAATTTATTAAATTACTCTTCATTCACGCGACTATCTTCTCGATAGTCTCGACCCAAATACTCCTCATTCATATAAAAAATTGTATCACTTCTAGAAATTATGCATAGTACGCGATTAACATTCTGTTTGGTATAGAAAAGCAAAATTACTGCACAAAATGCGTCGCCGCTAATACGTAGTTTGTTAACACGTTGAATGCCGCGGTGGTCACCGGTGACCGGCACCTCAAATTTAATTTAATTAAATGATTATTGATTGTCACACAATTCTGAGCAAACTTCATACTGAAACAATAATGTAGGAACAGAAGAACACGGTTGAATACTCAAATCTTTTATTTCCTTACGATTTGTATAAAACAACAGTAAATTAAATTGAGTCTGATTAGGTGTGGCTGTTTTCACTGCGGCACTCAGTGTCAAGCGTTACCGCCGCACAAGCATTCCTAATTCGATCTATCATGTTTTTCGAATCCTAAGATGCATTGCTGGAACTTTTTCTTTTTTTAACTTTTTTTAAGGACAGATTGATATTTCTTTGTTGATATTATCAAGAATGCCAGAATATAGCTAAGGTTGACAGATGTGATACGTAAAAATATTGAAAAGATTCCAGAATCTTCATGATCGTGTTTGAAGGATAATTTTTATCATTTTTTCCAGACACTTCCTTTAAATCGTTGTAGCATATTTAATAAATCATTAGCAGTGTAGAGGAGGAGTTCAATTTTTTATTTGACCTTTTTTACTTCCGTAGCTGTCGCATCTGTTGCTTCATTTGTTACGCTCCTTACACATATTAGAATTCTGATAAAGGTGATTTCTACTCCTTTTTTATCAATGGTTGCACCCGTTTCTATTATGCTGTATGACTCGTTTCAAGATGTTTCATTATCAATTGTTTGACAGACACTACTGGAGTCATAAAGTATAACAAATTTTGGTTCATTCTGTTAAATTTAGGTATGTTTCTTGCAGTGAATCTGATTCGTGTGGCAGCACAATTATAACTTTATATATGTATATAATTTAACAATGATCAACGTTTATTTTCTTATTATAATTAACGACACTATTTAAACGGTTTATAAATCTCATTTACATATATTACACAATTCTAATCGATACGTGCTCACCATACAATAGACGTATGTATGTACTCCCAAATATAACTCACGCACACGCATAACATTTGGTTACTGCATCTTTATACAAGTTTCAATTAAGAAGACAATGTATGCAAAAGTATAAGTATTCATCATTGTTAAAGTGAGGAAGATGATCTCCTTCCAACACATTTCTACTATAGCATTAATTTAAAAACTTGTATACTTGTGGGTTCAGCGAAGAAAATAACAGGTTCTTTCAGAAGGATTTATGTGTATGTTTCTCTAGGTTTTACAATGTTGCATTTTGCATCGGTCTTAGATCCGTCTGTAAATGTGCAATCATTATTATACAAGGGTATCCTATAGTTGGTACAACAGCCTAGAAGGGGATAGTTCTACGTAAAAAAATACTTTAATAAAAAATATTTTTTCTGTGATACATTGTTTTCGCGAAAAATGTCTTTACAACAAGGGGTCAAACCTAAACTTTAGAACCAGTTGTACATATTTCGATTTCTGACAGAAACCGTAACTCTAAGGGAACAGAAATTCTGTCCGTTGGAATTCGGTCGCTGACCGGAGGCCGTAATTTTGATCGTATTGACTTTCGGTTTCTGAGTGAAAACCGTAATTCTGACCACACTGAATTTCGGTTGGAATTTCAGTGTGAATTTCGGTCTCGATCGATATGGTCGGAAATTTACAGGAAGTCGAAACCGAAATAGAAACTGAAATTCATAACCGCTCGCTTTTCGTTATTGTATCGTAAGTCTAACAATGTTTACCACCCCAATTTTGTACGTGTAATAATCTCTCCTGCGAGAGTGAAGTTGAAAATTCTAATTTGTCTGTAGTTGTTGCCAAGGTCCATAGTTTAAGTACACAAAAATTCATGAAACTGAATTAACATTTTATCAAAAATATTTGAAAAAATTTATTAATTTTTTATGTATTTCATAAATAGGCAAACCGTACTTTAACCTTTTTTCTAGAAGTAATAAATTTTGAGATACACCGTTAAATAGGTTTTTCGACCCCAATTTCAGGGGATGTTTTCACTCCCTAGATGTGGACAACTGTCGATATAAAAAAATATGGGTTAAATCTTTTTTTGAGAACTACTTTCTGCAAAAACCTCATTAACACGTTAGCGCCACGTGTGTCACAGGTCACCCACGTACCAATTTTAATTTCGTCAAATGACTAATTACCGTAACGAAATTTTGAATTGCATCTATGTTACAATGATAGTACAAAGTCAGAAGTATATTATCGAATAAATAAATATTTATATATTCAGCGATACATGTTTACACGTTGACTGCCGTGGCGGTCACCGGTGCTCGACGCATCAAATTTCATTTAATTAAATAATTACTAATTTTACTAAAATTGTGAATAGAATTAATATTGGAATAAGAATAGGAGGCCAGGACTGTGCATTTGAATAGTGAAATATTTTTTTTCTTTGTGATTTATGTTTGACTAGTTTCTAATGTCAATAAATATAAACTGTAACTAATAAGGGAGATAAATAAAACAAAAATTATGTTTGAAGTGAGATAGTATAGTATGTCTGACCAGACGTGGGACTTTTCAGTGTGGTGATCATCGCGCGGCTGACTAATTGCAGGTTTTTCCACTGCGGCGTTCAACGTGTTAACTCTTTGACTACCGCTCCTAAACCCGTGACCCGCGATTCAAAACTTTTTTTCAGTGTTGGATTTTAGTTATGTAGGCCCGACTGCTTTAAATGTTATTATACATATTCTGTTGAATCATGGCATATTATGACACAATACGATTTTAAACGCATTTCCGTTGGAATTACGCGACAAAATTTGACATTTGAAACTTGAGGAAATCCCAAAGTCATGTCCACTGTATTGGACGTCGGTAGTCAAACGATTAAAATCGACGATTGACACGTGGGCAATGTTCCTTGTAAGATATGTGAAACGTAAATTCCCCGAACTGATTTATTAACTACTATAATGTACATTTACGTTGTTTTACAGTTTATATCTTAAGTCATACGTTCAAAAATCGCTCATTAATTAAGAACAAAAATTCATTATAAAACCTATGAATTTTGATACACAAAACAAGCTCTGTTAGGGAGTATATCGCGTGCCTCGGCTTGGAAGATTGGGAAAGTTTAATGTGCCATTGGTAGACCAACGAAATTTTTTCGTTTTTGGTAACTGTTTCAAGAAGGAACGAATTTACATGGGTTGACTATTTCATTCTTACATGTTCGTGCGGGTGACAGAATTAGGTTCACTGATCAATATGAGTAAGTACATTCAGCTAAAAATTACAAATGGAGTGATGAAGCTTTTAGCAATAAAATATACTCTGGAAGCTACATGTTGCTTCTAAACGAAATTTAGTCTACAGCAAACAAAGAATATTAACACTTTGACGGCCGCAAATAGTTTGAGAAAACTACTTACCATTGACTATCTTCTGCAAGATTCTTTAAATAATGCACATCGTACGTTATTCTTTTTATACAAAATATTTGATCATTTTCATTTTGTAAATACTTGGGTATTTATTTTTTATCAGGGAGAGGTATGTCCATTTATTTATTTTATGTTAATGTTATACAAGCGAGTGAAGTTACACGTACGTGACAGCGGCCATTAAAGTGTTAATTAAAATAAAAAGTACCTTGTTCTACAGCTTGTGATTTTGCTTAACAATTTGAACCATTCCATGCGCTTCTACAATTTGTGACGCAGAATTAAAACCTGTGTTTCTTTTCGTAGCCACTTAAAACTGGGTTTCCGACCATTTTTAAATTTATCCTTTTAAATTTTTTCTGACAAACACAATCTGTACTGTGAAAGATGTGTTGCGCGAAAGTCAGGATAAAATTTAAGAGGGCATACAGGGTGTCCGCGGTAAGTGCGGACAGTCCATTATTTTCTAACTTATTTGAGATACAAAAAAATTGTTTATATGAAAATTGTAAAGTACAAGAAGGCACATTTTTTAACGAAGACGAACTTCTTTTTATATTAGTATTATCCGAGATATGAAGGTCAAGTTCGTTTTCTTAAATGGAACTATATATTTTTCTATATACAGGGTAAATGTACCAGTAGTTGGCATTATAAGACTCATTTCCCATTGTAATTATTATGACAGTTTTTTTTATTTTTATTAAGCAATTTTGTAGGTAGATAAAATTTGTATTTACATACTTCAGCGTTCAAATAACATTTAATTAATTAAAAATTAATAATACCTCACCATGTTTTTACTTTGTAACTTCAGGCAAAGAGAAAAAGAATTTTGACCAGGAAGGTATCGGCTGAGATCGTAATTCAGACGAAATTCAATTTGGTTTTAAGTGAAACTCAGACCGATATTCGCTGTAAAAAAAATCACCGTTAGCCAATTTGACCCAACCGAAACCGCAATTATTTCGGTTTCGACTACCTGCTTTGAAAATTCAGTAGGTGCACGTGCACTTAATTATGTCCGAATACAGGGCAGTAATTACAGAGGAATTGAAAGAGAAAGTTTACGGGCTGTAAAGCTAAAAACGCAGAACAGGTTAGAAAGTGGTCGTAGTTTAGTACGAAGGACACAGTTGAACATACAACGATTTGTCCAACATTTACAGTAATTCTTTGGTTAAAAAATCAAGTTTTTAAAATCAAACTCCTTGTCTTTTTTTGTATACTCGACATTCGATACTCTACAGGGTGTCCCAGGTTTTTCCATTAGATTGTGACATTATATTCTACAAGAAGAAAGAAGCAAAAAATGTTATACAAATATGTGCCCATAAATGCTCTGTAAAAGAACTGTAACAAAAATATGAAATGTATAATGAAGGTCTAATCAGAAAATTAAAAATGTATTTATAAAAGTGAAACACAATCAAGACGAAATTCGTATGATAGTAAATGCATTTGTATTAATGAAAATAGTCGACATTTTGTAATAAAACAATAGTAACAGCTTATTAATAGACTGTGGATATTTTTGCAATTCAACGTACAAAAATATGTGACAAATGTATATTTCGTAAAGTAGGTAAAAGTAGAAATAAGTTTCACATTTAAAAATTTAAACATTTAAAGTGTATCTACAATCTAAGGATTAACAAAAATGATACTGGTTATCTACATCAACTTCAATCATTAACATAGCTTTATAAATAAATTAAACAAATATTATTTAACTACCCCCACATTGTAGCATACTATTACAATGTTTCATATTTTTTTTATACGTTATTAACAAAGCATTTATCAGCATACGTTTGTATAACATTTTTTGCTTATTTCTATTCCTAGAACATACTGATACAGTTTGTTGGTAAAAACCTGAGACAGCCAGTATATACGTTTATTGTCAGTGTTTACAAATGTGAAGTAAAATTGTTTGCAATGAGATCTGGATGGAATTTAGTCCACGTATACCCAGTAAATGTTTAGTCATTCTTCTTGAAGATAAAGCATCTTTTGAAAAATTATATTCTACATTTTCGATATATTTCTTCTTGTAGAATCGCTTGCTTTTACAAGAGTGAGTTGTATCTCCAATTACGTGGCACCCTATATTTCAGAATTTTTATTTCTTCAACATGTTCAGTATTGGATTTGTTTTAAAAGCCACGATCGAGATCATAATTCCGGTATTATGGAAGGGGTCTAATCAAGTTTAGTTGATTTAACTGAGGAGTAGGTAATCGATCCGCAATTAAGTTTAGGTAGTTAACGGATAATAATCAGATACTTGCTATTTGTAGCGTAGGGATAAAATTGTAATATAGCCAGGCAAGAAACATGTTCTGCTGTAAAAAGATATCATCAAAAACATTATTGTAAATATTTGTTTTAAAGGAATACTGTCTTCAATCTTAACACGTTGAACGCCACAGTGAAAACAGCCATGCCTAATCAGACATGATACAATTTACTATTTCATATATAAATCGCAAAGAAAAAAAGATTTGAGTGCTCAATCGTGTTCTTTTGTTCCTACATTATTGTTTCAGTATGAAATTTGCTCAGAATTTTGCGACGACCAATAATTATTTAATTAAAGTAAATTTGAGGTGTCGGACACCGATGACCCCCACGGCGTTCAACGTGTTAATTCCTTGAGTACTGTTAGCACACGTACAGTGCTGTACAAAAATCTGAGGCCACATACGTTATATTAGAACTTTACATTTTTACCGCTGAAGACAGTACACAAACTTAGGTTGAGCATGTATATTTTATTTTACCAATATTATTGTACAGTGCACTGTTAAAATTTATATAAAGATATTGTATTATAAATTAGAAAGAAATTCCTTTTGCATTTTTGTTATAAATTCGTTCGGAATTTTATGCCATTCTGTTCGCAATACCTGAAATAGTTCATCTGCATTTTTTGGTTCACATTTTCTCCGAACCCTGTCCGAATAATCCCAAACGTGTTCAATAACATTTACATCGGAACTTTAAGGTGGAAAATGCATAACTTTTAATGTTTCATTGTCCCCAAAATGTTTAAAGTAATTTTTTACAATTCGGGCAGTATGTCTAGGGCCATTGTCATGTTAGAAGACACATTTGTTATCAATCTCAAACAAAATCTCCAGATACATCATTAACACAGATTTATTTAAGTGAAACGCAAGCCTTACATTGTGGCCTAAGACTTTTGCACAGTACTGTACATATGCGGTCAGATTAAGAAGCTCGATTCGGTCTGTGGGCTATGTACTTACATATACACGCACAGATTAAGCAGTTCGCAATGAGCTACCTGCTTAATTAACCCTTTGAGGCCCGAAAGTTTCGGGAGAAGTCGTGCACCATGTGCTGAAATTTTCCGTGGTCTAACACGTGTTTAATTTAATAATTAATTATAATTATGTATTTGATGTCGATTGCTCAGTTGTTTTAGTCCTTTAAAATTACAAAATATGTAACGAGACATATATATTTTAATGGAATAAGCAAATATGATAATTCGTCTAAATATATAGGTTGAAAGCGTACAGTAAACGCGTGATCCTAAGCCAGTGCGGTGGCCCGTAGCACACGGTGAACGATCTTTTTGAACGCATATATGCGTCTGTCGTCCGCAAAGGGTTAATAACTCTCATTTGCACGTTCACTTTCTCCACATGATAGCAATAAATTCAATACAGCATATACTTTCTTTAAATATGCATATCTGACTTCGTACTGTAATTTGCAGTTTTTATCTTGAAAAACTGAAGCACGTGTAATTACAAAAAATAATGTTACATAAATGAATCAACATCGGATATTAAAAACTTATGGTACAGTGAAAGACAACGTATGTTTAATTGTTTTTCTGAACAAAATAATCTCTATCTAATCTAATGTTTATGATTATGTTTATGAATGAATAACACTTCCAGTTTGAAAAGAAAGTAACGTATTTTCATAAATACACCCACTTGTGCCTTGTGTAACTACTAGGTCCATCAGAAAGTTCTGTCACTTTCAAAGTGAAACGAGTCAATTTATTTCAATGATGTTCCTATTATTTAGTTTTGAATGTAGTGTTCATTATTACTGATGACTTGCCGTAATCTATCTCGCAGTTTGTTGATATCCTCCGCATAAAATGTCTCGTTTCTATTTTGCAAATATTCTTTCAGTGCCAGCGCGTTCATAGCGGAACTTTTTTAATCAGACAGTGCGAGGTCAGGACTACATGAGACATGACTTATTACTTCCAATCCTAGTCCACTCAATTTCTACGGAGTCCTTAACCCGTTGACTGCCGTGAGGCCACCGATAATTGGCACCACAAATTCTTTTTCATTAAGTAACTAATAATTCTTATAAAATTTTGGGATAATATTAATATTGTAATGATAGCATAAGATGTTACGTATGCGTTCAATGAGAAAAATATTCTTTTCCTCCAGAATTGATAGTTAACACGTTGACTGCCATGGGGGTCACCGGTGATCGACGCCACACATTTAATTTAATTTAATAACTAGTAACTCTTGTATAATTTTGAACAGAACTATTATTATAACATCAATATACGTTAACTATTACATGTTCAAATAATAAAATATTTTGTTTCTTTGCGATTTACATTTCAAACAGTAGATTATAATCTATCTGGCTAGGTACGACAGTTTTCATTGTGACATTCGACGTGTTAATATAGAACATTACGCCTTGTCTGGCTAGGTACGACAGTTTTCACTGTGACATTCAACGTGTTAATATAGAACATTATGCCTTGTCTGGCAATGTATGGCAGTTTCCACTGTGGCGTCCAACGTACATATTAACGTGTCATATGTGATTCAAACCAAATTTTCATTAATTTTTTATGTAAAACATACATCATAATCCTGCTGCGTGTTGTATCATATTTAATACACTACGATGCTATGGTTTTCAATAATAATCTGCCATCTGTGTTCGGAAAAGTTAAATTTTTGCGGTTTCTTTACATTGTTGTATAGCTTATGCATCAACCGCTTTATGCAAAAAGCCAAATAAAAATTATTAGAGTAATGTACAGTGTCTGCAGATAACACAAAAAAGATTAGTTTAAATTTTCATTCGTTAGTTTTAGTATAAATTGCTAATATAGTTTTGTGCACAGATCGGTTTTTGTATTAAATAACCAATTTAACATTGTTAACCAAGTTTTTTAATATTTTTCCCATAAAAGATGCACCTTCTTACATTTAATATATTTTCTTCATAACAAAAAAAATCATCCAGTAAGGGGTTAATGACGCATAGAGTCGGGCGTTGTCATGGTGGAATACAACTCCCTTTCTATTCGCCAGTGTCGGGCGTTCTTCTTTAATCTTTTCAGTGAGTCTGTTCTGTTAATCGCAGCACGTCTCCTTTAATACCACCAAATACAGAGCATTCTGTTTGCTGATGGAAGGATGGTTTGCAGATAGAAGGGGCCGATTGTCCGGGTTAACAGAAAGCTCATTTCCTCAGCAAATTATTACATGTTATCCATTTTTCGGCACCAGTTACAAATCCATTCAAGAAAGGCTGTGTACAATAACAAGGAAGCAGTGGCGACGAAATTCTAATCCGATTCACCAAGTTCTGATCTGTGAGATCATGCGGTATCCATTTAGAGAGCTTCATGATGAATCCAAGCCGATGAATATGCTCCACTATCGTTGACTGTACTGTGCCGAGTTCTTCTGCGAGCTCTGACGTTGTTATGCAAGGAGTTCCTTCCAATTTGACTCGAACAACGTTATCAACGACTGTAGTTGCTCTTCCTCTGCGTGGTTCATCTTCCAAGGTTGAAATCCTTTGCTCGGAATCTTGGGAAACATCTTCGCACCGTACGTATAGACACAGTACCTGCACCAAAAACATGACGCAAACTGTCCGTACCTCCGTTGCAGATTTCTCTGTTTAGAACTGGAAGTAAGTGCAATGGCGAAAGTGCACTTTCTCACGGTATATGTTTGTTGCTGTGGCGGATCCAGAGGGGGGCGACCCCCCTCACCCCAGGAGTAATAAAATATGAAAATATTACGTCGTATTCTTTGTTTACCACAAAGTTGTGGTATTGCAGAAGAATTGAGAGTGGAAATTGGAATACCTCGTGTAAGAAGCAGACAAAGTAATCGACAAAACTATCCATCTAATGATCCTATTGCATATTATAGACAATCTATTTACATTCCAGTAATAGAAAATGTAACTGATGATTTGGAATCTCGATTTTCCGAAGAAAGTGTAGATTTGTATTATTTATCAATTCCATTTCCTGATTCAACAATTTTGAAAGATAATACCTTACAATGGAACATCCAGAAGTGTAAATCGCCTATTTTTATGAAATTTACATATAATATAGTTTTCGTAAAAATATTCGACACGTATTTTTTTTTAGCGGCCGACATTCATATTAAAGGGCTGAAAACAGCCCTCAAAGTTGGGGTAGGAAACATATTTTGTCGAATATCTCAAAAACTATTAGAGCTAGAAGAATGGACTAAATGGCAAAATTCTGTGGCTCTTAATAATGAATCAGGTTATGTAAACAGATTCCACAAAACTCCATTTGTTTAAATAATATACTGAAGAAGAACACTTTTCTGTTAAATTTTCTGGTCAAATCTTAATCCATTTTCTTATACATTTGGCTGTGAACAGTATATACCCAAGTACAAAATATGGATAAAATAGAATTCTGGTTTTTACACACTCCTGGATTCCGCCTTGCACAAAATGCGAGAATATTTCAACAATAATAACATTTTTTATAATGCGAAAATCAAAATTCCATTACATTCACATTTTGTACTTGCGTATATACTTTTCATATCCAAATGTACAAGAAAATGAATTAACATTTGACCAGAAAATTTAACAAAAAAGTGTTATTTTTTAATGTATTATTTAAACAAATGGAGTTTTTCCGGAATCTGTTTACATAACCTGATTCCTTATTAATAGCTACAAAATTTTGCCATTTAGACCATTCTTCTAGCTCTAATAGTTTTCAAGATATTCGACAAAATATGTTTCACACCCCCAACTTTGAGGGCTGTTTTCACCTCTTCAATATGAATGTCGGCCGCTAAAAAAAAATACGTGTCGAATCCTTTTACGAAAACTATATTATATGTAAATTTCATAAAAATCGGCAATTTACACATCGGTATGTTCCCTCGTTAGTGATACTGTGTATCTAATTTCATACCACTATGTATTTTATATTCTAAAACAAAATTATAATTTTTATGGAAAACATAGTTACAATGTGAGTCATCCTTTTATCAATTATAGTTTGGATAATCGAGGTTTCATTGTATTCCTGTTCCGGCCACACGAAGTGCTTCTTCGTCGTGCTATTCCGGACCGAAAGGTTAATCTCGCTTAAGTCATTATTCAATAGTACCGGATCGATGTGTAGGATTGAATGGCTTTAATGTAGACGTGAATGTAGAAATTAGTGTACCTGGTTCTGAATGGATTCTTTTGACAGGTGTTCCGGCCAAGAGTATTGATTGAAGAGTTACTAATTACATGCCGTTTAGAGTCAACAATAATTACAGGGTAGCTACGAGTGAAACATTGTATGAAATTGGAGAGAAACCAGCTATTGTATTAATGAGATCTGATTAGTGCGATAATAAGCAACGACAGAGAGAATAATTACGTGAATGTACAATGTATGGTTTATGAGAGTTCTGTTGTTCAAAATTGTAATTATTTTTTTAATTACATAATTGTATTTATATTTTATTATAATATTCTTGTAAATAGAAAAAGTTTCATCCTCAACACAAGTTATTCAAATGGGTACTTTTAGAATAGGAAACAGAATAATGTCTCCTATTACAAATACAGTAGGACCTCGATTATCCGAACTACAGTTCGTGACAGTATGACTCACATTGCAACTAAATTTCGCATGAGAATGATAAGTTTATTTTATAATGTAAAACGCAGAGTAGTGCAAAATTAAGTACTCAGTGTCATTAATGATATTTCCAACTTGTAGCTGACGTGGGATGACTAATTTTCGGATGATCGGTGTTCGGATAATCGAGGTTCTACTGTATCTCGGAAACTATACATTTTATACCTACATAATAAGATGTACAGAATACTTTTTTCATCGGTATTTAACGCTCTTTCATTTTGGATGAAAATATGTATATAGTGTATTCCATTTAACACCCTGTACGTGTCATTAAAGTATTGAATGCTATAAAGGGTATAACTATGCAATATTCATCAAAATCTATGTTCGATGAAATCGGTATTTGTGACATTATGAAAATGTAGTATAGCGTGGGGAATACGTTCAGCATAATACGCAACTCATAGATTATACACAATTCAAACTGCAATAATATCATAAAATCAGCACATGCAAAAGATCATACCGTATAGAAGTTTTTGCAAAAATTATTTGTTGCCGCATTCTGATTACATATATGCAAAAATCTGATCTTGCTACACATTCTACAATAAAAAATGTTGATGAGTTACTTTATCGCGGTGCATTGCTACCGAAGCATGTAATTCGACGAAGTGTATTGAAAGTAGAGCTTATGTAGGTATACAAAACTAATACTTTGACGAGTTTACTTAGACCGCGTTGTGGGAGGTCTGTCGCATGTTTAGACGAATTCACATTATAAAATCCCGAGCTGTACTGGGATTTACTGTATTTTGTGTTTTTAAATACTTAAACCAGTGATGGCCACAGGAGCTTGGAGCCTTCCCCCACTCTAGGTCTATTCCCCTCGTCTCAGTCCCCTCCAGTTCGCTCCGCGTTCCTCTACGACCCATCGTCGTCCTAGATCTCAGCCTATGTGAGGGGAATGGATCTAGAGTGGGGGAAGGCTGCAGCTCCCGTGGCCACTACTGCTATAATATAAGATAAATCTATTTTAAATGCTTCCGAACGAGGAGATTTGGAGAAGGAGGAAACATAAACAGGAAACTGTTCCCTTCTTTCAAAAAACAGGTGAAACTCCCATTTGAGTCAAAGTGACCTAAATGGTACCAGTATAACAAATATTTAACAAAAAGTAACAAAACATTCAGTTTTACTCAAGGAACAAGTTCGTCAACTAATTTGAATAAAAGTTAGGCAATTTCAAGGGAATTAAATGATCTCTGTCCAAGAATCAAATTTCTTTTTATTGAGGCAATTTGAATATCCATAAGGAGATTATTTTGCAATACAACGTTCAATATACAATATAAAATACACCTCATGCATGACGACTTGCAGATACATAATTTTCTTATATTGTTAGGTTACAATTTTTCAGAAATGAATACATGAGGCTACATATCCCTAAAGTAGGTTCGGAGAGTAATATGTGTTAGAAATCGGTCCAGGGTGTGAGGATAAAATTAAGAAACACATTCCTTGACGGTTCTGGGGTATGTGCTGAGTGGTCCAAAACAGTCCTCTTACCAGAAGGCATACTCGCCTTCCCCACTCCGTGGCCAGATCCTTTAGGAACAATGTCTCTTTTCTTGGGAAATCAGCAGTACGACGTCGGGTCGCCTGCCACCCTTAAAACTCTCTCTCATGCCTCTTTCAAACAAACAGTCTATGACACCCGATAGCCATACGACTTCGAGTCAATGGCGAACGTCTGGTGCCCTCCCATCAAGCCATACTCTCAACAGACGGACACAAGCAGTCCTCAAGCCAGTCATAAATAAGGCAAAGGCACTATAGCGTCGGGCTAACTACCATCGACCCTTCTTAAAATTCGGCCGCCGCTAACATATGTTACATGACAGCGGGAGAAAAGTTTAGTTTCTATAGTTCTTTTATAAACGTTAATCTCTGTCCTTCAAATATAAGACATTGCCATGGTACGTGGTCACTATCTTTCAATTCGTGGCTGCATTGACATTGTGGATCATTTATTAAACCTATTCGAGCAAGTGAGAAGGCAAGATTATAGTGCCCTAATCTCCATCTGTTGATCTTTGTTATAATTTCACGTTGAAGATTTCTGTAAGCATACCACGGTTTTGCTTTTCGATTCTGAAATTATTTAAAATAGTTGACACCTTTGGTTAAGCCTTCTTTTTCGATGTTATCACAGGCCTTATTGATTGCTACTACTTTAGCTAATTCCTTTAAATCTGTGAAGGGGATTTGAGGAGAGCCTATTGATGCTGTATTGGCTGCTCTTTTTAGTAATTTATCTGCGTTCTCATTTCCCAGAATCCCTACTTGTGCCGGTACCCACTAAAATTTGATTTTGCTTTTATTTGAGGTTCCTGTAGAGAATTTAAAAACTACAACGATCAAATTATGTTTTGTCTACCACTATGTCAAAGCCCTTTAACACGTTCCGTGCCGCGTGGGTCGTATGCGCCCCACGCACCAAATTCGATTATTCTAAATAAATGGTAATATTCTTTATATTCCAATTAAAACGAACGCCACAATAATAGTACCAAATGAATGGTATATCATAAGGCAATTCAATGTTTGTGTTTTTGACGTTATGTATTTATAGAAACTTATTTTTACGCGTCTGACTAGTTATGGAATTTTCCACTGTGGCATGGAACCTGTTAACTGTTATTGGAAAACAGTTTCAAGCCAACTGGCCCTTCCCCTTTAAATAGAAACGTACAGAACAATTTATTGTTGCAAATATACGATGTTAGATGTCTTCGTGTGAGATTACAAAAGATTTAGGAATTTCGTTAAACTTGAGACACGACGAAATGGTCGGCTTTCCTATGTCTTGCACACTAAAGCACGACATACGGGTGGACCGCACTTTGACCCACTTTGAGAGAGTAATATGCAATAAAAAGAGAAAGAGGAAATGTAGGTGGAACGGTAATCAGTCCTCAAAGAAACGAAAGACGGTAGAAGAGTCAGAGTGGAAACTGTCCACGTGCTGTGCCTCCATGCGTATGCGCGACCGAAACCGGCTAATTCATACTGTCAAGTTTATAACAAATTTAAAAAATTCATTTGTGTTTTCTTCTTCCTTATAGAAATTGGTTAAATATTTTCCTTTTCCATCTCCATTTTTTTCTTACATTAGAGAGAGATCTATTTCACTTGAAATTTCTATAACATTTCTACGAGTTACTAATTGTCACATGGCCCTATTTATTCTGTAAGTGCCATTCCTTTAATGGATTCTGCTGTTATTATTCTGTCCTTTGGGGTATAATTTACTCATCAGTATGGACGCATAGGAGTTTTCTATCGTAGCTATTTAATTTCCCTTTCGGTGTTCATTTATGTTCAATACCGTTTCCCTTTCCTGTATTTATATTTCATGCGATTCATAATATTATACAGATTTTAATAGCACAAAAAAAGAAATAATTAATATAAATAAGAACACATTATAATAATGCATAATACTATATATGATCAAACAAAAGATGATTGAATTTTTGTGGCACACAAATATGGGTGACGTGGCACTCAAAGTGTTAACAGAAAATGATGGTTAATGGTCGGTACATTTAAAATGATTCCTGCTTTCTTGAAACAATTATATTCCATACATGTTAATGTAGGAGAAGAGAATAAAGAAAGTGATACTGTAGTTACTTTAGTGTATGCACGTTTGTCTTCAAAGTGACGAAGTGTTTATATACTCTTCCAACAAAGTTTAATTTCTCTTGCTGAAGAATTGGATATTTTCTAAAACCCTGAATTTATTTTAACTGACTTTGAAGTTGTTGCAATGAATGCAACTACAGCAGTTTTTCCCAACACAAACTTGAAAAGGTGCTTTCTTTCATTTATAACAATCCATATAACGAAAGATACCAAATAATGGCTAAATGAGGCAATATGGGACAAAGGAAACATTTCGTTCAATAATTAGACATATTCTGTGTCTAGCATTTTTAGAATCATTTAAAATTCCGAATCCTTTTAACGAGGTAAAATCTTTATATCCGGTTGAAAGTAAGAATATCACCGAGTGGTCTGGAAAATATTCTGTGCATAGTACTGTGCGATGCAAACGTAACGGTAGCTTAAGTGTTCGTCTTCCATTATTTTCACCGGAAATGTCTTCAGTATACGGAAATAATATATTTAGACCAACATTCTACAAAATTTAGTTCAATCACAAATCCCTCCGTTCACTGATCTGTAAGAATACTCGTTTTAGAAACTAAAAATTATCTGGGAAAGAGAATGGAAAAATGCAGCACCGCAACATGTACAGAAGATCAACTGCAGGTTCAGAACTAAGGAGAATATACCATCAGAACTAACAGGAAGAGAAGAAATTGCGATTTTCCAAATCAAAATTGGACATAAAAAAATAACCTATTCATACTTACTCTTAAAAAATAATCCTCCAATTTGTGACAAATGTAACGTACAAATAACTGTCAACTATCTACTCATACACTGTAATAAATATTCGGCATTACGTCAAAAGAACACTATTAGATATAACTTAATAGAAAACTTTTCCATTTAGAAAAAAATGCGTCTGTTGCTCCGATTCCTGAAAGAAATAAAACTATTTACAACTCTAGTGTAACTAAATATTGTCGTCGCTAATAACCATTGTAGTTGATGTGACGTTAAGAGAGAAGAAAAAATGTATTTAGATTTCCAAGAACAGAAAGCAGTTTCGAATCGTAGTACCGACGATGACAATGTTTGATTAATAGAAATGTCGATGTATTTACTTTCATAAGAAATATTTAAAAGGGGCAGCAGTTGAGAATACATTGGAGAAACTTTTAATCGGCAAACCACCACGAAAAAAGAACAAAGTGTCAGATTGAAAGAAGAGCGTATTCACAGAATTGTCCTAAATCGTGAAGTGTATAATACTACAAATTATTTGAAAACATTAGCACATAATATTTCTTTATAATTTTGCAAGAAATTGCCTTTATATTGATTTATGTGTGTACTTATTTCATGTTTTCTAAAAATTATTTATTGTCTATGATATTTGTCTGTCAATAATATATGTACAGACCTGGCAATGTATTTTCTGATTAATTAACTTTAGAATCTGTAGTTTTATTGTTGAACATATCCACGCTTTTGCTATTCGTAAATGATTTATAACAACTGAGTTACTGAATGAACCTTAGCTAATGACAAAGTTAATCTTACACTGGTTGATATTAGCAGTGGATTCATGTTTGAAAACATTGTACACAATGCGTTATAGGACACGAGAATATTTTAGTGAAAATGTGCTGATAAGCAAAAATATAATTTAGCAAACTTTTAAGTGTAATAACTTTTAAACTAATAGGTTTAGGGCATAAGTGGCTTAGTACTTTTTTGTAGAGATTAAGAAACTGCATCGACTAGTCTAGTCAAAACTATAGGGTTCTATTTAAAAAAAAAGGTGCAATTGCGTTTTCCAGGTGCATCAATGCATAAAAATGCATGAAATTATTTCCAGATTATGCATTATTGCATACCATCTAATTTTAACTTATAGCATTTTTATCCACTTCTAACCGGTTGAAAAATGCAGCTTGTCCCAGTTGCGTGGGGCACTCTGTATATTGTGTTTTTAAACTTGAAATCAAAACGAAATCTACCCATACATACGTAAATATATTATACTACGTTGGGTATGTACATTTCTCGTATTGTACGTGCGAAACAAAATGTTTATAAAAATTCATGAAAGTGGTTCCTTCATCACATCGTTAACTTCTTTTAATAAGTACAAAAAACTTTTTTCATAAGTTCACTAGCATCATGATTTCCTACCTTAAAAAGTACTCCAGCAAAATTAATCTGTATTTCATCCCTGATGAGTTAATTATTTTAAAAAATGAGAAATATTTATTATTTAACAGAATCGTTGTTGTTTTAACCAAATACGCGGACAACGAACTCATTGTAGTAAATTGTAAAATTGTTCCCGGGGTAGTAGCTGCGAAAGGAAGGAGAAGAAACTGTGAGACTGCTGGAAAATAGCCGAATAAGAGGATCCGAATTTTTTGTGTCAGTTTCCTCGGGGAACTTTTCCGTGACTCGTTACCGCCTGTGCTGCTTGACATTTTTCCCATGAAGGTCGACTATATTGCGTCGCGCAAGAACGCTTTAATACGGAATTCGAGCAGCGCGAAACAAGGTTGACCCGCACTCCCGATTTTCTGCGCAGATATTGCGAACCAGAAACAAGACCAGAGGGCGATTCGCACATGACGAAATTACGTGTGATGTTGATATTCACCTAGAACGTTTACTTTCGTCAATTATCTACTAACGCATTGCGGTCCGAATTATTTTCGATTTCTTTTTGATGGATTCAGTTGAACAAGCTTCGGCTGTATAAAAATGGTCCTTCCTGTATAAGTAATTGCTCCACTTAGAAAAAGGAACGTGGTCTGTGGATATGATCAACGTACATTTTAACACTTTGACGGCCGCTAATATTTTGAGAACATTAATTACTTTCCGACATTTCTACAAGAACTCTTAAGTAAATAAGAATTTTACATTATTGTCTTTATACAGAACATTCTACAATTTACACTTTATCGGTATTTGAAAAGTGCATTAATATTTTAAATAATTGTTCGATTCACATTCGAACAAATAAATCACGTCTAGATTGTGGTCCACGCAATTGTTTCAGGTTATAACGCCATTACCCGTGCAGTTACAGAAAAATGTCAAAGGAGAAAGATGAATGGTTCAAAGAGTACTACATCCGTAGGACCATGGTTTTTTCAGAAGTGCAATGGTGCATGTGCAACCAACAATTGTATTATTTTTTTAAATGGAAATGCATACTTTCTTTTACGTAGATAAATTCCTCTCGTTATTCTACGTAAAAAAGTGTTGATGTACGAGAGTAAAAAAATGATTAGTTATCGAGATATTTTAAAAAAATATCTTTATTGAAGAACATTATTATTATTATTCGTCTTTATTACACACATAACTTTGGTAGATTACAGAATACAGAGAACATAAAAAGAAATAAAAAAAAGCTGCTCTGAAACCCAACCGTGAAACTATATGAGGAAAGAAAAGGAAAGGTGAGAAGAATCAGAAAGGTATATAATTGTTTGGAAAAGTGTCGACGGACGTATGAACTGGCGGCGCGTTTGAAGGAAGAAAGAGATGGGAGGGTGTGAATTTCAGAGGGAAGGGAGTTGTACAATGTAGACATATACGTAAAGGAGGCTTGGAATTTGTTAGAATGATATCTAGAAACACTTATTAGGGATTGATATCGGGTGAGATGGGATGAGGAAGAATGGTTGGAATGACTGAAACAGATACAGTTGAATAGATGAGAGGGGGTTTTACTGGATAGAATTGTATACACCAGACAAAACAGTTGTAGGATATATGTTTGCTTTGTATTCAGCCATCCAGTGTTTTCAAACAGTGGAGTGATATGGTCATATTTATGTACGTTGTATGCAAATCTCCGACAAGAATTTTGGATACGCTGAATACGCGTGGAGAGACATGTGGTAAGACAAGGACCATAAACGACGTTACAGTAATCTAGACGTGAGATTAGGAGTGACTGTGAGAAGGAGTTTTTGAGATGTTGTGAGTATCTGTCGTGACGGGTATAATAGACGAAGACGGAATGTATACGGAATCGTATACGGAACGACAAAGGTAATTAACGTGATGTTGGAAGTTCCAATTGGTGTCGAGATAAAGACCAAGACTTTTCAATTAAGGTTGAGGAGTAATTGATTCGTTGTCAAAGGAAATAGACAAAGAAGGAAAAGATGCTCAAACACTTCTCCATTACACTGTGCACATTTTAGACAACGCTTTCCAATTGTTTTCATAACTGAGTTAAGGTGATTTCTGATCATTGTTGCATATTGCAGTATTATCCGTTCTTTTAGATCCTCTACAAGAATTTATAGGATTTGAACAAATCCTATCTTTTAAATAACCCCATAAAAAAAAGTCAAGGTCACTTAAATCGGCTGAGCGAGGTGGCCAAAATAAGTCTGAAATGTGTACAATGTAATGGAGAACCGTTTGAGCATCATCTTCAATGAAGATATTTTTTTAAAATACCTCGATAACTAATATTTTTTTTACCTTTGTACCCCAATACTTTTTTACGTAGAATGATGACAGGAATCTATCTACGTAAAAGAAAGTATGCATTTCCGTTTAAAAAAATAATCATAATTGTTGATTGCACATGCACCATTGCACTTCTAAAAAAACATGGTCCTATGGATGTAGTACTCTTTGAACCATTCATCTTTCTCCTTTGACATTTTTCTGTAACTGCACTGATAACGGAGTTATAACCTGAAACAGTTGCGTGAACCACCCTGTATATGACAGCGGCCGTCAAAGTGTTAACACGTTGAATACCGCGTCGGTCACCGGTGACCGGCACCTAAAATTTAGCACGTTTCCTGCCGCAGTGAAAAATTCTGTAACTATAAAGACAAGTGAAAATGGCTGTTTATTAATATACGCAGTTGATTGTATAAATATATGTATGTATTTGATATTACACTTTCTATTTCTACTGTTATGTTAATGTAAACGTTGCTGAAAATTCTATAAGGTACACGACAAACACACTGCTCACCAGTCTCTCTTTGTCATTCATATTGTTAAAACTAACAGTCGATGTTATCTGTATCACGTTAAACGTGGAGCTAATTTTGTTTTATTTTCCATCTAGGCGGCACGTAAATACAGAAAATACCATTCTAAAAAAATTTGGAAGAAAAATATCTACAAATTGTACGAAGAAAGTCGTAACTGTTTGTAACACTTGTAAAGGAAAACCCCATTTTTGTTTAAAATGTTTCAATAAAACCCATTAAAACAGTGTAGCATATTTTGTAATATTATATGGATTATAAAGTATTGTTTATTAAATTTGACGCCGCCTAAACGAAAAGTTTAGTATCGGTCTCCAGGGACTGACATAGCATTTAATCTGTTAACACGTTCACTGCCGTGGGGGTCACCGGTGACCGGCGCCTCAAATTTTATTCAATTAAATAACTAAGAATTCTTATACAATTTTCAGCATCATTCTTATTATAATAATACTATAAAGTAAGTACTGCAAGTTGAAACAATAAAATATTTTGTTTCTTCGCGATTTATATTTAAAACAGAAGATTATTATGCGTCTGGCTAGGTATGGCAGTTTCCACTGTGGCATTTAACGTGTTAAAGAAAATGCAGAGGTTACGTTTCTGCGTGCATCGCCACGCAGCATTTGCATTCCATCGAGTGACCCAGTCATGATTTATCGGCCCCAAACTAAGAGCTAGACAGTAACAATACCGATGGGTTTTCTCTCACTTCTAAATATTCGTTTTGTGCACTTCATTTTCTCCTTTGAAAGCATTGCAAAATGTCTATATCCAATACCATAATTCCTTCATGCTTGCTGTACGAGTACAAACTTGGAGCCAAAGCTACAGAAGCTTCCAAAAATATTTGTCGAGCTTCCGGCTTTAATACCGTAAATGAACAAACAGCAGGAAAGTGAAATTTTAAAAAGTTTAAAAATAGCGACGAAACTCTAAAGATGAATCACGGGATGGATGAACTAGTCTCGTGAATAATGATGAATTAACCTCTTGGACTCCTTTGTCCAGTGTGAGTCGACATCGATTTTATTCACAGGTACTCCTATGTCGAGTCACACTCGACATTTTTAAATTGCCAGTTCGCAATATTTTCTTTTACCACAAATATCAGATCTTATCAAAGTTCCAATGCTATTTTCAGTATAATTTGTAAAAAAATTGTTTAAATTGACCCCTATGAACCAACTGTCTTTTGAAGTACATTTCATATGAAACACTTAAAATAATTGGGAGTTATTGAAAAGGAAATTAAAAAGAAATTAGAAGTTCAAAGGGTTATAAGATGTTGTTGAAAAAGATTCAACAGCATTGTGTAAAACTCTGCGAAAGATTTAACGTGTGTGAAGAAACAATGTCAGCATGCTTTCATTGTCCATAAACACCATAGGAGTGATGCATGCGTTTCGTTTCTTTTTTTGCTACAAAAATAAACCACTTGCAGTGGCAAAAAATTTGATGGACTAGACCGGGAATTGTACTCCGAATCTTCCGCTTTCCGGACAGGCGCCTTCCAACTAACAAGTAACATCGCCCAATTAACACACGCCGATTTTGATGAAACTTGGCATACACAGAGAGCAATCGAAAATATTTGACCCGTGTTTTTTTGTATCTATGGATATTCATGTTTAGGGGGTGAAACTTCCCTTCAAAGTTGCGGGATGAGAACCTTTTGAGCTGAATAACTCACCGACTAACAAACGTAGAAAAAAATGGTGCAGACAGAAATTACTTGATTTTTTTATGGGGAATAATATGACGTAAGAGAAGTGTGAGCGATATTGAAGGTGACGCCACAGTAGTTGTAAATTATCCAACCAGCTACCGATTTCCTGTCCCTAAACGCAAGACACTAAATGGCTGTCGCCTACACACTGTTAGTCCGTTTGCTGACTTGTGGTCAGAAATGGGTCATTTATCAAAATAAAAAATGACCACATTGTTGGTTATCACCTGGGGATCCAAGTCCATCCACATCTATGCCCAAACTTCACCAGAAAAAATTGTACTGCATGTCTGATGGACAACTACTGGAATTGTTCCTTTTGAACTGTTACAAAGGGGCCAAATCATTACAGCAGACTTATATTCAACCCAACTCACAAGGGTACAGCAAAAATTTGTGATAAAACCACCAGGATTAGTAAATTGCAAGAATATTTCATTTTGAACTGTTATAAAGCGGCCGAATCATTACAGCAGACTTATATTCAACCCAACTCGCAAGGGTGCAGCAAAAATTTGTGATGAAACAACCAGGATTAGTAAATTGCAAGGGCATTCAAGTTTCTTCAAGGTAATGCGAGACCGCATACTACAAAACAGACGCAGCAGAAAATTACTGAAATTGGTTGGAAAACTTTAATTAATCCACCACATTCGCTTGACTTATCTGCAACAGATTGCTATTCATTATCATTCCAAAATTATTTTATTGCGATCATAATGCAGAAATCACCATCACACAATTTTTCAGATCAAAAGATACGAATTTTTATAAAAGTGGAATTTACAAACGTACACCATACTGGAAAAAAGTTATTGCACCCAACGGTATTTTTCAACTAATTAAAAATATGAAACGATGTGTAAAAACGTTTTTCCAATCTCATGAACTTTATGGAGCATCTAACATGATTAATCAGTGTGCCTTCTACTATTGCAAAGACTCAAAGACTAAGCACTTCTAGGTCACTTCCCTCTCTTGATTTTATTAAATGCTATTCACTTTGCCTGCTAGCATCTGATGCCCATTATTTTTAAGTTATATTAATTTTCATTATCATAAAAACACTAAAGTGGAACTTTACATTTGCTATAAATTAATGTGAGTGAGCACATGAGGGGAGACCTCGAAGTGCCTGTTTACGGTGCTTGTACTATACAGCCTCGGTGAAACGTTTGGACCGTTAAAGGTTAAGTTTCCGTTAACTATAGAAACGTCTGGTAAAAAAAGCAGGTCAAAGATAGGTTTTGAAAAAGCTTTTACGGTAGATAGTAATAAACACAATGCTTTACTCTTACTTTTTTTTTTAAATTCATGTCTTCGACACACGATCTTTTATTCTTTCATACTATACCCAGTTTGTCTTTCTCTGATGTTACACTATTCACACAATTAACACTTTCGCGACGGGAGATATAGTCCTACGTCATTTCAAAGTCTTTAGCTGAATACGGGCAGCATAGTTCTACGTCATTTCAAATTCTTTAGCTGAATACCGATAACGTAATTCTACGACATTTCAAAATCTTTAGGTGAATGCCGGTAACATAGTTTTAGCCACAAGGCTTATGGCAGCCTGATATCAAGAAGCAATATTTTTATATTCACACGCATTTAAATAGCAGAACCTTGCCGTACTCAGCTACAGACTATTGGAAATTATATGCGGTATTCAGCTGAACGTTTTGCCCGGCTATCGCCCGTCGCGAAAGTGTTAACCGCACACTTACATAAAAATCATAACTACCTCGAAAATTAAGAAAAAAACAAAACAGTTTAAAAAAATGTTGGGTTAAAAAATTTATCCATTTTAAACCTTGACGAACGCATGTCACCTCTCACGTGACATCACAGTTTATACCGGATCGGACGTATGTCACGTGGGAGGTGACGAAACGAAACAGAAGAAATCTTGCGATTTTCAGTTGTCCGAATATTTGTTTGAGAAAATATCACGCATTGACAACATATAAATCAACAATTGAAGCTTAAGTATTTAAATTGCGACGGAAAATGTTAAAATATATGTTTTTATGCAATAAAATGTGCTTTGTATAACAAGTAATGTCAGTGCGACATTTTTCACGTAAGCACCAGGTAAAGCGATGACCTAGCAGCAAGTCAGGTCCGAAGCGCTGACGTCCGATAAGGGTTAATTAAGAACTTGGGAAGAAAAAAGGTAACATAATATACCGTAGGACCTCGATTATGTGAACTGTAATTAGTAATAAGGTAACTCACATTCTGACTGTTGTCGTATTTAAATTTTAAGTTTATGTTAGAGCGTAAAATATATAGTGATATGAAATTAAGTATACAATATCACTAATGATAATTTTAATTTATACTTCTTCCCATTTCCTCTGGCCTCCACCTAGAAAAAAACTATTAAGCTCAGCTTATGTTCCCCTCGAAACCATGTAAGATTGGTTTTATGTATTTTTCGCTATCAAAATTGTCAAAAACAAGCGAGTTATTCAGGTGGCCTGTTTTAGATGCCCCACCCTGTGAAATTTATGTGAATAATATCTTTTTAATGTAAGTAAAAAAAAATCAACAAGCCTATCGTCGTTCACATTGCAATTTCTTCTACAAATACCTCGAATCTTCCGTTCATTGCTCAGGAAAGTCAGGATTGAACACACAGTAGATTCTAATAATGAGTTACAAAATGTTTAAGAAAATATTGAGTCAATCGAACTGTTGCGTTGGATTATTAAGCAGTGTAATATGCTCTATTTTTCTAGGCAATCGATTTTTTCTAATATTGTAATGTTACGTTGTAAAGGTGCAGTTGCAATTGTCGTTTTAAATAAAATCATATATTTTTCCTCACATAATCGATTCTTCTATGCATGCTGCGTATAAAAGTATGAAGGTAAGATGCTTCATAAATGAACAGTTTATAAGATACTTGCAATTCTTTAATGAGACGCGTAACATGTTCATGTTAACGACTGAAAATGTCTCATGAACTATTAATTTTTCAAATATTTTACTTCAATACTGCACATGGGATGCACAGGAGAATCGATTACCTACATTTTTCTGGAGTACCGTTGTACTTACGAAAAAAATTTAGTACACAGAAAAACAGAGCCTTTTACACTATTCAACTTTTCCTTTCACCACTTTTTGTATTTTTAATGAAACATGAAGAATATTCGTTTATTTTCGCAAGTGAATATATTCTCTAAGCGTAGCAAATGAAAGCCCAGTGGAGGAAATTATCTATTGAAAATAAGATTTGTTTAATACACACATTTTATTCACTCTAAGGAATGGTCTACGTCAGAGATGGCCGGCCAGAGCACGGCCTAGCTCCAACCTACCCCCACTCTGCGTCCATTCCCCTCACGTAGGTTGTATTCTAGGTATGCCGTCGAAAAAATCGATAACTGTCAGTCAGTACGATTTCTCAAGAAACAATAACGTAATAAGAATAATTATTTTTTACGTATGACATCAGTTTTATCTAGGGATTCTATCTCTACTTTCTTTTCCGTGAGGGGAATGGACGCAGAGTGGGGGTAAGGCGGAGCCATGTTTTGCTCCGGATGGCCATTTCTGCACTAAATGCACTGCATGTTTCGCCCTAATTTTTTCAGAATACTTTTGAAATATTTCAAAGTATTCACAAAAACAAATTTCATCGCGGAATAACATGGGCCTGTGATTTTTTTATATTTCCATTAAAAGAAATATTCTTTATATGAATTTATAAGTTTATTCTATGCACGTCATACCTTTTAGAATAAAAATTAAAAGCTTTGCGAGTAAAACCACGTTGTCGCATATTGGTATGTGTAATAATTTTTAAATTATGATATTTGAGAAGAAAACTTGATCCTGAACTTTCAGTATTAATAATTCGAAATGTTTGAGCAATTAAACCTGGAGAAATTGGACACTTATTTTATTCGACTCACCAAAGACAATATGCTTACAAAATTTAATTGAAATCGTAAATAGTGTGTGTATGGACTGTGATCACTGGACTGCGGATGTTTATACAAATATACATTTTTAGATTTCCATATTTCCTACGTTAATATGTTTAAGTAAATGAAACTTCAAGAAGACTGCATTTGCTCCTTCAAATGTTTAAAATACGTAACCTTTATTTTGTAAAATTATTAACCCTTTGCATTCCATTGGCTCCGCTCAGAGGACACCCATAATATATTCCATAACTCCATTGGCTTTGCTATGGGGACATTCGTAATTTGCATCACAGCCCAGCCTCTCAAGAATGCACATTGGAAATTGCTTCTAAAGGTGGTTTAGAGCCCTACCAAAATCAATGTAAACAAATTCATAAACATTTATCACTTTCTTTTCACATCAAAACTTACGGTTTTCAAAAATTTACACTACAAAAGTATGTTGGAGTCGCTGGTCGATCGTATGAAAAAAATGCTTGAAGTGTAAATGGTTAAATATGCATCGTATACAAATTTGGATATATTAAATGGCATAAACATCCTCAGTCTACCGATCGCTAAGCACGAAATTGCTCTTATACGAAATACGTACACTCCCGCTGAAAAGTTTGGAGCACCCTTTGCTTTTTGGGCGAAACAAATTTTTGCGTACATGTGCAGATACTTTATTAGAAGTATTGCATTTACATACTAAAATAACATTACATTAATGTTTTACAATTCGAATTGGAAGTATATCACTTTATATTCTTTAGAAAGATTGGCTACTGTAAAAAATATGTTTCCCCGTAAGAAGAGAATAAAATTATTTATGTTCGACGAACTGCATAAGAAAAAAAGCTCACAAATTGTGTAGTGCCAACAATAAAGCAAGGTGACAGATCCATAATGGTATGGAGATGTTTTAGTGCAAAGAGGGTGAGAGACTTAATCAAAATCGATGGAACCCAAAAAAAGAACAATACAAACGTATTTTATGCGAAAATGCAATATCGTCCGGCATGCGACTCATAGGTCAAGGTTTCATTATGCGACAAGATAATAATCCCAAACATACGTCTAAACTTTGCAAGACATATTTAGCAATGAAGGAAGTGGAAAGAGTTCTTAAAAATATGCAATGCCCACCGCAGTCACCGGATTTGAATCCGATTGAGCTCTTCTGGGATGAATTGGACAGAAAAATCGAAGAAAAATGCCCAACATCTCAAATCGATCTCTGGAAATATTTACAAGAGGCATGGAATAATATTAAACCGAAAACAATCGAAAAATTAATTTCCAGAAGGCCGAAATTACGTCAAGCAGTCACCAAGAAAAGAGGAGGATTCTCCTGTGAAAAGAAGCTTTTGTAAATTTGCACAGTTTTTCTGAAAAATAAGAACATTATAATTTTAAATTTCACTCTTAAATGTACTCAACTTCTGTTTCAATACTATAAAAGAACAATATTATGAATAAAATATTTATTTACTGAAGAAAGTCATTATTTCTGTTGAAGTCCTGACATGCTCCAAACTTTTGTGCGGGAGTGTACGCGTACCCTGACGTCACACAATAGGATATCAACATTTCAATATCATCTTCACTGGGAGAAGTAATATACATCAACAAAAGTAGTTGCACGGAGTACCCTCGAAGCGGCATACATCAGAGCTGAATGCTGACCAGGCTAACTCATAAAGAATATTGAAGAAAGTTCATGCAAAGGCGTGGGACGCAATAACTACCGCGCTTTCTGGTGCAGTCAGTCGTATTTTATTAAACATCTTCTGATCGGTTTGTCGTCTGAGCGCCTTTATAAACGGCAAAGCGAAGCCACGTTAAGCGTCGTTTTCGCAAAGGGGAGCGATCAAATGCGTCAAGAGGGTTGCGGATACGGCACACTCGAAGCTACTACCACGGATTCGTCTTTCAGCCGTACACGTCCACCTAATAATTGAAACGCGACCTCCGCATTCAGTTATCATAATGAAGAGAGTCAGCCGTGGGCACAATTGAATCCTGCTTGTCTCGTGACGCGTCGTGAACTTCTTTGAGCAACCGGACACGCCGCGGTGTGAAGCTTTTAATTAAATTCGAGCCGCGATTGGTCCACGGATGCTTCCATTCACAAGTTGCTTAACTGTGTGCTCCGCGGCCGTCTCCCTCGCGACGTGCAGCTGAACATTGTTTCTATATTACTTTGTAAGCTACAATATGTATTTACTTTTTTTCTGGAATGCTTCAAGCGTACAGGGCGAGGCAGGTTATTGGTACTATAGTTCCTGTTTCGCTGGAAGTAATAGGAACATGATCTAGGGAAAGTTGAATGGCATAACAGTATCTATTTTTGTATGGCGTTTGTTCTTAACACTTAAAGCGCTGGCTATTTTATTGGAAACTTTACCTGAAGCGCCGCAATATTTACGAGTTTTGTAGAAATATGCATTTTTGCAAATCAAATAAAGTAAGTCGTGTAGAACACAAAATTTCTATTCAAAAATTTGACATGTTCTCGATAAAGAGTTTAACTTACTAAATTTGTAGATAAGATAATTATTTACGTTTAAATGTGCATATAATAATCGTTCTTTTGTTTATTGTTTTTATTTTTACGAACTTTTAGAATCGTCACTATCAGTTTTATCACTAGAACTTTCATCATCGCTAGGAAAATCTTCATTACACGACAAGTTATCTGCATATATTTCTTCGTCGGTTTCTACATCCATTGTTTTATAGAATTGTAAGAAAAATATATAAGAAAGTAGAAATAAATTTCACAATAACTGATAACACTCAATATTTAATCACACGAAAGAAACACATCAAAAGGCACAAACTAAATGAATTCAATGATATAAACATTGTGTCACTTGCGGGTCAAGAGATACATATTTTTTTCTGCACACACATGAAAACGCATTTAGGCGGGCCCGGAGCTTTATCACTAGTTCACATATTACGCCTTAAAGCGGGTCCGGCGCTTAACCCTTTGCGGACGATAGACGCATGTATGCGTTTCGAAAGATCGTTCACCGTGTGCTACGGGTCACCGCACTGGCCTAGGCACATGCGTTTACTGTACGCTTTAAACCTATGTATTTAGACGAATTATCATCTTTTACGGTGCCAATTATCGGTGGCCTCACGGCAGTCAACGTGTTAAGGACTCAGCAGAAATTAAGTGGACTAGGATTGGAAGTAATAAGTCATGTCTCATGTAGTCCTGACCTTGCACTGTGTGATTAAAAAAGTTCAGCGCTGGCACTGAAAGAAAATTTGCAAAACAAAACGAGACATTTTATGCGGCGGGTATAAACAAATTGCGAGATAGATTACGGCAAGTCATCAGTAATAATGGACACTACATTCAAGACTAAATAATAGGAATATCATTGAAATAAATTGACACGTTTCACTTTGAAAGTGACAGAACTTTCTGATGAACCTAGTAGTTACACAAAGCACAAGTGGGTGTATTTATTAAAATTCGTTCATTTCTTTTCAAACTGGAAGTGTTATTCATTTATAAACATAATCATAAACATTAGATTAGATAGAGATTATTTTATTCAGAAAAACAATTAAACATACGTTGTCTTTCACTGTACCATAAGTTTTCAATATCCGATGTTGATTCATTTATGTAACATTATTTTTTGTAATTACACGTGCTTCAGTTTTTCAAGATAAAACTGTAAATTACAAAACGAAGTCAGATATGCATATTTAAAGAAAGTATATGCTGTATTGAATTTATTGCTATCAAGTGGAGAAAGTAAACGTGCAAATGAGAGTTATTAACCCTTTGCGAACGACAGACGCATATATGCGTTCAAAAACATCATTCACCGTGTACTACGGGTCACCGCACTGGCCTAGGCACACGCGTTTACTGTACACTTTAAACCTATGTATTTAGACGAATTATCGTCTTTGCTTATTTCATTCAAATATATATGTCTCGTTACAATTTTGCAATTTTAAAGGAGTAAAACAACTGAGCAATCGAGATCAAATATATAATTATAATTAATTATTAAATTGAACACGTGTTATACCACGGGAAATTTCAGCACATGGTGCACGATTTTTCCCGAAACTTTCAGGGCTCTAAGGATTAAAGTGTTAAGGTCAACGCTGCACCAGAGTTTTTCGTTAAATGGCATTATACAGGGTGTATCGTGTAACATTAACCAACATATTTCAAGCATTCCCGATAATCTGTCAATGAAATGTTTTGAAGAAAATTTAGTCAGCCTTCGGTCCGCTACACATTTAGATTTTAAAAATTTACAAAAAATTGTTATTTCAATAAAAACTCAGGGTCATCTTGACACCTTCACAGAATGGTAGCTGACGTCAAGGCGAATTCAACGACCTATTATACTCTGGCTTTCAGATGACCTTGAGTTCAGAAATTTAAATGTGAAGTCTAACTATTTTTTATTCAAAACATTTTTTTGACAGATTATCGGAAATGCTTGAAAAATGGTGGTTAATTTTAGAGGATACACCCTGTATACTTGTTTTGCATATGTTGACTCTTTAGATCATCCTGAGTATAAAATTATTAGGGTTACGTGGCAAAAAATGAATAGTTCATGAGATACTTTTGCAGGTTCTTCGCTTCAGAAGATACTGAAACATGTCATCATCGTACAAGAAAGTATTTGGTAATACAGATACTGATTGTAAACACTTATTGATAGGTATATCAGATCAATCATTTCATCTAATCCCATTTTACTCTTAATCCACATTGAAAGTTTAGACCTAAGAAGAAATACAGAGAGTCAAGTTAGGTTCAGTGTTAATTTGTAGTATGGTATTTTAGACAGTTTCCTAGTTGGTCACAACATGAACAACACTTAAAATACAGAAAGACATCCAAATTTCTTGAAAGCCATATTATGTACTTTCCTAGAACTCATATTTCATTGTATAATAAACAAACTATCTAATGCTACCTAAGGCATATACTTGGTACAAAATGGTTTGATAGACAGACTTCAATATCATGGCTATTGACATTTTCGTGTAGGCTGTTTGCAACATAATGTTCTCATAACCATTTACTTTTATAGACAACTTGAAGGGACAAATCAAACCAAATTGTTTAAACATAAAAACGAGCACATTGCATTTTTATAAAAAGTATAATAAAACGATGCAGAAAATGTTTATTACGCGACGGTGGCAATGAAGGATCTGGCAATGAACATTTTCTGGAATAAAGAACATAGTCACGGAAATATTCAAAATATCTTGCAAAGAATTAATTTTTCCATCATGTGGCTCGAATACTTTCATGTGCAGAATGATTTGAAACATCGATTAATTGGAAAACAAACATATGATTCTATTTTATAAAAAGTACAGTTACGTTTTTCTGATGCATGATTGCAGTTAGGAGAAGGAATGAGGTCATAAAAAAAATAGATACTGTTCCATTATTCAACTTTTCTTCCTGCCACTTTCCTCTATTTTCGACGAAACGAAATCTGCAGCCCATGCCCTGGGATAAATCTACAGGGTATGTCAAGTAAAACTGGTCCCCTAATTATTTTCTCTATCTATGAAGGTATGAAATACGTTTAATATGTAACCTAAATGGTTTCAAAGTGTGAGTAAGGTAAAAGACGAATTTTCTTTTAAATGCCATTTTTTCTGTTTTTTTTTCATGATAGCGAAAGTTAAAAAATTTGATATGTAAAACATTTATGTACCAAAATTAAAATCCGAATACGGACAATTCAAACTATTATAACTAGACTGCGGATGTTTATGCGATTTAACATATTCATGTACTCGAAATATGTACACTCAATTACATAAGATAACTAAAAAGTGCGTTTTTTAAGTATATGAAGCACAGAATATAGTTATGTCGAAATTTAATATCCGCGCCTATATTAATGTAAAAATTATTAAACTCCAGAAATGTATATTCGCATAAACGTCCACAGTCTAATTATAACTTTTAATAGGTGCTAAATTTTGAAAAACGTTTCCAGAAAAAGTTACTCAGTTTAGTAAGCACTGAGTGAAAATATAAAAATTTACCCCACATTTCATTTAAAAAATTGAAATTACCCTCCGTTTTCAACGCTTAGAGGGATACGTTTTTTTGTTCACTTAGTATAAAAGGCCTTTTCAAACAATGATCTTTGAAGAAAAAACTACGTCGATACCATTAATAGGTTCGTAGATATCGCCTTGTAACACGTATGGTAAAACACCCTGTATAAAAATACAGAATCTGGTATTTCGTTTTACTAATCAAAATCATGGGGGTGAAGATTTAAAAATTCCATATACGTCTACAGATGTGCAAAACGCATTTTTACTTAAAAATTGAGTGATTCATGATACGTTTCCAGTAAAATTGGAACATTATTCTTTAATTAAAATATTCATTTGATCACCATACATTCTAGCACAAACTTAAACCGCCACTACAAATTAATATTAAACTTTGTTTTCCATTTTCTTGCCGAAATTCAATAAAGAAATAAACACTAAGAATCGATGAACTTCAAACATACAAATAAAATAACGAAGTTTGAGTCTCTTTCAAGTTAATTAGGAAGGAACGTTTTAATTTTGCACATTTTTACTCTCACTGCATTTATAATAAATCACATTTTCCTGAAAGACCTAATATTCGCAACGGATATTACTTTGTAACAAGTGTAAAATATCATCCCAAAAAACATGCTGAACTTCAAACTTCATAATCTCTTGTGATGACGTTTACAGTATTCGTATGTTGAACGGATCAACTCCCGTGGGGATCGACCGAGAAACTCGACTTGATGGCAGAGCAAGGGAAAAAGAAACGAAACTGAACTTTTCTGATTTCTACGAACGTGCTTCCGACACAGCTCAGTATAGTAATCGATTTCCAAAAGTCGTAGATGGGCTGTGATGACAGAAACACAACTATTTAAACAATTTATCTAATTTGAATAACAAAAATTTTAAATACGTTGTGTGCAAGAAAAGAGAATATCTGACAGATTTTCAGGCTTTTATAGAATCTGCAGTATTAACAAAAATTTCCTAAGCAACTGGTCCGCAGGTTCGAAAATTTCACGGATTTTTACGGTGCAGTATACAATAGCATTACCCAAACTAGAGTACAGTGGAACGAATGGCACATTTAGCTGGACAAAATTAATTTCTCAAAAACTATTATAGGTAAAGGCAAAATTCTTTTTTGGGCACATTATGGTTCGATGATGCCTTCTTTATGATACATCGTGTACTCCATCAGGCACTCGGGGGTTGCAGAGGGTGTGCACCCTCTATTTTTTAATCGAAATAATATAGAAATTTTAGTAACATTCAACAGCTTTAATAAAAAGAAATTAACTTCGGCTGAAATATTTTTTCATATTTTGCGTAATTAAAATAACTTTATCCTTCACTCAGAAACTTCGCAAAATTCACAATGAATTTCGGCAGCATTACGACCTTTTGCATTGAGAAACCGAATTACGATTGAACCTTCTGGCAATGCGGAATCTCCTTCACTATTGTCAATCGCTTATTATCAACGAGCGGCCCTTACTTTTGAAACGCACCTCGTACAGGTAGATTGATTACAAGGATATAGAAATGTTGGCATCTTGCCTTACGAGCCTGCTCCGGCGGATGTTAAATCCTCATCCGCCATTGCACATCAGGTCGCGTCCGCTTAGAACTCCCAGGTGTATGAGACGTTCACGGAAACCTAATTTTACTTGCATAAAACTGGCTGCTTAACATCCAATAGCGCCGGACCCTTCGGTTTTACGATAAACTTGAGGAATACACGCTCCATGTCCGGAATATTACCATACAATTTACCCAACCAATTTTCTTGCAATAACTTTATTCAAAATAGAAGACAAGTCGCACAGACTGGTTCTAGCACTAACTTATAACACAGAATACG